>CM023491.1:58090262-58704061 GCA_013339685.2 Hyalomma asiaticum
CATCTGAGCATATGGGCCCCGCCGCGAGCCGTGGTTACGCCCGCCTTTCTGGCGGTTAGCCGCGAGCCTTGTCTTTGGCTCGTAGATTCTTTTTGTGTGGGTGTTATCACAGCCGTATTTAGAAGTATCACCAATACCGGTCTTTTCCAATGCTTGAGTAACTAATCCGATACACTTGTTGGCGCGCAAGGATTTCGCGTAGGGATTAGACGCTTTAGTTCTGAACAGTATTTTTAGCTGAGGCATTTTCAAGTCGTATTTGAACAGGTCTGCTCCTGAAGGTTCATCGTTGCGCTGTTCAAGAATTAAGCGACCCCGCCATTATAGCTCGCGATCATTCACATCTGTGGCGACAGGGTGCTTGTCGATTCAATCAGTTTGTCACATTTTCTAATAGCTGGGCGTCGATGTACTCTTTTATACATTCATTTACTACTTCCTGCAGACCTGCTACGAGTTCAACTCACGTTGCTGCCTCTTGAAACTGTAGTAAACACGCCGTCGGTGCTCCTACACATCGTGCTCGGAGGCAGCTTTAGCGCACGCTACGTCGGCTGTGGCGCAACCATGCAGGACCGCAGCAAGCGGTGGGCGGGGCCTCCGCGCCGCGACGTCACTACGAGCCCTGGTTACATTACCGGAGCCTACCACTGTTTACCAACATGGAATAGGTCTATACCCATGTAAAGGAAGAGGCTGGGTCAGCCCGTGAATACGCCCCTCGTCAGCCGGTGGTGCTGCTCTGTCAACGTGACCTAGTGGTAGACCCTCTCTGCGCTGCGTTCTGTTTTCTCTTGAGCGCGGTGCGGAGGCGGCGGAGGCGGCCGGGATTCCACCCCTCGCCAACTTCGGGCGCAGCAACACTAACTGCTCCAGAAATGTTGACCTGCTTGGGTTCTTTAACCTGCTCTGAGATAGCCCAGTAAATGGGCTTCTAACAATTGGCTTCAATCGACATGTGACCACTGAGGCCGGCATCGAACCCTCGCCGTAGCTATGGCGCGGACAAGCGCCATAGCTACTTTGCCATCGCGGCGGCATACGCACAAGCTGCCTAAAGTAAGCCTATAGTGCCCGGAAATAAGACTTTCGGGAGTACTTTTCTCGAGATAGAGCGGACGCAAAAGCCAAAAGCTGCAGAATCATTCTTGGTTAGGTTCTCCCTTCGCTGACTAGATTCTATCGGAATATTCAGTGGATGCTTACCTGCAGATGTCTTGACGCATGTCATGGCTGCTTCTTACGAGGGACAACGGTGAACACACTCCAGCCTAGCACGCCAAGGCTCGGTAGACTTGTCCCTGAGTTTGATGGGCAAACTCCTCTCACCAGCGCGAAGACAGCACTGACTCACGACGGCCCAGTACCCATGAACACACGATAAAACGTAGGGAGCGCCCCCTTTGGCGACCGCACAGCGCATGCGCGTCCTTGCGCTGCACGTCACGCACGGCTCATTTTTATCAGGATGTACGGCGTCCTACTTTCGTCACGTGCTACCAGTAATCTCACTTTCATCTTAAATACCTTTGTTCATATTGCTGAAGCAGTCCACCGTGGTCTACTGTGACTGCTCGCGCTCACAGGCAAACAGCTGGACGCCGGATGGGAGTTTTGGGAGCATGCTGCCGCATTCGAAAATGAAATATTAAATAAATAAAAAATATATTGAAGAAATGAAAAACGCGACAACTAAACACGCAAAGAAAGACGTTGAAACACGCAAGAATTATAAGACATTTCGTAGGTGACGCACATGCTGTTTAATTCGTTTAAATGGTGACTATATACCGTTCAAGTACTGCTGCTCAGCTGTACGGCTGGCACGGCCCATTCAGGCAATGTTTGCCTTTAGCCGTGTCATCTAGAGCAATTATCTGTATTGTCCTAATTAGATCAATAAAAGAAAGGATGAATGAATGATAGAAGGAGCGTTGCAAAATCGCACATCTTAGAAATACCCCTGTCAGTCCTCCGACTCAGAAACCGATGCAACCAGCAGAGAATCAATCGAGAGATATGGCGAGCATCTAACGCAGCTTTTTAACGTATGTGTTGTGGTTTCTACCTGATGGGAAATGAAGAAACCGAACAATAACCACAGTCCACCGGTGGGCCCATAAGCTTCAGCCGTTTTAATACCTTGTGTGAATATTCTTATATTTCATTACAAAAAAACACGTATTCATCTGGTCTTCTTCAAAAAAAGAAACAGGGCCCTCAATCTATTCTTTCCTCATGAAGAGTTCGTCAGTCCCAATAGGGAACTGTCGCTGACCAGATCGATTTCGAGAAGAAATTTTTCGAATCATTTCTTACAACTCACGTCGCGTGGCAGCACATGCTAGGTCTCAGGCTTTGCACAGTTACTAGGCAGGCGCCTTTAGTGCCCCAGTGTTATCACACATTCCACATGAGAGAACCGGTATATTCTGGATCAGCTCCTATGATAACAAAATACCTCGGATGCGAGGATCGATTCCCGTGTAACAGCCAAGTTATTAGGCATTTGCGCCGTGACATGGCCTCAAAACGAGCATGGGTTCGTCATTTTGATAAAGTGACGCCGCCAGAGATGCAATAAGTTCGCGGGAACCATGATGTCTAGATACAAAAACGCAAAAGAAGCCACTATTTCAAGCTAGGCAAACGGTAACCATAGCTCGCAAAGGCCATACACACGTGGACATCGAATCGTTTCTTAGAACTCACGTCGCGTTGCCGCACATGCTAGATGACCTCCAAGAGCGGAACGACCGTGAGGTGAAATCAATGTCTCGGGGTTTTGCACGGTTAATACGTAGCTACCTTTCTGCCACAATCTTATCAGATATCCTACATAAGTAAAAATACATGTTCCTGACCAGCACCCTACGAAAAGATAATGGCGTGAACGCGAGTATCGAACACCGTATAACTGCAAAGTTATTACGTATTTGCGCCGTTGCATTCCCTCAAAATGCGCATAACCACGTCATTTTGATATAGTGATGCCGCCAGAGATGCAGCAAGCTCAAGGGAACCGTCATGTCTAGAACAAAAACGCAGAGGTATTCACGATCTAAAACCAGGCAAATTGTAACCGCCGCTCAAGAAGGCGAAACACACATGAGCATCGAATCAGTACAAGTAACGTCGCGTGGCAGCACATGCTTGACGACGTCTTGCAGCGAAATGCAGGTGAACAAAAAAATTGATGTCTCAGAGTTTCGCACAGTCACATCACAGGCTCTTTTCAGCCGCGCTCTTATCACGCATTCCATATGAGATACGCGTTATATTCCGAACAAGCTTCATATGAAAAGAAAATGCCTTGGATACGTGGATCAAATAACGTGTAACAGCAAGTTGTTACGCATGTGCGCGCTTGCGTTCCCTCAAAACGAGTATAAATACGCCGTTTACATAAAGTGGCGCCGCCAGAGATGAAATAAATTCAAGGGAACCCTAATGTCTATAGAGAAAAACGCAAAATGAGCCATGATTTAAAGTCAGGCAAACCGTAACCACCGCTCACGAAGGCCATGCACACATGGGCATCGAATCAGTCCTTTCAACTCGCGTCGCATGGTAGCGTACGCTAGACGACCTCTTTCAGCGAAACCAAAGCGAAGACTCTGGCTTTTGCCCAGTTATTAAACAGGCGCCTTTCTACCACAGTCTTATCAGATATCCACATGAGAGAAACAGTACATTAGCGATCAGCCCCCCTATGCAAGGAAAATGACTTGGATGCGCGTATCAAACACCATGTATCAGCCAACTTGTTATGTCTGTGCGCCGTTTCATTGCCTCAAAACGAGCATAGGTACTTCATTTTACAGCGTAAGCTGTTATGAGATCACAACAAGGGTCGTTTTTGCGCCGTAGTTGTCCGCCGCCGCCGGTGTCCGTAACTACTATCGCGCAAATTTCAGAAAAAATAACCAGGACCGAGGAGTATTCCAAATGGTCCTCAGCATGGATTTGAACCCACACTCTCTGCGTGGATGTCGAGCATTATACCACTGAGCTACGCTTTTTTTTTATTGCCTGGCTGAGACTATGAACAAAGCAATCAAGCACATACACATTACAATACAAAGCAATCATTGCACATACGCATTACAAATACTAACACAAGGATGAACAAACGAACACACCGTAGTTGTTTTTTTTTTTTTTTTTTTTTTGCTGTGAGCACCCGGCCGGCTACAACGGGTGACGTAGATTAAGAAACTCGCGCATCGGCGTGGTGACGGATAGAGCGCTTGTTTGTTCCAAGCATCACTCGAGAGTTCTTTCTCTATGGTGAGTACACGAATAACCTATGCGCCGGCTCCTGTTTTGCTTCTAATAAGTTATCTTTTCGAGGAGCGGAGTGCAGTTCCGTTTGGAGAAACACGTTAGCAGAAAAATTACAGCATATCCACGGAGTGAATGATGGTGAGTGAGCGAAGCTCGGGAGGTTCATCGTAGATCGTGCCGAGTTCTGGATTAATTTAGTTAACGCGCACGCTACGAATCCTCATGGTTCAATTATGCACAAGTGAAATCTCCCACCGGCATTTCATTGCAAGTCAAGATCCAGTGCCTATATATATACATATATATGGGTTGCCGGTGAACGCTTCTCCAACGCGAGCAGTCGGCATTTCTCAATCAAGAAACTCGCTAGGAGACGCTGCCTGCGCCAAGGTTGTCTCTCGCGGGTGAAGGTGCGTTCTCCTTCTTTGCGAGCTGGTACAGCGTTCCTCTAAGATGATGATGATGATGATTGTGGTTCGGTTAGGAAAGGACGCTAATTTCTGCAGCCCATGTAGGGAGCACGGCTAAGCGTCCGTGGGAGGGGGGGAAAGGGAGTGAAAGAGATAGAGAGGAGAGAAAGGCCGTAGTGGAGGGCTCCGGAAATTTAGACCTCCTGGGGTTCTTTAACGTGCACTGACAACGCACAGTACACGGGCCTCTGACATTTTCGCCTCCATCGAAAATGCGACCGCCGCGGCCGGGATCGAACCCGCGTATTTTGGGTGGCAGCCGAGTACCGTACCCACTACACCACCGCGCCGGACTTCCTCTAAGAAGGAGCGTTTCCATAGCCAACGCGTGCCTTTCGCTCTCTCTCTGTCTCTCTCTCTCTCTCTCTCACACACAAGACAGCAGAGGCACGCGCCGGGAGGCAGCGCCGGGAGAGAGAGAGAGAGGCGAACGCCCTCGGCACGCGCCGAGGCGAACGCCGAGGGCGAGCGCGTGCCGGGAGGCACGCGGGTTACGCCTGACGACTGACGCCTGACGACTGACGCGTGACAAGGTTAGACTAAGAGGAGCTTCGCCCCTAAAAGATCCCGCAGATCACCCTAAATGTGGCAACAGGTGGCACGAGAAGCAGCCACCGAAGAAAATGAGCGCTGCAGTACGGTGTGGCATGTAGAGAGGTGTACGGCAAATGAGTTCTGCGGAAACCCGCAAGGTGGAATAACGTTTATGAAAGGGAAAATTTTTCGGCAACTAGGAAGCTTTCATTTCTGTGAAATCCGTATTTATTTTCTCGTAGCCTTGTGCTACAAGACGGGTGGATGCTAATTTTCCCTTTCAAAAGCCAAGTGCACGGTCAATGTTTTCATCGTATGTGAGTTGTGTGCGTAGCGTCGGTTTGCCAGGCATGACGGCAGCACTTTGATAACTCTTGGGCAGCTCATGGTACTGCGTAACATCGGCACTTCCATCAGTGCACAGGCGTTCTGAATTTCAATTAAAGAAGAGATGTTCACAATGTAGTTACGTTAGAACTGTTATGAGAAGGTCGCGCATTGTAGTGAACGCATAGTTGCATGTCCATGACCGTGACCACAACTCAAGGCTGCAGCGACAACGTTCCATCAATGGCGTTATGACAGAAGGAAACAAAATACGCAGCTATCCAGCGAATTCCGGGTTGCGAAGCGAGTACGACAATGGCACAGTAGACACAGTATAGCACGTAATCCAGCGAAGCACTTAATGTTACCCACAATTAGGTAGGATATACCGAAAGTTTGTCAGGGTTATTTAGCGCTAGCGGACGGTGAGCCACCAGTAGCGAACGTTAGCGTTGAGATAATAGCCATTGGAGGCTTCGAATAATCGAAATCATGTTAATAAAATTCCTTAGAGTCAGCTCCGGTTACAGATATGAACTTCAGTGCTGACGTACCAATAGTTCCTGACCCTTACACTGACAGAATGAACTGGCCGACACCGATATCGTTAGCCAACAATAGTCAGTGCTGGAGTAGAATCAGTCAGTGTTATAAAGCGCTACCTACCATAGAAAGCTAGCGTTCTGAAGAGTTGGCTGGCATCCAATCCAAACACCGTCTACATTTTCGACCTTCGCAACGCAGCTAGGCTTCTTTCTTGTTCCTCTGGGACACTCCTGCTACACGTCTGATATATCAAATTCTCCGAAAAAAACTCAGCAAGCTTGAAAATTAATTTTAATAAGTAAAACAAAATAACGAAAATGCTAAACTGAAACCGACATGCGACCCAGCTCTGTTTTCGCTTGAGGTCGAGTGAGGCAAACTACCTTTCGCCAGGTGTGGCGGCACAAGGGCGGTAAGCAAGCTTACGTAACACTCTCGAAGGTCATGGTTTTGTACCCGCACGCTTCTGTCAGTTCGGTCGCTTTGCCCATGATGACGTCAACCCATAGCTTGGACGATAACTGTGGGAGGCCACGTGTACGGTGTGAGGTGATTGGTGAAAATTGATTTGTGAGTTAACGTGGGCATCGCTCGAGCCTGTAATTTGCTTAAGGCTGTGCGAATCCATGCTCAAGTTCGTGAGGAATGCATGCAGCAAATATTGCGAACCACCGAACTAGACAAAGCGCTGGAGGTCTTTTTGAACTACCAGTGAGCCACAAGGAGTCAGAGCAAGGGAGTATCAGTCAGCAGTCCAGCAACGCTGGGCCACAACGCATCCATATTGATTGAAGGTTGGTAAAGTGTTGTTTTTCTACGACTAGATAAGCGGCATGTCATATCTTACGTGTTTACACGTTTCAGTTAACAAAAACCGTTGATATGCATATAATGACGGGTCATACGTTAGCGCATGTTTTTCAAACTTGATATTTGGCACAAAGGAAGTCACAAGGTCTGCATCATGTCGCAGCCAGCGATTCTCGTACGTCGCGATAATAACATACTGTATGTTAGGATGGTGGGTGACGAATCGGCAGTGGACGTCCTTCACGAAATAGGCGCAAATGTCTTAGTTTCTGGAGGAACTCCTACATTTCACCGCATAATACGGACTCAGGCAGCTTCTCACTCTCTCCCCCATCCCCTTCTTCCCCATTTCACGTGTCGCATGATGTCAACGCTCAGAAATGTCTGGGCAGAACAGCGATGTACGTATTGCAGTCACTTCTGGCGCGGTAAAATATATCACGCCTAACGGCATGCTGGTAGAAGCAAGAAGGCTTAGGCTGCTAGATGCGTTCAGTAGAGCCGGTAAATGTACGTTACGCTCGCCAAACATTCCACGTATTTCATAGCGAACGGGTGCGACACCATACTAGAGCAAAATAACCCGTTAGATTAGTGATGATTTCCCTCTGGTTTGCAACGAGAGCATAAGGGCCTGCATGCAACCGCAAAACGGCAGTGTTCCCAAGGCCTTGCTTGTTCTGCTGATGGTGCATGTGGATCCTGCAGCTTGTCTAATCCGCAATCATATTTTCCTTTGCTTTATGACATTTACAGCATTGCGACGAGATCAAAGGCATCTATCCCTGTGCACTTACTTGAGCACTGCGTTTTCAGTGGAGAGGTTGAAGCTGCACTTGACGTGTCCTATCGTCGTCCCTAGCGACATGAAGGTGCCCATGTAGTCCCTCTTAGAAACGGGTCGTTGAAGACTCCACGCGGTGACAGGCCTTTGAAGAGCAGATGGACATCTAGGAAGGAGAGATGGTCGTTGACCAGGCGACGGGAGCGGATTTACGACGATTTGGTGAAGTACGGTAGCGCGGTTTTCACGGCTGTAAGGAAAAAAAGAAAATAAATACGTAGGCTACATTAAGTTAAGAATGGCGGTTCATGTTAGCCTAGGGCTTTTAATTTCAAAGCAAAACATTTACTTTACTGCACGAGACCCCATCACCAAAATTAAGAATTATTTGTTAAGAAATTAAGAAATGTTTGTCCCCAAGTGGACCTATCCTGTTGTTTGAGTTCCCTCACGTCTACTGCGGACAAAATAAAATTATTTCACTCACTCCATTACAGAGGTTTCCGGTTCCTGCAGATCTGACACGTGCTCCCGCCAGGGCTGCAGACGCTAGTGTCATTTTTCCTTTCCAGAATTACAGTTACTCTATATTCTACCGATTGCGTTCAGCTTGTCTCGCTCGCTGTTTTTGAGCCCGAGGTAAGGAGTGCCATATATTACCATGCTGGTAACCAGGGCCTGCACGGTTCTAAGCGTGTCTTGTTCCTTAAGTCCTGCGGCGCACTGTATACTCTCTCTATTAGTTGGACGAGCTGTGAAACCGTCTTCTTCAGTTGGTTGATCGTAGCCATGCCCGCGCCGTCTTTTTGCAAAGTGAGCCCCAGTACTCGCAGCGTGCTCACCGTGGGTATTCGGACGCCGTTGAGCGTCAATTTGGGGTCTGGTGTCTCCAGAGGAGGACGCCCTCTCGTCCTTCCCAGCCTCACTAGCAGGCCAGACTTTTCCGGTAGCATGCGAGATCGCAGCCACGCAGGTAGCTCTCGGTCTTGTCGACGGCCTCCTTCAACGCGTCTTGCTGCTGGCCCGGGGAAAGTGCTGGTTTTGTCCAGATGGTTATATAGTCTGCGTACGCATGTTCGATACCGTCGATTCATCTAAGGAGCGGCGGTAAGCCCCTCATCGCAACATTGAAGGGCAGTGTCTTAAAGAACAAGACACGCTTAGATTACCGAGCACTGAGACGTTCATTTTGGAGTGGCTCTGAGCTCATCCGTCTTCATGTGGGCCAGCCCCACCGTGACCGTCCAGTCCGTCGGGAATTCCCGGACGTAGTTATAAACTTTGGGGCCACAGTCTGTGTTGTTTAGGCTCCGAAGGATAGCGCAGTGAGAGACGTTATCGAACGCTCTCGTGACGTCAAGGGCCAGGATCGTGCTCTTATAGTCCATGCTGAGGTTATCTACCACGCGGTCCTTCAGTTGAAGTGGGATGTCCTGAGCTGAAAGATGAGGTCGAAAACCGTACATGGTGCTTGCCAATAATCCCTTTTCTTCCAGGTAAGGAGAAAGTCGGTTGTGAACCATGTGTTCGAATAGCTTGCCTGCACACGACGTGAGGGAGGTCGGGCGCGGGTTTTCTAGATTAAGTGTGTTGTTAGGCTTCGGTATGATGGTCCCGTCCGCATGTTTCTACGTAGAAGGAATTTTGCCGTCTTCCCAGCATTCGTTTATGTATTTTAGAAGGTGTTTTGTGGCGTTGTTGTCGAGGTTGCGAAGCTTCTTGTTATTATTCTGTCTGTCCCAGGTGTCGTGTTTCTCGTCACTTTCGACATCGCGGTCATTATTTCCGCATGAGTGAAAGGCTGGTCTAACTCCGGGTTGGGTTGGCCTGTGTATTCTGGTAGATAGACCGGGGCTGCTGGGGTTGAGTGCCTAGGTATTTTTCGGCGCCGGCTTTTAAGACTCCATCCATTATCCCCTGGAAGTTATGGATCAGTGTCTGAATGTGTTGTTTTGTGAAGGTCTTCGGTTCTGTTTTGGCCTGCAATTTCCTTAATGTAGCCCACGTCGGGTGGTTGCTCAAGGTAACCTGGAGCTCGTCGCACACCCGGTTCCAGTGTTGTCTTGACAATTCTTCAGCGTACTCCTCCGCTTGTCTAGTCACAGCAACAATGCGGAGCCGAAGCTTGTGGTTTCCTTTCTGTCTTTTCCAAAGCTTTAAAAGGCCTCTCCTGGCCCCCACAGGTGAATGAAGCAAGTGAGGGTCCACTTCAGGATGGTCGACGATGGGTATCAGTCTTTGTGTGTTTGGCCACCGTGCAAATGTCTTGCGTCGTCCACTCTACGATGTCTTGTATGTCCGGGATCTCGTGCCTCCTGAACGCGGTCCAATCTGCGATCTTCTCTTGACCCATCTTCAAGGGGGGGGGGGGGGGGGGGGGTCTTGTAGTGCCGTATAATCAACTGGACGATGTTGTGGTCACTCCCTAAGGTTTCGTCGAATTTCGCCCACTGTACCTGCTATATACCAAAGGAGGAGGTGAGGTTGGGGCTATGGAGACGCTGCTTCCCACCCTGGTTGGGAGTTGGGGGTCGTTCCATAAAGTCATGCCGTGCTGTTGAGCCGCGTTATGTACACTGTTTCTTGCGGGTGACGTGGTAGCCCCAGGCGACGTGGGGAGCGTTAGAGTCGCCGATAACAATGAGTTGCTGTCTTTTGGTGATTGTTTTCACGGCGTTGAGGAGCTTATCAAAGTCTTTCAGAGTTTCGGATGGAGGACTGTACATGTTTAATATGACAAACTATTGCAGAGTCTTAGTTCTCGGTATTACTTCTACTAGGGTGTGCTACGTTTTGTGATTGATGTGGTGTTGCTGCGTTGTGTACTGTTTTTTTTTTGTGTGTGAAAATAGCAGTCCTTCTTCTCCCTTCAGCTATGTGCGTCTCATAGCCGCGAAGTTTGAATGTGTCGGTTTCTGTCTCCTGCAGGGCGATGATGTCCGGTTGATACAGCACATATTGTATGTAGGCATAGTGTAGGAGGTTCTGCATTTTATGCTATATCAACCTGCAATTCCATTGCCATATTTTGAGTTGCTCACCCTTTCCCTTTTTATTGCTCGCCATTAATACCTTGTAGCAAATTACATACCTAATCCAGATAGCTGATATTGGTTCGTTAATGATGAAAATGACTTGAGCCACCGGCGCAATGCATTTGTGCAAGGTCAATATAACCTGTTCAGGGTCTATTCAAGTCCAGAAACGAAGTGTGGCTTTCTTTTCCGGACTCAAGCATCAGTGTACCATAAGCAAAACGTCACATCGGAGACCGAGAGTATAGTGGAGTTAGAAATACACACGTGCTACACGGAGCAAAAACATGTGTGTTGCTTCGCGTGACGTCCATTCCCAGAATGAGTGGGACCTCTGAGTGTGAAGGACTGTGCTCTATTTTAACAGCGAAGCTTTTCACACCGGCGGTAAAAACATTGGTGTCCGAGGAAAACCACCTCGCTTTGCCTACCAGCCGCTGATGCCACAGCTGTGTCACACGTGCTCCGCGAGACCTATAGACACGACTCCGCATAACTACCGCGAGTTCGCATGCACTATGATGTCGCTTCGTTGCACATTAGCCCAGCCTCCCGACCGACTGTTATGACCCGGTGCGTCAAGACGCACTGCTCGACCAGAGCACCGCCGAGCCTGGATACGGCCGCGGCGACTGGCGGACGATATACTGAGGGCGTCGGCTGTGCACTCTACTCGCTTGCTTGGAGTGCTTGTCTTGTGAAGGCGCGTTTCTCTTCCTGATTTCCGTACATGGTTTAATAATGTAAATTAAACGTGGCTCGTCCGGAGTCATCTGTGCTGGTCTGTGGGGATTTCAACGCACATAACGTCATCTGGGGTAGTGAATATACTGATTCTCGTGGAAACATTGTCGAGTGTTCCGCGGAAAAATGCAGTTTTGTGGTGTTAAATGATGGCTCTCCAACGTTTCTGCGAGGGTATCGCTACTCCAGCTGTATAGATGTCACGCTGTGTTCACATGACTTTCTCGATGGCGTTGAGTGGTCGACCGATATTGAAACCCATGGCAGTGACCATTTTCCAATTTTAGTAAAGCATAGGCTTATACGGAGTCCGGGAACCCGCCGCTACTCAAAATATACTAACTGGCAATATTTTCGTCACTGCATAACTAACTCACTGGGCGAAAATCCGAACTTGGAAAGTTTTAAAGACGTGTTGTGCGAGTCTTATAACAATTGTACGAAACAAGTTCTTGTTCCGAATGAGTACTCTGCAGTGGATGGGGAATACGAACGTCTTAGAGCAATCAGGCGACGAGCAGAACGCGCTTACCGTCGCAGCGGAAAACTTGACGATTACAAGATGGCACAAAAAGTTCACTCCACTTCGCGCAGACGCTTACAGAAATTAGGTACACGGCGATGGCGCGAATATTGTACGTCACTGTCCCCATTCACTCCAGTTCCAAAAATATGGATCATTATAAGATCCTTCAGTGGCCCCGTTACCCAGAGCCACCCATTCCGAGCCCTTGCTGTAGCCCGAAACACTCCACAAACAGCTGTCGCTGACGAATTTTGCCAGTTTATAGCTAGGCCAGGAGTATCAGTTAGTTGCCCAGAGCTTCAAAATTCCGTAGCGCTTCAAGATCAGAAGGTTCGTGCTTGCTTTATGTCACAGCACCCTCAACTTGACTGTGAATTCAGTTTAGACGAACTGAAAAGTGCTCTTGCGTTATGTCGCAAGAAGATGGCTGCAGGCCCACATGGCGTAACGTATATGATGCTACAGAACCTCGGACCAGCAGGCAGAAATGCTGTTCTAGAGATATTTAATAATATTTGGATAAGAGAAGCTCTTCCACATTCGTGGAAGTTAGCTCGGGTAATCCCACTACTCAAACCCGGGAAAACTCCACTTTGTCTTGACTCCTTCAGGCCCGTCAGTCTCACAAGCTGTCTTTGTAAGTTAATGGAGAAGATGGTAGACAGTCGACTGCAATGGTGGTGCGAACACAATAAGGTGCTTTCGAACTACATGACAGGCTTTCGACAAAAGCGGAGTGCCATGGATGATGTGATAGACATAGTCACGTGCATTGAACATGAACGCATGTGTGGGCATTTGACAGTTGCAGTATTCTTAGATATCCAGAGAGCATTCGACACAGTAAACCACGTACACGTGCTTGCTGGCATGCTAGATCTGGGAATAAGCGGTCGAACACTGCGATGGATATCCAATTTCTTAAGCGAAAGAAAAATCTTTATGGAGACAAGCGACGGGGAGACGCTGCTTGCGCCGGAGCGAGCGGACACGCGTCGTGTCGGCTCCTGTTTCAACGAATGCTTTTGCAGCGCAAATCATTGGGCACCCACACGAATTTGGCATCCATAGATTCAGCTCGTCACCAGGAATCACCTGACATCAAGTTCAAGGTGGGGGCACGATTTTTCACAACATTGCGGTCGTTTCCAAGTCAGCCAGATTGGTGGGAGAGCTAGGCCTCACAGCGGTCCGGCGTCTGCCGCCGCAGCTACCACGAACGCTGCACCACGGCAGTCGACGCGCCAAAGACGCCCGACTTTCCGACAGGAATGGAGGTCACAGTGGCGGGGGAAACCATTTCCCGCAAAGAATTCGAAGAAAGCTCAGGATGGAGAACCGTAGGATCAAGGAAGCTACTCATCGAGCAGCCACCGGTCACTGGTGCGGAGTCCCAGCGAGGCAATAACAGCAAGAAACAATGCGAGCGACGCCTGCGACAAATCGAGAGATCAAGCCGTATGCCTCAACTACCCCGAGGTGATTATAAGATCATCATTCGACCAAAAGGTGGCCTCCGAGTTGCCGAACACGGTGCGGCCCGACTGGCAACAAGCATTTACCACGCCGCCAAAATCCCAAGAGAAGCCCAAGACGAGGACACCATCTGTCCCAATTTTCAACAGAACATCATCGTCGTGAGCACACCCACCGAGGCGCATGCTGACAAATACCAGAAGATCGCCAGCATCAAAATCGGCAACCAAACGTTCGAGACTAACGCCTACGAAGCTGCGCCCGATTGTACGTCGAAAGGCGTAATCCGCGGCATCCCACTAGAAGACACTGCCAGGGATATCACTGCTAACGTCATTACGCCAAAGAACCCAACGGCCATCGCAGCAAAACGCCTCAGCAACACAACGACGGTGATCGTTCTGTTTGCCGGCCTCCGAGTACCAACGTACGTCCGCTATGGTGGAGCCCTGCTGCGGTGCTCTCTATACCGAAAGCAGATAGAGACGTGCTATCAGTGCGGTCGCCTGGGGCACCGCGCAGACGTATGCCCAAACCCGAACGACCGCCTGTGCCGCGGCTGCGGAGTGGCGAACCCTCCGCAAGAACACCAATGCCAGCCCAAGTGCCAGCTATGCGGTGGCAACCACCAGACGGCCGACAAGACGTGCAGGGCACGCTATAAGAAGCCTTACCTGGTGAAGCGCCGCCAGTGGGAGAGGATGCAACACCAAGAAGAAGAAGACTACTCGACTCCAATGCTCCAACACCGAAACCCTCTTCCCGCCGAGCAACCCGGACGAAGAGGCCGTTCGAGGTCCCGCAACCGATCCCGGTCCCGGTCAAGACCTCGCAACCACACGCCTGGACCTGCTGGACCGCCCAAGGTGAGCTGGACAGGCGTAGTCACGCGGGCGCGCTCGGGGTCCGAGGAGGCCGCGTCTCAAGGAAAATGGAAAAAGTTAGAGGCCGAAGTAGCGCAGCTAAAACATATGTTAACTCAATGCAACCAGAAAATGCTAGCTTTAGGCGAAGAAAACAGGACTCTTAAAGAGGAATTAGGACGTTATAAACAAACACAGCAGGTTACGCCCATACCGCCACCACCCATAGCTGTCACACCCACAGAAGAAATGGAGGAAGGGGCTACACCCCCACCGCCCAAACGCAGAGCTGAAGAGCAGGTCAATGAAAATAAACCCACGCGAGTAACAACCGAGACGAAAGTGCTAATAGAAATTCAGCAGTCAATCAAAGCATTAAATGAGTGGATGAACAACTCATCCCGAGCGATTTCAACCCTTACTGAACGCGTCGAGAATATAGCCAAAATTACCCAGCAGCAAAATGAA
This sequence comes from Hyalomma asiaticum, assembly GCA_013339685.2. Taxonomy (NCBI): domain Eukaryota; kingdom Metazoa; phylum Arthropoda; class Arachnida; order Ixodida; family Ixodidae; genus Hyalomma; species Hyalomma asiaticum. Next base: position 58,105,133 of record CM023491.1, read on the forward strand.
TGCCTTCAACAAAGGCTGCTCGCGGTGGAGGCATTGACGCCTCGCCCGCCACCGAACGGACTGGAACCCATGGCGAGTGCGCAGCAACCTACATCGTCGCCCTATAGCGTCATACAGCCGGCGACATTCCTATCCCCCACGCCTCACCATAGCTAAAAATCCTACCTGCACAATTTGGCAATGGAATTGTAGAAGCTACGCAAAGAAGAAAGCAAATTTATACCAATTCCTTAGTGATAAAGATAAACCCGACGTGATTCTATTACAAGAGACACACGGTCTCGCTAAATTGGCAGGCTATCGCTCGTTCGGTTATGCCGAAGGGGAGACGACCGCCCTTACCACTTTAGTCAGGCGAAACCTTACAGTGAAGCAGTACGATACGAAAATTACCAGCATAGATAATATTCTTATTGAACTTGTTCCGCAACGCAAGAGACACGAAAGTCTCTTCATTCTCAACATATACAGCAACCCCAAACACAGAAAGCACAGGTTTCTCACGCTTTTTAAACGCGCCCTCAACATCGCCGAGCGAAATCCCATCATAATAGGCGGGGATTTCAACGCACCACACACTGCCTGGGGATACTCTTATGTGTTCCCCAAAGGCAGAAACCTGTGGTTTGACTTGCAGCAGGACGGCTTAACACTTATCACAAACCCTAGTACACCCACCCGCGCGGGCACCAGCTCCACTAAAGACTCAACACCTGATCTAACGTTCACTAGAAACACATCGGCAACTACCTGGCAGAACACATTTGAGGACCTTGGAAGCGACCACTACATTATCGCGATACGTGTTCAGGGCGGCCCACGTAAACAAACCGGAAGACAGCTCAAGATGGTAGATTGGACCAGGGTCCGCAAATCACGCGAGAACCAGGTTCAACCCATCGACGACATAGAACGCTGGACTCACACGCTTAAACAGGATGTTAACAACGCCACACAAACTGCACCTCCCGAAGCACACCTTGAACAGATCGATAGCCGGCTCCTCCACATGTGGGAGGCAAAGCAATCGCTCAAAAAGAGGTGGCGGACACAGAAATACAATAGAACCCTCAGGAAACGCATAGCGCTCCTCAATCAGGAGATAGAGTCGTATGCAAATAAATTGTGCCGACAACATTGGGATGAAACCTGCAATGAAATGGACGGACAATTACATTTAGGTAAAACGTGGCATTTTCTGAGATTCCTACCCGATCCAGAAGACAACAAAACCGCCCATAGACAGACCATAAACAAACTCATACACGCGTACAAGGGCACAGAGGAGGAATTTCTTCGGGAGGTAGAGCTCACCTACATCTCTCAGGTTCCTCCTCAGCAGCACCCAGATTACACAGGACAGGCCAACACTGTTCTAGACGATGAATTTACCGAGGCGGATATCCGTGCCGCTCTGCACAAACTTAACACGAAATCTGCCCCGGGCCCCGACAACATTACTAATAAGACACTGCGAAATCTCGACGACGAGTCCATCACGCAGCTCACAAAATGTATTAACCGCTGCTGGACCACCGGCAGCTTGCCTTCGCAGTGGAAAAAGGCCCATGTGATCCTCATTCCTAAACCAGGCAAACCACTGAATATTAACAATCTGAGGCCCATCTCTTTAACGTCGTGCATGAGCAAACTGATGGAACACATGTTCCTAGCTCGACTAACAAATTACCTAGAAGACAACGACCTATTTCCACACAACATGATTGGCTTCCGCAGGTATCTTTCGACCCAGGATGCCATGCTGCAACTCAAGCATGACATCATTGACAGCACAGGCCGCTCCACTAAGGCCATTCTCGGCCTAGATCTTAAGAGAGCGTTTGACAACATTACACACGGCACCATCCTAAATCAAATCAACACCTTAAACTTGGGACTCCGGACGTACAATTACATCAAAGCTTTTCTCACGGATAGGACGGCCACCATCACTGTAGGAGAGCTCATGTCGTCCGAGATAACCATGGGAAGCGCGGGCACCCCGCAGGGTTCCGTGATCTCTCCCATGCTGTTTAACCTCGCGCTCCTAGGCCTTCCGTCGCAGCTACAGGCAATCCCTGGACTCCATCACACCATTTATGCCGATGACATTACCCCCTGGGTGTGTGATGGCAGCGATGGATCTATAGAACAGAGATTACAGGAGGCGATTGACACAGTGGAACGGTATCTTCGAGGGACGGGATTATCCTGTTCGGCGGAGAAATCCGAGCTGCTGCTATATCGCCCCGCACTAAAAGGCCGACCACCAAAACACTACCAAACGCAGACCCACGTCGATGTAACACTCACAACAAGCGATGGTCGCATCATACCAACCGAGGATAAAATTAGAGTTTTGGGCCTGATCATCGAGGGTAAGGGCGCAAACGGCGAGACAGTTCGGCAGGTTGACGCCAAGGTATCAAACACGATGCGCCTCATTAAACGAATCACCAATAGACACAAAGGAATGAAAGAGGCTAGTATCATCCGCCTCATCCAATTCTTTGTACTCAGCCAGATCACTTATGTGGCGGCCTATCACCGATGGACCGCCGCAGAAAAGTCAAAACTCAATAGCCTCATTCGAAGAATATTCAAACAAGCACTAGGGCTGCCGCAAAACGCCAGCACAGACTTGCTCCTTTGTCGCGGTCTTTGTCGATGCAGCACGCTATCGAGACCGCCACTGCTTCGTAGCCGCAGTCGTAGACCACACACACCAATGCAAAACAAGCGTCTCACTCGCCACAAGGCACGCAGCAACGGCGGAGGAAGTGGCTACAGTGCGTGGAATAGAGTTACATGCCGACGTTCACATAGGAAGCGTGTGCACATGCGATTAGAATAGTTCATATGTACGTCTGTGCGAAACAAAACACACACAACACAAGTAATTAGACATAATCTGAAACATGTGAGAACAACAAATAGCACTGTTGAATACACAGGGGTGACATTATTCATTGGGTCTTCGGAATCAAGCCAAAGTTAATATTTCCAGAGGATATTTGTATCTTCTAAGAACTTTTTTAGTGCATATAGGGCTCTTTTCTGTAGGACCGCTGTTGGCCACGGACCAAGGATGTTTTTTAGGGTAAAAGGTCTTCTATCTAAAAGCGACAAACTGGCTCGCAGCACACTCCGTGGGGAATCGTGCTTTGTGCACTCGAGCAGAAGATGATGTATATCTTCTTCTGGGTGGCCACATGAGCACTGCGGGCTAGACACCCGTTGGATCCTGTAGAGGAAGTGCCTCGTAAATGCTGTACCAAGCCGCAGGCGGTGCAGCAATGTTTGAAACATTCTATTTTCGTTCAGACTTGTTGGAATCGAGAGTTGTATGCCTGGGTCAATGGAAAATAAGTCTGATCTCTTTGATTTTTCGTCAAACCAACCCTCTTTGCTGAGCTCAAAGGACATTTTTCTCAGGAGTAGACGGATTTCATTGCGCGAAATAGGAAGACCAATTGACTCTTCGTTACTGTGTGCACGAGCTGCTGCCGCTTCCGCTGCTGTATTACCGGGAATATTGCAATGTCCTGGTATCCACTGAAGAGCAATTGTGTGGTTCATAGCACTTGCTTTTGTGTGTTCTTTGAGCGTCTCATACAGCAGTATACTATCTAAAGATCTTTTCTCATTGCTTTTTAGTGATGCAAGGGCTGCTTGCGAGTCACTAAGAATAAGCCATTTTTGTGACTTTTTTACTGTTGTAATGAAGCGCAACGCACAGAGGATTGCAAAAAGCTCTGCAACAGTGGAGGATGTCACACGAGAGATTTTAAATGTTCGCTCTATCGACAACTGTGGTACAACAAATGCAGAAGTAGATGAGTTGTTATTACACGAACCATCTGTATAAACGTGGACGTATTGTGGATATGATGAGTAAATTTGGAATAGCGCCAGTTGCTGAGCGGCTGCCATGAACATGTCTTTTTTAGATATTATTCCCTCGACTGATAGTTCTACTTTAGGCTTTGTTAACATCCAAGGAGGTATTAACTCAGATATTTCGAAACACGGCAGTGTTGCTTTGTATTGACGAATAGTATCGTGAATTCTGCTTCTGTTTCTGTCGCTTAGTGCGTAACCTAAAGGATGAGCCTCGTGTTGTGTTAAAATGCGATAAACGTGTCTGCAAGTTTCAACCGTTCGCAAGACTGAAAAAGGCGGGTAGCGAGCTTCAGCGACTACTAGTGAACTCGAGGTCGCCTGCGGGACACCGAGACAAATCCTCAGCCCCCTTGCGAGTAAGCGCTGAAGACGTTCCTCAGAACTTTGTGATAAGCCATGGAGAATAGGCGCAGAATAAGCAATTTTTTGCTTTATAAGGGCGTTATGCACTTGTAATAGGGAAGAGACTGATCCTCCCCATGTGGTGCCAGCTAGTTGGCGAAGTACATTTACTACTGAGTTCACCTGCTTCTCAATACCACGGATATGAGACGCCCACGACGACTGTCTGTCAAGAGTAATGCTTCCTAGGCTTCCTAGGCTTCATTGTCTGTTTGCTCATTAACTTGTTTCTAACAAATAAAGAACGAGCCCTTGACCCCTTCCCTTTCGTTAAGAGTAATGCCAAGGAATTTATGTTCTTTCACGAACATCAAAGATTGTCCCTCAAGTGTAAGATTGAAGTCCTTCAGATGTCGCCTAGTGAAAGGCAGGACTGCGGTTTTCGCGAGCGAGAGACTCATACCTCTTTCTTTCAAAAAGTTATGTATAATGTCGAGCCCCTTTTGCAGTGTTGATTGTATTTCTCGTGCATGCAGCCCGGATGCCCATATGCAGATATCATCTGCGTACAATGAATAGTGCAGGCATGGCGGTAGCTTTCGTGGTAAGGCAGCCATGACACAATTGAATAGAAACGGGCTAAGAACGCTGCCCTGTGGAACGCCCTGTGTGACGATGTGACAGTTGCTTTTACCGTCGCTTGTGTGTGTGTAGAACTTTATTGAAATCCTGCAGATTTCTGGCCTGGGCTCCCACCTAGGAGCAAGCGGAGAGACCGTGTCTCCCAGCAGCTTCCTCGGCCTGCTGGATCGCCCAGAGTTGTTGGTCCAGGCTTGAACTGAGCAGCGCGGCACGCCAACGCGCACGAAGGTCTTCATTGGAGGCCGCGTCCCCAGTGTTGCTGATTATTGCTGGACATGCCCATAGGATATGATCTAGCGTAGCTCTGCTGTTACAATACTGACAGAGATTGGTGGTATATAATTCGGGATGTATGTGGTTCATTATGACGGGGTTCGTGTAACTTCGTGTTTGGAGCTGCCGCCATTGAACGGACTGGGCCCGAGTAAGCTTGTGGTGAGGTGGTGGGTACTCCCGCCGTTGCAGTCGGTAATGTTGAGTAATCTCGCAGAATTTAGTGAGCCGATCGTCCCATTCCCACAGCGCCGCGGAGGAGTCCGTTCGGGTGGTTGCTGCTTCGAACGCGGCTCGGAACGTGAGACCTCGAGCCACGTTGTGCACCACCTCGTTTGGATTGAGCTCCGGCTTACCTAGGGGGGTGTGGGCTGGGAACCAGAGGATCTGTACGCATTTGTCTGTCTCGCGAATTTCGCCTTTAGTTAAGATCCGCAATGCCTCAGGGGAGATTCTGCCGTTCGCATAGTTTCGCACGGCCGTTTGCGAGTCGCTGATAATGTAGTAGGCGTTGGTATGGGCTATAGACGCTTTTCCGCAGCGGCGAAAGGGCGCTGCCATGTTTGAACACGTGATCAAATGGCCTTCCCCTTTCTACTTCCTCTTCACCGTCGCCGACGGCCGCCCGCTTCTCGCCGTAGGCCAGGGCAACGGACGCCACACGCCACATCATGAACGCGCCGCCGAGGGGAAGGCCATATGGTGCTTCGGTGCGGTGACGCCATCTAGTTTGCTTAGACAAACTAGCTGCGGAAAATCGTCTATAGCGGCGTGGGTCACATTTCTCGCTATTGCCCTTACCGCCAGTTCACGTTTTCACGATCGACGTTTTTCTACCGCCGAAATGATAACCGACGTCCGCCGCTCGCCTCTGCCCCGTCCCCCTTCGTCGCCGCATCATTCCGTACGATCATCCCAGGAAAACTGGCAAACGCAGCTCCCGGAGGTGACGCTGCACTAGACCGCCGACCTGCAAATCCTTTGATTACTTTGCCGACTGCCCAGAACGAAATCGCCGTGGAAGTTGATGCCCTACCAGCAACTGCCCTGATCAACACCGGTGCACACATCTCAGTCATGAGCGCTGACCTTCGGAAGCGGCTGAAGAAAGTTCTCACATATGCCGATTCCGGCATTGTAAAAGTCGCTGGCGGAGGGAACCCGCTGTGCTGGGAATGAGTGCCGCTCGTGTAAGCGTTGAAGGTCGTTGATTGTGGTTTGGTTGAGGAAAGGACGCTAATTTCTGCAGCCCATGTAGGGAGCATGGCTAAGCGTCCGTGGGGGGTGGGGGAAAGGGAGTGAAAGAGATAGGAGAGAAAAGCCGTAGTGGAGGGCTCCGGAAAATTTAGACCACCTGGGGTTCTTTAACGTGCACTGACAACGCACAGTACACGGGCCTCTGGCATTTTCGCCTCCATCGAAAATGCGACCGCCGCGGCCGGGATCGAACCCGCGTATTTTGGGTGGCAGCCGAGTACCTTAACCACTACACCACCGCGGCGGACGAAGGGCGTTACACATCCGTTTTGTACCATGTATGTAGCCACCTCGCGCTGCCGGGAGGCTCGCGCTCGCCCTCGGCGCGTGCCTCCCGGCGCGCGAGCTCTCACTCTTCCATCTGCTGTCTTGTGACAGAGAGAGAGAGAGAGAGCGAAAGGCGTGCGTTGACTATGGAAACGCTCCTCGATGAACGCTCTACCAGCTCGCAAAGAAGGAGAATGCGCCCTCACCCGCGAGGGACAAGCTTGACGCAGGCGGCGTCTTCTAGCGAGTTTCTTGATTGAAAAAAATTGGCAGATCCCACGTGCAGTGGGAATCAAGGAAATGCGAAGCACGCATAAGCAACGTAAAATGGATTTGCATTGTTGTCTCGCTATACCGAGTTTAGTACATATGAAGTTAACGAAACGGCCGCAAGAGCACCATGACTGTGTCATGTAAACCATGCCGCTCATACACGTATGTCATGATTCTCACGTTATGACTTGTCATTAACGTTCGTCATGCAGTCGTGTTGTGCCATAGCAATATTGGTATACATCCCTTTAAAGAAACGAGTGGCATGTAGATCATGCCGCTAATGACATGCATGTCACTATTTTCATGTTATGACCTGTCATTTATGATCGTCATGCAGTCCTGTTGTGCCAAAACAATTTTCGTATAGGCTCCGTGCAGTCGAGTTTTCCATGTGCGACATCAGCGCCAGAATGCACTGCCTGGCGGAGAGAAGAAGCAAAATTGGGCAGACTGTGACAGGGAAATACGCGAACGCGATGCGCGTCTCCAACTCTATAGCAGCAGTGACCGCCCGTCCCACCTTCTTTCGTTTTATTTCCTATGAGACGCGCGCTCCAAACCTGCGACAAACTGTTACAAAGGACAACGGCGCGAGCGTTCGTGTGGTTCGCAGCACGCCCGGAAAGCAGTGAAGAAACGCGCGCGTCGCTGTTGCCTCGGTTTCCACCGTGCGCGACTGAGCCGTCCGACGAGAGCTACGTAGCGCCCTCTGGTCAGTAGACGGAGCCATCCCATTAACGAAACGGCAGTATAGCGCCAGGATCATGGCATGTATGTAAATCATGCCGGTCATGACACGCGTGTCATGATTCTAATGTTATGACCTGTCATTTACGTTCGTCGTGCTGTCGTGTTGTGCCATAGCGATTTTGGTATACATCCCATTAACGAAACGCCTGGCATGTAAATCATGCCTCCCATGACATGCATGTTATGCTTTTCATGTTATGACCTGTCATTTATGTTCGTCATGCAGTCACAATGTTGCATACCAATTTTCCTACACATCCCGCTAACGAAACGGCAAAGAGAGCACAAAGACCGTGGCTTGTAAATCATGCCGATCATGACATGCATGTCATGATTTTCATGTTATGATCTGTCGTTTACGTTCATGATTCAGTCATCTTGTGGTATGCCAATTTCCGTATACGTCCCATTAACGAAACGCGTGGCATGTAAACCATGTCATTCATGACATGCATGTCATGATTTTCATGTTATGACCTGTCATTTATGTTCGCCGTGCAGTCATGTTGTGGCATACCAATTTCCGTATACATCCCATATACGAGATGACCAGGAAAGCACCAAGACTGTGACATGTAAATCATGCCGCTCATGACATGCCAGTCAAGATTTTCATGTTATGACCTGCCATTTACGTTCGTCAGGCAGTCATGTTGTGCCATACCAATTTTCGCATACATCCCATTAGCGAAACGGCCAGGAGAGCCCTAAGACCGTGGCGTGTAAATCATGCCGCTCATGACATGCATATCATGATTTTCATGTTATGACCTGTCATTTGTGTTCGTCATGTAGTCATGATGTGGCATACCAATATTCGTAAACATCCGATTAGTGAAACGGCCAGGAGAGCACCAAGACCATGGCATGTAAATCATGCCGCTCATGACATGCATGTCGTGATTGTCATGTTATGACCTGTCATTTATGTTCGTCATGTAGTCATGATGTGGCATACCAATATTCGTAAACATCCGATTAGCGTAACGGCCAGGAGAGCACCAATACCGTGGCATGTAAATCATGCCGCTCATGACATGCATATCATGATTTTCATGTTATGACCTGCCATTTACGTTCGTCAGGCAGTCATGATGTGGCATACCAATATTCGTAAACATCCGATCAGTGAAACGGCCAGGAGAGCACCAAGACCATGGCATGTAAATCATGCCGCTCATGACATGCATGTCGTGATTGTCATGTTATGACCTGTCATTTATGTTCGTCATGTAGTCATGATATGGCATACCAATTTTCGTAAACATCCGATTAGCGAAACGGCCAGGAGAGCAGAAAATCGTAGGCGGCCAGATAGATAGATAGATAGATAGATAGATAGATAGATAGATAGATAGATAGATACGCTCAAACTCGCCGAAGTTCGCTAAGAAATGCTTCGCATTTAAAATACCGACTGCTCGCGCTGAAGAACCGTTCACCGGCCGCCATATATATATATATATATAATATATATCTATATATATATATATATATATATATATATATATATATATATATATATATATATATACATATATATATATATATATGTAGGCACTGGATCTTGACTTGCAATGAAGTGCCGGTGGGAGATTTCACTTGTGCGTCGTTGAACCATAAGGATTCGTAGTGTGCGCGTTAACTACATTAAACCGGAACTCGGCAAGATCTACGATGAACCTCCGGAGCTTCACCCACTCATCATCATTCACGCCGTGGATATGCTGTGGATTTTTTTATTGGCTCACTCAGCTGTAATTGACTGCTCAGCTGGCGTGGTCCAGCTTGATTTGCCTGTTGCTCCCGAACTTCCCGACACAGCGCAGGTCCATCTCTGTCCTGCTGACTTCAGTATTGACCTATGTGGGTTTCAATACTGACATATGTGACTGTAGTGAGTGAAAAGAATGCGGACCGTCACGTTCGCTCACGTGCGGCGCGGTGAAAGATGGATGCGGTACACGGTAGGCAGGCAAACACACATATCAATAGGCACACTCAAAGGACATGTACAAACAATAAAAAGAGTTAGGCTCCCGGGCTACACATAAAGTCTTTAGTGTGCACAGTTCTCAAAAAGCAAAGTCACATGCATGTGTGTACGCTCACGTCTCCGTGTACGCCGGTAGCGGGAGTCGTCGATGGGGCGACTTGAGGGACGCGGCGGGCAGGCGACGTTGTGGAGCTCGAACGCTGGTGGCGGCTCTGGCTCTCGGACGCAGCACGGAGTGGCGTCGGCCCAGTGCAGGTAAAGGCCGGAACCCGAAACCCGTAGGTAGCGGCCACACTGGTCACCCGGCGAGGTCAGGCAGCAGTCGCCGGCTACCAACGTTCGCAGGGCCGGTCAGGAGGCTGCCCAGCGCTTCAGCCCGGGTAGCCCTCTTGATGATGATGATGATTGTGGTTCGGTTAGGAAAGGAGGCTAATTTCTGCCGCCCATGCAGGGAGCACGGCTAAGCGTCCGTGGGGGTAGGGGAAAGGGAGTGAAAGAGATAGGAGAGAAAAGCCGTAGTGGAGGGCTCCGGAAAATTTAGACCACCTGGGGTTCTTTAACGTGCACTGACAACGCACAGTACACGGACCTCTGGCATTTCCGACTCCATCGAAAATGTGACCGCCGCGGCCGGGATCGAACCCGCGTATTTTGGGTGGCAGCGGAGTACCGTAACCACTACACCACCGCGGCGGACAAGGGTAGGCCTCTTCAGACCTCCGCTCCTCGAACGCCGGCTTCTTCTGCCTTCGTGGCGGCCGTCCTGCTCCTCAGGCCTTGATGATGATGATGATGATGATGATCCTCCCTCCTACTACCTCTTCTTCTTTTTCTTTCCGCTCCGCCACGTGCACCCTTTTTCCCGCGACGCGCCGCTTAGGTCGTCGACCTTCGTCGTCGTCGTTGTCTCGTTTCACCACAGTGACAAATAGCGTCTCCTTTTTCTGTAAGACTCACTACACAAGAAGTAGCCTCCTTTAAGAAATTGGACACTATTAAAGGAAAAGGAAATCTAGAAAGTCTCTTCAGAATATTTGTGGTCTAGGTTATGGGATAATGTGGTCAAATATGTGGTGCACTGTTGATATGCATTGTTTTTTTTAATGGGTGCTTTCGCAAAAAGTACGCCCATTTCCAGGCTTTCAGTATCCCACAACGCGAACCGATCATCTCAATAAAATGGCGTATGTAGATTCGTGGAAAGACAGGTATTAATGATCAAATAAAGCACTCGGCAATCCAAATCTATACGGAATCGTTGCAAACATCTGGTATACACATAGACTCTGAAGCATGGACAAATATTCTGCTGAAGGCCAGCGATTGTGCTGGGCACCATGGAAAATAAGTTTTTGAGTTTGAAAAACTGAACCTTATGACGGTAACACCAGACTTCAGCGGCCCCTGTACACGAAACTTATTACCGCGACAACAGCAATCTCCTGAAGTGAAGGTAGCATTTCTGTAGTTCCTGGATGATTTATCATACGTTTATTCCCGGCCTTATTTCAGACACAGCACTGTTGACATTCCGCACATGACGTTTATAGCATGGCTGCGTATACTTCAAAGAGCTGTCCCGTCAACAGTTCATAGCACTTAAGTGTTTGTTAGTACTACTGAAGCTCCCCCTGAAGACACAACCTTAGGTCCTGTGTGTTCTCTAATGATGTTCCTCCATATTGCGTCTGTAACATCTGTGCATCATTAAGGCCCGTATTCATAAACCTACCTTGTCCTTACCGCTTCTTTTCTTTATCGCCCTTGTGACATTAAGGCGCGTTAGAGGGACTAAAATGGCAATCATTGCGAACGGCTGTCATACGGCTTTTTTTTTCTTAAATACTGGACTAGTTTGTTCATGGAGCATGATAACGACACAGGGAAGATAAGGAAAGCAAGAGATAAGGATAAGGTAGGTTCATGAAGCGGTAACCTTCCAAGTAAGTGTGCAAGATGCTTATAAGTCTTTAATATGGAAACGGGATGCAATTACATTATGCAAACGAGAGAAATTTTGGGGGTCCCTGCCTGTAGCGACTGAGGGAGCACCCGCGATACAGTAGCAGACGACGACGGCATATCATCTGTTTTTGCCGGTCTCCAGCCGCCATTTTGACGCTTCGAAAGCGCCCTTGCAATTTTAAAGCGTGCTTAACTTTCTAAGCAGTTACAAATTTTAGAAAGAAAATTTGCAGTTCGAAAACTTCAATTGTGAACATAAAATGGACCAAACTGTTGAAAGTGTTAGCAAAAAAAAAACAATTTTATTTGTTAGTAGGAGTGCCTTCAACAGCCAGACGGCGCTACGATCGCTTTCAAAAAATCGTCCCCATTGGTTCTATGGAAATGTCCTCCCGCTACTGCATGACGCAACGCAGAAGTAGATGCGGGAACCTACCAGAAGGCGTGGCCACTGGCATTTTCTTTTTGTGTGTTTTGTAGCTTACTAAAGCCAGAGTGGTGTTTGTGACAATGTGAAAAGGTAATTTACTTCTACGAAAAAGAAATTGCTAGCTTGGCGTCTCTTTAATATTTATTTTTATTTCTGTTTGTTGATTCGGCGCCTGGGATACTTTTGTAGTGCAGTAAGAATAAGAACTGCTATTTTTCGTTATTTTACAACCCCGTACACTCCCTCTGTCTCGATGTTCTCTGACTCCGTCTGGAAAGCTTCAATATTACAGAGACAATAAAGCGGCTTAGTAGATTAGGGTCTTGTAGTAATAAACATTTTATTACTAGGAGATATTGTTTAGCGAAATGGCCACACCTACTACGCCAGAAAGCTCCGCGAGCTAGAAAAGAAGGTAAAACAAAAGCACCCTTGTAAACGACACGCTGGAGCTCTCGCGCCTTGTCTTTACGGCTTTTCCGGGGAGTATAAACCGCCGGAAAGGAGAAATACGTCTTCGCAGCTCGAAAACGAACAGCACCATCACACTAAGTTAGAAGTAAAAGCGGATGTAAAGAAAGGCGGGAAAATGGCACGAGCGTCATGGCGTAGTGAGTGATAAAAACGGTAGAGTGATGAAAAGTCCCGGAAAGGCGTGGGTCCCTGTGTCGCTCCCGGACCAGAACAAGCTTTTCGTCAACTTTGAAGCTTTCACTTCTGGGAGCTGTGCATCGATCTCCTTGTAGCTTTTTGCTACAAACAAGTGGACGCCAATCTTCCCCTTCACAAAAGACCACGAGTGTAAAGGGGCTTTTTAGTGCGTTCAGAAATGCGAATGCCCTGCCTCAATGCCACGAACTGCCACGTGGCGATAGGACCATTGGCCCAAGTCTTTCGTTCAAAGCGCGTTCCGACGAGTGGTCGATTTAAAGTCGTCTATCTTGACTACGTGCATTTATATCAAATCAAATAAAACGAAGACTAATTTCCACCATGTTACACTGATGGAGAACGACATAAAAATAGGTGGCCGGTAGGTGGCTTCACTAGTCCGCAACCCCATGTGGTGATTGGCAAGTAGGCAGGAACATCAAAAAACAGGCAATAAACAAGGAGAACGCATTGTCGCTGCAGTAAAAATATCAAAACAAATCTGTATAAAGGGAAAACACTGCGCACAGATAATTGAAGTCAGTCCTTTCTAATCTAAGTTTGACAGAGGAGGAAATGAATAAATCTAGATTGATGGAGTGAAGATAGTTTGCCGTTTATGGTGGGGAATGGCACAAGCCTTCCATATGCCACTATTCAAACGGGGCGTGACCCAAAGTGGTTTAAAAAAATTACACCATCTCCCGCTGAAGGGCACCATGAGGCGAAGCGAAGCAGCACGGGGGGTGCACACCGCGTTTGCATCGGTTTGACTAGGTGTCACGTTTGCATCGATTTTACGCTAGCAGACGCTGCCTGCATCAACGTTGTCCCTGGCGGGCGAGGGCGCGTTCTCGTTTCTTGCGAGCTGGTAAAACGTTCATCGAAGAAAGAGCATTTCCAGTCAACGCGTGACGTTCGGAGAGGAGGTGTGTGGAGAGGGTCACGTGGAGAGGGGAGTGGAGAGGAGGTATGTGGAGAGGGTTTGCGCATGCGCAGTAAGGGTGGTCACGCCGCACACCGCCACCACCACCGGATAGAATTCCGCCATAAGCTGCTTCGCTTCTAAAGCTCCACGCATCCCCACGAAGTGAACCATGACGAGTCGACGAGGCTGGGGATCGTTCTGTGTTACCGTAAATAAACCGTGACATTGTCCACACATACATTTACACACGCGTTGTCATTTATGCTCCTGGTCTTTATTAGAATTCCTGCGCTCCCACGTCGTAGAGCGTGCAGAGTTCCGGATTAATTTAGTTAAGGCACACGCTGCGAATCCTCATGGTTCAACTACTCACAATAGAAATCTCGCGCCGGCACTGCATTGCAGGTCAAGATCCAGTTCCTATATTATTACGGGGAAGGAAGACTGGTTAATATATATTTACACGCTTTGTGCAATGGGCAGAACGCAGGCATACAAGATGGAGCCCTGTCCGCGCGAACATCAGCGAACGTCGTCTTCCTCGGTGCTGTCTCCATCGTCTTCTGTCGTACAATTGTTGCAATATATATGGGGTGGCCGGTGAACGGTCGTGCCGCGCGAGCTGTCGCTTTTTTCAATCAAGAAACATGCTAGCAGACGCTGCTTGCGTCAGCGTTGTCTCTCGCGGGCGAGAGCGCGTTCTCGTTTCTTGTGACCTGGTAAAGCGATCATCGAAGAGTGTTTCCATAGTCAACGCGCGCCGTTCGCTCTTTCTCACGACAGCAGCTGACACTGTCTTGGTACATTGCCTCCGGGATCGGCCCACGCTGCACACACGCTATCTGACTGCACTCGTGACTGCCGCTGTCGAGGAGAGAGAGAGAGATCGCGCGCCGGGAGGCACGCGCCGAGAGCGAGCGCGAGCGTGGCTACGACACACAACTGGAGACAAGCCTCAACCCCAATCAGCTTCGCCGCTAAAGGTTCGACGCTTAAAAGCCAACTCCGGCGATTTTTTAGCATGTAAAGAAGGCTGAGCGGGCTTGGCAGCAACGCATCAATGACCAACACTTAGCCTGCCCCCCCCTCCCCCCTCCCCCGCCTGTCTTCGTGCAGATGCTCAACATGGCTTACCTTCTGGCCTGTTTCACTGGTCCGCTGTGTTCTGCCGGTGAGGGTCGTGTGTCTCCGTGGAAGCGCCTCGCAGCGTCAACAGCCCCATCACCGACCAAATGGATTCGCGGCTCCCGAGTTCATCGCCCTTCGGGGGGCGTCACGGCAGTACCACCAGGGCAACCAGGCCACCTGATCAGCTTCATGTACACCATCTGCAAACACGTGGAACCCAGCTGACCCTGACGACATCGACCAGCGCTAAAAGGTTCAGCTCCGGCTGCGCGCGCTCCAGTGGGGCTTGCTTGGTGGCAGCGCCTCAGTAGCGAACGTTAACGCGCCCCGCCTGTTTAAAATACTGCTATTCTTTGTATGCATCGCGTACTCGTTGTATGTCATTGATTGTGTTGTCAAGCCCCACTTGTTGTGCGAAAATTGCATATAACTGTGTCTGTGTCATCTTCAAATTATTGCCGGTGATACTGAGGAAAACCCTGGTCACCCTACGCGTACTTCTGCCTCGGAATCGACCTCCGGTATTTCGCTAGCCTTTAGTGAACTTCAGACAGGGCAAGGTGCGCTTTTAAGGGAGGTGAAGTGTCTCCGAGTCAAACTAACACGAAATAATAAAACCTTTGAAACTATCACTGAAAGACTAGTAAAAATTGATACTGACTGCGCATCTCTCCTTTCTCTTCAAGATGATATTAAAGTTGCACCGGCACTCGCGAAGCAAAGCTCGCACCAAATCACCGCTCCTAAGGCTAGAGTAGATGATTCAGAGGATCGTGCCCACAGATCGAATCTTTTATTCTTCGGTCTCCGAGAAAGCGCTAATGAAACATGGGCCCAGTCAGAACAATTAGTAACTGGCATGTGCAAAAAAAAAAGACCTTGGCATATCGATCACACCAAAAGACATTGAAATGGCTCATAGAATAGGCCGTTTCAACCCTGCCTATAAGACCAGACCCGTAATCGTCCGCTTTGCAAATTAGAAAGACAAAGACCGTGGAACCACGAGGGTCGTGCACTTCCTCACGTTGTACTAATAAAATTTGTCCCCTTCAAATAATCTTCACCAATATACGAAGTCTTATACCTAAACGAGACCAAATTCTTCACGTAATCCAAACTACCGAATGCGATTTAGTTGTTCTAACCGAAACTTGGTCACACCCTTCCAGTTTCTGATGCTCAGTAGGGACTTCACTTCCCTGGTTTCGATGTTTTACGTTCCGACCGCGCTGTTAGTCGAGGTGGCGGAGTACTCGTAGCCGCTCTCAGCTGCCTAAATTGTGCAGCATCGTAGAAATTTCCAATCGCCTAGACGTCCTGCTCGTACTCCTGCAAAGCGCTTTTATCCCCCTGCGACTATCCGTGTGTGCTACCGTCCACCTGATGCAGACCAGTCGTTTGTCCGTGACTAACACGACGTTTTGCATTGACTTTCTGGCTCGCATCCCAATTTTCCAGTGACACTCCTTGGCGAAAGAAGAGGACTGGGAGGAAGCCCTGAGAAGCGGCGACCTTTCGGTTCAACTTCGGGCTGTCCAGAGAGCCTGCGAGAGGGCGGAGGGCCACGGTCTTCCTGTCCCTGCGTGGGAGCGGCCCGCAACTGCTACAGGATCCCCCTAAAAGGGGACGTCCAACTGCAGTTTTTCAGGACAAAAATAAAGTTCTGTGCCTGCCTGCCTACTCCTTGGCGACTTAAATTTCCTCTGAAGCCCCGCCACGGTGTTCTAGTGGTTATGGCACTCGGCTGCAGATCCGAAGGTCGCGGGATCGAATCCCGGCCGCGGCGGCTCCATTTCGATGGAGGCGAAATGTCGAGGCCCGTGTGCTGTGCGATGTCAGTGCACGTTAAAGAACCCCAGGTGGTCGAAATTTCCGCAGCCCTCCACTACGGCGTCTCTCATAATCAGAACTGGTTTTGGGACGTTAAACCCCACCAAACAACAAACAACAACAACAAATTTCCTCTGAATAATATCCTTTGGTCTGATCTGTCATTAACAATGTCCAAATGCAATACGGGAAGTGATTTCGTTAATTCCTGCCTTAGACTTGGACTTTCACAATTTGTCTGCAGTCCTACAGGAGAAACCAATCACTCATCAAGTATCCTCGACCTTTTGCTAACATCCTGCCCAGAGATGGTTTCATCCGTTTCTTATTTGCTGGGTTAAGTGATCACGCTGTAATAACTGCTACATTACAACTGTACTCGCCAGAACCAAAAAGCGCGAAGAAAAAACTAACACTTTAAGGTAAAGGAAACTACGTGGCAATTAACGAGAAACTCGTAGCTTTTTATAGCTGGTTTCGCCATGATTTTTCGCAATGCCCCACAGAAAAAGGTTGGTATCCTTTTAAAAACAAGGTGGATGATCTCATCCGTACTTACATCCCTACTGTAATGGTAACAGAGCGACCACAGATCCTGTGGTTCAGTGCGGCACTTAATCTTCTAAAAAATAAAACGAAACGTCATTACCGGTATGCTAAATTATTAAATACAGTGCACGCCTGGTAAAAGTACCGAGCCACCGAAAAACTGTTCAAATCACTTGCCACCAAAGCCAAACGCGACATTCTTTGCTTCAACATTACCCCGGACATGCTAAACACTAACCCAAAACAATTTTAGAAATTCATAAACCCAGGCGCTTTTCAAACATTATCACTGTGTGACGAATACAATCGATCCACTCCACGACATGGTACTGCACGTGTGTTAAATGGCGTTTTCTGCTCTGTCTTCACTGATGAACCTGATAGTGAATTGTCCTATGTGCCCTCGACTGAATGCCCGTTTATGTAGTAGATTACATTTGAAGCCGCTGGTACTGCAGCCTTAATTGATCAACAATCTAAAGATGACGTCATCAGATGGCATATAGACATCAACACTAATATACTGAAAAGTGCCAAGAAAAGGTAACCCGGCTTCGCCTAGAAACCGTCGAACCATCTAGAACCTACCTAGAACTTAGAAACTATCGAACCAGTGTGCGTTAAAAATTAATGGAACACATTCTTCATTCCCACACTGCCAAGTTTCTCACCTCTGTTAATTTATTTCATCCAAGTCAGCATTTTTTCCAGAAAGGTCCTTCATGCGACACTCAACTAGCTCTGTTCATAAACATCAGATCTAACCTTGATACAAACAGTATACGGCAGACGCACTATTTCTGGACTTTGAAAAGGCATTCGATAAAGTTCCACATAACTGTCTATTTCTACAACTTTTCCGCTTAAACATTCATCATCTTATGTTCGACTGGATGCAAAACTTTCTGAGTAACCGTCAGCAATTTGTCTACGTTAATGAACATTCTTCTCCCCAAGCACCCGTTACCTCCGAAGTACCTCAAGGCAGATTCCATGGCCCCTTGCTCGTTCTCATTTGCATCAACAATCTTACAACTAACATTTCATTAAGAATTCGGATATTTGCTGAGGACTGCGTACTATACCGCCCTATTAACAACCATAATGATGTTTTATCCCCACAGTCTGACCTCCGTCAAATTGAAACTTTGTGCCAGGAGTGGTAGATGTCATTAAACGCAGCAAAAACCTCCCTTCTTAATTTTCATCGCAGGAATTCATATCCTACTCGCGATTACATGGTATGTGCTTTTGCAATATCATCTGTGTACAGCTATAAGTATTGAGGAATTAATCTCACCCCTGATCTATCATGGCACTCACACATCGTCAGTACAACAAATTCTGCAAATCGCGTTCTTGGTTTTATACGCCGTTATCTCCGCTTAGCACCCTCCTTTTGTCAAACTTCTAACCTATTTTACTTTAGTCAGACCCAAACTCCAGTATGCGTGTGCTCTATGGCACCCTTACGAACACAACCACATTAACATGCTCGAATCTGCCGAAAGCCGTGCCGTCCGTCTCATTTTTTTTTTCAGATTGTCCCTACCCTTCCAGCTCGTCCAAACTCAAATCCTAAGCCAAGCTTCCGAGCCTTGTATCACGCCGTCATGTCGCCCGTCTTTCTCTCTTCCACAAATTATTTTATAAATCACCTCAAGCAGATCTCATTCTTCCTGCGCATCGTCATTCAAGCCGGACAAACCCCGAAAAGGCCGTAAACCTTCCTAAAGAACGCACGGTCTCGCATGCCTCTTCGTCCTTCACCCAGACACCAAAGGACTGGAATGACCTTCCCACCAACGCAGTGATGCAATGTAACCCAGTCATCCTCAAACACTTCATCGAAGAGCTGTTTTACTAGATACGCCCACCCCCCATGTGAACCCTCTTCCCTCAGGGCCCTTTGAGGTATTAGTAATAAAGATAAATAAATAAATAAATAAATAAATAAATAAATAAATAAATAAATAAATAAATAAATAAATAATGGTGATCCCATGTTTCTGAGGCGCTCCTTTCACACTCCTGACAGCAGAAATTCTTAGCAAATGCGAAAATATTTTTTAAATTGCAAAAGAGAGTGCGAAACCTAACCAGAAATCCAACCCATCAGTGACCTCAAGTCAGTCAACCCGCCTTTTGCATGGCAGGACAGCGCATGCGCCCTTCCCCTGGCGGTAATGTTGCGAAGGTTGGCGTCACGCGCAGATGTCGAAGGCCATGGTATGTAACCTGTGCAATTCTGTCATTTTGCCGATAGTGACGTCAACATGCAGTGTGGCCGATAATTGTAGGATGCAAGGTGGGCGGAATGAGGTCACCGGTAAAAATTGAATTGCGAACTATCTGCGCATCTCTCGAACGTGGAACACTGCACAAATTACGGAAGTGTGCGAAGAACGCACCCAGCGAAATTTATCCAGATTTATTGACTTCCAAAAATCGCCCGAGTCAGCCTATTAGCTTCGCCTTTAGGAGTCAGTGCTATACGAGACCAATCCGCGTCGCTTCCAGAAAGCACAATTACGTTTTCTCGTACATTGACGTTACAGCTGAAGCTATCATTTGTGTAGATGTTAGTTCGTAGTTTACAATTTTTACGACGTTTCTTACTCTGAGAAATTAAATTTTCTTCACTAACACTTGAGCCGTGACGCAGGGCTTTAATCGTCGTGCGCTTCCGGAAGGACCGCAGTCGCTCGAGATAATTATATCCGTCGTGGGCGCCTACGCCGTCGCTGGCACCTACACATATTTTTCTGCCACACCAACTTCTTAACGCAGTCGCGTTAAAAATGCCCATACCCAAGCAGACAGTTACTAGCTACTCGTCTTACCATAAAAGCCGTCTCATTCACATAACAGCCAAGACGTCACGGTCGCTGACGGTGCTTCAAAAACCAACAAAGCCTCGTTAGCACGTGCGTCACGTCAAATACCACCGCGCCATCTGCTCACAAAGGTCAAAAGCCGTTGGTTCCAAGGAAAAGAAGCGGCTAAGAGCAAGGCCGCTGTCACGTGGCCTCAACACCCTGTATTTCACCCTTGTGATCTGCATCTGACTTTGACAGCAGGGGAAACTGTTCCGTATACTTTCTAGGATAATCACCAGGAAGTTGTCGTCCGGAGTGAATTCCCTAAAGTACACGCGCCTATTGAGCAATGACAGAATATGACAGTAAGGGACACTTCGCCCGTCCCTTAAAAAGTGACGGAGGAAGACAAAAAAATTGTCGCCGTGATCATTTCACTGGTGACTGCTGTCCTTGTGATCCTGGACAAGATGGTGAACGTGGCAGCTCAAAGTGAGTCGCCATTGCTAGATGCCCTCAATACAGCGCTCGCAGTCGATCAGAAGTACACTATACTCGAGTACTCAGCACCGTGGCTCGTCAACTACATCAGTGCTCGTCGCGGGATGATGCAAGAAACGCATTCATACTTCGACGGCATGTGAGGGGGCCTGTGGTAGTGCATATCAAATTTCCGTCAATGCGGAATTTCCTATACCGGTCCGGTATACTCCAAATGAGTGATCGACAGTCTATGAACAGTTGTGTCCATTGTAACGTCAGCGGCACCGTAATGGCCTATTTCCTCTCTCTCTGTGTAACCACTGAGTTTATTCCTCGCATTCCGCGGCTGCTCGTCGCCGGGGAATGCGAGCAACCAAGGCTAACCTAGCTGACTTTGCTTTATCCACTTCTTCCTCCCTTCTTTCCTTCTTTCTTTTTGTATCGCGAAGTACGCCCCAGTAAAACGAAACCGTAAAAAGTCAATATTCAAATCCTCTCCATCTTCCTTTACTCCATCATTCCAGCACGAAAATCGTCCCACTACACTGCTATACATCGTGAGACTCAAGAGCATCTATTCAGAAAAAAATACAGAAAACGTAATCGATTGAATGCTTACCCAGATAGTCTGTCGTCATTTTCGATGCCTGTCATGTGTCTTCCTCAGCCTTCCTTCCTTGGCAGGCTTGCAGCTCTGCTAAGCTGGCGTCAGTTCTGGCTTTACAGGCAGCATTGGACATTCCATGACAAATGAGGGCTGTCCGATCGGTCGCTCCTGCATTGTCGGGCATAAGTGTTGAATAAAAGAGGACCAGTGTGGAACAGTGCTCCGTATTCCGTGGCCCCGTCAATGAGCACTCATTCTATTCGCTTACCAGAATAAGATAACATATGTATGACGTCATACAAACTTAACGGCTTTAAAGCTTCCAACAGATGTCGCAAACCGTTAGTCCGTAGTGGACAGTTTCTTTGATGGTGATCTGAAAGCAACCGTCAAACTACGCTGGTGTCTGCACGATGGGTATTTATTTCAGTTATCCTCGACAGCCCTTGCTTTGCCTGGTGCTGAATAATAAGTATTAATAAATTGGTATCATTTCGTGAACATGAATGTGAAAAAGACAAATATTGTCCGCTAAAGTCCAGCTAAAGGACAGGAATTTAAATTTATCAATGAACCCTTACAATGTGTGAACGAATATGCATAGCTGGGACAGTTACTAAGTTCGACGCGTACTCATCAAAAGAAAATTCCCCGTAGAATAAGGATGGGTTGGAGAGCATTCGGAAGGCATCCCAACATCATGACTGGAAACTTGCCGTTGTCGCTAAAGCGAAAATTACTTAATCACTGCATTCTCCTTGTACTAACGTAGGGTGCGGAAAGTTGGAGAATAACGAAAAAACTAAAGATGAACTTAAGGGGCACACCGCATGCAATTTAAAGAAGAATTATAGGTGTAACGCTAATAGATAAAAAACGAGCGGAATGGATCACGAAACAGACAGGAGTAGCTTATTATATCAATTCAGTGAAAGAAGTGGACCTGGACAGGAGATGTCATGCGGAGGAAGACAACAGATGGAAAGTAAGAGCGGCGGAATGGATACCAAGAGAGGGAAAACGCTACAGAGGCACCCAAAAGTTTAGGTGGAGCGATGATGTGAAAAAGTTCGAGGGAAGTGGATTGGAAATCATTGGGAGAGGCCTTCGTCCTCCAGTGCACTCAAAATAGGGTGGTGATGATGGTGATAATTATTTCGTAGATGTATCATTTGAATAAAGCAGCGCTTCATGGAAATTTGTAGGGTTCAAGCTATCAGCAATAACTGAACAAGTAAAGAAGCGGGATTCATCGTTCCGACAAGAACGATGGAAACTTGTCTACACGATGGCTTCGAAGTCATGAAAGCAAAAAATTTACCCTGCTCAGGGCTGTACGGATGCATGCTGGCTAAACAAACAGTACACCTTCGAACATCAACAAAACACAAGGAAACAAACAAACTGTTTGCCTGCTTGCCCTTCGTCTGCGTTAGAAGTGGCACTGTTTACTTTAGCACCATGTCTCCATGGTCCCAGAAAACGTAGTTACAGAACACTATCCGCAAACAGTACATCCGGACGGTTTGCTCAAAGCAAATGAAGATTGACTGAGAAGCGGTAGCTCCTGCACAGGCAACCACAAATCTTGTTCTTTTTTTTTTCCTGCACTCCGGCCCGCCGCAACACAATTCACTTTAGCACTTGCAGTAAGGTAGAAAGATGGGCTACTTGGCATTAGTGCGTACTTGATTATCAGCGCGAAAACAACGGAACACAACGTAGAATATGAACATCCATTCCGCTTGAGGAAACATCGTAGTTGAGGAAAAAAAGAACAAAAAGGCTAATACAATTACTAAATGTCTCATATTTCCTGATGAGTGGCCTGGCGATATCAACTTTCATCTAGTTGTAAATGGCATAATGTCGCAGAAATTACCCCATTCTAATAATGGATGTTTGCAATGAACGATGTCAAAATGAGCGCAATTTAAAACCGAGGAAGCGGACAGTATAAACCTCTCTAGACAAGACTGACTGACTTCATTAATATCTGTGGTTTTCCTTCCAAAAGCCTCTATATTATTATGAGAGGCGCCGTAGTGGAGGGCTCCGGAAGTGTCAACCACCTGGGGTTCTTTAACCTGCACTGACACCGCACAGTACACGGGCCTCAACATTTCGCCTCTATCGACACGCAGCCGCCAAGGCCGAGATTCGATTCCGCAACTGGAATTAGCAGCCGAGTCCCGTAGCCACAAGACCACCGCGGCGGGGTGCTGTCTATAGGAAGCAAGCAAAGGAACTTGTAGAATTTCTGGAATGTCGAGAACAGCAACTACGCCCCGCCACGGTGGTCTAGTCGCTATGGTACTAGGCTGCTGATGCGATGGTCGCGGGATCGAATCCCGGCCCCGGCGGCCGCATTTCGATGTAGGCGAAATATTGAGGCCCGTGTGCTGTGCGATGTCAGTGCACGTTAAAGAACCCCAGATGGTCGAAATTTCCGGAGCCTTCCACAACGGCGTCTCTCATAATCAGAGGTGGTTTTGGGACGTAGAACCCCAGAAATCAATCAATCAGCTACGAACGATGGAACAGCTTCAAAGTATCCACGCCACTAATTATTCCCAGAACAACTTGATAACCGCCAGAATAGCAGAACAATCAGGCCCACCAGTCTGAGACGCGCAACATATTATTATTCTTGAAACCTAAAGGCACCGGCGCAACCAGACGACACAGGAAGAGAGACACGGACACACGAGCGCGGACTAACAACTGGCTATATTTGGAAAAATGAGGTGCTTTATAAGTGCCTCGTTGAAGCATGGGAAATGGACGGGGTCAGAAGAATAAAGGGGGGGGGGGGGGGGGAAGGGAAACATGGCAACAACGCAAGCGCAAAAGCAGGCACTTATAAAGCACGTCATTTTTACAAATAAAGCCAGCTGTTAGTCCGCGCCCTTGTGTCCGTGTCTCTCTTCCTGTGTCGTCTGGTTGCGCCGGTGCCTTTAGGTTTCAAGAATGTACCAACTCGCCCAACAAGAGGTTTTGATGAACACATTATCAGTGTATGCAACACATGCCCCGTAATCTAAGTGCACCTTAATTAGTTCTTCTGAAGCATAGTCTTTCATCGTGTCCTAGGATAACTGTAGGATAGGAGTGCACGAAGACACCAAACCTTTCAAAGCATTTGCTCATAAAGACGCCCCATTTCGAGAATGCAGGTGCACTGAACGTAAATGTCGGTCTGCCACGACGACCAAGAATATGGACACCAGACTACTCAGAGCGCCAAGAGCGCCATATCCCATACTAATATATACACAACCTCAAGGGAAATCCTGAACGCCATGCGTTGGTGCCGCAGACCGAAGAACTTATCCCCAAGAGTGTCTGATGTTCACTGCTAGCCGCCTGAAACAACTCACACTGAAAGAAAACCAGGTGAAACTGGATGTTATGTACTAACCATGTGCGCGGAAAAACACAAATGAGACAGCTCTGAGACAGATTAGTTACGGCAGCGCAAAAAGTAGACGGAAAACAAGAAGCGTGGCCCTGCTAGGCACGTCCTGTACGGAACATTTCTTTTCTGTGAGGTACAAAAAAGCAAGAACTTAAAGGTGTTCGAATTAAAGACCCCCGAAGCGCATCGAAACGAAGGCTACTTTGGTGATATTCACGAGAGGTGCTTTAGGAGGGGTATCCGTGTGCCGTCTCATCAATTAGCGAAATTTGCAGGGCGACGATGTGGCAAGCGAACTGCAAACGCACAGGAACGTCCGCCGAATGTCAACAGTTTCCGAAATACCTAATGCAAATACAAAGAGAAATGCACATGGCCAAACCCCTGCTGGAATAGTATAAACACATACGCATATTTTTATTTCCCTAGATGGATAAAAGACTGGAACGATTTACCGGAGGCTGCACGGAACTGTGAAACTTTAGAAAAATTTGAGTCCAAAACTACAGAATATTTTCTAAGTAAATCTTCATGAATGCTAGCTCTTTTTCTTAATGTGATTGATTGTACCTAATCACACAAATTTCATGTGACTTGTAGAATTTAGTATTGTGATGCATAATGCCCTGAAGTAGGTGATGTAATGTATGGATAATGTAGGTGGTAGAGGAAAATATCGTGATGTCTGTGCATTGCTTCTTTATGTTTGACGTGATGGTTATTATGTCAGATTTTGTTCACTATTTATATGTAATGACACATTGTGGTTTTTTTTTAGATTTTTGTATAAGATGTACATTGCTATTTCATGTAAACAATGATTGATTGTATCAGATTTATACCCCACCCCTGTAACGGCCCAATCGGCCAACAGTACCTGGAAATAAAAATAAATAAAATAATTGGGAGGACGCCTAAGCTTCCCTTTTAACATTGGAACGCGACAGAGTTATCCTGCCCCGTTAGCATCACCTTCTCATTAGTTTGACATGCCCTTAAGTCACATAAGTGCGTAGGCGTCATGGCACAATTGAGTCTCTCATAATTGCGCCGTGGTCCCCGGACGTAAAACCCCAGAAATCTCATCAAATCAACGAAGTCACAGCATTCCTTTATCAGTTCATGCCCGGTCTCCGTCTTGACTGATCTACCTCGCGATCGGGTACATGTTAACGTAGATGCCCCATAAGTGCTCGCCGACGAGGAAGCTACCGCAGAGCGCCCATCACAAGAACTCAGCAGAGAATCTATCAGACCGTGTGTGAAGAGCGAGATCGCGCTGCGGCGCATTCTTCCCTAGCGGTGACGGCAAAGCGCCTGGTGTCGGCATCCGCGAGCAGTGGAACCATTGCACGCGTATGCGAATGTCAAGCCCACAGGCGCCGCTTTGACGCCTTCCCTTACAAAAATGCCACATTTGGCGATATCAGGAATTGGGCATATGTGGCTATATATGGCACGTGTCCGTATGTGGCCGTATTGGCCCAATACGTATCAGGGTCTTGCATGGCATTCCTCGATATGGTCTTTTATTGCCATGTATTATTCTATATCACAATTGGGGCTATTACCGCTACATACGGGCACGTGCCATATATAGCCACATATGCCCTATACCCGATATCGCCATATATGGCATTTTTGTAAGGCTTCTCTTTAAAATGCTGTCATTCTTTAGTTTTTTCATACTATGAGTAAGTTTCCTCGTTACACAAGTAACGCTTTCCCCGCAAGAGAATTACACTCCGAGCTGTCATTCATAGATTCTGGGGGTTTTACGTCCCAGAAACACTATATGGTTATGAGAGACACAGTAAGAGTGCAGGGCTGCGGAAATTTCGACCACTTGAGGTTCTGACACTGGGGAACTTGCACTGGTACCGTACAGTACACGGGGCCTCAACATTTCGCCTCCATCGAAATGCAGTCGCCGCGGCCTGGATTCGATCGCGCGATCCTCGTACCTGCAGCCGAGTACCATAGCCACTAGACCACCGTGGCGAGGCTCCGCGCTATCATGAGTGGAGGTGTTAGTGAAGTCGCAGTTTACGACTTCTTTGGCAGACTTTACTTTGAGAAAATGAACTGCGTTCACTCATGTGCGCCATTGTGGAATGAGTGGTGAGCTCACCTGACCATCAACGTTTGCTAAAATGCTTAGTCGGTGTACCTAGTGGCGCCATTCATTGAGAAAGGAACAGTATCTTCGCGCCTGCGTTCGGAAGCAAAGTGTAATTTTTCCCGTTGCATGCAGTGCAATAATGTCTGCGCGCATGTTCGTGGGAACCTCCCACGAGTGTTCGGCACTGTTGCCTTACTTTGTTCAAAAAGTGTTGCAGGCTCCCTTTAAACAACCGCATGTAAGCAATGACTACGTTTTCAAGGAATGTGGCGTGCACAGCTTTCATTTTTTTATGAGCTATATTATACCGCGCGCAAAAATTACTCGTTGTTTCATACGGTTACTTAATTACATGATATATGATTACATTCTGTTTCGTTAATTTGGTCTAGTGCTCACACAAATGTGAGCTGATCAGTGTTGTTCGCTTCTTTTTTCTTCACGCATTTGCTTTCTGCTACATCATTTCTCATTCCGATTCAACGTGTCCAATAGGCCTAGCACAACACTAGCCTCAAACATCGCTAGTCGAGAAAGGGCCTGACTATAAATTACTGGCGTACTGACATACACCAAGTCGTGCTGCACCGCCAATAGTCTACGTTAACCATCCTAATGAAGGTAAGGTGAAAGAAAAGAAAATAACTAAAAGCAACGTAGACACAGAACACGAAATCAATGGCCGATGCATCTTTCGTGGGAGTAAAGGTCTCGCAAATAGCGAATCCCCGCACCCAATGTTGAACGGAAACAAGCGCGGAGAAAATACATACCAGACCGCGTCTGATCCCTCTTTCCCTACCACTCCTCCCCAAACTCCCTAACATAGCCGACCGCCACGGCGGTGAACGCGAAACAAGGCTCCCGTCTCGCATGCGGCATGGGACGTGCTAATTAGGACCACCCATGGTTCTCCCGTTCCCCACACTTTCCCTATGAGTACGGAAGAGAACGGTGGAAAGAGGAAGGGGAGGAGGATACGTACGTTCACGTTGCCTCATCAAGCCTTTCCTGCGATTGTACGCACGCACACCCAGTCGCACGCACAAGCGTGCACACGTGTACACACCCCGGATCCGAGCTGAAATAGAGGTTGCTACACCAGTACGCTCTAACACAATGTTGGGTTCGCACCGAGGAAAAGCGAGGCTAGGGGAATCAGGGATGAAACAGTTGTTGGGAGTATGGCGAGGTGGCGAGAGAAAATGGTGCAGGCTCTCCGAGGTGCGGGCTAGAAAAGTGGATTACGGGCCGCGCTGGAGACCGTAATTAGATTCGCAAATAATTAATTTAGTGGCGTCTTACCGGGCTGGGTTTGAGGGCGCCTGGTAGCAACTGGTACAGTCCTTTTTGCCTTCTTTTTGGCTCCGTTCAGCTGTTAATTTTTGTTTCCGTTTTCTTTGCGGAACCTCCCTTCTGTTGGCGTCCATCCGCCGGAATTGTTTCGGCTTACAGCTATATCTACAACAACGAGAAAAAGAAAACTATGATGAATGTGACGTTCCTCAGAGCATCAGAATACATCGCTTCAAAGGGCCCCTTACACGAGCGTTATTACTGCCCTGAAATTTTCCATCAGTTTGTATGTAAACACAACCTTCGGATTGCTCCTAGTTTGGAAGCTTTCGCATGCACATAAAGATAGCAATAATTTCCGCCACGCGCAGTAATTCGAAGGTTGTTCTGAAAGCAGCAGCGAAGGAAAAGTGTTCAGCGTATTTTACGCACTCCGGCAATCAGCGTTTTTCGAAACGGTCATCGAGCACCTTGCCTATGCTACACTGCCTTTGAACCAAGCTTTACGAGAGGAAATATTTGATACATTTTGCTATTTCATTGGCTGTGTGCATGGCGGGGGCTTACCAGGCAAGTCAACCGCCATGTTACGCTTAGATAGTATTATATAGCCCAACGTGAGTTTCGAAATACCCGCACTGATGTTCGGGCCGAGACCTTTGCCCTGGAAGAAATGCTCGCCATAGGTTACAACCTCACTGATGGGTATCGTCGGTGTATTCATTGCTATTGTACCAACTCGTCTCAGTCTCAGTACTTATGCTTGTTTAACACTTATGTGTTCATCATCAACCTACGTTCGTTGGCGCATTCTTGCGGGTAGGAGAAGCACTGTGCTACAGGTTACAGTTTCATAGTCACATATATGCTATGTTTGTTCAATGCTGTTTGAGTTAAGCAACACTGCGTGACTGTAGTTAACATTAGGCGAAACTAGCCGACAACTGACCAATGTTGCCATTCCTAGGAAATACAGTCACCACAAGAGAACACGAACTGGCAGTTAGTAAAATTATTTCTGCTAGCCATTCATAACGTCTAGCGAATATAACCCTGTTATCTCAGATATAAGATGCATTAGACGTCAGTAGCAAAAGTTCACATCTACTAGCCCCACTTAAGCAAAGTATATCGTGCCTTAAGGCAATATATTATCCTATGTATGACCAACCTTACTCAGTGCCCACCAGCTCTAGCTAGCCCTTACCAAAGCATGGCGAACGATGGTCAACCTTTCCTAGTCCTAGAGAAAACACTCGGCCAATACTGGGAAGCACTAAGCAAAACTAGCGGGAACTGAGCCAAAAAAGCGCGCTTTACTGCACTAGCCGAGATTGAGGCAACACATAGCCAGCACTTTCAAGCAGTAAGCAGGACTGGCCGAATGTTAGCCAACACATGTCGCCATTACAACTACTTAGAGTGCGCTAACTCACAATAGGCCAAAAATTCAGCCAGGGTTAGCCATTATCCTAGCATTAGCAAGCGCGCTAATTGATCAACGAACTCGTATTTCGCAATTTTTATTTTTGATTTCTTTAGGAGATGTTATGGATACCTTATTTTGCTAGCTCCCAGCTAACAGTGTTGTATACGTTCCTCCGACGCTTACATGCGTGCGTGTGTGTGTGTTTGTAATGCTGAGCGAAGTTAACATCTTTCTAGCCCGGACCTGGTTAATTATGTTTTGTGATGCCTAGTTTGTTTATAAAAGAAGGTATGGCCTGGTTGCTACGAGACGAAACGGTTACCTACAGAAGAATAACCAAACATTTTAACGAACCGCAGACCGTCCACTTCACTGGATAGCCTCATTTGTTGGTAACGCACGCACAGTCTGGGGTACAACAACCACCACCAACTTTAATAAACTAGAACGGCTCCAAAAGAAGGTGTTAAGAATTTTTGAAAATTTTACCGGGCACCCAAGCCTACTACCCACTGCTCCCCGATTCATTAAACATAACATGCTAAAAGCTTCCAAGTTACACGACTATAAACTCTCCCTTTATATGTATAAAAACCAGCTTCCAAAACACGAAGAACACACTCGTCATGACTACAGCACACGTAACAGGCAAACACCAGTACCCCATACACGCACAAGCTACGGTAGAGCTAGACAAGAGTATTGCATACCAACTCTTTACAATTCCTTAAAAACCCATATAAATTTCAGTGCCCCTTTCAGTGTGTTCAAATCAGATGTGCGTGATTACTTGATGAAGATATAATTTTTTTCATGTTGTGTGCATCATGTGGTATCAGTGCTCCGATGTTCCTTGTATGGGACTTTTAGATTTTCTTCGTATTATGCTGTTTGTTTTTGTTGACAGTGTTTACAACTGTGTAGAATCCGCTGCATGTACTGCCCTCTGTAGGCCCCCAGGTCCCGTCAAGCTGTTTGCACAGCTTTTTGCCTGGGCGACCCCCAACAAATCTGTTGGAAATAAAGTGGATTCTGATTCTGATCCTGCCAACCGGCCTTGTATGGTGTGCGTCATTTTTGGCTGGCGTCGCGTGAAATGATGCACGTGACGCTGCTTAGTTATTTCCTGCACCACAACAGCATTTCGCCCTCGCATGAAGGTCGGTGTGCCTACGAACTGAACAGGCAATTAATGCTTATGCCTAATTTGTCACGAAGAAACGAAGAAAGCAGTCCCACGTTATTTAATTCGGCGGCAAACGCACAAGACAGCATTGTTCAAATTCCTCGCACCGACATACATTCATCGTAGCCAGAAATAAGGACCAAAGATCAGTATATCACTAACGCTTTAAGATAATGAGATCTAAGTAAAAGCAATACATTCGAAACTGTCAATAAGGCTATTAAAACGCTAGAAAGGCTACCGATTTTGAGCGAAAGCCTTAAGGATGACGACATATCGGGGAATCTTGTTGCAGTATTTACGCGCAATCGCATGGAACATGCACGAACCTTTATATGGTATCCTAAATCCGAAGGTCTATTACTAGCTGTTAGAGTCGATGCATCGCTGTTACTCACATGCATTGGTGCATGCGAATACCTTTCTATTCGCACATTGGAGGAGGAGTACCCTGACTCGCATTTGAAGACTGAAGTGGAAAGTGCCATATGCGTTGCATTTGTAATAGACTATCGCAAAGTTGCAGGGCAGTTGTCTGTAGTATATTCAGTGCTCCTTGAAAATATTTGCCTATAAGAGCGCTTCTTTCGATATTTTTTTTGTCTCCAAATAATATACTGCCACTGACGTTCAAATTCCTAAGATATACATAGGCCGATGCGAGATTTAAAATGTCTCCTTTATTTTGCCTCAGGATTATCCTGCACTATTTTCCCTATTAGAAATCAAATGTGACGTCAATGTAACGATACGCTCCAATTTACAAAATGTAGCTGGAACTCGTTCCTTCCTTTTTGAAGGAACTTGCAACGGGAACTCGTTACAAAATTGTGAAGGAACGAGGAACGAGTTTTCGTTGTTGTTTTGGAGAAACGTGTACAACTCTGAGTATAACCCCAGACGATGCCTTGATTATGGTGGATTAAGTTGGGTCAAGATGTACTAAGGCGAAAGGACGACGCAGCGAGCTATGGAATGGAAAACGGTAGGTGTAACCATAAGGGAAAAGAAAAGAGCGGAGCGGGTTAGGGAACAAACGCGTGTTAGGAACATAATAGAAATTAAGAAGAAGAAATGGGCGTGGGCGGGCCACGTAATCCGAAGACAAGACAACCGTTGGTCATTAAGGGTAACAGAGTGGATTCCTAGAGAAGGAAAGCGTGGCAGGGGGCGGCAGAGAGTTAGGTGAGCAGATGGGATGAGGAGGTTTGCGGAGATAAATTGGGCCCAGTTACCACAGGACGGGGACCATTGGAGATCTGGGAGAGGCCTTTCCCCTGCAGTGGGCATAGACAGGCTGCTGATGATGATGAAGTGGATTCAAGCTGATTAACTTGGAATAAGGTTTTGGTGAAAGTAGAAAGCTTCGTTAAGGTGTCTTAGCTGGATATAGGTGTACAAGGAACGTCACAACGCTTTCGTCTTCGAGCATCTTAGGCCATCAGCTAAACCAACATGGGAACGCGCCGCTGAGCCATTTCGTGGTGCGTTATCTTGGATTCAGCTGAAGTGTTTTGCAGTGCTTACGTGCCCTCACCACCATCATTTCTTTAGTTTTGTCGGGTTGCTCGCAGAACATCGTTAACTTTCCTGTCGTCTTTATTTGACACAATCCACCAGAAAAGATGCGGAGGACGCAGGAAATTTACACAAACGCTTTTACCTCAGCGTATGCCAAAGATGCAGCGACGGCGCTACGTCGATACTGGAGTATGAGAGAACCTGTATACATGCAAGCGTCAGCGAGGATTGAATGTGCACCCCTTCGAACATACTCATCATTGTCAATATTGAACCGACTCTCCCAGTACTTAGCGATGTCCTCCGAAGGTCGCGGGATCGAATCCCGGCCGCGGTGGCTGCATTTCGATGGAGGCGAAATGTTGAGGCCCGTGTACTGTGCGATGTCACTGCGCGTTAAAGAACCCAAGGTGGTCCAAATTTCCGGAGCCCTGCACTACGGCGTCTCTCAAAACCATACTGTCGTTCTTGTGACGTGAAACCCCAGAAATCAATGACATCAACTCCTACAGCATTGAGTTCGCAAATAATTGAATTTTATCGTCACTAATTGGCATGTCGTGGTTTTGGGCTATATCCACCCGCAAAATGCGGTAAGCAATATTGTGGGAATTACTGAGTTCACGCAAACCACAAAAAGCGCCATAGTGGCAACGGGCTTGGCAATAAGCACTGGCCAGCCAAGTGGCCATCGGCGCAAAATCTGCAGATTCTTACGGAATTCTATTGAAAAGCTGCTTTTGTGATGATGAATTCTGTAGGAATGCCTGTTACTCTTCTAGCGTCAATGAATCTCTAAGGTGGAAATCATTGCACCTATTAGTTTTGCCAACACCACCAGGCTCGCAGAGATAACCGATCGGTGCAGTAGTTTCCCATTGCTTTGCATGCCAACAGACTGATAAAAGAGTAGAAACGCAAGCACGCGCTTGAGCAGATTTTCCCAATTATTTTGCCGTAGCAGAACGACGTTTCTGCATAAGTATTCGTACTTTATTGCACGCGTCTCTGCGTCTTTGGTTATGACGTAACCGTGCCCTCGAGGAAACGAATCGCTTGCTATAACGAGTCGCATTTTATTTGCCATGCCTAGTCATCTAACGGGACGTACGCATATCTCCCAAGAGATTTCGTATTCAGAGTTGCGATAACAAATAAGTTAAAACCGCTGGCAACGGCAACTTTCGTTTTTGAAGGAGATAAGAGGACAAACTTGCGTCATCAGAACTTCGCTGATTACCCGTGTCTACCGTGTAATTCTTTAAAAGCTCTTTAGGGCGAATTCAACGAACATGAAGCGCCTATACTTGCGTGATATTGCGCAACAAGCGGCATCTTAGAGGAGGCAGCTACGGAAAATTTGTTAGCAAAAATGTGTACTTAAGGAAAATTACTGCCCTCGACGGCGCATAAGATCCTTTAAATCACCGACGTCGCATCAGAGCAGAAGGTTCCTGGAATTTCATAAGACAGTAACACTCACCCTCGTTTATTATTTTTCTAGGTAATATACATAAGTAATTATGCAAGAAGGGAAGATGATGAAAACTCCCCTAAGAGTTAAATATTGCATCCCGCAATCGCCTCCCTTATTATCGCCTCCCGAAACAAGACCGTGCCTCCCCACGGGAATGCACGGTCTTGTTTCGAGCAGATCGTGCCGATCACGCAGCTGCCCCTCCACGGTGGTCTAGTGGTTATGGCACTTGGCTGCTGATCCGAAGGTCGCGGGATCGAATCCCGGCCGCTGCGGCTGCATTTCGATGGAGGCGAAATATTGAGGCCTGTCTGCTGTGCGGTGTCAGTGCACGTTAAAGAACCCCAAGTGGTCGAATTCTCCGAAGCCCTCCACTACGGCGTCTCTCATAATCAGAACGGCTTTTGGGACGCTAAACCCCACAAATCAATCAATCGATCACGCGGCTACGAAAACTTCTTAATGAACCACCATTCAGGTTCAACATGGTTAAGAGACCTTAGTACAAGCAACATCTGTAATAAAATACGCACGCGTTACGATATTCACAACAGGCGTCTTACGGCGCGATAAACGCGCGCGGAAATGTACAGGGTAGCGATTCGGGCTAGTAAGCACTGTACGATCTCTAGCCTCATAGCGCGGATAGAAATCCCGTTGTCTCCTGTTCTCCTTGTTCGTCTTCCGTGCTACAAAGATCACGATAGCATTGTCAAGCGGTCAGGACAACGACGATGAATGCATATGGTGAATCGGTAAGGATTAAACTGTTTACTAGGCAAACCTGTGCGAAGCAAATCACATGACACAGCACAGCAATAGCGGTCAGCAGTCGTCAGTATCGCCGACAGTAGTTGTCCAGTCAGCAGGTGTCAAATAATCTGACGGGCGGCGATAAGTGTCGGCTTCCATCGAAGCGTAATGGAACATACTAGTGTAATCGCAGGTGCCAGAATGAGTTGCTCAAGCCACTGAAACGTACGTTCAAAGATATTTGCTAAGGTTTCACGTGTGAAGATCATGACAAAATTATGAGGGACGCCGTAGTGGAGGGCTCCGCAAGAACTTTGAAAAATCTGTGTAGGACTAGAACGCAGAATTTCAGCAGCAGTAGCAGAAACAGCGGGAAAGAAATGCAAAGAAAGTCGCGCTTCACCATATATTAAGTGTAAGATATCTGTTGTATACTGTATATCCCTATTCTGTTGAAATTTATACACTGGCAAAACTAATCGTTGTGTGAATCCCAGACTAACTGAACACAATGGGTCTTTACAGGGAAGCATTCATTCTACAAAGTGCGGATGCTCTTCCCTCCTTACCGAAACCACTCTTGCGTTCCAGCATAAGGATTGGCTAACTAGGGAAGTTGATTTATTGATTTGTGGGGTTTAACGTCCCAAAACCAGTTGTGATTATGAGAGAAGCCGTAGTGGAGGTCTCCGGAAATTTCGACCATTTCGGGTTCTTTAACGTGCTGACATCGCACAGCACACGGGCCTCAACATTTCGCCTCCATCGGAATCCAGCCGGCGCGGCCGGGATACTGGGGAAGTTGTGGAAGCGTTTCACATTATCAAGAGGATCACAAATGCATTAGTCAGTTATCCGTTTTACTGAATGCGGAAGAACTATCCTTTCTGGAAGGCAAATAGCCTTCGCCTAACGTTCAGTGGGCACGTGTATAAAAACATTTTTCTTCTTCTGTGCCTTTTATATCAGTGACAGTGCTTTTGAAAAGCTTGTTGTTATTTGTGTCGGCCAGGGGTGCGAGGGTATATATATGGTGCGTTTCTTCTAGTTGCGAGTATACAGCAAGTTTCCGGTTTGTTTGTGCTTTCTTGTGTATTTGTTAAAGTGCGTCTGGTTTATAAATCGGTATGATCGAAAAAGACCAAATCGCCAGAATTGCTACCTTACCGGAATCCAGAAGGTTTCACTGCCTGCTGCATTAATTTTCCCTTTTTGTTAAACGCGAGCTCACAACGCACAGTACATACGCCTCTATCACTTCATCTTTCATCAGAAATTAAACATACAAACGCGACCAGCTTAACGGAACACGTTGCGGGGCTAGTCAGTCAAACATTTTGCATGAAGTGTTCAGTGCTACTCTTAGACGTGGACAGTACAGTTAAACACACATGACGGGCGGTACTCCGACTATGTTTATTGAAAACACATGAGGGACCCTTTATAGCAAATCTAGACAATGAGCGCATGCGCCAGGCCAATGGTCACTTCTGTGGTTTCAATAAACATACTTGGAGTAGCGCCCGTCCTCTGTGTTGAACTGTACTGTCCACGTGTAACACTAGCGCTGAACACTTCATGCAACATTACCAGCCGCGGCTGGTATCGAACCCGCTCCCTTAGAGATTGCAGCCAGGTATCACAAGCAGTGGCCATCGCGGCAGACACTCAGTCCACATACACATAAAGCAAGTTTCGTGGCCACCCCATGACTCACAGCGACAACGCTTCCATCTGCGGGCAACGTTATAGACTGTGACCTGTGGTCGGTTGATTGATTTGTTGGGTTTAACGTCCCAAAACCAGCTCTGATTATGAGAGACGCCGTAGTGAAGGCCTCCGGAAATTTCGACCAGCTGGGGTTCTTTAACGTGCACTGACATCGCACTACACGTGGGCCTCAGCGTCTCGCCTCCATGAAAAATGCAGCCGCCGCGGACGGGTTTCGATCCTGCGACCATCGGATCAGCAGCCGGGTGCCATATAGCCAACAGACCACTATGGCGGCGCATAAATTGAAACACCTACGAGAGTGCCAATTCTGCTAATGTTCATCTTCATCGTCCTTTAAAGGAGTACTGACACGATTTTGCGGCGGCTCAAAATGTACACTTTTCGTTTACTAGCCATGTATTTTTAGCGCCCTCCGCACACGAAAGCCAGGAAACAGGTACAAAATATTTTAGTTTGGTTTTAAAGTTTTCGTCGCCCAGCACTGCAAGCCAGCCCCAGCACAATCGACACTACGATGACGTATGAACACAGTATCTTAAAAATCCTCGGAATCGCTGTCAGAGTCACTGGACGACCGTGAAATTGTCGTTGTTTGCGTGCCCCATGTGTAATTGACCACAGACGACAGAGTTGCAGCGACTCTACATGAATTGCTGTCGCTACGTGACTCAGATGTACGTCCGACTATGTTGACACGTCACTAGGAAACCGCCCCCTCGAAATCCAAACCGAAAGTGGGCTTTTAAGGAAGCCGTATTAAAAATACATTCGTTGCCTTGCGAGGCACCATGGTACTCTTTTTGGTGTTTTCCACGCCAGTGCTTTCATTAACAGCAATAATACGAGAATATCAAAAATTCATTTCAGTACTCCTTTAAGAGCGAGCAAAAGTAGTGCTGTATTAGCAGTCACAACGTATAATCTATAAGCCAACAAAGACACAGCAACACATGTATAAACGTATCTAGAGGAAGCAAGACTTCTATTGATTACTAGATTGATCATAGTTAGGGCACACCTAGCTCGAGCAGTATTCGAAATGTTCGGAATCGAAAGGCTCTCGTTTTTCAAAAAAAGAAAAAGAAGTTCGTCATTGTAAAATAATACAGGCGTGCCATGTGGCTCATTAAGTGATTGCTCTTGGGAGAAGGTGCAAAATGAAGGCGTTTCCTTCTCCGCCATGGCAACCAGGCCCCAGATGAAAATTAAACAGGCATCTTACCGTGGTTCTTCTCGTGGCGATGGTGTCTCATGACGTTAATACCGTAGGTCAACACGAAACGACGCCATAGCAGGGCATAATGAGCAATATTATTCCTTGCCTGGTTCTTGGTTACGTGTCTTAATTTGCATTTTTTATGCTGTCGATAACCTTGGCACTTTCACATGCACCGTTTTACTTACTATCCATGTGCTGCAAACACTGGCTTCTCAGAGTTCGATAGCCAGTGAGGTGGCCAGTAATTTGGTTTGAATCGAAGATATGAGTTCACGAATCAAAGCAAAGCCCCCTTTCCTTAAGTTTAGACACAATGCACGCGTGGTGGCTTGAGTTCGTCGCTTCCATCGCTGTTCCGTTTATCGGATGTTTATCTATCATTTGTTCTCAGCTCACCATATTCTTCTAGCAATCGTAAGACACGTAGCTGTCTTTAATCGACATTACGTATGAAGTTCATTATTAATTACGTATATTTAACGGCGAATTGCACCTTTCACTTAAGTGAGGAGCCTTCATTGTTTGTCAATCACCTTTCGGAAGTGGCAGTTATACAGCTGTCACTTCCGCTTTGCTGGAAGTAGTAGAAAAGTATTGACTAGAGGGAAAAATTTTCCACGGCTCTCATGGTTTCGAGACGCATAACCGCTGTTCAAGTCGTTTGGCTCTTTTAGTTGACCTTATATTATGCTTCTAATGTTGTAGTTAATTTTAGGAGTAACTAAAAAAAATTCTGATCTCGCAATGAAGGTCCCAGGAAACCGTAATACGTGTTAACGATTTATGTGCAAAATAGTACTTACACGATAAAAGGAAGGATTTTACAATGTGTTTATCCATTGCAATAAGTGTTCACCTGTATCAACAAATGAAGGGATATTTTTGGGCGCAAGCCCTGGCCATCGAGACTTCGCACCCAGCACAAACGTGTGCCTTAGATTTGGCCCTAAAGAGGGCGAAGTGTCACCTGTGCCTGGTATTCTGTATTATGCTGTCCTTTTGCCCAATTTACGGTTACTAAGCAGCAAAAGTTTCACAAACTGCCTACGTTTAGGTCCAGAGTTAGTGACTGCTTCGTATACCTTTTCTATATACTTTATTTACGTCAAGCGAACGAACTTCCCAAACTAGCACGTCAACTAACGCTCGATCTTTGGAACTCGCATGCATAGTCAAGCGGAAGGCTTAACGCACTGGATACTAACCTGCCACTACTAATCCCGCTCGACTTCTCACGCCATGACTCTGCCTTCCAAGTCCTTCTATGGGTTGGACTAGCCTTCTCCAATGCTTATACATTTATCACTTGAAAGGCTGATAACCCTTCATAAAAAAAAGCATAGTGGATGCAAAGGAACAATCGCACACCTCTGCTAATGCAGCCGTTTCAGCTCCGAAAGATCGGCCTCTTCAGCCACGCTTGGTCAGCGGGACAACTTCCCGTTTAGCGAAGACAACATCCTCGGGACATTACCTAAAAAGTCTTCAAGGTTAGTTGCTGCAAGGACGTTGCTGCGATTTCTCCGACAAACAGGGCTGGGTGAGCGATTATGACACTGCCCTCAAAGGTGAGATTGACACTGATGGGTCCCTAAAATCTCTTCTTTCCCTCTTTCACTCTTCATTTCCCCAACACAGTGTAGCCAACCGGAGATCTCCTCTGTTTAACCTCCCTGTCTTTCCTTCAGCTTCCTCTCTCACTCTCTACTTACATTAAAGATTAAGCTTTGTGATGCGGTATATATTGCCAGTCGTTGAGCCGCGTTCACGAAGTTCTGTACACGAGAACGCCTCAATTTTAAGGCAAAGAGGCATCAGATATTATAACGACATGTACAACATAGTCATTTCATGGGGTGCCTGAAGTATAAACGCTAGAGCTGTGCGAATAACAAAATTTTTGGTGCGAAGCGAATTCGAATATTTATGTTCAAGTGCGAATCGAATCGAATATTTTTTGAATAATTGTCGAATATTTCTTTCCTAATACCAAGTCAAATAATGGAGAAATGTTCAGCTAAACATGTGCGAAAACATTTATAGCATGGCTAGTGTACTGCCATAGTTTCATTCCAAAGTTCTGAGGAACAGCCCAAGAGAGAATTGTGCAACAGAAAGCTGAGCTAACTTCGCCGTAGTACAGGGTGTTAGCTTTGCTGCAGTACAGAATGTAACTTTGCCGCAGTACACAAAAGTTAGCTTCGCCGCATAGCAATAATGTACTGCGGCGAAGCAGACTACATGCGGGAAATGGGCCACGTGACACGCGACCTAGAGTCTTTTTCTCCCTAAATTACCAACTTCGAATAGTTTTAATAGTAAAATTTAAGTTTGAATTGAATCGAATAGGAAACGCTCTTCGAAAATTATCAAAAATTTTGAATTTTCGCACACCCCTAGTAAATACATTGGAAAGTTCAACTCACTGCGATACTAGCTGCAAATGAGATTTGGTTAAGGAAAGGACGCTTTTCACTGCAACCCTTTCGGCAGAATGGCTCAGCGTTCGTGGGTGTTGGGGAAAGGGAATAAGAGTGTGGAAAGGAGGGAAAAGCTGTAGTGGAAGGCTTCACAGCTTTCGACCGCCTGGTGTTCGTCCGCAGCCGTGGTAGGCAGCAACCCGGGTTTCTTGGGCTGCCACCCAAGAAACTCGGGTTCGATCACGCCCCTGGCGGTCGCATTTTCGATGGAGGCCAAAATTCCTGGATGCCCGCGTGCTGGGCGTTGTCAATGCATGTTAGAGAACCCCAGGTGATCAAAATTTCCGGAGCCCTCCACTACTTGCCTTTCCCTCCTTTCTATTTCTTTCATTCCCTTTCCCCAACACCGAAGAATGCTTGGCCGTGCTCCCGACATGGCCTGCAGAAATTATCGCCCTTTCCTTAACCACACCACGATCATCTCCTGGTGTTAAGAGGAAGAGGTGATAAGGAAGAGGCTTTAATGAAGAGTTCATAAGTGTTAGACTTTTTTCCAGCACTAAATTCTTGGCCAATCCCACACAGGAGGTGTGAGCCACAGATCTCTAGCTCGTTTCTCCGCGCGTACGTCTGCTCCCATATGTCTCATAACTACAGGTTAATTTATTTGCAGCGTGTTTTATTTTAGTACTCATCTCAATCAGACTGATTGCTCGAGGTTCAGTGTGTCGCTTCTGTACTTTTGTATTGTGGCCGACTTTATTTCCAGTACAGTTGGTATTTGGTGACATTTCTTTTCACTTTTTGCCCAAACAACGTAACCTAGTGTGCGCTGTTTTTTTTTTCTTTGTTGTGATTTTTGTATTGGTTTGTATGGTACGGCCATTGTTGGGATTGTGGACCGTATTTCATTTTAATTTTTTTAATCATCGCGTTTTCGTTCAACGCTATAAATCTATCGTTGTATCGGTTCTCATTCAACACCATCTATCGCCATTCTATCGTGCCCCCCCCCCCAAAAAAAAGAAAGAAAAAATGTCTGGCATTCATACTGGCAATTTTTTACTAAATAAATAAATGAAACATCGGCCCTGAAGAGGGTGGCTTGCTTAGCCCGCCCTCTTTCGCCGAGGTGAGGAGGAAAATAGACGAGACAAAGAGAGCACGGAGAAAAATGAGACAAGTGGTAGCGATGAGCACTCTTTTTCCAAGAGATTGGAAATTTATTAACATGGAAAAGTACAAATATTGCAGTACAATCAGAACTATATGCCGGGAATAACATCTTTTTTTCTCCATCAATTGCGTAGATAATCTCTGGTTACAGCTCTTGGTTTAAATTGCAACTTTCGTAATTTCATCGCACTTTCATCAAAATTTGGGAGCGTTGGCGTCGGAACATCACGGCGCCATCTCGAAATCGATTTTGCTGTCGCCGGTCAACAAAATTTGCCCACGGAGAGTACGTTTTGTTGCAATTTTTGTTTTCCACTTCAAATGAACGGTGCGACGCCGGGTGTGTTGTGCGCACGCTTGGGAACTCGTTAACGTCGCAAATACAGAATTGTCGGGGGAAA
This sequence comes from Hyalomma asiaticum, assembly GCA_013339685.2. Lineage (NCBI taxonomy): Eukaryota > Metazoa > Arthropoda > Arachnida > Ixodida > Ixodidae > Hyalomma > Hyalomma asiaticum. The sequence continues at coordinate 58,146,384 of CM023491.1, forward strand.
TTTTATTGCCTCGTCATCGTTACACGAGTGGATTTAGCCGAACGGTTGTCAAAGTTTTTGGGAGCTCTTTAGGAATATTTGGCGTATTTTCGAAGGCTTCCACCTCGCGAAAAATTTGACTGAAATCCCGAAAGTTCACAACACGTCCCGTTTAGCAAATCGGCCCCTTTTACTTCGCCAATAATACTCGCCCTGTGGAAATTTAGATATTTGAGCGTTAAATGTAGTTTCGCGCCTATTACTGAATGAGAACTAATGAACGAGTTTGTTCCCCAGCGCGTCAATAAATGAGTCGGGTAGAACACCGGTTCGACTGCTATAATTTGTGGCCTCTATATATCTCTTATCTTTTTTTTCCTATAAAAGCTGTTTACAGGATAGTTTATTTTTTTATACACGAGCATTAATTTTTAACACTCGCTTGGCGTTATCGGCACTTTTAATACACAACCAATGTTTCCAGTTAGTGTGTACTTGTGTGTGTGTTTTTTTCCACTCTCTCTCTCTCTCTTCCCTTCGTAAAAGAGACAATAAAAAGCGAATAAAAACTCCATTCCGACAAGACGACACCACTGAGTGAAAGAGACAGCAAACAACAAACACAGCGTTACGATTTCCAGAAATATGTAGGTATACCACGAAATGAAGAGACGACCATCAAACCCAGTCGCATACAGGTGTAAGCTTCCTCTCTCAGCGTTTTATTATTTTATATAGAAACAGTAAAGACGACAGTAATGACAAATATTAAGTTAGCTTTCCTATCTTTAGTCAGCACTTCACGTTTAACGGTTTCTATCATTTTTTTTTTCCTGCTTAACCGGACGCAACTGTGAAAACCTTATCCGCAAACACACGTGGTGTCTAGAGTTTAAACGTTGCTTCGGTCGGCATTTAGTCTTCTTTAACCTCTTCACTAGTTGATTCAGAGCACCGCCAGCTGGTCGCCATCTTGGCTCCAGAGTGTTACCAACACCTCACGCTGTTTGCCGTTTGTACTTGCCGGCCGCCGGAGAGCGCTAGAGAAATGTGAAACGGAAAGAACCCGCACGCGCAGTTCCGATCATCGTCACCGAACCCGGGCCGTGTCGAACTTCTCGAACCCTAGAGTTCAGGGGTGGGTTCAGCCAACTAAGCCCCAAGGCTCACATTTCATCTACCTGATGACGCTCCAAAAATGTAGATATTTAAATGCGTTTTTCGACACCTGAATCGAGTGTGCATTGTGAGTCCACGTATCTGACTGCTTTTGCGAGCAACGTATAAGATACGGTGCAATATTTCTCGCAGGGGTGCGACATCCCTGAATGACGTATTTACCGTCGAAGACGTGAAATGTACAGTATATTTTACAATTTTTCTTAAGTCTACAAGGCCACATCTCATCGTTCACCCTATCCTAACACATTTTACAAATTCACTGGTAAAAGTGTTGAGACAGTGACGACGTTTATTACCGTAACATGCAACAGCCCGAAAATCATATCGCCGCAGCTGTTCCTTTTTGACTAAATTTGACGAGGGTCCGTTACTTGAGACACGCTGTGGGACCCCCATGATATTTTCAAGAAAACTTCTCGCAAAATTTGTTCAACGCAAGTGGCACCGAACGTTCCTACACCACGTAGGCTTGGCAAGCTAAAGACCATTGTTGCGGAGCCAATAAAGGCGTGCAGTGACGAATTTGGTCAGAGGCAGATTGCGTTTGCAGCTAATTGGCTGGGCACGCGCGGTACGACTTTAGTGTTTGAGGCGACGCCAAAAAGTTTACGTATACATGAAACGGATATCTGCACACTGCAGCACCCGGAAGCAAAGCGACGCGTCGAACCTGCCTCCCACTGCTCAACTCTTCTTGGTATTGGGCTCTCGAATTATCACGAAACATTCTGACGTAATGCTTCAGTTCAAGGCTGTCGCATCGAGCACGAGCGATTTCTCGCCTTGCCCGCGTAGTTTTAAGCGCTGTGGTAGCACTTTGAAGGGCGTATGCTCAATGTAGTGAAAAAAGAAAAAAAGAGCCCGTGAGACCACGTGAAACAGTGAACGTGAGAGGAAAGAACACACGCCATTTACAACAGACATCCAATCATGTTCCGCACTCCATTTCGCTTCGCGTCTCCTTTACTTCCTCACAACGTCAGACAGGCTGTGATAGGTATTCATCTCGTATCCAGAAACTCGTTGGCGGAACGCACAATACGTTATTCCCCCAATCTGCAGCGCCTTATCGATTGGTAATCAAAGAGACAACGTTCGAGCACAGGGAATGCGGTGAGATAACGCACTGCGTAGTGAACAACTCGTCCGCACTCGAGTCGGTGACGACGATCGGAACGCCACCGTCCGGCCGAAGGGGAGACAGATCGCAGCGTGGCTCCGGCGGCCATGTTTTGTGTGTTTGCGTCTCTTCACACACACCTAAGTTGGTGGCTCCCTGCGGAGAGATCTAGCTGCACAAGTACGGGAAGGAATGTGGCAAACGTCAAACCGCACGACGAATTGGTGACATCAACCGCGGTAACCGAAATCTGCTAGGCAATGTACGCGAGTACGATTGCGCATGCGCGCGGCTGCTGTTTCGAATCGCTCTTTATACACGTGGACGGTCACTCCGTGCGAGAAAGAAAATGTGGTGTACGTCGCGCACGACTACTTGAAACCGTATGTTTCTGTTGTTTATTTTTTAAACTCAACGCCTGGAAGAAGTTTCTCGAAACCTTATAACTTGGGGGCCCATACCGTAAAAGGGAATACGGAATAGTATTCCGCATTCCATTTTACGGTACAGGCACCTGCGACTATTATGTCTGTCGAAACCGTGATGCCCATCACATGGACAGGAGCGCACGGCAGTTTGTCCACCTAGTTATACGAGAAATGGCATGCCTTTCTAATACTCGCTAATTCTTGGCTTCCTTTCACGCAGAAAATTGGACGCACAACAGACAAATGTGAAATCCTAAAGGTTGAGACATTGATTTCTTGCCGCTTCCAGAAAGTTTGCGAAATTTTCTAGATAGATTTAGCAGTTTCAGTGTAAAATTTTAATGTTTCCCCGAATGGCGATTCGACGTTTAGATACAGCCTGTACGCGCATGCGCAAGGAACTCGCTCGCCTGCGCTCTGAGTGCTTAGAATTCATGACGAAAGCACAACGGAATTATAACCGAGCCTAAGAAAATGTGGCCAATTACGTTTAGTTTTCAGCATATCACATTACGGTTTTCACACTTTTTTTTCATTTCGTGGGTTAGGATAATTAGGCATCGCGAGCTTCGGCTTCAGAAAGCACACGTCTTTATCTTCTCGTTTTTTTTCTCTCTCTCTTTCTTTTACCGCCTGTTCGGCAGGAAGCAAAACCTCTGCACCCGTTTCTTCCGCCGGAAGCTGCGCTCCACCCGGAAGTGGTGACCCACGTCGGCCAATCAAGAAATGGGAAACCCAGCAATCCAACTAACTACTACTAAACATTGAATAAACAGCAGTACAAGCAAAAAGTCTCGGAGGCATTGAACGTCATGCGTACAGTTTTCAACTAAAAGCGGTTATGTTGAAACGTGAGCAACTTAACCTCAATTCGCGCGTAATTTTGCCACATACTAATGCCTATACGAAGAAAAAAAAAAGCCCCATGGGTGAGAGCCATGCTTTGCATTCGTGGGAGCATAAAACTCGTCGAACTTTCTGTGGCAGCGGTGTCAAAAGAAGGAAGCATAGAGCTACCAGAAGCATCGGGGCAACATAAGAAATACTCCCCAATTGCAACATAAAACGCAATCTTGGATTATAATCACGCGAAAAAAATCTCATCCTAGCCGTCTGAAGAACGACGCTTCAAGGCAGGATTTGAGAAATTAGTCACGCAAGTGTACTCGAAAAACAAAAAAATTCAATACATTCGGAGAGAAGCGTTACGATGACGAAACAATGCCTCGCTGTGGTTAGCGTAACTTCAACGAACACAGAGTCTTACGATAAGAGTATACCATCGTTTAAATAAGCATAGTGGACATCGAAAAGATAGTTAGTAGAGATTACTTTCGACACACGACTAAAAAGCATACATATAATTCTAGATGCGAAGTTTATGAGACGCTAGCGGCTTTGCACAAAGGTCGAAAGCCAGGAGGAAAAAGGGGGATAGATACGGGGAGACAGGGGAAATCGAGGCGGGCTCGAACTGACGTAGCCAAAAAGATGGCAATAATGTGCTCGAAGGAAATCCTTAAAATAGCTCGAGACGCTTATTTTTTTTTCTATATAATTTTACAATCAGCGCGACAGAAAATATCGTTTCGCCTCGTTTTCATATATAGCTTATTTTGTCACGCGGGATCAGTTTCAGTCCGTCGCTGAAACACCCATCGCCCCCTCAAAATAAGAACATGCCACCGCCTTCGAACCACCGAGATGACGTTCCCGGTTTTTTTTTTTTTAGTTCCTCGGGCACATGACGTATGCCTCACGTGAACGAAAAAAGATGTTCACATCGCAAAAAGAAATGTCCTGGCCGGCTGAGTACCACGAAAGCATGGTAAACCTGTTAACGCATTGAGCGGGAAAAAAACTATGGCTCGTTCATGTATATCTTCTGTTCCTTTGGGCTAATGCGAGCAATAACGATGAAACTACCAGATTATCCATACGTTATCAGTTATCTCACAATAACTGCTCGCCCCGCTGTCAAGGTTGACTGAACCTTTTAGGGGAAAAAAACCCACACAGCCAACTTTCATAGGGAGATTCGGCATGTCTAAATACCGTTTGTAATTTGCTGTCGCCCAAACCTGCCTGCCCCTTTTACATATTTTTCAGTAGCCCATGACGAAACCGTCACAACTCCGCTAGGCCAAGACGCTGAAAGGCACAGCCGAGTGCTTGCGTTAGGAAATCAATCGATAACCGGTTTCCCGCCATCAGCGGTGATCCAGAAGACGATGACTACGAAGGCGAGGTTCGAAATCAAAGAGATAACGGAGCTACGCAAGCAGATATCGAAATAGACAGACGAACAGGCAAACCTGGACAGTACACGGTGAGCGAAGTAACTCCTATTAAGGGTCTTAATTATACGTAAACACCTGACGAAGCCACGCGCACGCCGCGAAGCCGACACCAAGGACGACCATGCCGCCGCGCAGCGGCCGACCGAGTCGGCTCGATCTGTGTAACCGGAAGTGACATCCGCGCGCCTCTTCCGGTTAGCTCACTTCCGGCCAGCGACGGCGCGCAGCCTCGCACAGACGGACGACCGCTTCGCCGCTAAAATACTCATTTTACTGCACGCACGAGGGAGGGGGATTTTTTTTTTCCGTAAAACGGATCAAAGAGGAACGCCGGTGTGGCGAGCGGTGTACGGGGCCATTGAATACAAAAAGACACCTACGCTTAATATAATAGTCGCTTAGCGTACGCACTGTCACAATAAGAGGAAATAGAGGTGGAAAAAAGGGCGGCTTCAGCAGCGTGGAGAGCTTCCTCTTCCTTTTAACGTCTTTTTTTTTTTCCTCGTGTAAATAGGCTTCACTTGTCCACGGGTTTTACACGCGGTTCGCAGTAAAAACTACCGGTCTGAACGCCTTCGTCTCTGCTCTGCCCCACTTGTGTATATATATAAACTTTGTGTATGCGTGTATATATGTATAATATATATAATATCTTTATACCGGTTTGTGTACGCCGTTCCAAACTTAATCGCAGTCCTACACTCCGGCAAGTCGCTCTAAAGCTACAACAGTCCGCTCGGGCTTTCGATAGCGGCCTCAGCTTTCTTCAAGTGTGCTTTTCACCCTTCAAGCTTGTTACACCTTACTACAGCACTCTCTTGGCAAAACGCGTGCGCTTATTTAGGCTGGGAAAACAAAGGTACAGTACGAAACGTGTCCTGTCAACGCGAAGATGGAAGTCCGCGTCCAAATGGTGCGGAGGTACCATGAAAGTGTTCTAGTGTATGGTAAGGTCTTGACCGCTGAAGCAACGCAAGAGTACGATGAAGATGCAAGCAGCGAGAAAAAAATTCAGCACGACATCGGCCACGGCGGATCGATTAACGACGCCAAAAGCAGAGACTCGAACGGAGGGGTGTTACACAGCCGAAGCATTGCGTACTTGGAATGCGTGTTGTGTCGCGATGTCTGTTTGTGACTGCACTTTGTTGTAAAAAAATGGGTGCGCGGTTTAGCACGCGCGCTCGTTCTTAAGTCTTTCGCCAAGCTGAGCTTCCTTGAATTGAGCGCCATCGTTCGTGACGTAAACGGTTACGTCAGCGATATCCGTTCCCAAGAGGTTTTCAAAGCTTGCAAAAACCCAGTTTGTGCCACACCGATCACTGCCATCGCTCGCAGCCGCTTCCCGCTTTTCCTGTTACTAAGTTTCAAGATGGGCTTTAGTGTTCCGGAAGTACCGGGCAGAACGAACCCGACGTGACGTGATCACAGGCACCAGTGACGTCATTCCCGCGAGGAATTTCGCCGTCCATTTGCTCCTTCGGGGAAGCGTTAAGAGTCGTTGTTACACGTCTGGCTGGCCCGTCGGCGTCGCAACGCCTCAGTTCACGTTCTTTTTTTTTTCTTTGTGTGTATCGCGTGCCCGATATCATCCACGCTTGCTGACGAAATCTAGAAAGCGGCCTCCAGAAAAAAATACCGCACGTCCAGGCATGTTCGCAAGGCGAAACTAAGATGTTACAAGAAACCTCGAACGCACGGATATGCGAGACAAAAGCTTTCTCACCACAACACACGAAAAAGCTGCAATGCAGGAAAAAATATCTCGTCCCTTACAGAACCGCACTCAAAAAAAGAAGCGTCCGTGTGTGTTTTTCTTTAAAACGTCACCATGGAGAGACCCACAGGAGACAACGGCGGACACAGGTTGTAAGGGATATAGAAACGTATTTCTCGTTTGCCTTTTTTTTTTTATTTGTACAGCGCGTCCTGTAAAAACGCGTGAGCTTGTGTAGCAAGTGTCGGAGAAGCACACTCTCCCCTAGAACTGTCCCTGTCATCGTCAACCCTACAAGAATAGGGTTTTTCCAGAGGCACAAAGCCTTCGGGACCGAGTGAGCAAAAAACACTTTTTTTATATAGTTCTGGTGCGCCTCACCTCGGCGCCATGTAGTGTTTAGGAAACTTCATAGACTCTCGCCAACCTCCTAGTAACTGGCTTTCTTTATCTTCCAGGTGCCGCCGCTTCTCGGTACGGCTTTCAAAAAGAAGATATGAAGCACCTGTCAACGCCAAACGCGAAATTCCCCCCGTTAGTGTACACATATTACTATTGCACATGCCTTGCGCAGAGCGCGTTCGTGTTAATCCCCGCACATCACACGTCACCGCGTGCTCTGGGTATAGCCAAACGGTATAGCAAAATACCGCGACACCCCGATCCATCCCTGAGGCCGATTTTTAGCCGAGCTCCGAAAAGGAAACACTTCTTTGAGCTGGCAACGTGTATTTTTTTTTTTTTTTTTCGCACGAGACGTCAAGAAGGTGAGCGTGTACACTCGTCTGCTTCGCCCCGTTCGTACAGACGACGCGTTTGTCCTAGTCGCTCCAAGAAAAAGCATGGGGGAAACGTGCGAGGTGTTGTCGAAGTGGCAAAGAACGCTTCGTTGTTCATAAATACTATTTGTATATATTACACTTTGTCGGACAGATATACACCACTTTTTTTTTAATTTCTTCCACGATATACGACACGCTTCACGACCTCTCGGCTCGTGCTATTGTTTCATGACAAGAATTTGTCGCGATGAACTGTGCAGTTTTTTTGCCGGTTGGTGTGTGTGTGTAGGGATCAGGGGGCAGTGTCTTTGCCGCTACCCGCTTTCCTCAAACACCGTGCGAGACCTGAAAAAAAAAAAGCGCGCTTCCGAGACGTCACTACCTGCAGCCAAGGTGGCGTTGGAATGTCTTCGAAGTATAGAGAGAACCGTCGTACAAAGACGGATCTGGAATGATGGTACTGCCTAGCAAGCCAAAGCAAATTCAATCGTTCCAACGTTCAGAAAAACGCTGCTCGGATAGAAGGGCAGAATAATGGTGCACCAAAGGCAGCCCGCTGCCTCTATACGGTTACTTTTGCCGGAACATATTCACAGGACCTCAAGGCTGGTGGGATCTCCTATGTCCGTGAGAATAACGTACACGATGCATTTTCTTAAGTCTGCATTTCCGGAGCGCTTATCTTCTTTAGCACTACATTAGTTATGACTAATTTATCTATTGCACTATCACGTTTCGTAGAGCAACCGACAATTTAACAACAGTGTTCCAGTATAAAGATATGGAATGTTTCATGGCGTAACATGTATGTCTCCGTTCTCGAAGCTCGGCACAACATATTCGGAATGGTTATTATAAGCGGAATGTCAACGAACTCACACTTACGGAATACGGGCTTTTTTTTTATCTTAAACGCTCGCTTATCGTTTGGAATGAAAAGTATTGAGAAGCAGAGAATTATTTCAACACGACTGCGTCCAAATAAAGCGCGCAGCTCAGCTTAAGACTGCACGAATCAGCGCTTGGGCGCCAAAGAAGAAGCAAAAAAATCATAAGTTAATAAAGAAACATACTTTCTACCTCAGTAAGAAGTCAGGACAAGTCAGGTTACCATTCACTGCACTACCTAAGAAACGAACGTCCTGCGCTATGTATACGAGAAAAAACGGTACCTGTCAAAACAACCTTACAAAATCATCGCCAGCAACAACCACTCCACAAATGTAGATGTCGCAATGAGCACTAAAAATTCGCAACGGCACGCAAACCGTCCACACATGTACGAAGAGACCACTTTCGGAAACACGCACTATGTAACAGCAAGAACACCAATATACGGAACGCGCAAAACATCAAAGAAAGCAACCTGCTTCCGTACAGTTTGAAGTCGCGTAGCTGCCGCTTGAAGGGCATGGATGCGACGCTCACACATTCACACTTCTTGTAGTAGGGCTGCTCGACTCGTCTTGTAGACATTCTCTTGTAATATTCGCGGCTTTGAAGGATTTTTGCGTCGACGCCAGCTTAAGCGGCCAAAATATTCACGTAATTAAAATGACGTAACAGATCTGAAAGGTAGCATGAGCTTTATCTGCTTTCGAATTCGATTATGCATTTCTGGGGTTTAACGTCCCAAAATCAGCTATAATTATGAGAGGCGTCGTAGTGGATCTCTCCAGAAATTTCGACCACCTGGGCTTCTTTAACGTGCACTGACATCGCACAGCGCACGGGCCTCAACATTTCGCCTCCATCGAAACGCAGCCGCTGCGGCCGGGGTTTGATCCCGCGACCTTCAAATGTCATAACCACTAGACCACCATGACGGGGCCTTTTGAATTCAATTATCACCCAAACTGCCGCTGCAAATATTAAGCCTCAATAGGCCAGTATTAAGCGTTCAATACGCAGATATATTGTAGAAACGTCATCAACAGCTGGGCAATCTAAATTGCAAATTAGACTTCGTGGTAGCATAAAGCTTATAGATTCAGATGGGAAACGTTCGTTCCTTTGAAGACTTAGTCGTCAGTTGGACCAATTGATTGCTGGCATAATTGAAGTGGATCGGGCGCGACCAATTGGAGAATGCCGGTTTGACGTGCCGATGCTCAGCCCTACTACACAGAACTTGCACAAAACAACACTGTCGTTAATTGATAGCCTGTCCGTGGCAACAAACATATTGCAACGACGCAGATTACATAGATTAGCGAGAGAGAGCGAGAGAAACGGGAGTGCAGAGGAATACGACGCGTATTGCTAGGAATTTTTAAACCCCGCAAAGTGCACCGCAAAGTGCAACGGTGTCTCGAGCTGACACCAGTGTCAGCTCGATACACCATTGCTGCGAATAGGATAACGTGCTTGATTCCTCGGTTACGCTTGAAATGTTGTTCCGTAGACTGAATTTGGCGCTCGGCAATTTATCGCGCATCCAAATGTGCCGCTTAGCAAAAAGACACTTTCAATGTGCCCTGAGTAATGAATGGCGGGTTTTGTCTATGAGAACTTTGAAGTATATTTATACACTTGTATGTGTACCATACCGAGAACGGATAGCGGAGATAAACTGCTGCTTTTACATTTCGAAGTCGAACAGGGCTTAACTATCGCGAGCCAAATGAGTGAATTTGACAGAATAACCAGCACCGTTTTCAACTTTGGGCTGCATCGCTATATTCTAGAGGTCATACGAATCGTACATCGTCTTCACTACTTGACCACATGTCTTTCTTCTGGCCAGAGAGCGAAGTTATACAGCTATCCGCTTTCAAACAATTTGCTCAGCCGTCAGATTTACCACACTTTCAGTTCGGATTTAGGCTGTGTGTTGTTCTTATTGGTTCAAGAGAAACAAACACGGTAACGTAAAAAAAAGATGCGCTGTGTGCATCGTTAAACGTAAATACACCGGGTACGCTAATGGCCCCAGTGCTTCCAATGAGACGACTAAAGTAATTCGCGCCACTAGAAGCGTCGTAAGTGTATTTACTCAGTTAGCACCTTTGAATTCATGTTGCCCTTAACCCATAGCTATCACCATAATAGCGCGCCCTGCGCTATTTCCATTGCTCAACAACTGCATAGGCGAACCATCCCACACAAAAGCCACTGTCTAACACTGTCTGCTATCACATACGTGGAATATAATGTGACCAAATCGGCGGCCTCAGCACCAAGAGAAGGCTGTTTGAAGTACGTCTTATGTAAAACGTATTCTAACATATCCCTTGCCAGCTCCTTCACGTGGATGCATAAATAACTCTCTTCTGTAATTAATGAATTAAATTTACAATCTGCGAAGTTACGGAGCGGAAATTCGCGCAACTATCGTCCTGAATAAATCTGCACAATTTTCTTTCTCCTGTTCCCAAGCTGGTAGTCGCATGGTCTTGGTGGGTTTCTGAAAACGCTGTTGTGCAAGTTAAAGAAAAAAAAAGGCAACAAACAAATAGATGCAAGCACTAGAACCAAAACGTAGCAAAACAAACTAAAATATGCATGCAAAAAACAAACTCAATGAAACAAAGGAAAACCATTAGTCGGTTTAAAACATGGGACACACTTTTAATGTCTTTTTTCTTTGTTCCTTTTCTTTTGACAGACAATACATGAACATAGAAAGCGGAATGGCTGACAGTATTGTGAATCTCTTGCTCCTCACAAAAGCAGTACATTCTGGCTGCGAAATGCTTTCATGCCTCAAACGGGTGCCTGCGAGAAATGGGGCGGGGTCAAAACTCAGGGAAAAAAATGCAAGGCAATAAAGGAAAACTGAACAAATCGAAACAAACCCAAACCAAGGATTTGAACAAACAAGCATTTCTTTTCTTTTTGATGCACGTCAGTCCGCGACAGCAAAACAAGCGAGGGGATAAATAATGTGCAACTCAAGCAAATTGTGAAACAAGGTAGTGTTTCTCGACCAAAACCTTGCGAGAACAAATAAAATAAGACGAAACTCATAATGGCTGTGTACACAAAAACATAACAAAAAAAAGCCGCAATGCCTTTTTGAAGGAAATAAAGTAGCAGAAAAGCAAGTAACATAAAAAAGAAATAATGTGCATGTGAAATGCGACTAGCATTGGGCGAAACATAAATATTCAAATGAACATATCGCTTGAATCCAAACAAGCAGTACACAACACACAAAAAAACAAGTACAACTGAACTCTACGCACGCACCAAACTGTGTTTCTGGTCAGGTTTAACACCATCCCACAGGACAGTCGATTGCTTGTGCTCCATGTACGTGTTAGTGCTAATGTTAGACTCTGTGCCGAGTTGAGGTTTTAAAAGTCGGGCAGGGCTTGGTGACGCTGCCACGAACGTAAAATGTGCCTTCCCAGTGTATGCGTCAACAAGCTGCTCACTGGGTCCCCCTCCGTTATTTCTGCGACTCGTTTCGAGCCTTTGTGTTGGATACTAGAACAACCGCCTGTCTAAAGACCATGAGTAAAACGTTTACTTTAAAATTCTTTGAACCGCCTCTAGTAATATTTTTACTCGACTTGGATGCCTAAATCCTGCACTGATTGAACACCATAGATTCACCCAAGGCGGCACGCAGTACAATTTTTTTTTCTCGACGGGATCAGCAATCCACGTGGTGTTTTTTTTCTTGGACCATCACAAGTTGTGCGAGGAGTATTTCTTGCGCGTTCTGACCATTTTTTGCACTCGTGTATGTCTGTGTCTGTGTCATCGTGTGTTCAATTGTTTCCAAAGTGAAGCGCGTTCCCTGCTCTCCCATTGGTCCGTGCTAGTCGGTGACGTCGTTCCGACGTCACAAGGTGCGAATCGATGCTCCTCCCACAGTCCCTTTTTTTCACTCCCTCTCGCCCTGCATAGGTTCAAGACTGGGATGGACTCAGCCGAGGGGAACGCTTTCCCCTCTACCTTTCCCTCTCCCTCCCCTTCCCTCCCCCACCCCCGAAGAAAAGAAAGAGTATTACACATACACACACACACACATCTCAAAGCCACAGAAAAAAATGCGCACACACGCGTGTACAATGACGCGAGAGAATACAGAACATCTCGACACACTAGATGTTATCACACCGGGTCACATAAAGTCGCAAAGGCGCGAGAAATCCTTAAAGCACATAAACATATGGTACATAGTAACACCACGCACTTTCAAACCAGCATCGGTAACTTTTCAAATATAAACAGTCGCGCTTCAAAAGTACACATGAATACAATTCACGACGGTCGGCCATTGTAACAATCACAGGGTGGCACACGCACTGTCGAGGTGGGGTGCTCAAATAAATACCAACATTCACACGGGTGCAAAATATACTTTCGCATTATCGCGCGCTGCAAATATTGAGTGTCGCGCGATATTAGAGTCCCCAGGGATCGTCGCAGTTACACCCCTTTCAACCGGAACATGTCACACGAACAAGACTTGGGGGTGTCGGTGCATATCAAACGTTGCTAACACATTAAGCGACTAACTGTGACAATTGAAGAGCGACGTCGCACATTCGTGTGGACAAAAAAAAATAAAAGTTCGCGACTGTATTCGTTTGCGCTATCAGACGCCGATTGGTGCCGAAGAGAGGGAGCAGACCCTGCTATTTGAGTGTGACAATAGACAAACTGTGACCTTGAAACAGAGGCCCGTAATTACCAAGCGGTGCTAAGAGACAAGATAAGGAAAGTGCTTTGCACGGGGATACTAAAAGACGCACAACGTTTCGACAGTACTGTACACAGATTCGAACACACACACGTGAATGACAAAGACCTGAGATCAGCAGTGTAGTATGCTTCTTTGCGGGCCACTTTTTTCACATGACAAATCGATGGATGCATGACTTTTTTTTTTTTCATGGTCTTCTGTGAGTCAGCGAAAGGACTAGAGTTTCACTCAATGTGGCGGCGGCGACGGCTGCCTGCGGCCCTTTGAAGAATGAAGTTAAGATAAAAGTACTTAGTAGCGGTTTGTGTGAGCTGCTTCCGCCATTTATTTCAGTAATCAATGAGCCGACAACCCGTCCAATACGACACTTCAAATCGATAAGACTGTAACAGTGTTCTGCCCTCATACTTCTAGAGCAAATGGTGCAGCAAAAAAAGAAAGAAAAGAATAAGGAAGAAGAATTGGTTCTCTGACTGTAAAGGAAGTTCGATTATGTCCTTAGGCGAATATTCATTTCAGTAGCAGGGACTTCAGTGAGATACACCGAGATAAAAGATCCCCTTAAGCGAGAATATATCATAACACTATCTGTAGATCAGATTTCGCAGCCTCTGCACATCTCATATTATGCATTCTACACACTGGCCTTACACTTAGGACTGCGCAGTTCGCGACGCAATTGAGCTTTTTTCTTTTGTTTTGCTTTTCTAAGGTAGAAGCGACCCGCACAAACCGTACCAAGTGGTGCACACCGCAAGGAGCACAGTATCGAATCACAAACTAACACCACGAGCATGAACATTTTGGTTCGATCGACGGACAGCAATCACGTCGAACACACACATCGTCTTCTGACCACTTGTGCTAGTTCGCCAAACAGTCTGGGTCATGCCAACTCCAAAGGAGGGATATCGCATGACCCATAATGATAACCATCTCCTAGCTTATCGTTTAACTGAGTGCTTATCTGGGAGCTCCTCGCGGTGAGCACGTTCCGCGATGCTTGCAAAAGCAACGCGACGGAAGACAGTGAAATAGCGCGCAACACCGAATAGCTTGACGCATTGCAAAGTGCGCCGGACGAGCCACACACACAGACACTATTACTACAGATAACCGGACTCATTGATGCAGTGAGATTAGGTGAAATCTCGTGCTATAGAAAAGTGCGTACGATAAGATATAGTGCAAGAAATTACAGACTGGAAAGCAATGCCCTGCGCGGGCAACGCACTTTTTTTTTCTTTCTTTCGTTTTCCCTAGCAAGCTTCACTCACGCATACACACTACAATGTGTAAAACACGGTACAATGCCAAGCGCCACACCACGCATAAAAATATAACACTTTCACAGGCAACCCTTACTGTCCTAACCTCAAACTGAGAGGAAGCGCTCTGCACACACAAAATAATAAACGTTACAGGAAGAGCTGGCATAGAAGAACAAATGTATTATGAAAGCTTTAAGTATACAAACGGCTAAGTCTACAAAATGAAGCAAGTGAACAACAAGCCCTGGGGCATTTTGTTAAACGACTCAATTTATCGCTAACTGAAACAGAAACTATTAACGTCTCCCAAAGCCAAACTTTACAAGCGTGCTCTATGCTTTTGTTCAGACGTCACATCCCAACGTGTCCGATAAATTAGTGGTAACGTTACGCAGCAATGCAGCCGATAGAATCTTTAAAGAAGAATGTCATCCGATGACAAACTTTTGGAATGGCGCACATTTAATGAAAAATTACGTTAATCTAACTCAATGCTCGCGCGATTCGGTTGTTCCTGGCCACTTAATGCTAAGGGAATATCCTCATGTAAGTTCGCAAGCCGACTGATCACGTGACTGACACACTACCATTAAGTACTTTGGCCGCAGGAGGACAAGCATGCGAGCACAGAGCTCAGAAGCAGACGGCGTTTACGTCTGCTTTGCAGACGACACCGCTCAATGCACGTGCCAGACGACTGGTGCTCACGCTCCGAACGGACAGAGCCGGATAGCTTAAATAATTTAAATAAATAGATAAATAAATACTTATTTTATAAATAGTTGAATAAATAGATAAATACTTGCATTAAGTACAACGCGCGATTAACTGACTAGCTTCTGTAGTTTTTCCTCGTTCCCAGGAGACGTCACTTAAGTGAATACTTAAGTCAATAAAACGTCACTTATGTCAATACTTAGGTCAATAAAACAAAGCCCGCTAGATGATCAGCAATCTTTTTAAAGAGTTCCCTGTTTCAGGACTTTTGCAGTTCGTATCTGTCTGTGTCGACGATATCACGACGATCTTTGTGACTCTCAACGTTGAAATTACAAGTCCGGCTTCTTTTACATCGAACCATCGTATATTTAAATTGAGAATTTAAGCACTCGCTTCAGCATGCGACAAAAACAAACTATGTCAACCCTCTCAACGCCTGTCTGTGCTTCGTACCAGCTGTTTCCACAACTGACACACCGAATTCAGGCTTTTAAAAATATTTCCGGGCGGTACCTTCCCCCTCACGAAAAAAAAAAACCAAGTCATGCTTGAGGAATACCGGATACTCGTCCCTCAGCTTGCATCCTCATATTTCTTGTTATCGATACGAAGGGCGGCGACCTTCACATATCGTTTCACACATGCCAAGGCAACGAGTGAAACGTCGTTGCGACAGCTCAGAAGCAATGCGCTGGAGATTTAAATTATAGACGTCACTGTTCCACAACTCTGGCATGTTTCTGTTCCGTCTCTAGGTTATAGCGACTTGGGCTGTTCTCGACACAACGGCACAGTAATGTAGCATCATAGGCTGGATACACAGCAAGTCGTTTCGGTTTCTGGGTGCGTGTAGTGTGGTTTGTGTGTGAAGCAACGAGCCTTTTCTTGGGACACCTACGTTTTCGCGCGTCTCTACGCCTCTCTCACTACTTCGAAAAAGAAAAAAAGCCGGTTTCAAACCCGCCGAGAAGGCCTCGAAGCTTTCCCATAGAAGGTTTTTAACTCTGAATGCCTCTTAGCGTTCGTTTTTCCAATGTGTCAAGACAATGACTGGTATGATGTCTTCCTTTTTCTAGTTTTCTCTTTGTTCTAGCTGACGTGGAAGTCCAAAGTGCATCCCCATTCCGACATACCCAAAATTCCTGCTCAGTGATGCACTTTAGAAAACCTTCGCAAAAATATGTTCGACTTACAAATCGACCGCGCTTGCTTGCAATCACGTAATTTCACGCTTTTTTTCCTGTCACTTTTCCATTTCCAAATTTCAAATAATTTCTCAGTTACGACTAAGTGTCACACAATAACAGACGGCAAAACTTTGGTGGCGAGCCAAACACCGCGATGCTGGCCCCGAATTTTCAAAGAGCTCCAATAAACACTACAAATCACCGGCGGCGTGGAAATCCGGTTTACGCCGTCTGGTTGGCATCGAGTAATTTTCTGGTCTGGCTTACTAAACGCGCGGTCTTCGTGCTTTTGCAACGTGACAGGGGGTCCGAGAGTGAACCGACCAATCAAAGACTGTTCTCGCTTTCGCTGTCTTTCAGAACCTATCGACGGTCATATCGCGTATCGCGTTCGTAGGGTCCTCAACGTACTGCTCTTTCAGCTCCAGTGTCCTGTTTCGCTTTGTTTTTCCTCTATTTTTGCGTCCCATCTCCCAGCGTCAAACGTCACCTGCGCGTTTTCAAAAAAAATAAGCAAGTCATTCCGCGTCTGAAGGACTAACGACAAGGGTTGTCCGGTCTCCGTGTCGGGTCTGTGCCGCCGTTCTCAGTGAAGTGTGTTTCGTGTCCGTACGTGTACCTGTGTCTGTTAGTATGCGTAGCTGCTCTTTCAATCCATGTTACGCGCGTTAGCGGTTTCCATAAGAGCGAAGGAGCTTTTCGGTTGTTTTTTAATGAACGTGTTGTGTACGTGGTACTCCGTCTTTCCTTAAGTTACGGATGAGGAGGGGGGTTAGAAAAGGGTAGAGGGAGAGCATGTCCTTCTGACCGTCCGGTACAGAGAGGTAAAAGCGTAGGGTCACCAGGCCTAGACGAACTGAGCCAAAGCCAACGACTCCAAACTCAGACCCACATGTTGTCGTTACACGCACACCACTAACACACAGCATGCATCAGCTACATGAAAGTGTCAGTGGTGGTAACCTCTCGCAGGCCGAAGGGCACTTTGGCGTTCATTACTCGCTTCCTCAAACACAGGTCACGAAGAGAACCCCGTCTTGTACCGGACGGTGGCAGAGAGCGATGCGCATAGTGTTTGTGTGTTTGTGAGTGTTTGTGTGTTTGTGAGTGTGGTGTGTGGTCTGTCGAAGCGGCTTCTTAAGACTTGCACTTGTTGGTCTTGAAGGAGACCTGGAGCACGCGGTTGCCGAGCGTGTAGCCGTTGAGGCTCTGTATGGCGACCAGCGCCTCGTCGTAGTTGGTCATGGTGACGAAGCCGAAGCCCTTGCACTTGTTGGTCTGCAGGTCTCGGATGACCTTGACGCTCTGCACGGCCCCGAACGGGCCGAACAGCTGCCACAGCAGGTTCTCCTCCGTGTCCGGCGCCAGATTGTACACGAAGATGCACCAGCCGGAGCCGTTCATGGCCGAGCCGGCCAGCAGCGGGTTGGCCAGCAGGTCACCCGCCAGCGGAGAGTACCGGCTGCCAAAGGGAAGGAGGAGAAGAAGGAAACACACCTCTCATATATAGTCACACACATGAAAAATCCTTCAAGCAGCATACATTGAATGTTTTTTTAAGACGAAAGTGTTTCATGTCGGGGCCCACCACGGACTCGCACGTCATATCCGTAACGGAAGTGACGCAGTAAACATGAATATATATTTTCTCTTGCCGACAAGACATCTGCACGCCAAGTGGGAGCCTCCTCCGTAATTGCAAAAATGTACAAGCTCTTTGCTCAACTAAGACTCATCACGTCTTTCCTTATCATACAGCTTTTAATCTGACCTAAGTCTTCAAAGTTACTAACGTTTATAAAAGGAACAAACGACTCAGTTTATTCAGATGTGAATGGACATACAGAATTTAACACGAAGCTGTCGGTACATGAAGTATTGTAAGGCCTGTCCCTAGACCACAAGACTTAAAAATGCATGACATTTATTTTTTTTTATATTTTTGACGGCTACAGCACCTGCCTTGCATGTAATCACGGGTACCTCTCCTCGGACACTAAAGGCGGGTCGCCACGTTGGACTTCCTATACGATATTCATCCGCATTCGCCCTGAATCTAAGAGTTCACGTCGTGTAGAATTTTCCGGTTACTGCTTGCCGCATGACTTCACCCTTTGCAGGGTTCACTAGGAGCGCGGGCCAGAAGGCCACGAGCACGTGCACACGTGACCTATAGCATATAACCACTCGTAAGAGCCCTGGCAACGTTGCTCTCCAGAGAAGTGCTGCCAGAAATGAAAACAGTTAGGAAGGGCTGTAACACCGCTATCGATCAAATTTGAAGGCTTTCAACTTTACACTTGTAAGCGTTTTGTAGCATAGCATCAGCATCTGTGGTCATCCACGGGTGCGGTACCGTGCGGCGAGCTCTCATCAGGGCAAGCAATTTTCACTCCTCAAGGGCGGCGGTACTACGTGGTACCTTGCGTGCCGAAGTTCCACGTCTGCAACGCTCCCGATTAATTTTGGGCACTCGAGAATTTGCTTTCGCGCTCCTAAAGCACAAAGCGCATGAGACAGTCTCACTGGAGTGTCACGTTCGGCATCACTTAATTGACTTTCTCTGCTGGACAAATGAAACCACCACGTGCTCCTTGGCGACTAGCTTCGACGTCTGTTGAGCACCGCGAGTGTCCAGGCTAACACCGCATACAGCCACAACATCATCACTCCTCATCACCTCACATAACCGCGATCAATCGGCAAAAAGACTTCCAAAGAGGGGCGACATCTTAAATCTACGTAGGATTCCCACATTTTTGATCAATACTTTACAGCGCCAAGCTAACATACAGACGCCGAAATAGCGAGGGAACTGCATGTTAATTTGACATACTAAAGGAAACAAACTCTCGGGAAAGCCCACACGAAAGAAGCCTTCGAATCGCTCACGAACTACCTCTGGAGCAGCACACAAAAGAATGCCTAGAAAATGACTTACGTAAGTGATCCGCAGCGAACTTGCTACGGGCGATTAAATTCACCTTCCTCTCCCGAGGTCCTCTCTTCCTCAACTTGTTGGTCGAACTGTCGTATACCTAACCGCCGCATTCCGCGGTTGACAGCCGACTCACGGAATATTGTGGAGGCGACGCACTATCGTGGTCGCGGCTGACCACTTCTCCTCCGCCCCCTCAAGACAAATTAGGATGCAAAGTACAGCTCGTAATTTTCGAGCCTCCCAACACGAGAACAAGAGGCCAATCATACCGTTCAAAAGGACATGTCGTTGAGCTAGTTGGTTCGTTTCTTGAAGGAATATTTATGGCGCTAAATCGACGGGACACAGAGAAAAGAAAAGATGGCGCCGGTGTGTTTTTGTCTTCTCTGTGTCCCGTCGATATAGCGCCATAGCTATTCCTTCAAGAAATCACACCGGTCGCCCAAGTGACGTCGTCAAGTCCATGGCCACGTGCCAAATACAGAGCTCACTAAATACTCTTTACGTTGGCACCACTACTGGCCTTATATTTACACGGGGGACCTCTGCTACCGCTTCGATCGATCTGTTGTACAAACGACAAATTGCAAAAGTAGCTGTCCCTATACAACGATGGCACCAGCATTCACAAGACCATGAGCTTCCGCTTCCTTCGCAGAACGACTGGCTACCGCACCCCCACGGGGCCCACTCGCGCGAAAACGTAAATATTTTCAAACCTCATCTGGTACCCCCCCACCCCCCATTCACCCCCTTTCTCCGCAAGGGCTTCATAAATTCCTCCCCCCGCCCCTCCTTTAAGAAGAGCTCACAAAGTGACGCGAGAGTTCGTAAGCAGGCAATTTATGCGGCGAGGACGCCACCACTTGCCATATAATAATACGTGAGAAACAAAGTTTTCAAACAAAAACACAGCAATACACGCACCTGGGAACGGATATCATCACCCTCCCATTAGCGACAACACCCTGTGCCTCCAATCTACCTGACTACTACCACCACTACCACACATCCCGCGCTCACTATATCCCCGGGTGCCTTAAGCGCATGCAGCAAAGTGTCCGAGAGGGCCGCCGACGCCACACGGGAACGCCGAGCGGCCGGCCGAAATGACCCGGGTAAAGACCTCGAGACCCGGCCGCGTCGACCAAGCGTAAAGAGCTCCCTACTAACGCGACGACGACCCTGGCGCCAAGCTCAGGCCACAGCGAGGGAACGAGAGACGCGGGGCCATCATCAGAGCGTTGCTCACGTTTATGCGACTAATACGACGGCGGCTCCTATTTAACCCTGATGGAGCCAGGGAAGCGGCGCATAAGCGCGGATGGCCGCCGCGTGCCTCACTGACAACTCATCGGCGCACTACTCCGGTGTCGCGACGGAAGCAAACGGCCATAAGGGAGAAATTTCCAGCTAGGAGACACACTCCGCTTCGCGGCGTTTCGAATACGTTAGACGCATCCGAAGAAGGCTGCGTCGCGACAAATGCGTGTGCGTGCGTGCTGCGCGGAGCGCGAGAACGGGACGAGGAAGGAGGACAGATTAGCGAGCGAACGATGCGTCTCGACGCCGGCGTAATTACCCGTTAGGTCCGCGGCATGTCATCGCGTTTATAATAATGTTAATCGCAAATGAAGCAATTGCTGGTGCGTGCACATATCAGCCGGGTCTGACGAAGGCCCGGTGTGCCGTTCTGGTTTTCGACGGGAGCCTGGAAGTCGGGGCAACGTTAGTCAACGTCTCAGAAATTGGAGTGAACGGCAATAGCAGTCAGACCTATTACCATTGCTTATTTGTAAGTATGTGTACGACTTCCCCCCGTATCTTGTATACTTTTTTCAGGAATGCACTGTGACCTGAAATACAGCGTGAAAATTTCTTTTCGATAAGCTCCTTGATATCAGATATGTTTAGATAACTTGTTAAAACCACCGCTTAGTTTTTTTTTTCTTCTTTTTTTCCCTGCACTTATGTATTAGAGCACCAGGCTGAGTGTTCTGCAATATTTTTATTATTTTGTTTACTGCATTTATGTATCACATAGAGTGACATGCTGTGTGTTGTGCAATATCGTGGTCTGGGCGGGGATTGGCGCATTGTCAGGCATTCAATTGCCTTTTCGCCACCCTTTCCCGCTGTACCACTGGATAAGATATGTATGCTTGCATTAATGAAAATATTGAAAAATATCTTGACGGTTTTCGTTATATAACTAAAGAAAGGCCGCATAGAACCCCTCATCCCCTCCTCCCCACCCTTTCCACGGGGGCGCCATAGTGAACCGTTAAAGCCTGCGGATTACTCACTACTGCGTTGAAATAAGGTAACGGATACGGCTTGCGAGTTTTTGAACGAGGGAAGCATTTCAGTAATTCAGAGCGCCAGTGGACGTCTTACTTCAAGTTTACCACTTCTGCATCGCTTTCGAAGTGAATGGACATTAAGCGGCAAGGAACAACCTCCGGCTAACTTCGGTGTCGACAATACACATGGCATGTTTCTGGTAACCGGCTGTACCTTCATAGTTTCACCCAACCTTTGAAGTTGATCAAAGGAAATGGCGTGATAGTGACTACAGCTAAAGCGTGCTCTCTCATGAAAAAGGGCGAGTCAAGAACAATACAGCAAGTTGAGAAACAATCAACTTTTGAATAACACTCACGAGGGTGCCGCCCGCAGAAAACCATGCTGCTTGCTTTACACAAGCGATCATAGGGACTTTCGCATAGAGGCAAACTTCCAGTGGCTACGCATTCGTGGTCGAGGAGGCACTTCGAAAATGAGCTAAATATGCTCACGTCACTAAAGGGGCAGAAATTGGAGCCTCGCTAGAGGGTTCAACTTAAACTGAGGAGGACGCAGTGAGCAGTGGAATGGAAAATGGTAAGTGCAACGTTAAGTGACATGGACAGAAGGAAGCACGCCAGGGAACAACCACGTGTTAGTGATAGCCTAGTGGCAAGCAAGAAGAAATTGGCGCGGGCAGGGGGCACATGATGCCAAGGCAACATAAACGTTGGTCATTAAGGGTTACCGAATGGATCTCCAGAGAAGGCAAGCGTGGCAGGGAGCGGCAGGAGAGTAGTGTGGGCGGATGAGATGAAGTTTCTGGAGGTAACCAGGCTGCAGTGAGGACATCAGCATCATCGTCATCATGATCATGATCAGCCCATTTTATTTCTACTGCAGGACGAAGGCCTCTCCCAATACTCTCCACCATTTCTTGTCCTGTGCGAGCTGATTCCATTTGATGCCTGCGAATCTCTTAATTTCGACACTCCATCTTACGCTCTCTCTCGTCCACGGCTGCGCTTACCCTCTCTTTGGTATCCATTCCGTCGTTCTAACTGTCCATCGGTTGTCTAGCCTTCTGATCGCGTGACCTGCCCATGTCCATTTCTTCTTCTTAACATCGATCACTATGTCGGCTACCCCTGTCTGTTCCCTGATACACTCGGCTGTCTTCCTATCTCTTAAAGTAACGTCTATCATTTTTCGTTCCATCGCCCGCTGTGTGGTTCTTAACTTCCTTTCTAGCTTCTTTGTAATTCTCCAAGTTCGTGCCCCGTATGTCAGCACTGACAAAATGGAGTAGTTATATAATTTCTGCTTGAGTGATAATGGCAAATTTCCATTCATGAGTTGGGAGTGTCTCCCGTATGCACGCCATGCCATGCTTATTCTTTGGCGTATTTATTTTACGTGAGTGGGTTAATCGTTGTGGGCGTATTGAGGATGATGGTTATCCCGTCTTGAATTACCTATCTTCCCGTAGGGTCACCAGAACCCTGGTATCAATTTGAACTTCTTTGAGGCGTTTAATCAGAGTTGCAAATGTACTTCACTAAATCACCTATCGACCTAGAGTAGGAAGCACTGTTTTGACACTGCTGCTCGTTTTCAGTAGGTCTTTGAACAAAGGACCGAGCGTTGACACTCCTGATCATTTTGAGTCGGTCTTTTAAACGAGGACCAAGTTTTCCTCCACATACCGATGCGCCCGACTGCATGCCGGCTCTGCGAAATGAAAACCCCGCGAACAAAGCACTCCCCGTCCTTCCTGCTACTCAGGAGACGCCGGCGGGCAATTGGATCAATGAATGAACACGCAAAGACTAACTCGTATTCAGCGAAAAGCTTCGCGATGAGTGAGTCGTAGCTCTTACGTAGAGTTGTCGACAAACGCGTCCGCAAGCGCGATTCGTGTTCAATACGCACCGATTCATCTCTCCCATCCACACGCATTCGTTAGCCAGCCAGCAGGTCCATCTCAATGCCATACCGAGCGGCCAAGTAAAGGAGCAAGCATGCATTCAACTCGGAACACGTGACGCTCAAATCGCGATCGGCGGGTCTCAATTAAGGAGACCGAGGGAAAAACCATACGGCGGGGGCTCAACATCGAGACCCGCCACAGACGAAGCCGATGCGAGCGCGGGGCGATTTCCCGCGCAACGCCGAACCACGAGAACCAGGGAGACGGACGAAGTGGAATCCCCGGGGAAAAAAAAACTGCACGCTCGCAGCAATTAGCGTCATTAGAGGGCAATCAAACCGAGACCCCCATCTCTCCCTCCGCCGCACACTGATCGCGTTTGCGATCTTCGGTGTTGCCGCAGAGCTTTAGATCAAGGTAGCTATCACGACAGCCTCGCTACAGACAGGACGCAGAGGCCTCTAAAGACGACGTGCGCGACGCGTCTGGATTACCGCCTCGACATCGCTAGTCCAGGAATGTAATCTTCTTGAGCTGGCTCTTAAGCGGTATTTCCAAGGTGCGTTAAACCGTGCAGTCGTCCCGATTTCGTCTCTACTGCGATAGCAGAGCGTACAGGTTCGGTCAATAAGCCCTTCGCCAACATGCAGTAGCTGGATCATGGCCAATAAGGCACCCTCTGCAGCCTAGTTGCTATCATACGATAAAGTAAACGGTCCACGGCATAGGCCGTCGACGATGCTGCGGAACTCGCAAATTGGGCGAAGTTTAACGCCCCTCTAGACGTCAATACGCCGGACGGGGTAGCAGCTGAACGGTGTGGCCCAGAGCCACTGCGGACGCCCAAGTTGTGGTCCCTTTATTTTGTGGCAGGTAGTACGTGAGCTTTTCCACATCTAGGAGACAGCACCAAGCCGAAACTGGCCAAATATATTTGGCAGGCCCATGGTTCATCAGCCAACTTGAAGCACCCGGCTAGAAACACGAACCCGACATTTCTTAATGCATTCCGGGAATGTAAGTACGCCGAAGCAGTTGTTGCACAGGTACTATCATACTGCTTCACTATGCTTCATGGGCAATGGAATCGAGAACCTGC
Source organism: Hyalomma asiaticum (assembly GCA_013339685.2). Lineage (NCBI taxonomy): Eukaryota > Metazoa > Arthropoda > Arachnida > Ixodida > Ixodidae > Hyalomma > Hyalomma asiaticum. Next base: position 58,170,985 of record CM023491.1, read on the forward strand.
GGGACTGTTGCCAATTGAGACCGAGAGATCGGAAACATCTACTTTCCAAGAAATGTCATTACTTATGGAGGCGCAGCGGTATTACCAAATTAACACTGCAGGCCCATCGATGTCATTGCTGTTATTGGCGACAGAAATTATATGGACAGTCTCGACGGGGTTCTGCGGTTGCCGTCATGTCCTTATAAAGTCCAAATTGATAACAACCTCCCGCGCAGCGTACGTTCTACCCGCGGGTAAAAGCGCGCGGCGGGGGCGACGAACACGGCTGAAGCAGAGATCAGACGTGCCCGGCCAATCTCCGTCACTCGGGGGGCGCATGCGATAACATCACCCCGATCGGGACGCCTGCCGTCGACGCGGAGAGGAAGCGCCCCGCCCGTATTTACAGAGCATGAAAACATGCAACGGCGGTTGTCTCCTGCGCAGCAGCTGTGGACTTCGCGTGGTGGCCATCGCTGGCGCATGCGCGTGCTATCTCGGCAGCCATTAGCGGGCGGCTCGTAAGAACTTCTATGTGCTACGCTCCCAACGCGAAGAGACTGCGAAAAGTGTCCTCCGAGCAGCCTTATTCTCTTGAACCAGCGTTTTGCAGGGTTGCGTGCCCACGTTCACAATTCATGTCGCTCCTAAAGCTACTAGCCTTACTTTGTATGTTATGTCATGCATTGGAATCGCATTCACTGGTTCACCTTTCTGGCGAAAATGTGACATTTTTCAATACGAAAGGAGCTCCTGACACTGTCGCCAACAAGGCATTTATGACCGCCCTATATATACAGGCCTGACAATGCACTGCAAAGTTCTGGTACCTACCAACTTGTAAGTGTCGTATAGTTAAAAAATACAAACTCTAAAGCTATAAACAGACAGAAGGGCGCATATTTGTCAGCATTTTCAAGAAGACTGCGCTGGCAAGACACTCTTTAAAGGGGCCCTGAAACGATATTTTACTCGCTGAGTTTTGCATCGAAACGGGTTCGTTGTATTGTTCTGAGGTAAATGCAAAAAGAATTTTCGAGATCGGTGCAGGCAAACGCAAGTTATTCAACTTACAAATTCAAAATAAAAGCAGACGACAGATATCGGCATCCCAAGGCGTGCATGCTGCTTCCAATCAAAACGCGGCTTACATCTTGCAGAACCGGAACCGTGCTGCCCTCTGTGGCCTTCCTACCACAACCACCACGTGGGCCGCACAGCGATCCTTGTGTCAGTTACAAGCAAAATGAAGTTGTAATGCCCAAATTTGTACCTTTAGCAAGCATAAAACACGTTCTGAATTTGGAATTTCTTATATTCGGTGCATTATCGATATGTGCGATGTATATTTTTATTCCCTACTGTTCCCGGCCAATCAGAACCTGCAGCAAGGCAGCATGGTGATGTCATATCCGCTCGGAGAAACTGTTGGTGTATGGCGCTGCAGTCTGCGCGGAAACCGATTTCAGGTACAAATTAAAATATAATACGGTTCAATTTCGCCGCTTTCACTGGTGTTTCGGTCATCGTCAAGTCCCACACAAAGCAAATCTGCAATAAAATTAATGTGCGTAAAATGCGTTTCAGGGCCCCTTTAAGCTTACATGCACACACTTTTTAGCCGGAAGCAAAGAACGGCAGTGACTGAACTTCAATTTATTGTATTTATAAAAAGACGAATTTCCTATGGACGCTGCTCTTTCTCAATTTGCCGCGGCAACATGCGTCATTGCGTTTCAGTATTACACCTGAATAAGCTTGCTCTAAACACATCAACTCAGAGATGGTTGCTGTAAGCGGCTCTCTTTTAGGGAGCTTTGCACTGCTGCTGTCATATACCCTCCCGTCTGCCAAACTCAGTCACGTGGTTCCAAGCGCAATCACACCACTTCTACATTTTTGTGCCTTGGATGTCCGTGATCATCGTTTGTTACATTCACTCGAGAGAGGTGAAAGACAACACTAAGACACTAGTTTACCTGAAGCGGTTAGCCGGGTGGTGAATGGGCCCCGGGAAGCGGCGCTGGGGCGACAGGTAGGCGGCGAGCGGCGCGATGGCCTTGGCGTTGTTGCTCGGGTTGTTGGCGAACTTGACGGTGATGGGCTCGGTGGCGCCACCGTCGGCCGGCACGCTGTTGTGCAGGTGCTTGATGGCGCGCTCGGCCTCGACGCGCTGGTCGAAGCGCACGAAGCCGACGCCCTTGGAGAGACCGGTGATGTTGTCGCAGAGGATGCGCGAAGTGATGATGCGGCCATAGGGAGAGAAGAGCCCTTCCAAATCCTGCTGAGTCATGGACTTGGGCAGTCCGCTGACGTACAGGTTGGCACCCTTAATAGCCTCACTACTAGGGCGGGCATACGACACCTGCATCATGAAAGAGAGAACATGGCACCCCCTCCTTTAACATGCATAATGCACCCTCTCTTACACCACATATACATAAATGTATATACACTATACAAGGTAATGTGGATGCAGTTCTTCAATATAGAAACAACCCTAGTAGAAAGGGTGGCGCGAAACATATACCGCACTGAGTATAAGGGTGTCGATCGTGGCAGCCATCACAATACACCCTCTCAGTATAAAGAAAAAAAACGATCTCCTCTAAGTACGCAAGTTTCGGCAATGTTGGATACCGACATGTCTTTTAGCGGCTAATGAAGTTAAGAAGACTCGATGGCCAAAGCAAAACAAATAAAACATTCAACCTACGTTCATTGATTTATTCGTGGGGTATTAAAGTCCCAAAACCAGTTCTGATTATGAGAGACGCCGTAGTGGAGGTCTCCGGAAATTTCGACCACGCTGGGGTTCTTTAACGTGCACTGACATCGCACAGCACACGGGCCTCAACATTTCGCCTCCATCGAAATGCAGCCGCCGCGGCCGGGATTCTATCCCGCGACCCTCGGATCAGCAGCAGAGTACCGTAGCCACTAGACCACCGTGGCGGGGCTCAACCTACGTTCATTTCAGTGCGGGTCACGTTAAATGCGCAGATACAAACGAAGCATACCACAAAATAGCCAACATATTCAAAAAGGAAAAGGCAGTTTGCCATGCACACACAGAATTTAAATAAACAGGCGTCCCACTCACCGAAAGGTACCCTAACGAAGCTTTCTATATCTTCCTCTAGGGAGCTCTCCAGCGCGAGAGAGGTTCAGATTGAATTTTATCCACGCGGAAAAAAAAAACTGTCCTTTTACGAAAACTCAGAAGGAAGAAAAATGAGCCGTTGTCTCTTGCGACGGCAAATTTGGGTAAGTGTCCGTCTCAGAGCCTTACAAACACACAACAAAAAAAGAAAAGAAAGACTGAGAACCCCGAACAACAAAAGTGCGCCTTTCCCCGGCGGTACCTGGCACTTCACAGCGAGTTTTGGAAGAACGTTAAACCTGGTGAAGAGGCATTCAGGCGCGAAGTTTCTAGCGACGTGAAGAGTGTTCCTATTAATAACGTTACACGCTGACACGAACTACAGAGATGAGGTACCGGGGGGGGGGGGGGAGATACTCAAGAAAATCAGGACGGCAAAAGTTATTTCTGAAGCACGACGTCAGACACGAGGAGCAGTGGCCCGTGCTGCAGACTGCAAGCGCCCGTTATATTACGCCCACCATCGCTCGCACGCTCCAGAAAAATCAGGACGCGTAAAAAAAAAATCATAAATCACGAATTTGTTAAAAAAAAGAAGAAAGAAACGTAGGAGAAAATAAAGTCTGCTTTGCGAAGGAATCTCATTATCCCGACCCTGGTTATGCTACAAGGTACGCCCGAAACAATAACAAGCAAACAAAAAAAAATTTTTCACGAAATGAACATTCTGGTGGCCGGTGTAACGTGACTCTCAGCGTCGACCGAGCAAAAAAATAAAAATAATGAAATTCAAAGGCTGTGCCTGAGCACCGAGAAAATTGTCTGCATAGGATGGCGACTACAACACGAGAAATGCTGTTTTTTTATTATGAAATAAAGAAGAGTGTGTTCAAAACACACACACACACAAAGGAGTTTCGCGATTACAGGCGACGGGGCGACGACAGGATGCAAAAAACGAGATTACTCGCGAAAATTAAAAAAGAACATTGTCACAAACTGGCGATATCAGAAAAGAGTTTGAAGGGAAGAAAAAGGTACGGTCACAGCATAACGAAATACGAAGACGGCAAAATGAATTTAGGCGAGGGTGAAACGGGCTCGAAATTTTAATCTTCCTTGAAAAAGGAAAACGGGAACAAGAAGGAAGGAGCCGTGTTTAAAAAAACAGACATGACAATATCGAAACATACAAACATGTCGGGTTAAGCTTAAGAGAGGCACCGAAGCAGGACAAAGAGGGGAAAATAAAAAAAAAATAAAGAACGGGGGGGGGGGGGGGCGCACACGCACAAAGCGCGTTAGCGAAACAAGCTCCGTAACGACATCGGGCTACATATTGGCTTTTCCAGTAATAAGCCAAGCGAGCGGACAAGTCTGCAGCCCGTTTTGTTTGCCCATCCGAACGTTCCTAGCCCACAGTTCCGGGCGTTTCTCATTCTTTCGGAATGCCGGCGCAGTAAATTTTATTTAGCTTTGAAGCTATTTATTAGATATCTACACTACTTGAGTACTTCCCGTTTTATGCACCGGTTCTTTCGTAGCGCGCATCGGGTTTACAATACTTGTGCGAACATTCCCGCGAAAGCGTTACTGATATAATAAACGAGAAAGGCAGAGATATACTCTTAGCACAGGAACCTTTATTTTATAGGTACACAAAAATATGAAAATATGCTCTTTTACTAAAAGTTACAGCCTTTTAACCTTTAGTAAAGGAGCATATTTTCACATTTTTGTGTACCTATAAACTAAAGGTTACCGTGCTAAGAGTGTAGCGAGAGAGAGAGAGAAAGCAAGAATGCGCTGCTGCAGTTCGCGACAGACTTTTATCTCGCAGAAAAGATAACGCCTTTCAGAAGCACTCCTTACCTCCTCCCACCTACCCATACCTCAATGATTTCCCACCACCCAGCTCGTCCTCCGTAGATCGCGCAAACAAGGGACGCAATTTCCTTAAAAAGGGATAGTTTAACCGATGCGATAGTCACGCGAGGCTTTCATTACTTCTTACACGAAGCGGATTCCGTTCATTTACGACGCGCCTTGCATCGGATAACCCGCCAATTAAAAGAAGCATGCTGCTTTAAGTAGGAGTTCTTTTAGATGCGAAGGAGCTTATGGTCGGGGCTATGTCCCTCCCTCCAACCGCCGTGTGGCGTCCACACCCACACCGCGCATGCGCATCCTCCTCCCCTCCTCTCCTTGTCTCATCTCCTCTCGGCATTCCTCATCTCCTCTCCCAACCGCGCGCGTTGACTATGGGAACGCTCTTTGTGCGATGAACGCTTTACCAGCTCGCAAGGAACGAGAACGCGCCCTCGCCCGCGAGAGACAACGCTGACGCAGGCAGCGTCAGCAGCGTCTGTAGCGTGAAACCGACGCAAACGCGACACCTAGCCACACCGATGCAAATGCTGTGTGCACCCCCGTACTGCTTCACGTCGCCCCATGGTCCCCTTTAGCTGGAGATGGTGTACTTTTTTTTTTAAATACAAGACGTATTTGTTTAATATTCGACTGCGGCCGGCGGCTTAATTGGAGTCACGTAGCTGTACCAGACCGCAAGAGGCGGACGTTGCTCACGCTGACGCGAGATATCCAAGGCGTAACGAAATATCAATAAATACTCACCAGTTATGTCGGCCACGTATTACTTTAAATTGCGTAGCGATCTGAAGCAAAAAAATAGGAAAGAAGAAAAAGAGAACTAGCCTGCAAATTTATAGGAAGTATTCAGTTTGAAGAAATCTTCGGGTCAATACACACTTCGGGTCAATCTGACGTTGCTTACAGTTACCCTCAGATTTGCACGCGTGGAATAGCGTTTGAAAAAAAAATGTCAATTAGAACGACGGCGAATTTTTATACCACCGTTCTCTGGCACGTTTTTTTCAGTATCTGCTCCGTTCTCTAATTTCATCTTTGATTTTATGCGCCTTGCGAATTGACAGGCTAAAATTCGTCGCTTGCAATCAGAAACATAGCGTAACTGAATAGAGACGGCACTTATCTAAATGTTAATTAATCTTTAGCCAATTTTCTTATATTTAGCCATATACGCCAATTTCTCGTGCAGACACCGCCCTCGCCGTAATGAAGTAAAGCTTAATGACTGCAATGGCGCTACCCATCGTAGACTATTTCTCAATGCTAAGTATTACAATACGAAAACGACGTCAGAAAGCTTTGCAACGAATCCGAGATTCGCCCCGCCACGGTGGTCTAGTGGCTATGGTACGCGGCGGCTGATACGAGGGTCGCGGTATCGAACCCCGGCCGCGGCGGCTGCATTTCGACGGAGGCGAAATGTTGACGTCCGTCTACACTGTGAGATGTCTGTGCGTCTCTTATAATTGTAGCTGGTTTTACGACTTAAAACCCCAGAAATCAATCAACCAATCCGCTTGTCACCGGCGTACGCGCTCATTTTGCCTCCGAGACTGCCGCTTCTTTGATGCATTATCGGGCGGCTGCCTTAGCTCGGTAGCCTATCCTAACACTGTAACATGGCATCATATAGCTTCATGTCTAGCCAACGGCTCCAAGGCCAAGCACAGGCAAGGCGCAAGGCTAATCTATAGTTAATCTGAGCAGCGTGACGCACCGATGAAAACGAGAGGCAACAATACGACGAACGCATGACTGATTGATTGATTGACGCTTTGTTCAAGAAAATTCATAATCGTCTTGGGAGACGGAGCAAAAGACCGGTAAGGTGTCCCACCAGGCTAGGTCACCTAGACAGCAACTGCTGCAGTGCTATCTCTCATTTACACATGACGCAACTGCAGTACACATGTATGGAACCCTACAAGAACAGCAAACAAGAAAATAACTCTTTTCTGCTTTTGATAGGAAAAAAGAAAGGAGAAGAAAAGCAACAAAAGCATTGTTGTACACACGGGCAACTTTCCGTTTACAGATTATATCATAGACATTATGCAGCATATATGAATGCATACGTTGCGTAACTTAACACAAGAAATTGAAAAACTAGGAAAAAGCTATTTCATTGACCTATTGACTTGCACCCCCCCCCTTTTTTTTTTTTCATCGTGTTGGGGAGGTTCTCTTTAGTTAATAACTTTATTATACCTGGGAATTCGTTTAAGAGGTCTGGTGTTAAGGTTGCTAGTCTTTGTTGTTGTTATGTGGGGTTTAACGTCCCAAAACCAGCTCTGATTATGAGAGACGCCGTAGTGGAGGGCTCCGGAAATTTAGACCACCTGGGGTTCTTTAACGTGCACTGACATCGCACAGCACACGGGCCTCAACATTTCGCCTCCGTCGAAATGCAGCCGCCGCAGCCGGGATTCGATCCCGCGACCCTCGGATCAGCAGCCGAGTACCATAGCCACTAGACCACCGTGGCGGTGCCCTAGTCCTTGTAGACCGTAGTTCGTATACGTGGTCTAGATTTTCCTATTACATGTTTGCCTAGTTTATAGGGTGTTTGCCTGATCTGGTATTTTTGTTCAAAGAGCGTTCTATTAGCACTGAACGTGCGTGAGCTGATGCTCGGTAGCCGTCTCGCGTTCTCCGAGTTGACCATTTTTCTCGCGTAATGTGGAACGGATGAATTGAAAACTTCATTTTTTCTCTTTAAAAGGCAACAGTAGAAGGGTATAGCGGGCGAAAAGGAATTACCGGAAGTAGGCGTTCTTTAGAGCCTTCCCCACACCAGGGTGTTTATTTCATTACGAATACTGCCGCAAAGACTGCTCCTAAACACGTTTTCCTACCACGACAGCCAACGAGCCGGTCTCCTAGATGAGCTTCTGCAATACGTCCCACGCCTGCTCAACTTTATCAGGGCAACGCAACCGGTACCACTCGTTCACGCCCGAACACCAGGGTTCCTGGAAAGAAAGTGGTCGCTGTAGAGACACACAGTTTTCGTGTGGATGACGGAGTTATTTCTGGGGTTAAGTCCCAAAACCAAGATATGATTATGAGAGACGCCATATAGTGGAGGACTCCGGAATGTTCGACCACCCGTGGTTCTTTAGCGTGTCCATGACACCGCGCAGCGCACACCAGCCTCAACCGCCTCCATCGAAGTGGAGCCGCCGCGGCCGGGATAGCAACTGTTGAACGAAAGCGTTCAACAGTTGCTTTCCGGGCACATGTTCGGCCATGACAAACAGGTCTTGTTATGCTTGCTCTTGCAGTACCATTCCAGGTATGTCAAACCTGTCGTTCGTTTCCTTCTACAGTCTCGGCGAAGGTCAGGCTAACTATTAAGCAACTCTTCTTCCTTTATTACACATAACCGCAGTTCAGAGCTTGATGCCAGCCCATGGTACCGCGGGTTCCTCCACGAGCACTTTCGTAGTAGCGCGTTAACCCCTTGGCGTACGCGTTCTGACGACGCCGGTATGTAAGGAAGAGTAATGAATTCTCTAAATCATGAAAGAACTGTGTTTCCATCTATCACAAGCTTATCCTTCTCCCCATTCTTACTTCCCTTTTACTCTCTCGTGCATCATCGCTGCAAACCCAAGCGAAAGAAAGTGACAGCTTCAGCTTACAGACTCGACAAATATATCTACGACCGGGCTTCTCCCAACACGTGTCTGTACACAGAGGCGCGCAAAGAACGTTCCAACAGGTACAACGCTCTTTCGCTCGTCGCCCGTTCCAAAACGCAGCGGTCCGCGAAAAGTCTCCACGACGGGATCATGAAAACGCACAATCTGCGCGCCGCGGAAGACGTAGGGCAGGCCCATCTCCCAGCGACACCGCGACATCTATACCATCACGCGGCCATCACGGAGCGAGGGGTCGGGGACAACGACGACACCGCTACCGAAACATTGCGCCCGTGCGAAGCCCCTAGAAATGCACACACATACATACACACGCACGCACGCGGAACGCGGGTCACAAAGTATGCCGGGTGGGTAGCAACCAAGAGCCCGGGGCACAAAACGAGGCGAGGCATCAACGCGGCGTCCCCGAGGGAACGACCGCGAAGAAGACATTAGGGAGCGAAGGGAGTACGGGGGGGGAGGAATGGAGAGGGCGAGAGACTGCAAGACCCCCAGAAAACAATCGGGAATGGCCTGCGAGTGAACCCGCAAGAGACCGAGCAGGGCGACGTCGCCTGCACCTCCTCCTTTCGGGCCCGTTAAAAACTTCCCGACGACGGTAACGCGGGAGCCCGCTTTTTATTCCCCAATTTTGCTTTCCTTTCTATCCCAAGGGAGGAAGTTCACTACTGCCACGGACCGGAAGGAAGGAAGAAGCGACACGGCGAGCTGGAACAAGAGGATGTCGTCCGCTATCGCCATTTTATATTACGGCTGCTCGTTCATTTTGTTTCCCTTTCTTTATTTTTGGAAGACACGCACAAGACCATCATCGCTATACGGGGCGCGCAGCTAACGTTCCCCATTGTTCCCCCCGAAACGCGAGATTCGGGAAAAAGGAGCTGTAGGGAATGGGAAAGGCGCTCGGCTGGAAGAAATCGGGTACCCCAGCTAAAACGGTTGGCGAACTCGTTTCGCACTGTATATACAGTTCGAGGCCGAGAGAGACCAAGTATGTGTGTGTGTGTGTGTGTGTGTGTGTGTGTGTGTGTGTGTGTGTGTGGTGTGTGTGTGTGTGTGTGTGTGTGTGTGTGTGTGTGTGTGTGTGTGTCAGATAAAAAGGAGGAAAAGCAACCCATCGCAAAACGCCGAAACCCTGCCACAAAACTCCAAAGCATCCTTCTTTCTTGGCGACTCGGATGTCTTTGGATAGTACTCAAGAGCGGCGACTCACAACGGCCTGTCTGAACATTTCCTAGACTTTCATTTGGGTGTTTCCCTTTCGCTTTTCTCCATGAAAGTGAATTTAATGGCAATGCACGCGGTCTTCCTTATGGTTGAAGAAAGCCTCAGCGCCGACACCCCCTTAAAAAAAGGACAGACACACTCGAAGCTTCATTCTGCACTCACGCGTCCTCGGGATATATCAGCCTGACCGAAGTAGTGCGCTTGTAATTACGCTGCTGTCAGTTCGAAGGGAATCAAAACAACCTTTTAAGGACCAGAAAAAATATGAGCGACATTACAGGGATGAGCTCTCTCCTAGCCTGAACTCTTTTTTTGTGTGTGTGTGTGTGTCCCCTCTGTTTTAATGCGACAGCGTTAAAAAGCTAGTTTCGCAGAAATTCCTACGCCGGCGTCGTACGTTGTGAGCAGGAAATCACCGTTCTACGTGGGCGAAAATGGCGCTACCCATCGTAGACTATTTTGCAATGCTAAGTATTACAATACGAAAACGACGTCAGAAAGGTTTGCAACGAATCCGCGATTCGCCCCGATACGGTGGTCTAGTGGCTATGGTACTCGGCGGCTGATACGAGGGTCGCGGTATCGAAGTAAATGTAAAGGTAAATGTAAAGGTAAATGTAAAGCAGCAAAACCTTCGTACCAAGTGGGTATCGAACGTAAATGGTAAATGTAAAGGTAAATGTAAGGTAAATTCGAGGTAAATGTAAAGCAGCAAAACCTTCGTACCAAGTGGGTATCGAACGTGCGGCCCCTCGCTCCGGAGTGCGATGCGCTCCGCACTGGTACCCATTAGTGGCGAGCCTTTTATATACACCATTTCCCGTTGGTTATACGCCCATCTCAGAGGTGAGTCTCGGATGTGCTTCAGGGTTGCCGAGGCTTGACTGTCACCCGCGAGATTGTGCAAATGGCCCATGGCGCCTAGTTGGGTGATGATGATGATGATTGTGGTTAGGTTAGGAAAGGACGCTAATTTCTGCAGCCCATGTAGGGAGCACGGCTAAGCGTCCGTGGGGATGGGGGAAAGGGAGTGAAAGAGATAGAGAGGAGAGTTGGGTGCACATACAGGGGCACTAACGGCGCCTTGTTTCGCACCCCCGCAGGCACGCGAGGGACGCAGGTGGACGCTCGCGTCCTGTGCTCGCGAGCGTTTAGGTGTTCATTCACGCCATATTGACACGTTTGCGATGGATTCTGTTCTGCGTACAAGCTTCAGGCGAACTGCAGTGCCTTCTTCATCGGTCACTTTGTACTTTGCTCATTACATTGCGGTAATTCACAACCTCAGCTCCACGAGTAAAGACATAAAATAACAAGTGTGGTGTCACGACAATTACGTGGCTAGGCGACTCAAGAGCATGGCAAGAGAAAGAGCTCGGTGAATATGGGGCCACAGGTAGCTATCGCGTTGAACTCTTGAGGCGAAGCTTAGGGGGCCCACAACTTTTTCAATGCCCTGAAACGAGACCTTGCCATATTGCCTCCTTCGCAATTTTCCGCCATACCTTTAAATACCTACGAAGAATTCATCTTTCGCGTTTCTGAAGCTATTTAGCTTTGCCGGATACGTATGCCTTCAACGAAAGGTTCTGCTGTAAAATAAACGAGCGACTGTGTGACAGCGAACAAATCTTATGGACTACGTATGGTGTCTGGAGTGACCGTAATATTTCAACTTTACTGAGAACCCTAACAATCTCCGCTTTTGGCTGTGTCGAAGACGGTTGTTTGTAAAGCACCTCTGCTCGAGAAATCTGGAATGCTTTTCGTATACAACAGTTCCTTGTACTCTCTTCTGAAAGGCTACTTCTTTCACTGTTTGGATCGCAGTCTCTTTTCGTTGGTTCATCATGAACACCGCCCTTGTTCATTCCACCGCAGATCCCGTAAGAAAGTGGCAGCTACAGTCGATTAAATTGTTGCAGCTGTGACGAAGAGATCACGGGCTTTTTTAGTGTTAAACCAACGAAGCATTCAGCAGTAATATCACGGCGGAAATAGCCCTGTCGTAGTAGTGCAGTCAAGGAGCAAGCGGCCATTCAGCGGGCTTGAGAAGGGTGAGCGCAGTGTAGTGCCCGGGTGTGCGAACCTTTGTCCCACTCGTATCGTACGGCTTCCTTCCGTTCAGAGCACGTTCTGTGCAAACGCAACTTAGTATAATGCCAAACTTCGGGCCAGTTGTCTCTGCATAGTACTAATAAAACGGTGGTTCTTGAGACGAGGACCAAGCAATTCACAGCATATCCACGGAGTGAATGATGATGAGTGGGCGAAGCTCCGGAGGTTCGTCGTAGATCGTGCCGAGTTCCGGATTAATTTAGTTAACGCGCACGCTACGAATCCTTATGGTTCAACTACGCACAAGTGAAATCTCCCACCGGCCCTTCATTGCAAGTCAAGATCCAGTGCCTACATATGTATATATTGGTGGCCGGTGAACAGTTCTCCAACGCGAGCAGTCGGTACTTCTCAATCAAGAAACTCGCTAGAAGACGCTACCTGCGTCAAGCTTGTCTCTCGCGGGTGAGGGCGCGTTCTCCTTCTTTGCGAGCTGGTAGCGCGTTCATCGAAGAAAGAGCGTTTCCATAGTCAACGCGCGCCTTTCGCTCTCTCCGTCTCTCTCTCACAAGACGTCAGATGGGAGAGTGTGAGAGCTCGCGCGCCGGGAGGCACGAGCCGAGGGCGCGCCTCCCACATGTAGCATCATTTATTTCTTTGAAGGTAACACGCTGCTAGGAACAACGGACGGACAGACCCAAACCATAAGGAGCTTCGCCCCTAAAAAACATAGAAATGTACGCGAACGAGAGCTGAATTTGAACTGGAATGATGTCGCACACGAAAAGCACGCGAAGCGTGTAGATAAGCAAGGACGAAAGTTATCGGAGGAACGCACTGAAACGTTAACTTGGCAGAATTATATGCGCGCCTCTAGGAACGACAATTCTGTTCAAACCAGCCTCTAATTTCGCATTCACCGCCAGACAAAACTAGCCTTGAGGTTTGCCATCAGTGTGTGAGACAGTTACTAAGGCCTTCTTGTTTTTACATCCACTTGCTCCCTCCGTCAACACTTCTTCCTCGTACAGGTCAGAGTTCATGAAATAAAGAAAATAAATGTCTGAAGACATTCCACTCAGTCAAGGTGCATGTCTGGCGAAGCTATGGCATTACCCTGACCAGACTAGCCTAGTGACGCAGACTTTAGCGATTGAGCAACGCACTATACACGCTATCACTGACAGCAGCACAACGAAGTGTGTTGCGCCTTTGGCTCATTTAGGGTGCTTTTCAAGTACCTTAGTTAACATTTGATTGATTGATTGAAATCAGTTCACCTTTAGTCCACTTAATGCACCTTTGATTCACTTCAGGTCTCACTTGGTTTACCACGCTCGGATTTTATCTTGGGTGCGGGCCACCGCTCCAGGCACTGCACAGCACACGGCATTCGGCCAACCTAGACGAAGATCACACACGTAGCTACGCACATAACACATTCACAACTATACCTTCGAACGGCCATACTCGTGAATCCCGCTAAGGGCGCGTCCCTAACCTTCACCGGGAAATGCACGTGGTGATTCCGACGCACACGCACGCACCGCACCACCTCTGCAGGGTCGTGCGCGCATCTCCTGTCGATGCAATAACACAATCTCACAGATCTTCGCCATTTACGGATTCACTCTGACGGAACAGGCGCCATCACGAGCTTACTTTACGTCAGCCAGGGCGAAAGCCTGTCGTATCTCAAACCCAGGCCTTGCTGCCTTTGCCCCAATGAGCGCTCGTAGTGAGCAGTTCTTTCTCTGTGTAAGCGTCCTATTATGCCCCTCTGGTTTTCCAAAAAAGGACTCCCCGCCCGTTTACGCCTGCGTAAACATTCCTATCGCGCCAACCATCTTTCTTTGACGTATTTGTTCGTCGCGGGGTTCCATTCATTCTCAACCAGCAGACGTCGTCAAGCAAGCTATCTGTTGGTGAGCTACATTACGACACCGCTCAGACGCAATGACGGCCGCAGGTTACACAACGTATATACGCGCAACTTATCTGCTGAGACCCGTAAGAAGTCTCTGCAGATGTTTCGTATATTTCCTTTGCACTGAAGGCTGCGCTTTCCCAAGCTCGTTTAGTTGCGCTGGTCGAGGACATAAGACAAACGACACGACTTATATATAAAGGCGTGTACCAGGCCGGATAGTACTGGTCGCTTAAGGTGGGACATTTGCGAGTTCCGAAAACGAATCACCACTGCTGGACTTGTCCTTTCTCTTGCCGCCAGAGGTCCCATCAGGCAAACCGCAACGAGCAATGGCATAGCGAGGCCATTTGGTGGCGTCCAGGGCCGAGCTAGACGACACACTTCCCGCCCCCAGTTCCGCTTCCGATCATCTCCTTCCTGCCTCTTATCTCTCCCAACTTTATAGTTTCCTCGTCGCTGGCGATACAATCTGCACTTGCACTATTTCGTTCTACGTTTGTCCTTTGTCTACCCGCCGCTGGAAACTGTTACTCTGCTTCGGTTGCGCTTTCCCTTGCCTTGTTCTTCTTATCCTTGAACGTCATCAGCTCCGTCGGAGAAGCAATTCTCGCCCGAATGATCCCGGCTTTCACAAACACAACCGCCGTGGCAGAGACTTTGGCGAAAACGGCTACGCGGGGCAAAAATAAACAAAAATATCGCTGTCGTCCTGGCGCGCGGCGCAATGATTCAACGGCAGAGCTAGATCCCTTTATCGACTGGCACGCCATGTGTCAGCAGCAGCCGCCCAGTTCTTTTCCCGTGTTTGGTCGTCCTTTTCCCGTATCCCTCTTGGGATAACGTCAGCGAACGAGGAGGTTAAAAGACGTAGCTTTCATTGTGACCAATCTGGTTGTCTAAACACACACACACACACACACACACACACACACACACACACACACACACACACACACACACACACACACACACACACACACTGCTTTTCTTACCTCCGCATCACCCACTAGATCGACAAAGAACGGCGGGCAGTGTGGCTGGAGTAGGACCATATTGGCGCATTTGGCTCATGGCATCGCTAGAATGCAAGGAGCATAAGGGACACTACTAAAAATGGGTGAAGAACTTCGGTTCCATAACGGGCGCCGATTCTCTGTCCCTCAGCAGCCTTTCTCCCAAGAAGTTCAGTAATTTCTTTTGCTATTAACTTTTTGTTCATGGTCATTTTGTTGACTGGACCGTGTTACGCGGCCATACACTCAGCCGTGTTATATACATGCAGAATTAAAGAACTGCGCTGCCTGTGTCACTCTTCAAAGAATCGCAGCACGATACGTGAACACAACAGCCTCTAAGACCAGTTATGGAATCTCTTGCATGTAAGTTCCTTGTTCGGTTTTCGAACGCTCTACGTCCGCTCACGCGACTAGGCAGAACTAAGTAAACTGTTCGTCGATAATGGACCGCTACTGGCGAAGGACGCGTTAGATGAAATAATGCTTCCAAACCCGTCAAACGGCGAAAGGGGTACAAAAGCTCATCAGATATTCTTCTTTGCACTCTGCTCTACAATTCACTAAAAAAAACAAAGGTGTCACTTTCTCCCTGTCCCACGGAGCCGAGAGCTCCTGCAGACCCCGAAGGGTTCGAACGCCCTTCTGAGCTCAGAGGGCGTACTCGTACCGACCGCATAGCCGCCAGTATTCTGGACCCAAAGAACGTAAACTCTTGAAGGCAGTGGAGTTGGCTCGCGGGCTCAGAAGCCCGCGCGTTGTGAAAAACTCCTCGAGTTACAACAAGCCTATCCTCGCGATCCGTAAACCCATTACCAGGAGTGCCAGAGGACTGGCTTCTGGCCCCGCAGGTAGTCGCCAATCGTTAACGGAGAGAACCGTTGCGAACTACGAGGCCGACACCCAGCCAAGCCAGGAACGACGATAACCACCCGCCTACCAGGACCGCCTAAACGCCACTTCAGATATTACACTTCACCGTTTACCACGAGACATTTCGAAAACACCTTCGAATCCTTCCACCCCTTAGGGAGAAGGGGGTGGAGTGGAGGGTGTATAAACGATGATAGCGTCAACTTTTTAGAATCCCAAGCATCGAGCGAAGCCTCCAAGTTCCCGCCGAGCCGCTTATGTACGCACTCAACACTTCTCGCGGCGCACCATTAAAGAATCCGTCCTCCCCGCTGTGCAGAACTCGAGCCCCTCGCACAGAGCACACGCTAGAGGCGAGTGCGGAGATTCCTTTCATCCGGACCAGCGGCAAGGGGGGGGGGGGGGGGCAAGAAAAAAACGCGATAAGGAGATCATCTTCCATCAATATAGCGAGGGCCTCGGCCCGCGGGCCTCCAGCTCCCACACGACGCTTCCCTGCCGCGGACCGTAAAGAGTTACGCCTGCGGGTCCCGCGAGGGCGTCTTTGTGTCGCCTGGTCGCGGCCGCGCCACCATCCGTTATCTCTCGCCCAACGCTCCGAACTCGCCGGTGAATGGGAAGAAAGCCCCTCAGCTTTCGGTCCTGAAAAGGGATCGAGTGTACAGGAAACCCGTTGCACGCAGCACCGTTGGTTTCGCTATCCCAATTACGAGCCCATTCCAGCTGCGCGCAACTACATAGGGCGGCCCTTTTGATGCCGGGAAAGGTGAAATGGCAAAAAAGAAGGAAAACAAAAATGTAGAAACAGGAACGTATCCGCGTCGCAATACGGACTTCGGGCATCTCGGGGCTCAATAAGTAAGCAAGGTGGACAACACATGCCATACATTTTCCGACCTATCCTACTCATTTAGTGCGCTTCTTGCTGTACAATATCGCCATAACGGATAGGACAGCTCTTCAATACCCTACACTTTAGAGTTCACATGTTAGAGAGCTACACGTTGCACCTATGTGCGCGCTGCACGCGACCGATGCGTGAAACGTCTCTTTCTTTCTCGGTTTCACAGCGCCCCTCACCCCCGTTTCGCACACAACGCTACAATCACCATCGGCCTGTCTGGGCCCACTGCAGGACCAAGGCCTCTCCCATACAGCTCCAATTATCCCTGTCCTGTGCAAACTGTGCCCCATTTGTCCCCGCAAACTTCTTGATCTCATCTCCCCAGCTAACTTTCTGCCGCCCCCTGTCACGCTTTCCTTCTCTAGGGATCCACTCTGTTAGCCACAATGACCAACGGTTGTCTCGCCATCGCGTTTGGACGTGGACGTCCCGCCCACGTCCATTACCCCTTTTTCTTGGTTTCTCTTAATATGCCTTTGGCAAGCGTTTGTTTCTTGACTCACTCCGTTATTGTCCCTTAAATGTTACACCTACCATTTCTCGTTCCATTTCTCCCTGGTCGTCCTCACTTAAGTTCAACCCACTTAGTTAGACTCCATGTTCCTGCCCCGCAGGTAACTACCGGTGAGATGCAGCTGTTATACGCTTTTTTTTTCTAGGGAAACAGTGGTAAGCTGCCATTCATAATCTCAGAATGCCTACCGAATGCACTCCAGCCCATTCTTATCCTCCTATAATTATCTCAGCCTCATGGTTCATATCAGGGGGCGGATCAGCTACAATATCAATAAACAACTTTTGAAAGAGAGCTCTAAAACAATTGCGCGAACCACACGTCCTTGAAGAAACTTATGTGAAAGAAATTAGGTGTCATTGAACCACGAATTTCCCACGGGCACAATTCACTGCCGTCGAGGCTAGCGGATGTTGATGGGACACTAGGAACGTACTTTGCAAGAGAAGCATTTCCCTCGGAGTTGTGTGGAACTTCCCGCATTCCAAAGTGAAAAGCCGACGTCACCGGGCATTCTCTATCCATAACTGCCTAAGAAAATTGCCATTAGTGTTTTTAGAAAAGTACCTGTCATAATATCGTCGGAAAACTTTTGAAAAACACTACAGCGTCGTTCCAACTACGAGTGTCTCCGTGCGTGTGCTTGAGAGACGCTTAACAGTCAAAGAATGGCAAGCGAGTCCGCTGGTTTTGAACTTTAGGTGCTAGTCTTGTAGTCTCTCGCTCAATGACGCGATCACAGGTGTCATGCTATCTCTCTAGCTCCTCCAGAAATCAACACAATCCAATCTTGCCTACAAAGTACGCAGGCAGGATCATAGATATCACACGCCGGCAGGATCATAGATATCAAACTTAGGCTTACCACTACTAACAAACCGTCGCAAACTTGCGCGACTCTGCCTCTTTCACAATATATTTTATCACGATGCACTGCATGACGAATTGCTCCAGCCACCCACATAAATATCATCGCGTCTTGATCAGGGGCACAAAGTTGGCCTAATTTCGTGCAAAACAAAAGTATTCTCTGACTCATTTATACCACGTACATCTGTGAACTGGAACCATCTTCCTTCTTCAATAGTAACAATTAGACAACCATGATTGTTTCAGTTATCAGTGCGCAATGTTTTTCTGTAAAACCTAGTCTTTTAGTACTTACACTGCAATGTATTGATGCTTCCGCCGCACATGTTATCTGGACAATGTTCTCTTTGCTTTTGTTTTTTGTTGACCACTTGTTATGTATTTTATTTGTGTGCTGTGTTACTGTAGTAAATCCTACCCCCCTCTGTAATGTTCTACCTTGAGGGTATCAATAAAATAAAATAAATAAATAAATAATGTATCCCGCCGAGGAGATTCGAGAAGCTCAGGGAAGCGTCGCTACGTGTTCTCTTACCTTTATAGATTTTTTTCTCGGTTACAAAAGCGCCCTCTTGTTGCAAAATATGGCGTATTCCCTGTTGTAATCGCGTACATCCCTTTAGAATACCGATAATGTAGCAAATTAATTTTAGTCATATACGGTAAAAATTATAACTTGATCACGGCAGTAAAATTATTTTCACATTTCTTACCCCTTTAGAACAAGCTTTCGTTGAGCCGGGAATAAAATTATTTTCACATTTCTTACCCCTTTGGAACAAGCTTTCGTTGAGCCGCGCGATAAGCTCTCTCACTTAGAGATAAGAAGCAGTCAGAGAATATAATCTGACAGCGTCATATCGATGACGCCGATGGAAGAGAAAATACCGCGTTTATCTTTCACTGCGCATGTATATCATTGTCAGCAATTGAAGACGTCCCGTTGCGTAACGTTTCTCAGCATCAACATCGCTCGGTTAGTGTATCTCTATCCTGCTCTCTATACGATACCCAGGTTGCGTAACAATATCACCGACACGCTGTGTAGCCTGGAGGAGTCCCTCGAAGTTTCACGATGGAAAAACAATGGCTCCGTTCGAGCGATATCCTCGCCGCATCGCCACTGCGCAAAAAGAAATCTTGCAGCTCGTGACGCGGGTGGCGCTTTATCACCAGAACACACTCTACTGCGCCAAACTCGAGACGGCTCGAGAGGCAAGCGCAGCTACGCGTACAACCCGAACGCAAGTAAACACGCCACAGTGACGGCGTTACGCAATGAATCAGCGAAACGCACTACCGCGCACTCGCAGTTCATCGCGTCCTCTTGCACGCTCAAGCGGCGTCGTCTCGGCCGTTTCGTAACAATACGCGCAGAGGCGCGGCGCTTGAGAGAAACGCCACGATTTGGGCGTGTACGGGGCTGCATCGCAAGATTTTATCGACGCGATAGCGTTACAGGGCTCGTTTCGCCGAAATTCCGGTGTCGGCGTCGTTTGTTGTGAGCGTGAAAAAATCAGCGTCGTCCGTGTGTGGAAATTCGAGGTATAGATGCAAATAAATTGTTTCGGTTTCGAGTGAGAAGCGCGTGATCTGGCAATCGAACCTGCGACCCCCTCGGTCCGAGGCGCGAAGCGCCTGCGCGCTCGGCCACCCTGTATTTATCCTTCACAGCGCTAATGGCGAGCCATTTACATGCACCATTTACCGTTGGTGACACGCACATCTCGGAGGAGGCTCTTCAGCGTGGCAGAACCTTGAGTGTCAGCCGCGAGATGGCGCAAAGGGCAGACAGCGCCTAGAGTTACTGTATATATGCTACCTTTATATGCTACCTGTATATGTTACCTGTATGTTACCTGTATATGCTACCTGTATATGCTACCTGTATATGTTAGAGTCACTGTATAGGCTCCCTAAAGGGAGCCTATACAGTGACTAACAGCGCCGTCATCCGTTTCGCCGCATGCATGGATATTTATCCGGAGGGCGCTCGCTCGCACATTGGCTTACGAGGCGCGGTCGCCTATGCTCGCGCATGTACTCGCGCGCGTGTAGACGTTCCCACAAGCTACGGGGCAGTTGACACGTTTGTGGTGGATGATGTGCTGTGTTCAAGTGCCAGGCGAACTGCGGTGCCTTCTTCAACGCCGGCGAGTAGCGCATTCCCACTTTGCACTTTGCATTGCAGCAATTCACAATCTCAACTTCACGAGTAAAACACACAATAACTAGTAACTCGCCCATCATTCTGTCAGACAGTCTCACGAAAATTACGTGGCTTAACCAAACGATGTGGCGCAAAGTTACAAAAAATAACAGAGCAGAGCGGAATTACGTGGCTGTGCGACTGAAGAGCATGGCAAGCGAAAGAAAGCGCCATGAGAATGGGGCCAGGTATCGCTATCGCGTTCAACTCTTAAGGCGAAGCTCAACGGTCCCGCAATATTTTATTCTACTTATTTTTCCTCCTCAGCGGTGGCCTAATGGCTAGGGCACTCGGCTGCTGAACCGAAGAGCGCGGGATTGAACCCCGGCAAAGACGGCTGCATGTTGATGGAGGCGAAATGTTGAGGCTCGCGTACTATGCGACGTCAGTGCACCTTCAACGAACCCCAGGTGGTCCAAATTTCCAGAGCCCCCCCCCCCCCCCTCCTACTACGGCGTCTCTCATATTCACAGCGCGGTTTTTGGGGCGTAAAACCCTAGCAATAAACCTACTTTTACTTGAAAAGTCGCTTAGTGCCGCGCCCTCGTAATCAAAGAAGGTGAAAGTCTATTGATAATATTTTACTGTCCACAGTTCATTCCTGTTTGCTTTCGAGTGTCGCACAATCAGTCATAATAACCATACATTGGTGTCTTCTCAATTTTACCAGACACGAAGTGAAGAGGACAGGAATTTTCGGGTATTTCCCTTTCGGCACGGCGACAAATGCCACAGTCGCATACCGCTTCGCATAAGCCAGTTAACGTATTCCCCTTGATAAGTTGGACGCACAAAAGTGTTACAGAAGGCACCCGGACAATGTGTATAGGTGCAGAAGACAAGGAGAAAACAGGAGTAGTCTCTAGGCGACAGCAGCAAGGTTAGCAGCAGTTGAGCCACGTCTGGAAGCCCTCATCTGAGGTGGACAAGGACAACTGAGCACGCAGACATTCGGAAGCGGGGAAAAAATACCGAACGAGCTGGTTGATAATCATCACGGGGACAGCGCCAAAGGAGGGCCATGCATGAGACTAAGAAAGGCTAAGGACTGGTGCTAAATTTTCCGTGCAACAAACATGGCGTGTTGCTAGTTGACCGCTATTCCCTCTGCCTTTCTCTGCCTCGCGGCGCCTTCCTTCTGCACTGCTTTCGCTACAAGGTCTCTCCGTGGGCTGGTATTACACCACCCTAAGGGCGAAGCCTGTCGTACGTGCCGCGCATGGTTTCGCCGAGACTGCGGGGACTCGCGGGGATACGCCAGAGCCCAAGCTTAATTGAGCGAGCAACGGTCAGAACACTGCTGGCGGCACGGGGGCGCCGCGGTGATTGCTCCAGTGTTAATTAATGCATCGATTGAGTTGATTCCTTCGATAGTTCTGCGCGCATTGAAAAAGTAGAAGCCTGCCTTCTTTTCTCTTTTTTTTTTGGCGTTTTGTACACTTTGCCCACTTGCACGAATTCATGTTTCTTCAGCTTCACTTCGCACTACACGACAGGAATACGACACTGGCGAACTATTGAAAAAAGAAAAAAAGCCAGATCACAACCCCGAAAGACCCAGTACGAGGCTTGAGTCTTGACGAGGAAAGTTCACCGCATGCACGAACCATAAGCGCGCGCGCCGAGGCACCCGTCATTTCATTTCGTCACAGGCGGAGTCGCTCTTCAAAACCGGGATTTAGGGGAAGAGCTGGGTGGGGAAAACGGGCACGGGGAGAAGACCTGGCACGCCACCGGCCCACACCGGTACCAGCGCCACGTGTTCTGAGCCCCTCGAGCCACCGGGGAATATAGCGGGGAAAGATTCGCGAGGTGGCTCGGCGCGATGACGCGAGGCAACGCGGCGTGTAGCTGCGAGCAAACGACGCGGTGCGAAGCCGCCGAAAGAGCGGGAGGGGGAGGTTCTCCCTAAAGAAATATAACAAAAGGCAAAGAAAGGACATAGGGAGACGCAGGAAGCGGGATACAAAGAAACGGCAGCAGCGGTGTCTCGCGGGAGACACTGTAAAAAGGGAAAAAAACGAGCGAATAGGGAAGGAAAGATAACACGAGGAGGAAGAGGAGGAGGGAGGGAGAGAGAGAGAGAAAGGTTTCCATGGAGACGCATCGATTAGGGAAGGAACGACCCTGGGCCCAAGCGCAGGCCGCGCCCGCGCCGACGGGTATCAAAGCGCGGCGGCAGGCGACGCGCGTCTTTTCGACGTTCCCGGCGACGGCGCGACTCGTCGTCTGGGGGTCTTCTTCCCTTTTGTACGTCTCCCTATTTTTGTGTCCTTCTCTTTCGTCTATTTCATCGTCCTTGTAGGTCGCTGCCGCAGTCTTCCCGGATTCCCTTTCTTTAACCCCTTCAGCGACCACTTTAACTGCGTTGGTTCTTCGTCGAGTTTTCGTTCGGCTTCATTATTTCAGTTCGCTGCTTTCTCTAGAAGCCTCATCTATCCCCGCCCCCTCCACCCTTTTCCATTTCTTCCGTGTCGGATAATGCCGACTACCTCCACCCTTACAAAGAAACATCTACGTTATTCTTCACTTTTTCTCACTAAAATATTTCACACACACAAAAAAACAAATACCGAAAACCCTAGGTGCTCCTAGAATAGAGTTCAACCTCATCCCCTAAAATGCGAGTGCTTGGCGTATTATGAAATGAAACAAAGAATAACAACAAAATAAGCGGGGTTAGCGCACAAATTCGCTCTGCTGCCCAAAAGAATTGCATTACCGTGCGGGTATACACGTGCCCTTTGTAATATAACCAAGGCTGCTCCTCATAAAGGGCGACTTTTAGAGTTACACATAAAGCTGGAAGGCACGCAAAAGCAACGAAATAAAACAAAGTTCACGGAATTCATCAGCCTTGTCGAAGGCCCTTACAATACGATGCATTAACGACACAATGAGTTCGCATTTTATAGTCAGACTTACAATACCTTGTTCTTTTGTGACATTTTCCGTCTCGTTGTATTTGTTATACAGTTATGTTAGTATTAAATCCCCGCTATGGAGCACAAACGTCATCCCTACCCTTACAAAAATGTCATATGTGGCCATATCAGGAATTGGGCATATGTGGATATATATGGCACGTGTCCGTATGTGGCCGGATTTGCCCAAATACGTATCAGAATCTTACATGACATTCCTCGTGTTGGTCTTTTATTGCCATATATGCTTTATCACGATTGGGGCAAATGCGGCCACATACGGACACGTGCCATATATAGCCACATATTACATTTTTGTAAGGGTAGAGTACTGTCTCGTTAGATTTGACGTGTGCGGCCAATATTTCTTTTTCTTCTAATTTTCGAACGTGCTCGAGCAGGTGTAACTGCTACATATTGCAATGTGACACATTTAGTGCATTTCGCAAAATGCAATGAAGGAGCTTATCTAGTGAAATTCTCATTCGACACACCGCGTTCTTCATTATCCTTCTAATGAAGTCTCTGGGATAATTTCATGCTGCGAGCCGTCACGTTTAAATGGTGTAGATGACAGCACAACAACATTGCCGGCACCTAGTAGTTCGTCGTCGGTAGAAAAGTGCTGCCACGATTTTTCCTCCAGTACAGGTCTTGCTACGAAGTATTCGAGGGATATTTAAGGTACCGTTACATAGCCTTTTTTTTTCTCTCTGTGGAGTCGGAAAGACAAACAATTCTCCAATTCCGCACTGAGAGATCCCCGGCTATCGCACGATCAAATTTCGAGCATTTCACGACGACTTTGAACAAGGCTAGAATAAAAGGAGCTGGATCGAATGTAAAAATTACAATAGAAAGGACACGCTGTCAATATTAACGCGCTGACTTCGTTACAGTTAAGTGTGAAAGAAGTCCCGTAAGTGCGCGGCTGACCCAGCTTGGTGGCTCTGTACGAGACAAGAAAAAAATAATAAAAAAACGGAAAGCCCGACACAATCAGTGCAGTTCAAACAGCAACTGACACTACTGACAGCCACCACTACTGACATCCAGCAGCATGCGTGCCTCCATTACCTAAGACAGGGAGGGCGGGGGGAATCACGGACGGTCAAACAATGGTAATTGACAGCGGGACAGAGGACTGCCACCCGAGCAGCCAGAAAGAACCATAGGAACTGCCCCGGAATGCCGGGAAACAAAGACGCCCTAATGTGGAATCACTTCGAGAATGCTGCGACCAAAACGCTACTGCCTCGACACGAGGCGGCGCTCGCAAAAAAAAGAAGAAAGAAAAAGGAAACTGCGGTTTCATTTTACCGAGTGGTCGTAGTAGCCAAGGAGTTTTTAAATGATAACTTGCTGGAGTGGCAAAACCCGCTGAACTTCACCGCGGCTGGTGAAACCGGAGTTTGCCCATGGTTCAGTCCTAAAAGCTTGCCAAATTAGTCGAAAATCCAGAGTCCCAGATCAAACGTTCTTAGCCAGATAACGTAGATTGTAGGGTAAGTAGAGTGGGTTGGTTTTGGATTAATATATTACTACCGACCGAGTACCAATTCCACGAGTTTCCGCACGAAGTGTAGCGACGTTCAAGTTTCTTCAAAAATCCAGTAGCACAAACAGGCACATCGAGCAGTATCTAACCAGCAAAAGTTGCATTAACCGTGTCAGAAGCGTGAGGAAAACGCTTCTTTTGCGGGACCTGCAAGCGGGTAACTGATTCCTGTCGTAAGGCAGCGGCCGCGGGCTTCACCTTCAAAACAGAATGCTCACTCCACCTGATTTATTTAAAACTCTTCGGTAGTACCCACTGAGAGACCGAAACGACTGATAGACAAAGAGGAGGAGGCTTTCAAACACCGGAGCTGTTCAGTTCGAGGCTGCCCAGTACGCCCGATCTACACAGAGCCTATCACACTGGAGGGAAAAGCGGACGCACTAGCCCCCCATGCCATCAATCAACCCCCTACAAGATACTGATTATGCCAAGACCAACGCGCTATGAAGTGTATAAAATTGGTTTGCCTCGCAGTTGCTGGGTTCGATCCACAAAGCCGCGGAGACGCCGCTTGAGACCCCTAGCAGGGAACGTCACAACTGACGATAAAGTAACGGCTTCGCTGTTTCGACGTCTTTCGCGGAGCGAAACTGGCTCGAATCTTCTATTATAAACTTCACAAGCCTAGACCATTTCCTTCAAACGGTATCTCACTGTGAAATAGAAATTAGTCATTGAAACCCTATAGACGAACCATGCACTTTATTCACAGACATCCGAGGTAGGGTACGCAATTCCCGTTTGTCCTAATAGGGAAGGCCAGACGGCGGGAGGAGCAGGAAAAGCAAGTGCGGCGCAATAGGGAAACTTGAATAAGACGGCAGATGCGCCGCGAGAGAAGGAACGCTAAGAGAACCAAAGGAAAGAAAATAGGGAATAAAGGACGCAAGCACTAGGGGGAAGAAGACCGTCTCGTCCCATCACGTGAACCCCGGTGACAAACGGCCGCTAGCTGAAGCCGCCGAGGGTTTCGGGCGGCGGCGGCGGCGGCAGCCAGAGTGTAATGGCGCGGAGAAAAGAATGGAGATTCGGCTGCAGGGACGGCAGGACGGGAAAGGACGCTTGGAAGGAGTCGAAACGGTCGAAGCACGAAGAATAAATAGAAAGAAGGGAATTCACGAAAGAAAGAAAGAAAGAAAGAAAGAAAGAAAGAAAGAAAGAAAGAAAGGCGCATGGACTACACATACATAAAGGAGTCGAAACGGTCGAATCACGAAGAAGAAATGGAAAAACAGAATGGAAAAGAAGAAAGAAAGAAGGAAAGAAAGAAAGAAGGAAAGAAAGAAAGAGAAAGAAAACGCGCATGGACCGCACATAGATGAAAGCTGTCGCACTCGATCCACGGACGTCGGCGGCGAATGGGCGCGCTTTTGTCTCGCGGCAGGGGGCGTCTCTCTCTTCCTCTCCTGGCCGCGCGGGCCGGCTCATTAGGTATTAAGCTGGGCGGTTTCGCCGTTCGCCGTTGTTCCGCGCCACTTTGCCCACGAAATGTGCACCACGAGAGTGCCGTCGTCTTCGTCTTCCACACATAAAAAAAAAGAAGGCAAAGTGGTTCCTATAGCCAGACAGTCGGTCGTCTCCCGGTCTCTCAAGATGGGCGGCGTTCATGCTGCGAGTGATTGCCCCGTCGCCGCTGCCAGAGAAAGACTAACGGCAATTCCCTATTCCCTGTTTTTCTTTTTCTTGCTCCTCCTATCAGCGTGCGCCACTCATGAGCAGGAGGCGGTGTCAGAAGTTAAAAGGAGGCTCGTCAAGAATTTCGCAATGAAACTGCGAAACTGCGCAGCCCTTTACCGTGGCACGTTCACGCGATTTATTAGATGCGAAAGTAGCTTATGGTCGAGCCTGTTCCGTCCCATCCGTGCACTCCCCCTACTGCGCATGCGCAACTGCTGGCCCAAGCTGTCAAGGAACGACAACGCACCCTCGCCCGCGAGAGACAACGCTGACGCAGGCAGCGTCTGCTAGTGAGTTTCTCGATTGAAATGAAACCGACTGCTCGCGGGCACAACCGTTCACCGGCCACCCTACATATATAGGCACTGGATCTTGACCTGCAATGTAGTGCCGGTGGGAGATTTCTCTTGTGCGTAGTTGAACCATAAGGATTCGCAGCGTGCGCGTTAAACTAAATGTAATCCGGAACTCGGCACGATCTACGACGTGGGAGCGCAGGAACCTCATAAAGACCAGGAGCATAAATGACAACGCGTGTGTAAACATGCACACGCTTGTCACTGATTTACATGCATGAGTGGGTAGTGTCACGAGTGATTACGGTAGCACCGAACGATGCCCCAGTGCTTTGCCTACTCGTCATGGTTCACTTAGTAGAGATACGTGAATTTTTTTCGGCGATTTCTACAGCTGCTTACTTAAGCTTTTCCTTTTTTTTTGAGTTATTCAACAGTTTTCGTGACGCAGGGCAAGTATCTCTTTGGAGTTTAGTTTTCAAATGTGCTGAAATCTTGTTGCTGTTTCACAGACATGTCTCCATTAGAGTACCGATGAATGTTTTATGCAACAAATTCATGCTTTCTCATTTCTTGCTCTTATGATTCACTGATGTTCTTTTGCCTCTCCTGCTTGGACCAGAATGTTGGTCCGCAGTATGTATAAATAAATAAATAAATAAATAAATAAATAAATAAATAAATAAATAAATAAATCCCCGATTCGCAGAGCGTTCCACGACGAGACACGACCCTTCAAGTGAATGGCAGCGCCGCCAATCGACTGTAGTGGGAACTGCGCTATCATTATGAGCAATATTCTCTCATGTTTATAAATTGATTTATGCTAATGAGCCTCTTTCTTCTTTTTCGGGGGGAAAGAAAACAGAAAGGAGCAGTCTCGAGAAAACTACTTCAATGAGCCGCTTGACGGGTAGGGCTCGGTATTCAACAACGATCGCCAAGTTGGTTTATTCGAACGGGGATATTTAAAAAATGAGGGTGGTACTTCAGTGAGAGCGATGGAAACGCGAAAATATTACAAAGACGACATGCGTTTTATGGATAAACCAGCTCACAGAGGGGCTGACATGATAATCAGAAAGTGCCTGGAAGGGAAAAGGAAGCAATGCTTCGCGGTATGTTCAACGAAAATGTGCAGGAATCGTTGCCTGTGGGCCTCTGTATTCATCAGTCTGAGTTCGTAATACTTCTAAAGTACAAAACAAAAGGAAAATATATTAGGTGAAATCCTTACTACAGCAATCGGTGCACACACGTAATGACACCCTCTTCCAAATGGGAGAGATGTCCACGGCTTAGCTCAGCTAGGCCCGGTCACGCGAACGAAAGATTAAGCAAGCTCTTTCATTGCCGTCGTTTCGTCAGTTCCGAAGCAGCCGTCGAAGTCGGAGAAGAGGTGTCGTCCACTGCCGCCACTAAAGCACGGTCGCTGTCGTCTTTCCGCACCCTTACCAGGACGCTTAGCTCGCCGAACTTCCCGTTCCTGCACCCGTTTCAGCCTGCCAATTTGTGAGTTCGCACTCACGTTTGTACTAAACTCATTAGAAATCATTAGCAAGCTGGGCGACGCCTCCGGCGCAGCTTGCCGCTTTTGCCACTGGGACCGCCCAGGCAACTTCGGTACAGGTGGACCGGTGTCTTCCCCGTCTCGTTCCGTCGCATAACGACTGAACTGAAGCACATTGTATCTATTACTAACCGAGAAGCTTTCCGCGATAACCTGATTTCGTTGCGCCTTATTTAGCATTGTACAAAGGTGTTGCACTTTATTGTTTGTAATATTTGTCTTGTTCTGTTCTTTTATCCCCTTTCTTTTTTTGTTATTTGTTTAGTTAGTGTGTATTTTACTGTTTGTAAATAGGCATGCCCCCCTTACTCAATGCCCTTCGATGGGCCTGTAAGGAATTTTGAATAAATAAATAAATATGACCGTGCCACAGCGATAATCTGAGAGACGGCAGAGACAGCGGCGCTGTCTCCCTTTCAAGCTACGGGCGAGTCACGTGGATAGTCACGTGGACAGAGCAGGAAAGGGGGCGAACCACGTGGTATCAATTCTTCGCCACAGGTTCCAACTGTTACGCACAGCTCGCTCGGCTATAGGCCAGTAAAGCTGACGCTTTAAAATCACCACTGGACGAGAAATGTCACGTCTACGCGCGTACTATGAATCGTGACGTCACTTCAGGCCAGGATCCGTCATACAGGGTTGTCACGCAGGTGCTACTTGACCCCCTTTTTTATGAGTTACTGACACAGTCGCCACCCACAACGGGGTGGAATGCGCAGAAAGCGAAGCAAAAGGGGGAATTAATACTCAAATCTATAAGCCCCTAGCTGAAACTAGTTGTGTCGTGTTCTGGCCTATTCATAAGCTCCCCATGTGGGCCTAGTTATGACATGTCAGTGACATGTCATAACTCTTCTCGAATCCAAACTCCAAATAGCTGCGATACGTTGCAATGACAGCGTATGCTCGAAATCAAGTGAGTACAACATAAAGATGTGTTCAACTCCCGCTTTCGTTCTTTTTGCGCGAAAGTTTGTGCTATCCAGACAGCTGTTGGAACAAGTCCGCTGGACAAAAACACGTGCTACATTCGCGTCTAATAAATTCCGGCGCGCCTGTAACAAATGCGACAGAAAAGCCAGCTGGCCAACAGAACGAATGGATGTCCACAGGCGCGGTAGCTTACCTTTATGGTCTTGTTCTGTAATCGCAGTCCGTTCAGCGTGTTGATTGCTTTCTCGGCATCCTCGGGCCTGACATAGTTCACGAAGCCATAGCCTAGGCTTTGACCTGCGAACACAAAATAAAGGGGCGCAACCACGTAAGCACCCTGATAACACGCCTGATACACGTGCCTGCAGAGCGAAGCTCAACAGAAAGCTTTCAGGTTAGCTTCAATTACTCGTATTCAGACTTCATATACTTATCAATATATGCAGTAAATATACATTTTACGTCTGCAGAGCGTTTGCGACTTCTGCAAAAGTGCTCCACGCGGGACAAGTCTATGAGACTGCTATTCAGCCGTTTCATGCAATTGCAAACATTAATGACATGGTCATACGGAAGTGACTAAACAGTTTATTGAGCAGTAATTGTCAGTACAAACAGAGTATCCAGTACACGCAAAAAAATTGTGCTTGTAACCTGTAGAACTACGAGGTGACCTTAACACAGCTCTGAGGTAGGGCATTTGCCACCATGAGGCTTGGTACCTGGGCGAAAAGAACTTAGCACGTCCAAGGCAACAGCCTCTTTAAGGTTATATTGGCTTCCGATTAAGATCCGAAGTAAACGTACTAAACATTTACGAAAGAAGCTAAAGAAATGCGTTTAGGAAGAAATGGAAATTAAATAGTGACAAATAAAGGAAATATACCTATTGGAATTGAAACCGTGAGGTAAAAAAATACACGAAGTGTTACAAAACCGAAATATTTCCTTTATATGCTGTAATTTGCAAAGTGAAAAGAGATCAGTCAAGTGTAAAGAGACGCTGCTGCAAATATATATATATATATATATATATATATATAAATTTGTCTGTTAGTGTACGCGCGTCAGTTGGTTCATTATGCGGTCGTACCTTTATATATATATATATATATATAATATATATATATTATATATATATATATGTGTGTGTGTGTGTGTGTGTGTGTGTGTGTATACCGTCTTAAAAGCAGTTCAACGGTATTTCAACAAAGTGTAGCGACCGTCACCAGCAATGTCACGCAGTGCAAGTGCCTTGGTTCTTTCAGTGCGGAGTGTACGACTGCTACGAAATGAAGTGTGGGATTCAAATCGGCTTAACCTCGAGCACTTAGAGTCGTCACCTGGCGAAGACGAACCAAGCTAATAGCGGACATCTCGCAACAGCAACCACGTGTGCTCCCTCCTCGGTTACGGACTAAATTTTGTCTGTTAGTGTACGCGCGCCAGTTGGTTCATTATGCGGTCGTACCTTTATAAGACAGTCATGGCAAGATAACGGCACAGAAATTACATCGTCTTTATGACAAAAAAAATTAAAGCCCTTTCCACGGCTGTGAAACCTGAGTAAACAGCGTAGCTGGCATGCCAGCGCCATCTCCTGGCGAACGCAGAGTAAGTTCTTCATGTTTCTCGGAAATCTCCTTTCATCTTTCTTTCCTTTCTTATCTCTTTCTACATCTCTTCCTATACTGCCACTCTCTCCTTCCTTCTCCCCTGCTCACTTTTACGTCACCCATCCTCACTTTTTCATCCCATTGCTAAGCTCTACTGCACGAGACAGTGCCATGTTTTACCCTCTTATCTTCTCCCTTCCTTCGTCATCACATTCGCATCACTCCTCCTCAGACTCAATTCTCTTTCCAATCCCCTTGGTATACTATACTATGCATGGCTACGCTATGTAACTAGCAGCCGCTTGACACATACCCGCCTCCTGTGGCGCATACCCGCTGTGTTTTCTGAAACGACGCACGGACAAACCTACAAGCTTAAACAGGTATGCTTTAAGGTGGTTACGGGGAGCATTCGAATCTCCGAGCTATTGCTGCTGCTTACGCTCTTTAGCCAAGCGCTTAGCACAAAGGTGCGGTTACACAGAGCCACCGATGCAAGATGCGACCGCTCTAAGTGACTGCGCCCGTGGTTTCTTTTGTAGCCAGGTCCGTATGCATTAGTTTTTGATCGTTTGAACTTTAACATCAATCGAAAGCTGCCTGCTGTGATCACTTACTTTTTCTAGTAGACTTTCTTCTTCAAGGAAACGTGACCATTACGGCCACAAATCACACATAAGACGCAGTAGAACTACACATATCACCTAATATCAAAGTGCCGCATCATACCACTAACCACTGCGGATTTACAATGCTATACTCAAACGCTGTCCACTGCAGGCTAAAGAGTTTTATGGAACCACAATGAAACAACATTACACTGCGCTGCAACAAAAAAGTAAGTAAATAAAACGCACAGTTTTGAACTTAACAAAATATATGAGAAAGGCAACGGGAGAAACAAGCAAACAAACAAACAAAATGACTACATACGGATCGGTGGTGAGGTGCCTTCTTCTAGTGAAACCGGAACCAAGGCAGAAGCGAATCACCAAATCGGGAACGGGGTTTTTTTGGAGGGGGAACGAAGTAGGGATCCGGGTTCGTGGGGCAGGCAGGGAGATGCGAGGCGTCGTCCGGTTACGTCGAAAAGGCGTCGAAGGATGAAAAAAAAACGAAGCAGGGGTAAAATGAAAGATAGAAGTAGGGAAATAGGGAGCGCAGGTGCGATTTGGCCGCATTGCACAAGCATCAACGAGCGTGTTAAAGAAAAAGACAGGCACGGTTAGTTTGTGCGTACATTGGGAGAAAAGAAAATGGTTTATTCGAGTCAGTGATTGTGCATTTACCAGAGGATTTTTTTTTTGCAAGTCAAGCATGCACAAGGCGAAAGAAAAAAAGGCGCGGGAAATGTTAGGAAGATATGCGAGAGATTTTGTGACGCGCAAAACAGAGTGCGTTGAGATGGGATGCGTCGAAAGATCGTATTAAGATTGCAGTGATGGTCGTACAAAAAACAATTAGGGAGGTCATCGCAAAAAACGAAACATACAGTTAAGTAGTGTTAAGAGCATGTGGCGGTGTGGGAAAGAAAGACATATGGGCAGGGAAATGGGGAGAAAGAAGAAAAAAGGAAATAAATTAGAACGCAAAGAAAGGCACTCACTGGAACACAATGTACACATCAGCAAAGCAAACAAACAATTCATAACAACGTAAGGAAACAGGATGAACACGATTAATTTTTTTTCAAGCACACAACTAGCAGGCAATACAGAAAACATCAGCACTGGTTTTCTTTTTCCCACATGAATTAACCCCTTCTGCAGATACGCTACCGAGACGCTCATTAGGGAATAATGAGGACGTACTTAATGCGATGCACGAACTCATTCATAGACATGAACGACTGCGCGAATATTAAGCAAGGGGGTGGCGCCGAAAAATGAATTATTAATCAAGCCAGCGACCCAACGCGCAGCGCCGAGATTAAGCGAAGAATGTTGCACTCTCGAGACGACGCTTGGGATGATGAGCATTAATTAAAACGGTTTTTAATACACGGCACGATATACGGCTGCATAAGCTATGCTGTCACTAAAGTCTAAGCTGCCCTCCGCCGCTGGGAGCTGACCCCTAATTCATTAATATGCTAATACAGATTGAGAGTACAGCGCCAACATAATTAACTTTGTAGTACTAAGCATGTTTATGCAATATTTAGCAAATTCATCCCACAAATGACTATAGCAACTGCATTTGGCTGGAAACAAGACCACGGCAAACGAGATAAGCAAACACTGAATGTCGCCTTCTTCCAGCAGCTGAAAGCGAGAGAATCACATGGTGATCTTATGAAAGGTATACGTCAATGTGGCTTCTATACGAAAAGACGCATAGTTACACTCTCTGTTCTTGCGACGGATATGTCACAGAAATCATTCCTACAGTGCCACGAATGTCCCGTGTCATCCTGCAGCGAATTCATGCGCAGTGGAGCTCGAAAGAGGAATCCACATGCCGCTTACCAATTATTTTCTTCGTATTTACGTTTTCCGTGTTTTGCACATCACGGCTACAAATGCGCTTGGGGTCACGAAGGAAAGTGAGGGTAAAAGGGAGGGAAAGGAACATGAGGAAGACGTCACAACCACCGGACACTGTCCGCCAAGCTGGTGAAATGCCGCCATGTGTCACGAGTCGTGTTCCCGCCTCAAATGATGTGGCAGCTAGCCCCGCGGCCAAATCGCGCGCCTCGCAGCACTATCTCAAGCTGCCCAAATTTTTCCGTATTTCCTTTAAGCGCTCGCAATACATCAATCGCCTCAATTAAAGCAGGACCACACAAGTGCTTTACGTACACCTTTCGTTTTTCTGCTATACAGGATCCTTATATTTTGCGTTTTCTTACCAAAACAGAGGCCAGTTGTCAAAGGGGACCCACCGCGGAGCCTTGGGAGCAGAGTAACTATCTTGCTGACTCGGCCTCTACCTCGGGGGAGTGTTATACAACAGTGGGAGCAATTTTCCCCCAGTCATCAGCGCAAGGCCGAGCGGATTGGCGTCCGCGACAGGACGCTGAGTAAGCGCCGGCGACAATTGGCACCGCGGATCTAGCGAAGAAGCCGGGGACAGTAATGCAATTAGGACCACGGACTTCAGGAGACCGGGAGTGTCCCGGACCATGGTAAGGAGGCCGGGGTAGGGAGTCCACGGAGACTGCACTCAGCTACACACGCACACACACTATACTTTTTATATTTCTGGATGTGTCCGTCAGGTCGATCAACAACAGCGTATTTGGACATTTTATAATATGGCGGGTTAATTATTTCTCCAGGAACAAGCGTGCGTTTCAAAGAGTTCGCGGTGGAACTGGATCGACATGACAGCTTTAGTACAAAAATGTTTTGACAATTGGCACACACCTTCAATGTTTGGTACCTCGCCAGGAAGGGGGGGGGGGGCATATCACCTTTCTGGTTCACAAGTTCAGCAAGAAAAAGAAAGATAGCCAGACGACTTGAGCGAAAACGGCGCCGAACTTAAGCAAGAAAGAAAGGAAGTATACTTAATGACTGGTACCTCCGCCCCCCCTTCCCCTACCCCCGTGCCTTCCGACAAAAAGAAACGTAAGTTACAGGAAGAATCGATGAACAGATCGCTAAAAATAATTTAGAACAAGGAATGCCGTAGTATCCTGCGACATTCCCTGTTCTAAATTGTTTTCAGCGATCTGTTCATCGACTCAAGCCTCCATCTTACCCTGAGTTTCTCTTCTAGTTTGAATACAGGAAGAATGCAGGACAGCTCGCGTCGTGTGTGCTATGTGTTCTACAGTTTTCTTGCTGGTAATTAAATATGGATCGAGTCTAATTAGCCCGCGTTTCGGCCTTACTGCAGCATAGAAGGCCCCGACAACGGCGTGCTAATCACCGCCGTCGCTGCGAGTCTATTTCTGTCGTCCTAAAGGTATGTTGGTCAAATCCTTTAGGGCCCGTCCTTCTTTCACTAGAAACGTAAACGCGCCTGACCTTATTTTTAGTTGCGAAGCAGCTTATAGGTCGAGCCTGTTCCATCCCTGCGCCGTCCACACCCCCACTGCGCATGCGCAACAGCTGGACCAAGCTGGCAAGGAACGAGAAGGCGCCCTCGCCCGCGAGAGACAACGCTGACGCAGGCAGGATCTGCTAGCGAGTTTCTTGATTGAAAAAAGCCGGCTGGTCGCACTGCACAATCGTTCACCAGTCACACGATATATATATATATATATCTATATATATATATATATAATATATATATATAGGCACTGGATCTTTACCTGCAATGTAGTGCCGGTGGGAGATTTCCCTTGTGCGCAGTTCAACCATAAGGATTCGCAGCGCGCGCTTTAAGTAAAAGTAATCCGGAACTCGGCACTATCTATGACGTGGGAGCGCAGGAACCTCATCAAGACCAGGAGCATAAATGACAACGCGTGTGTAAATATACGCACACGTTGTCACTCATTTACATGCATGAGTGGGCAACGTCACGGGTGATTTACGGTAGCACCGAACGATCCCGAGTGTTTCACCCACTCGTCATGGTTCACTTAGTGGAGATGCGTGAATTTTTTTCCGTTACACTACGCACCTGCCAATTCAGAGAACAAGCCCCGTGCGTCTCGTCAGGACGCCTAAGCAATGTTCGCATTAGAACACCTTAACCCCAAACTAGACAGGGCCCAAGCGGTAGACTGGCGGCTGTTACAAACCAAGACCTTCCCTACACCCTGCCCATCTCAGGAGGTTATATCCGGATTTATATTCTGACGACAACTGCAAACTATGCAGTATGGCTAATGTATCCCTTAAGCACATTCTTTTGGAATGTGAAGTTATTGGCAGGGAAAATGCAGTGACCTAATCTGAAGCTGCGGCACGGTGGACGGCCGCGCTGCACAGCTCAAACCTACAAGACCAGTTATGCACCATCCAGCAAGCCCGTGAGGCGGGGAGAAGACAGGGTCTCTGGACCTCCTCAGGGGGGGCTTAGGCCCAGGCCAGGAATTTGTCAGACTTACCAAATAAAGTTTTGCCACCAACAACAGTGAACGCGGCGTTTCATTTGCACAGCATACTATTATAATTGCTATTGGCGCAAGGCCTGAGTCACAGGCTGTCGGCTGTCGTTTACTTAGACGCGCACCATTATTAATTCTAGAAAGAAAGATTTTCGCTGAAAGCCGATGTCTCAACCGATATACAAGCAATGTCAATCGACAGTCCTGCAGCAAAGTAATTTTTCTTTACCCTGTCAGAGCCATTTTCGTAAACGGCGCTGCAAACGAAGCACAAAGGAACCAATGTACACGGCACAGGCGCTGACTCGCAACTAATAGTTTGTTGAACAGGCGGTGGTCGTCGTAATAAGATTTATTGAATCAAAAATAATTCACTGGAGATATGCAGGGACCGCCCCTTAAGGGGCCGGCCATTACAAAAACCAGATAAGGATCCTTAGTACGGGACCCCATTGGCATCAACCGCTGCTTGGGCTCGTCCAACCAAGGCCTTTCGGACCTGAAGGCCAGTTTACAGCCAAGTAGGATCGTCTTGCAATCATCCTTGCTTGTGTTGGGGATAGGGGGTGTACCAGGATCAGAGGAGCAGGCCCACGCAATGTGGAAGATATCCTAAAACCTCCCCACAGTACGAGCAACTGCCGAAAAGGGCGGGATCAAAGTGTTTGAGTATTGAACGGGGGCGTATCTGTCCGGTGTCATTGAAGATAAATCCTAACCCGTTAAAGGTAAATCCTAACCAGTTAGTCCAACAGTCTGTCGTTCCAAATGCTCTTGTACGAATGCTAGACCCCACCACATTCCTTGTTCGACGATTCCGACAGAACTTCCGATCTTGTTCTGCTTCCTCGATATGCCACTTGTAAAATCTAGCTCTGAGACTTCACGCTGCAAGCCAGCAGCTTCTGGCAGCTCATTTCTGTCCCTTAAAAACAACGTCTTTAGGACAAACCACACTGCCAAGTAAAAAATAACCACGGGTTTTCGCTAGCCAGAAGGACTGCAGGAATAAGAGGCGAAGCTTCCCGGCATCGTCGAAACCGCTCGAGAACACGACGCCGCTTGAATAACCGAAATCTAAGCCTGGACAGTCACGGTAAGGCAGTAGCCCAGCGGCATGCCGGCGCATCGAAACAAAGCCCCATCTCCAAGACAGGGTCGGGTTATTGGAGGCCCCCGTTCCTCGAAGCGATCAAATGACGCGGCCACCTCCCAAAACTCCTGTGTGGGAACATCCCACTTTCATCCCACAATCCTGCTCAAGCCCCCTCTCGCCAGCTTTCACGCTGACACGTGGTCTCTCCCCGTTATAACTGAAGGCATAGTATAGGAAGCGCTGCGCGTTACGGGCCAAGGGGCAGTTTTTAATTAAGGCAGCAAAGCGGAATCCGAAATGAAGGCCAGTGCGAGGGGAACAGTAGAGGCGGGGGGGGGGAGGGACCACACGGGGGCCGTAATGAAAGTGCGGCACGTGGTAATAGACAGAAAAAAAAATGTTCGAGAATTCGGCCAGCGAAGCCGGTGCACATAATGGCCCTCGCGCGTTGCGCAAACTTGCTGACCCACGGATCCAGCAGAGCCGCTGATCTGTCGGCCACCGGCAGTGCGACGGGGTTCTCGCGTGGAGGGTCTGACCGCCCCCCCCCCCCCCCCATGACCGGTTTGCCGCCAAATGGAGACAAATTGCTCCGCTAATAACGAAACCGTGGCGCCGGCGCTGGCGAGTCCTTCTAAACACCGAGACAGAGCGCAGGCCATGGGCGCCTAACCCGCGCGTGTGTCCAGGGGCAGATTACGCTGCCGTGCACTCGCTTTGAACGGGAGATGTGCAAACCTCTCTCTCTGCGCAAAAAAAGAAAAGGAAAACGGAAACGAGCGTAAGGATAAACTGCGGTCTGCGACAAATTTGGGAATGCTTGACGGCAATCATTTATACAGTTGCGCTTTAGTTAAGAGGCGACAGGCTTAATTTAGTGACTAATGCGAAGGGCAGTTTTGATAATTGAGAGCAAGAAAATAAAAGAAGACAGGAGATAAAATACTCCAGTTTACGGTGAATACTGTAGCACAGTTCGCGAAAAGCATGAGTGCTATCGGCGCCATATGAAACGCTTGCGCAGTGCTGATGTAAAAGCGAATAACTGCAACCGATAAGACCAAAGGCGTTTGGAACGCTTACGCCGCCCACGATTATCACCATGTGAGAACCAGAACAGAAGTGAAGATAACGCATAATAAAGGGATTGAGCAGTGCTGCCTAAGCGGATATGCGGGAGTCAGGGGGGGATGATGGCGGCGCGCGCTGTACCGTTGCCAATGCCTGTGCCACGCGCTCCGCTGTTCGTCTTTCATTTCACGCTGGCTGTACTACGTCACAATTAAAGCTGAGAAAATCGCCCGCGCCGCATACCCGCAATCCTCGGTCTGCGATTGGTGGTATCAATATATTTATTAGTTGGGTTTAACGTCCCAAAACCAGCTCTGATTATGAGAGACGCCGTAGTCGAGGTCTCCGGAAATTTCAACCCCCTGGGGTTCTTTAACGTGCACTGACATCGCCTCAATATTTCACCTCCATCGAAATGCAGCCGCGGCCGGGATTCGATCCCGCGACCCGCGGATCAGCAGTCGAGTACCATAGCCACTAGATCACCGTGGCGGGGCTACTTCCAGTGTACATCTCTTTAGTTCGAGTATATAGACGGTCACCTCACCGCGGTCGCTATCTTCGGGCACCGCAGCGCGTCCAGAAGTACTATAGCGTCGACAAGAAGAGTGGGAGCGGCAGAGGCGCGTCTCGCACGCCAAGCTGAATATGGGTGAGCGATGATCAGGTGAAGAACGATTATGTCCTAAATAAGGCGAAACCTTATGCTTACGACGCAATGGTGCGCCTAAGCCGTGACGGTCGCTTGAGTCATATGCAATAGCAGAAGGTGAAGTCCCATGACATTGCGTAAAAGCTAAAATCACACACACACACACACTAACGTGCGCGCGCGCGGTAATGTCAATGCTTCAGTAGGCTCATTGCCTCGAGGCATATTTGCCATCATTTTCTTGTCCCTATATCTCTTTTAACGTGTTACTCCACAGGTCTGCCAGCCGAAATTAGTGTAGTGGCGGGAAGCGGCGCTTGGGAATGTAAAAGTAGAGTGAGCTACGGCACGCATTAATTAGAGATTAATTAGAGAAGGTGCGCGTAGTTTCAGATACTGGCACACGTACTTGTTTTGTTTGTTTTTTGTTGTTTTTCTTCACGGGGACCACCTTTTTTTCACTGTTTTGCGACCCGCGGTTTCTCCCGGCGTACGTAGTGCTTCAACGTGCATGCTGCTTCGCAAATGATGACTGCTTTGCGACGAAATTTGCACGCCCGACTAGTACGTTAGAGTACCTGCTAGACCGTATACGCGAGGATCAGTGATAGCACTACAATGTACGTTGACGCGTGTGCAAGCCCCGAGGCATTTCCCCACTGCTCAGTTTATCGCCAACTGACGACTAGTGGTCTCGCCGGCATCATTGTGCAGTGACAGTCACTTCCTTCGCCCGTACAGAGATTCGCCCAATAAACGAGTTCCACCTCTAAGAACAGCTTGGTTCTACGTCCTTCGTCGTCACGAGCACCTGACAATATCAGCCCACGCTAACAAGCCATATACTGAAACGTTCCAATAATTCCATATGTTTCCGTAAGAGTCGTGCGAAAATACATGGCAAATATGCGAGAAACATAGAATACATTGGAGTTACGTAATAAACTTGTGGAATTATTAGAATATGGCGAGGAATGTTTCAGTAGGGTTGCGTACTAGTCGATGCCAATACACAGAGTCATCAAGCCGACCGTCTCTTTCGAGCCACCGAGATTGAAAAAAGAAAAGCTCCATGATATGCCCATGTAGATCCTAAGGAACGACACAACATTTTCTTTTACGTCACGCATCTCGCGAGCCAATAACACGCGCGAATAATTTAAACACGCGCTCGGGCGCAACAACGCTTCCCAGAAACTGCTTGGAATACGGGTCATGGAGATGAAAAAAAAAATAATAACAATAAAAACGTATTCGCCCGATACATCAGCTAGCAGAACTGCGCCCCTCTGTACAACCAAGCGAGGGATGCATCACGAGATTGAATCTCTAGCAGGGGAGCAGCGTGTTTACCACTGTGTGGACCGCCGGAACGAAGGAAGCCATTTCGCGGATGGGGGCGAAGCAGTATTAATTTCACCGCCGCAAAAGGGAAGAACATCGCCAATATATCGCGAAGACTTACTCCACGCTCATTCCGGAAGCCGTACAAAGGGCGGAATACAGGAGATACGAAACACGGTGAAACAATAAAAAAAAAACACGAGAAATAAAAGGAAGGCCACTCGTGTGCGAGCGAAAAGAAGAAGCGCAGCAAGAACTGCCGGTACATCTTTTACGCGTACTCATCTTTTAAAGGTAATTAGGTGAAGAGTGAGGCGCGGGTGTACGTACGTGGTACTA
Organism: Hyalomma asiaticum; assembly: GCA_013339685.2. Taxonomy (NCBI): domain Eukaryota; kingdom Metazoa; phylum Arthropoda; class Arachnida; order Ixodida; family Ixodidae; genus Hyalomma; species Hyalomma asiaticum. The sequence continues at coordinate 58,211,310 of CM023491.1, forward strand.
CACTTGGACGTTAAACACGCAACGCACTTGGTGCTTTGAAAAATTAACGGGGAAGCGATTGCGTGAAGCGTTCATCGATTATACGGGGCAAGACGGAGGGGTCTGAACCGCACGGGACCTGATTAACCATAACCGCGAGCTTTCAGGAAAATTGCTAGTATAATGGGGGGTAGACAGTTGTTTCACGGCCGCTATACGTACAGCCGCATAGTTTATTCACTGATCATGAGGAGTAACCGCTCTGTTTCGTTCTAACGCGGGCGAGATGAGGTGAACTAAAATGAACCAACCTCATACCCCCGTGCACGTTAAAGGCAACACGCTTTTAGTTAACGAAACGTTACGTCTGCAACAGTGTACATTACAAAGAAAATCTGGGAGTTAAGGACATCGCGTGCGATGGAACGGGAACCGATAGGAGTGTAATTAAGAGTAGGGTGTAAAATTAAGGCATCGTAAAAGAGCTGAGTGGATCAGAGTACGGAAACCTGTAGCCGGAAGTGTACTCGACATCAGCACACACACACACAAAAAAAGATTACTCAATTTCCCGCTAATGGGAACCATGTGTGGATGCGAAGCAGCGGGGAGATGGTGTAATATTATTGAGAGGACGAATAAGAATGTATAAGAGAGAGACCGCGGTGGTCTACCGTCACGCCTCTAACCTAAGCTGCTTCGCATTATCGTGCGCGGAGCCGCAGGTGTTGCCATTAGTTGCGCAATCCAGAGAGGAGAGGAGCGTCGGAGAGGAGAGGAGATGAGACAAGGCGAGGAGGGGGAGGAGGATGCGCGTGCGCATTGCGGGTGTGGACGCCGCACGGCGGATGGATAGAGGGAGGGAGGGAGAGAGTTATATACCCAACCATGAAGCTGCTTCGCTTCTAAAAGAAAAAAATGAACCCGCAGCACAGGTAACGTAGTGAAGACAGATAGCCGATGGTCAGATAGAACGACAGAATGGACACATGCAGACACTAACCGCGGGCGTGGACCCGCACAGGTCCACAGGGTAAGAAGGGCGAGACGAAACTATTTGTTTGCACGAAACTAATCTAGAACGCGCTGGACAGGACGGGATGGAGATACGCTCTTCGAACGCAGGTTTGAAGATGACGTTGTCTAGATAGTGCAGACCTACACTCCAGCTCAAAAACGTTTTAGACGCGAAGCAGCTTATCGTCGAGCCTGTTCCGTCCCTGCGCCATCCACACCCCCACCGCGCATGCGCGACAGCTGGCACATGCGCAGTGGGGGTGTGGACGCGCCCTCGCCCGCGAGAGACAACGCTGACGCAGGCAGCGTCTGCTAGCGAGTTGGTTCTAGTGCATCCACGCTGTGTATTCGTTTCTTGATTGAAAAAACCGACTGCTCGCGCGAAACAACCGTTCACCGGCCACCCCATATATATAGGCACTGGATCTTGACCTGCAATGTAGTGCCGGTGGGAGATTTCTCTTATGCGTAGTTAAACCATAAGGAATCTCAGCGTGCGCGTTAGTTAAAAGTAATCCGGAACTCGGCCCGATCGCAGGAACCTCATAAAGACCAGGAGCATAAATGACAACGCGTGTGTAAATAAATATACACACACGTTGTCACTCATTTACATGTATGAGTGGGTAATGTCACGGGTGATCTACGGTAACACCGAACGATCCCGAGTGATTCGCCCACTCGTCATGGTTCACTTCGTGGGGACGCGTGAATTTTTTTTAATAAACGTAGTTGAGGGAGAGGTTCGTGCCCATGTGCGGCGCCGGCTACTCCTCTTCTCTTGCAGGGCGGTTTTCAACACAGAGTTTTGAACACTTCATCAAGGTGAATGAATGCAAGCACTCGACCACGGACACACGTATAGAGTCACTATTCCAGTACAACTGTCCATGAACCAAGAAATTCGTAGATGACAGATGTTCGCACATCAGCACCGTCCACACAATCGAGTTCCAAATCATCACATAGCGAATACGGATTGCAGACCGCCTCTTAATTGCTGCGCCTTAACCACAACGGACATGTCCATAGCGACAAATATAGCAACAAGTAGAAGAGACAGGAAATATCCAACCCACAGTGCTCGTTAGAAATAGCGATGCAGGCACCAACTTGATGTAGTTTAATATTTTTCCGGTATATTTGAGTCCTGTAAGAAGTTCACCAGAGCGCGTGCTGCAACGTGCTGTAATTTCTGTGTTGGCGAAGGGCCCAGAATTTTCGCTAACGATAGTGGGCGTCTATCCAAATTATTTCAACAAGAGACAGAGTTCACAAGTCCAACCGCATAATAATAAGTAGACACAAAGCCGATCGGGCGTTACGACCGGGGTGTTGTTGTCAACGGGACGCATGGGGCTTTCTGGCAATACCCACTTGCGAAAAGAAAAAGTAGGAAGCCCAATACGGGCCCGTGGAAAAGACAATGGTGTCCGTCGCGAAAAGCTGAAGTGCTGATTACGAGATTACGCTGCAGAGTCCCTCCATTAAATCTTTACTCGCACAGGGCTGGTCTGGTGATATCGCCTCTGTGCCCATTCTGTCTTGAAATCGAAACAATTGACCATTATTTTTTAAAATGCCGCCAGTATACATCAGTAAGAAAGAGACAACTGGAAATTGTGCTTTCTAAATTTGGGCTAACATTGTCATTGGAAGTCATTCTTACTTTTGGTGCCTCGGTATTGGGCTTCAGCCACAGGGACATATTTGATGCAGTATGTGGATTTATAAAGGCCTCAAAACGACTACGTTTGTGATTATTCACATTCCAAAATTCTTAACTATGATAAAGCCTATACATTAAGAAAAAAGGAAAACATTACCTGTTTTGATGGTAGAAGTGCACATATAGTTTACATAGTTTTTTTTTTCCCTCTGTTTTACTTTTCTCCCGATACGGGCAGTCAAGGATATATTCATGGCGAGACAGTGGATACACTTCGCTTGTCCAGCAATAAATTTTCGACTCCGACGACAATGCTGGGTGAAGGTGTTTGTCAGACCGAATGAGCATACTCTGCGTATCGATCCTGTGCTGAGCACGAGACAAAGTCAAAGACCGTCACATCTCCCTTCGGAAAAAATTAAAAGAAAAAAAAAGTAAGCCCTACCTTCCAAGAGGTGCACCAGTATTTGCAGCTAATGCGACCTACTAACCGATGACGATGAGACCCTGCGTCTCGTACCAGCTGCTCCTTTCGCAGAATGGCCAGACCTCTTTTTCTTTCTTTCTTTCTTTCTTTCTTTCTTTCTTTCTTTCTTTCTTTCTTTCTTTCTTTCTTTCTTTCTTTCTTTCTTTCTTTCTTTCGTCATTAATGGCAGCAGTACAATTACCGCTGACATCAGTCTACAAGGCGAGCTTCATTTCTTAATTAGGGGTGTATGAAAAGAACGCTGTCTCAAGACGGCACCGATAACGAACATGGGTGTCATGACGCCCAGTGCCAAGGCGACGCGCTTCCCCAGACTTGCACGTACTGCCTAGAACACAATTTAGGACACGAAACTGTAGAGCAGGCGTGACCGACGGGAAAACGGGAAAAGATCGTACACTTTCGTTCCCTCATTTTTCAAAGATTTTCCAATATCTCGCAACCCTTGCGCAGCTTGCACGTGCCAGCTTCTAAAGCCGCCCATGAAACATTCCCATAAAGGGGCCCTGAAACACTCTTCTTTATAGAGAAACAATGAATCTGAAGGAACAATGAATCAATGAATCAGAAACAATGAATCACTATGGAGAAACAATGAATCAGTTTGGGCCGAGAGATTATTCATTGAGAACTCTATTGTAGTTGATGTCAATATTAAAACAGAAAAGGAAAGCTGAAACTTCATTTCGGTATTTCGCGGCCAAACATAGGCACCCGAACATAATCGTGACGTCACAGAATTTCAAAGCCCCTGCTTCATGTTTTGGCCACTTCGACTCAACGAGACTTGATGAAAATCGCTGCGCTATGTCTCTAGCCCCCCTACAACACAAACTTGACTTATCTTTAGAAGGATAGTAATTTCGCGCGCCATAATAGACACCTTCAAAATCTGTTACGTCACAGCCAGTTGGTGCGGGAAAGTGAAGGCGGCGGCGTCGCCATCTGTATTTTTTTTGTATTTATTTATTCATTTACAGATTTCCTACATCGCCTAGAGGCATTTCGTAGGGCGTGAACAAAAACATAACCAACAAAAAAGAACGCGTTCCTCGTATATATATATATAAGCACATATACAAAAATCACTAATACTATCGAAAGAAGCTAGTGATAGTGATGTGGCTACAGGCGATGCTAGCCTAGCAGACCTTCCGGCAATTGCTCCGCCCGAGCGTCTATGTCCATGTCGCATTAGTCACCACGTGTCGCTCAATCCTGTCTCTTGGAGAAATGTTACAAGCAGGGCTGACACCTTTTTGCGGGCCGTCCGTGTACCTTCCGGATATATAATTTGTTCAGTTCTCGCATGTGGAAGCCCTCTTTATTGCATGTTGTCCATGAATGCTTTTCTCTCGGTGCAAAAGCGCTTGCAGGACCAGATGTAGAGGTCAATGTCTCCCAGTTCATTGCACTCCGTGCACAATGGCGAAGCAGCGCCCCTAACTTTAAAAGACCATGCGGGAGTGCATGCTGACCCCGTTCTCACTCGGTACAGTAAAGTTGATTCGCTGCGACTAAGTCCTTGTGTCGCACAGGGCTGGTGTGGTGGCTTCCACAAAGAACGGAAATGACCAGGAATTGATTGTTTTGCTAATATATGATTAACAGGAGCCTAAGAAACCTAAGTATGGTACAACAAATACATATTTAAGACACAATGCATACATTTGCTTCTTAACAGCGATGTCACAACATAGATAAAATAAATCATTATCGGTTATATTTACTAAGTCGTCCGTTAAGCTGTTCCAAGTTCTTATTCCTTTAGTAAAGAACGAGTAAAAAAAGTGCTAGTTTTGCATTTGAACGTAGAAATCTCTTTGCTGTTATCACAGTGAGTGGATGTGTAGTGTGGTTGAAGAAGGTAGTTATCACGATTAACACCTGTGTTACGGTTATGTATTTGGTGTAGGAGCCCTAATTTCTGTCTGCGCACACGGAACGAATCCCCCATCCCAAACTGGCCTTCATTTCAGAAACGCTGGAGTAGGGGCTGTAATTATTTAGAACAAACCTTGCTGCTTGATTCTAGAGCTTTTGTAGTTTATAAGATATTCTTGGTAGGGATCCCATATTACGCAATCAAATATGGACCTGACTTGTAAAAATAGAATTTCTAAGCCTTCTCTCGCGGCATAAGTGGTGCTGCTGGTATTGTGAAATGCGCGAAAAATTATTTCACACTCTTACTGTCCCTTTACTCAAAGCTGCGTCGGTGCTATTTGTAAACGTCACTTCTTGAAAGGAGAGCAGGCGTTTTCCAGCTATATTTGAAGTCAAACTGCGAATTAGCATGCGCTTGCAGCGTTTCCTAATGTTTCGCTCAGGCGTGCCTTTACGACTGAGTGGAAACGTTTTCAGGCTATGTTCAAAAAAATGTTGCAAAGCGCCTTTAACGCATACAAGCGATAGCGTGTGCGATCGCCCACCGCATTTTCTTGTTCATTTTCTATTTTTGCGAAATAGAAATACTTACAGCCGGTACGCATTAAATCATACAGTAATAACACAAGCTTACACAGCTATCCTTATAGCTTACGTTCTCGTGTAGCTACCTGCTTTTAGATACTATACGGCTAACATTTCGCACTAAGCCACTTATAAAGCCATGCTTCCATAAAATTTAGATGGGGCGTAGTTGGTACACGTTCTTTTTCAATGAAATTCAGCGCAGTGATCCAGGAGAAAGCACACAGACAGCAAACCACACGGAGGACACATGACACAGGCGCCTGTGTGTATGTATGTATGTATGTATGTATGTATGTATGTATGTATGTATGTATGTATGTATGTATGTATGTATGTATGTATGTATGTATGTAAGCGCGCGTGTTTGTGTGTGCGTGCGCGCGCTCCTCTAAGCGTTTTCAACGTGGCCGTGGAATGGTTTTAAGCCGAACGGTTTAGGGGCTGGTTAGCAGCATCCACACAAGACTTCCTCAAGACACCGTAAAGGAATACCGCCCCCACCGCCGCTCGCGAATTCTAGGAGGGAAACGCTGTAACTCGTTTCCGTTTCCGCGACTTCCTGAAACGGCCTCCCAAGGCCATTTAAATCTCGCTAAACGTTTCTCGGCACACAGTACCCTTCCGACGAGACACCTTATCGCAACACAAGTCGCGCACCATTAAAGTGATACGCGGAGCGGTGGCGGCAAGGAAGACGCATTCATCGCAAATCAAACGAAGAGCACCCTCCAAATGCCATCACTGCGCAAATACAAGCTAAACCGTCAAGACGAACCTTTAGAAGACTCCAAGAGCCCCGAATAAAACCACATCGCGGTGTATGGCATCCATGCGCACACACTGGCTTTATGTAATGACGTTCTTCATGTACAAGGGATGAAATTCGCGCCACTCTCTTGACCAAGACGAAAATGATGCAGCGCTGATTCTTTCCCTCGATGACAAAGTCCTCTTTCAACTCCCTCCCTCTCAAGTTATATTTGCAAAATTACTTTTTAGTTTCTTTTACGAAAGCAAACTTTTCTTGACGCAGTCAGCCCTTTCTGCGTGTTTTCGCTGGCGCTGCAAAAGACTGAGGAACACCGCACTCTACATTGCACTGGGCGGCTAGAGAGTCTCGTTAACACCCAATCGACGAACCCGTCGGCAAAAGGGGTTTCTGAAGTGTTCGTTCGAGATGAAAGTAGGGGAAAGAAAAAAGAAGGCAAATTGGGCGCGAGCTACAAACGAACAGCTGCGGTTCATCACGGCTGCTCTCGAGACGATGCTCAAAAGGAGATTCCGCAGAAGCAGGCAGAAGAACCCGGAACGACAAACAAAAACAAAGAACACAAAACGATCTCTGCAAGTCCTTTCGTTCTCCGCTTTCTTCTTCTTTTTCCCTCGTTAAGATGGCGCCAGGAAAATTTCTTTCCTTCGCCGGCAATGCGTCCTTTGAAGCAACGTTGCATTCGCTGTGCGCGGCACGCAGAGAAGCCAGAGACTCATTTGACACGCCTGTATATGAGAACGCGAAAAGCACAGACACAGAGCAACAACAAAAAAAAAAAAAACCGCGCCGGGCGCGCCTTGCTTTTGCAATTCGACGCGACGCTTTGTACTTGCCGCCGCTGACGCCAGGGCGCGCAACGAGCCAGACGCGCTCACGAATGCAGACCCCATATATCAGCGTTCGATTGAAGTTGTTGGGTAGGAAAGTTCTTCGAGCAATAGCGAATCCGTTTCTGCGGAAGTCTGCGCTGTTTGAAGTACAATTTCTGGAGAAAGTGAGGAAACAAGGGGGGGCGGGGAATTTGCTCGACATCAGCGCCGAGCCAGGAACGTAATCGAACCTTTATTATTATTACTTTTTTTGCAGTCGCGATTTCAAATGGAGGTTCAGTGCGGTTGCTGCGAAATCGAATCGAATGTGTATACCTGTATAGTTCAGACGGAATGCCAAGTCTGCTAACCCTTGCGAAATGCCTACGCAGGAGCTCGTACACACGTGTGTACACACACACACACAAACAAAAAAGCTTAATGAAAGGAGTCTTGCAGAGCCGCATATGTCTCTAGCTATGCGGTTAGTGGAACGCTTTGCAAAGCCAAAAAAACTACGATGATGGAAGCCTTCGGCAAAAGCAGAAGCATCCATTCTGTCCCGACGCCCGCGAAGCACCTAGTGGACGAAGTAACTTGAGGCTCAAGAAACGGACAGTCTTGCTTTTTTTTTTTCAGCTGTAATTATAGCGCGGAGAGAAAGTCGGTTTCGCCATAAAAATTTCAAAAGCATCTAAGTAGTCGTAGCATGTAGAACATGACGCAGAACTATAACGTAACACTGTCATATAACTCCCCGTTCTGGTCGCAGGCTTACCCTTACGTTGGCAAGAAGAGTGCAGAAATAGATTTCTTACCAAGGACAAGGAAAAACAAAATAACAATAGAGGAAAATGCATTAAAGGGAATGCGATGGTGAAGCACTGCGCAGGAGAAAAACCGACGACATTGCCAAAGGAACAGGCATTGGTCAAAGCGCCGCGAATTGGTTCATTTGATAAATATCACACTTGATAAATGTCGACAGCGAACCGAAAGCGCACGTGCGCTCGCGACAGAGAAGGCGAAAAGAGCCAGCGAAGAAATGCGAAACTCAATCCCCACTCGGAAACTTTCCGACCACCATCCACGGAACTCGAGAGTACGAAATGATCCCGCATGCTTGCCATCCGCGCTACGGTCGTTACGGTCGTGACCCCATCCATATTTACAATTCCGATCAGCTTTTGGCTTTTTATGTTCGGCTCTAGTAAAACCCTTTTCGAGCGAAACTCGAGGCATCTTTCAACCCGGCGCGCTGTTACACGACATTTGAAGCGAGCCGAAACTTTTTTGACACGCCAGGGAAAGACCTTGCGTCGTTCCGAGACGAAAGTGTCGCGTAAACCTGCAGCAATACGCAGCTCTTACACCTCCCACCTTCAACAGATTTGTACGTACGCTGTGTATGTCGTGGGGAAATAAGGTCATACTCAATAAGACGTGAGCCACGTTGCTGCATAAGGAATTCAAAGCAACAACTGCATTAAAAAATAATCACGACAGCTCTACTAACGCAGATCAAATTCTTGGCCTTTAGTTCCTGAAAGCAGCTGTGATTATGACAGACGCCGTATAGTGGACGGCTCCGGAAGTTCTGACCTGAGGTTCACCTATAGCGTGGAAACATGGGAAGGCTGCGAAGCATGCTGCGATGTGCTCTGGTGTTACCCACAGGAAACGTAAGTCGCTGCTAATGGGATTGCTTTTTACCGTGGCCACGACGACGACGTTAGACGCCGACAGCCCTGTCGCATTAGCAGAAAACTCGTTAGAACAGTTTCTGACGCGACAACCCTGCACATACACTGCTGGGTGCACTGCCTCCAAGATCGGCCCACACATGCAAACACACTGCCAACACTGCCTCCAAGATGGGCTCACGCAAGTTTCGCATCCGAATTAAAAAAAAATTTCTGTTAGTAATGCATTTAAATCCTGACTATTTCTTTATTCTAAATTAGTTGAGATCATGTTAGTTTATTTCCAACTGGTTTTATCCATTATACACTTATTTAACCATCGTTTGACAACTTGATTTACAACAGGACACAAAATACGGCGACAAACAGAGAGCCTAAGGTGCTTCACCCTTAAAACCACGAAAGGATGTCAGCACGCGGGCACTGCCGAGTCTACGGCGAGCAGGCAAAGACAAACTGGCACTGCGCAGTCGAGCATATATCGCAAGGTGGCATAACGGCTGACGCGCGGTGCAGACGGCTTGACGATACGCAGGCAGAAACACGGGAATAAATATATATCGATCAAATAAAAACAGACAAAGAATGAGGGAAAGAGAAAGCTCCAGAAAGAGAGAGAGAGAGAGATAAAGTTTCGTGGGTAATAGCGTCACTCAGCAAAACTCAATTGAAGGATCGCAGCAGCCAGCCGTCCGGGAGGAGAAGTTCTCGCTAGGGACTCGGCAGGGAAAAGCTTTTTTCCCCCTCGGCTTCCCTGGCCTCCCTCCTGTCTTCGCCTGTGCCAGAGATAGACACGCAAGGAGCAAAGCCGGATTGGGCATTCATTTTTAATGGCGGAGACAGGAGGCGTCGAGCACCGGCCCGGCCTTCCGATGATTAACGCCCATACGACCTCGAGGACGGTGGTGGTAACAACTCTTCCCCACCATCTCCTCCGATGAATACAGCCCCCCTACTGAGCTCGGTATCCCCCCTTCCCTCCCCCCCCACCCCCCCCCTGGTCTTCCGTGCGCCGTCGTTTATGGATGAGGGCACACAAATCCTCCGATAGGGCCCAACTCGGCAGTCCAGAAGCTCGTGGCCAAAGTGCCTTTAACCCCCTCGTCCATCTCTCCTTCCTCATCTGCTCTCAATCTTCAGTTTTCGGTTCAAAGTAATGCAACGCGAAGCAAAGCGCTAGACACACACAAAAAAAGAAAGAATGCGCAGATCTGCCCCAAGAAACCACCGCTGTTGGTGACATATATTAATGCGAGCATACAGCTTCCAGCGGGGCGCACCATCGAGAGATATAAATCTAGCCGGCCTTAGACGATGTCAATGCCAAGCATTCCATCGTACAGGGCAGCCAGTGCTCCTAGATAGACACGTAGAAGGACTATTCATATTTGAAAGCAGCAATGCGAACGAAACTGCGGCGGTAAGCGTTATATCGAGGAAACCCGACCTGCGAATATACAGCGTAGAAACGGCGGCAGGGCTGTGTCTCGCCACTTTAACGCGTATACCTGCTGATTGTTAAGTGTGTAATTGCATTTCTACAATTGTGTTTTTCAAACGCGTCAAATCTACGTTCAACGCGTTATCTTAGCCACCGGGTGTAATGCGTCACACCGCAGACCGCTTAAGTATGTGAGAATGCAGCACCGGTCTCCATCGCTGACATGCTATCGCGAACAAATCGGTGAACACACATGCCCGAACACACAGCCGCACCTTGAAGAAAACGTGATTTGTTGAAAAACACGTACGTCACGACGCGATAGCATTATTAGAGCGAGAAATTAGGTTTCACACAGGCACACTATAGCGACGCAGAGAGAAGGAGCGTGCATTGGATTCAGACAGGCGTTGAATGGCTGGATTACATCTGGAAAGGTCTGTAATACCTCTACACATGTGTAACTTGCAATTGTCGCGCGGAGCCACCGCTTCGGTCAGGCATGTAGAGTACGTTACGGCGTTGAGTTCGTTTGCTCTTCCACGTTAGCTGGAAAAATGGGCTTTAGTTTGTTCGTTAGCACCTCAACCTGAAGTTAGTTAGTTTGTTAGTTAGTTAGCACCTCAACCGGAAGTTAGCTAGTTGGTTAGTACGTTAGTTATTTAGTTTGTTTGTTAGCATGTCAACTGGAAGTTAGCTAGTTAGTTCGTTAGCAGCTCGACCGGAAGTAGTTAGTTAGTTGGTTAGTTAGTTAGTTAGCACCTCAACCGGAAACCCGCGAGGGAGTGCTGTACAGACAATTTACGATCGAGAGAGCAAGGCGGCAGGCACCAAATGGCGGCAAACTCCTTCCGTCAGCTCACTACATTTGCATTTGCACTCGAAAACAGAACAAAGAAGAAAAAGAAATAAGCCTTACGCTTTAGGGAAGAAGTTCCCGTAAACGGCGTCCCAAAAAAAAACCTCTCCGGCAATTCCATCTCGAACGCCACTTCCTTATTTTTCTTTCCTTTCTTTCCACTCGAAGAAGCTTCTCGAATCGTCGTGCTCCGCTTCCTCCGCGACGGCGAACAATTGTAACAAGAAAAAAAAAAGAAAGAAAAAGAAAGAAACGAACGCCCGTGTGCGTCTCGAGCAAGTGTGAGCGAGAACCTTCGGGCGCAGCCGAGCGCGTTTTAGCAAACTATCTCACCCAAAACAAGAAAAAAAAGCAGACAGGAGGGGAAAAGTCACGAAGAGCAAGAGAGAAAGTCCGCGTCAACAAAACAATGCGTTCAAGCTGCGAGCGGAGAAAAAAAGAATTCCGAGGCCGCCACCACTTTTCCTTCCTTTCCCACCTGGGTTCCCCCGCCGCCAGAGCGTCCAGATCGGCGGCAGGCGCCTGGCGGCAAAAACACAACCAGCCTAGTTTGCATACTCCCTCTCTCTCTTTCTCTCTCTCTTTCTCCCGAAATAAAGTAAACAGGCTCTCGTGGCCCTGGGCATTCTTGCTTGTCTCGGGAAGAAAAAACAAAAAAAGAAAAGAACAGCCGCTCAGCGGGCGCTCGCTTTTCATATACTGCGATCAGACAATTCCTTTTTCCCTGCGCTTTGCTTCTTTAACCTGTCTTTTTCTTTTGTTCACATCCTTCCAGCACATGTTTACCAGAAGCGACATATTGCAGCTCTCGCGCTGGACGGGGGGGGGGGGGGAGCAAAATGTGGAAGAAATCGCTCTCTGGCTCCGAGGCACGCGGCGAAGAAGATGCCTCGAAGGGGCGTACTGCCGTCCTCATATCTTCGTCGGCGTCGCCAGTCTATATTTATTTATTCCTTTTAGGTCGTTCTTTCAGTTTTATTTCGTTATCCGAAGATGGAAGCGCAGCGCGCTCCCGTGGTTAAGTAAAAGAAAAAAGAAGGGTAAAGTCGGCATCCGCTACCTATTTACAACGGCGCCGGTTCCATAAGCGCGGGCGCGCGACGCGCCGAGTTGAGGCTTACGTAATAACAATATACTGCCAGCTCAACTGCTTGCATCCGCTGCCACACCACCCCCTCCAGCCCACGAACGCTGCTCCAGAGCAACACTATTTTCGATGGAAATCCTCTACAAATGTGCACTAAAAAGAGCACGGAAAGTATTACGACAGTTGGTTCTTCTATAATTAAAAAAAAATACAGCGAGACAGGCTAAGTGCATCAACACTGGATGTGGAAACTCGAACTTCATGCGTTTCAGCTTCACAAACACCCCGCCCACGGAGGGAGCAGCGTAGGTTCGATACGACATATTTCATTATTATTATTATTATTATTATTATTATTATTATTATAATTATTATTATTAGCCATCTACACCAACTGCAGGGCAAAAGCCTCTACCACAGACCTCCATTCATCTCGGTCCTGCACTAACTGCGACCAATTAATCCCGGAAAACTTGTTTATCTCAACTGCCCACCTCACAATTTCCGCTAGGGGGACATAATCTCCCCAATGTGATTCACAGCATGTTTACAAGAGGTATCTACAACATTGTATCGGAACACGACATATTTACCTCTCCTATGTGATGTCCGCCATGGTGGTCTAGTGTGCTAACAGTGCATGGCTGCTGACCCGGAAGGCGCGGGTTGGATCCCGGCTGTGGCGCGGTTTTGGCATTTTCCACTGAGTCGAACAAGGTACTGCGCGATGTTTGATTGGTTTGTTTTATGGGGTTTAACGTCCCAAAACCAGCTCTGATTATGAGAGACGCCGTAGTGGAGGTCTCCGGAAATTTCGACCACCTGGGATTCTTATACGTGCACTGACATCGCACAGCACACGGGCCTCAACATTTCGCCTCCATCGAAATGCAGCCGGCGCGGCCAGGATTCGATCCCGCGACCTTCGGATCTGCAGCCGAGTGCCATAACCACTAGACCACCGCGGCTGGGCACTGTGCGATGTCGGCGCATGCTAAAGAACCCTAGGTGGTTGAAACCTCCGGAACGTTCCTCCACGGCGCGCCTGATAATCGTATCGTTCTTCTCCATCCTAAAAACACCAACCATTAATTAATGTTTTGCGTGCTGCTAGAGAGGCGTTAGTAGTCAATGAAAAGGCAGGTTGGGAAGGGGGGGGGGAGGGGAGGGGGTTACACTGCACTGCCTTTTTCACCAATATAACGAGTATGTAAGCGAACAGTTTCCTTTGTTGCTGCGTGTACATTGTCGATGCGTTTGTCCGCCAGCATACGATAGTTTCATTACGTAAATAAACGTCACACACCGAAGGCGCATGTCGCACTGCTGCATTTCGCTTCCTAAACGTCATAATGGCTCGCATTCCATCGGAGAAAATTCTGAACTAGAGGCGAGCATTGCCTAGCTCAATAGCCAGCACAGGCGTTTTGATTACAAAGGAGTAGACAGTTTTACATGTACGGTCTTGAAATCCACGAGACATCTCGTTACGGTAAAACGCTATAAAGAGCGTGGATTTCAGATTTCAGGCCCTGCGACCCGAAGTACTTTCTTTCCACGAAAGCGTTTTATGCCAAGTACGTAATTTTTCTGCATCACTTCCGTTAGGGAAATGACGCAGTAGAATTTACATCAACAAGTGACAACGAAAATTTCTTCCAGAGTTTTGCCAACATGAACTTCATACCAACACGCCAAACTAACAGTCTTCAACATGAACTTCATACCAACACGCCAAACTAGCAGTCTTTATCATAGTCAATATTATGGAATTATTCAGTATGGAAGAAAATGCCCTTTGTTGAAAATACGTCTCACTCTTTGTTCTGCTGCGTAAGAATCTGTTTCGATTATGCTCGCACCGTCAGGCACACATTCTCCCCGTTCGTCTCAGCTGTCTATCTAGCCTTCAGGAAAACGAACCCCAGCCATCGAAATACAAGCCTGTGTCGAGGAAGCGAGACACCGCACCGGTTGGGAGCGCCTGGCAAATCCGATTTTCCGACTTGCCGCGCCCTTCCTCAGACACTCACTCTGGCGAAGGTAGGGAGCGACTCGCGCATTACCTATCGGATTTTCGGTCCCACTCCAATATCGCCATTTTATGTTCGTGTTTTTTTTTTGCCTGATACTTCTTGAGCCACCGTTTATTTGTTGTTTTTGTATACACCTTCTCTATGAACCTGACGGCGACGCGAAACGGATATGGGAGATGACAGCAACGGGGACACAGCACGCGCACCTGACGACAACAATATCGAGCGCAGTGGCGCGTTCTCGCTTGCGACGTCACTATTCTGACGTTCGATACTAATGACATGCAAAAATGATGGAAAGAAGGCTAGAAGAGGAAAAAAAAACGGCGCTGCGAGTAAACAACGAACTAGTGTATCGGATATTATAGTTAAAACTCTGAAGAGCAAACAAATTCGAGAACCCGTAGTAATGTGTAAAGGATAATAACAGAACATAGTAGTGATCATGCAACCTCAATCACATTTTATCCAAGTCAATTTCTTGATTTGATGTACATGCGGATAATTACCCATTACCCGTACTTAAGACACAGCACACGATCAGCAGCAAACTTTCAATAACATAGACTTACAGGCCGAAACTTAAATTATGGGGAGCTTTGTTAAGTCATGTTAATTCCACGAGTGCCGTTCGTGTCAGCAACATGCCCGAAAAGATATCCTCAAAGCAAGGGCCAACTTTTCCCGCTTCTTATCTGTGTTGAGCTACCACAAGAGAGGAGCGAGCTCACAAAACTCCTGTTTCGCAAATGCTTTTTGCCACTGTTCGGTCGGCCACTCTAATTTGATATGTCCAGCAGCGGCATTGGACGAAATTTTCTCTTGCGAACTTTTTTGTCGTGCGCTGCTTTTCCGAATACGGGCCCAGAACGCCGCAAGCTACATCCTAATTTTGTTTCTTACATACAACGTTTTCGGCCATTCATTTATAAAACGCAATTAAAATTTGCTCACTTTTCGAACACACTCCACTCTTCAAATAACTCAACCCATGCCCAACGTCTCGCCACAATGTCAAGTTTGCTAAACTAAGACGTAATAAATTCGGCGTAAGCGGCATTTAAGCGCCTGCAGCACTGTGTCACCCTATTATACACCGGACATGGACATCAAGCAACACACTAAATACACCGCGGCAATAGGCATCAGCCAGCAAGAAACACGACAAGACTAGACAACAAAGTCTTAAGTTCGCTAAATAAATGTGTTGTAAATGGCAACTAAAATAGAGACGAAAAGGGCGAGGGGATCTTTTCCCTTTCCTTTGTTTGCTATTTCCGATGTGGCACTGCGTCAGCTTCCACTGTGTACATAATGTACATAAACCTTCCATAAGCCATTCGCCTGTGAAAAACATGGCAATCGTGGAGCGGCAAACTTTTTTTTCCGGTCACCGGTTCTAATATGAGCTACTGGGCGAAGCTAGGGAGAGGGGGAGGGGGCGAAGGGGGAGGGGGGTGTACATATCAAGTTGGGGAAGAATGAAGTTGAACGATGGGCAGGGCAGAATGAAGATTGAGCGAAGGCACGCACTAACAAAACAACCTCTGTTCTTCCCTGTGATCGGTGGTTCCACAGTCGTAACAAAGTCGAAACGAACAAAGTGGAGGTGAACTAGGTAACAACAGTCAAACGCACACATACCCCCAACGAAGACGTGAGCACAAGCACGGTAACGAAAGCAAGCACTCGCGTGCGGTGTTTCGCTTTGCCGATCTTTTCACCGGCAACACGCCGCGCATTCAACCAGCCTCGTTAGGAGCAATCAATCTTCCTTAACGCTGCCGGCAAAAAAGAATAAAGAACTAGAAGCCTAGCTGACGCCAGCTCTCGTGAAAAGTGCAGCGCTAGTTTGGAACGTCGATGCCGTGCTGCAATTTCGTATACCAGCAGGGCGCGCAGTCTAATACGCTACCGTTCAATGCGCCTGTAAAGCGTGCACTGCGCAATGCTTGGATGCGCACGGTGAAACGTGCTTACCAGGCGCGGAATATCGACCTCGTCAGCAGTGCCGGCTCCCAGCACCGAGAGGTACTCTTTCGCAAAAGCCTTTTTGCGACGTATCAGGCTCAATCCTGATTCGGCGATATTTTAACCGCCACCACGCGATACATCCGTTCCGCGGTGGTGCTTAATAAAAGAGCGCATGAATTAGTTGTCAGCGACGGTCGCGAGTGCCCGAGTTGGCTACAAATGCTCAACGTCCGCACCAATACTATGGTTTAAGGGTTAAGCGCCTACCCTACACGCGCTGTTTTATAATGCCACGGAACGCATTTAATTCTTTGGCATCGATGTTTGGTATCTGTACCTCTAACTAATAACCCCTCGAACTAAGCACTTTTAAAAACTTGTTTTCGAGGGATATACCAGGAATTGACAACGTATATTTATACCTAGACGCGCATTTTACTGTTTTAGAAAGTTCAAATGGGCCTAAACGATGTCGCTTTGTCGACAAGGCATAGACGATGCCAATTTAACAACTGTTCTATATAAGCTCATAGTATATTCCTTACATTACGTCGTTCATGCAAAAAGCACACCGTGCAACTCCACCCGACAACGTTGCTTTAGAACAAATCAATACCGAATGTGCGCTTACGTGTCCCCACTTTGTGAGCTGAAACATCACGCAGCATCAGTGTTACGAATGACAATGCGGACTTAAAAAAACAGCAGGCAGAAGCAGATCTATAAACTGCGTATACCAATATTTCGGTACAGAATATTTAATGCCCTTTAGGACCACCTTCGCAGCACAGCCTGTGTGCTCCGAATCGACCCTGTCAACAAGTCACCAGGGCGTTCTGACAACACGTTGAGCTCGAACTCTGGCTGTTAACCTGGAAGGCGTGGGTTCGGTCCCGGCTGTCGCATGCGTTCGCATTTTCGATGGAGACGAACGTGTTAGAGAGGCTCGTGTAAGTTGGGCAAGTTGTGTGACTACTTAGTTGAGCTGCCCTACCGTCGTTAGTGTTTCGAATAAGTAACGCAGAGTTTACACAGGCAGCATAGAACCGTTAGAGGCCGGCCCCTGATTCAGGTCAAGCCCGCACCGAGACCCAAACACACACATTCGCACTCTTAATCTAAAGAGCACGTTTTCTTCCACAAAGCGGCGAGCAAGCCACTGCTGCCTGCGTGCCTAAGTTCTTCCTCGGATCATTTACTTTCCTCTTTCCCCACTCAACCACGGAGACCTACATGAACCCTCCCGTTCTTTCGTTCCCTAAAACCCCTTGGACACACATACACGCACTTTCCCCTTGACCTATAGTCTGTTTCAGGAGTTCGGTGCCGCAGAGCCAAGGCTACGAAGCCACGGAGCGCAGAGTTCTTCCGAAGCGGGGACGAAATGCCATTGTTCGGACACGCACACCCCGCTTCGTCTTCCTCCTTCCAGGGCTGCGGCTGCCACTGCAGCGCCCGCCATTGGCAGATGACAAGCCGTGGAAGGAGACGTTTAACACGTGTTCGCCCTCCTGATTGGTCGAAGAGGCCCGTAGCTTCCACAGTGCTGCACGGAACTTCTGAAACAGACTGTAGCCCAGCGCGCCTCATTTGTCGGAAACAGCACGTTGTCTTCCCGCGCAAATTCGGTGCGCGCGGAAAACGAGCGGAAGGGGGGCGGGGTAACCGAAATTAACGGCGTCACCCATGCGCTGTGGCGCCTCGTACGCACACTCGCGACCGCTCTCGGCATGCAAATGCCGAGTCTGAAGTGGCGAGACGCAGGCGGTCCCGCATTTCGCCTATGCTAGAAGAGGGTGTCGAGCATGAAAAAAATATTTAAAAAAAACGACGCTGCCTCTCCGGCGGACGTTTACACAAGCACCAGCCCAGTACGCTCAAATATTTTGAAATAACGTGTTCTGTACACAGCCTGTCATTTGTTAAAAAGCGTGCTTACTTTATGCAACGAGAAGGTGGAATACTAAAATGGCGTGAAATATCTAAAAGAAAAAAGAGAGAACACACTTTTTAACTTTGCGAGTAACTCGTACCGGTTCGCCCGTCCTTCCATTTTAACCATAAAAAAGTAAAAGAAGCGTTGGCTGAACGAAAACATAACGTCCCTGCCTTCTTTTTGCTTCCTGTCAGTATTGTCTTAACTCTCGTCATTACTGTTCTACCTGATCTAAGCATTCATTTAGCGCATTATTATTATTATTATTAAGAAATGGCTGGGCATTCGTCGTCGAGGAGTCGCTCGTGCGCTTTGCACCATTGATGCACCTTCTTTCCAAGGCATTGGGTACATACGGTTCTTATAGAGTATCTTTTGTTTTGCCTTTATGTTCATCTTTATTCATTTTTATTTCACGCCGTTTTAACGTAAGATTGTCTTCGATAATCAAATCACGTTGATATCACTCGACTACTTAGCAGAGCACAGGCACGGCAGCACGTAATCGCGATAAGCACACGTGAGTTTCTACAACGTTACTGAGAAGGTAGACAGGCACAAGTACATTTTATTCTAATAGGAGCATCAGTCACATTGTACAGACTACAAGAAATCAATATTGGAATTATTATTAGGAATACAATAAGTGTATCTGCCTAGCCAGGCTGGTGCGTCGGCGCTCAGAACAAGCTACGCACGCAGCGCCTCCTCAGTCTACACGGAGCCCAACACAGCGGGAAACACGGTAGGTCCGTGGCCGGAACACTCAGACAGCAGTACTGCGTCTCGATTCCACCGGTCTGCCGCCTTTTCCGCCCTTTTAAATACAAAGCACGCCACACGACGCCGCCAAAATGTCCAACGTTGGCATACTCCTTTGTTCCCCGAATAAAGCTGTACAGTAGCGCTCCTGACGTGTGCCTTCGTGTACTCGTCCATGTAATATCTCTGAAAGTTAGGTCGCTATGACTCTCTTGCACCGGCCAACGCCGGCTGTGCGTGCAACCGCGAGAACCAGCGGCTGCGAATGCGCGCCGCCTTCATTTCGAGCTTCTCCAACTATTACAAGTGCGTCGCACTATTCCCGCCGACCCGCCAAGACTTCAGACCTAGGAACATTTTTTTTTCAGGGGAAAGGAGCAGAACCTTTCTGAGCTGTCCATGCATATGACATGCCTAGTAAGACTGCAATAGGTCAGAGCCAGGGGCAAAAGAGAGGGAGAGAGACATTAGCATAAATTTGCCAACGTCCCTGCGCGCTGTGTTCTAGGACCCATCCCCGCGGCCTAGCAGCACGCGCGCGTTCTAGCGCAAACTCCGGGTGGGAAGGAGCGTGCCGAAGGGTCGCCCGAGAGTTCTTACGCGAGAGACCGCACCGCGCTTGCATTATTCATACGCCGAAAGAAAAAAAAACTGCCTCAAGAGGCGGCCGCCGGGTTCAAACCGCGACGGCTCTTTCAGGTCGCTTCAGAAACGCGAGAGAGAGACGTGTGGTGTGGGGGAAGTTTTAAGCGTCGAGAGAGGCCCTTTTGTTGCCGCCAGACGGCGCACCCACATTGTCGCTACACAGGGAGCGCAGCGGAGCGAAAGGGGGTTTGGTTGAGGCGAGCGCTGGAGTTAGCATACACCCACAACCGGAGAAAAGCTGAGGAAATAAATGGGGAGCATAACTCAGCGAGGCGAGTGGTTCTCGAGGTAATGCCTAGGCAAAGAAGTCTGGAGCATGCCCCCCTTCAGTAGAAGGAGCACTTCATCACGCGTATACTGAAGTCCTCATCAAACAACATCGATCGTAGCATACGCCTAATTAAAATGACGTTGTCTTATATGCCGAGAGAGAGAAAGCGAAAGGAAAGACAGGGAAGTTAACCAGAGGAGATCTGCGGTTGTCTACCCCGTACTGCGGAAGGGGAAAGGGCTTATATGTCGTGCCAAAGCCACCACATACGAGACCAGGAAGTAGTACAGGGCACTCTCCAATAATTTCAACATCCATGGGTTCAACACGCAGCTAAGCACGCGGGTGTTTAGCATTTCACACCCCCACCCTTCCTCGACATGGGGGTGTGTGGACGGGAGTCGAAACCGAGTCCTCGACCTCGGCAGGGAAGCAGCTTCGCGGCTACGTTACCACTGCGGATAACGGCACCTTTCCCAACGTCCAGATCGTAATAACAATTTCATAACGATGTTTAATCAATGTAATTGCACAGCAATGCACGTTGCACAGAATGCGCGGGTACGCGTTCATGGTTATGGCATGTTCTTTCAGAGCTTCGTAAGCTTTACCCCGAAGCGCAATACTCTTTAGCGCATTTCAGCCTGCCGTTATGGCGCACGTGATAACCATAACCATACTTATCAGTCTATTAGCGACTGACAACTAAACCCCTTCAAATATGTGGTAAATTTAAAAGGTTCTGATCGAACGGGTGAAACAATCTGCTTCCGTTGGAGGGGAGCTGCCTCTTTTTTCAGTAGTAAAGGTATATTAGAATTCTTCGGCCAAACTCTTTTGAAGACTGCAGAAACAGAAGTTTGAACGAAGACAGACACCGATAGTTAATATCCTCAAATTCAATATAGACGAGATCCATAAATAGCATGACATCTTCACCGTGTCACAACTTGCGGCGCCAGTACCTTAAGAACAAAAATATTAAAGCGGGGCTGATAGGAGTTATACGTTCTATTATGAAAACGTGGGCGTCCTTTCAGACGCTTGCCCGGGACGTTCAAAGCGTAGCAATTGTTGGACATGCTTCAAGCCATAATGAATCGATGAACAAATCGCAAGGTACGATTTAAAACAGGGAATGTCGCGGGAGCCAACGTTTCGACAAGCGGACTTGTCTTCGTCAGGGCGGCAACTGCCGCCCTGACGAACAGAACCGACATGCGAACAGAACCGACATGCGTCAGGGCAGTTGCCGCCCTGACGAAGACAAGTCCGCTTGTCGAAACGTTGGCTCCCGCGACATTCCCTGTTTTAAATCGTACCTTGCGATTTGTTCATCGATTCAAGCATCCATCTTCCCCTGAGCTTCTCTTCTAGTTTGGAAGCCATAATGAAGTATTATGGTCTACCAAATCGAACGGGAGCGAATTTCCGTGCGTAGTTGTCCCTTATTGCACATGCACATAACTAATATATGTCTTCATAATCACGGCAGTGCTTGGGACGTTATTTTGGAAAAGCAACGCGCACTGCGAATGCTACGACAAGAAAACACGGCCAGCTCTGAGGATAGAACATCGTTCTTCTGACGCGCGTGCAGGGAAAGGAACACGCCAGACAATAGCTGTAGCACCAATTAGGTGCGAAACTCAAGGAAGGCCAGACCGAACAAGAAACATCCCACCATCGTCAAAATTTCCAATCTTCCACCTCTTTTCCCTTCTTTCTTTATTTTTTTTATTCTAGCTGAAGCCCCACCGGCACTTTGTTACTCTGAAAACTCTGTTCAATTTTATAATCGCCCCGCCGGCTGGAGCTTCCCACATTCCCCAGAAAAAGGTAGACGAACGTTCTTACGCAGCGCAGCTCATTCATCACAGGGCAGCGACCAGCGAAAAAAAAAAATGTTAAACGTGGAAAGCACGCGCGCTTAGCGACCTCCACCCGGGTGAACTGATCGTTCCCACAGTTCCCGCACACTCTGCCCGAATGACCCCTGGGCAGGGCAAGAAATAAAAAAAGAAACTGGGGAAAGAAAAATCGAACGCGTCATCAGTGGCAGCAACGAAGAACGCGCGAGGAACCCTAGCACATGAGAGCTGAACGGGCACAGCAGGCACCCCGCTTAATCGAACCATGCCTGCGGGGGAGTTGTCCTTCGCCCCCTCACCTTTCCTCCCACGCGCGCCGTCTTTAGGGGAATGAAGCAAGCGCGAAAGAAAAAGAACCAAGAAAAAGGGGAAAGAAAGGTAAATTCAGGAGATGAGGAAAGCGCGCTGTTCGACAATTTCTTCGCCGTCAACGTCACCAGGCGTCACGCTGTTCTGCGAGCGCATCAACCTGCCACCAAGTTTTATTGACAGAAGGCACAAGGATGGGGAAAGAAAATGGGGGGGGGCAGGCAGAAGAGGGGCTCTTCACCCAGGATCTCCCCGATAACCCCGAGGGTAAAGTGAGACAGCTCCCCAGATAGGGGAATGCGTTAGGGGAAGGGGGGATGTAGAAGATGGTGGCAGGGCTCAATGAGACAGCTTGGCGTGTGGGCAAGGGGTAGCGCGGGAAATTGGGATACGGAAAGAGGAAGAACAACGAGGCAGCTTCCCGTGCGGGAACAGTGTTGCAGAAATGGGAGAGATAGGGAACGAGGGGGGGGGGGGGGAATGCGGGGAATAGTGAAGTGGTTCGCCATATGAGAAAGGCGTCGCAGAAGAGAATACTATGCTAGTAGCAAAACAGGAGGATATGCAGAGATGACACAGGGAATAGAGAGAGACTGCTCTCGGTGTTGAAAAGCTGGATAGGATGGACTAGAGAAAGATGGATAGGACGAGTGAGACTGAAGCTGCTCTCCAATTTGGGGAGGGAGGGAACGTGCTCGGTAAAGAAGAAAGAGATAGGGAAAAACAATGGGCTCGAACGGGAAGCGGCGAAGATATTGAAGCAGAAAGGGCAGCGAAGCATGTTAAGGGGGCCCAACCATAGCAAACATAGAATCACCATCAAACTTTTGTCATGCGATAGAAAATAAGACCAAACCATGAAAAAAAAAAAGGGTTTCGTATTTATGTAATTTGTTCTTTTCTTGTTTGTATGACTTTTTATATTACATTAGATTGTATTAAGTTTCACTGTTGAGTTGTAAATACTAATGTTGTATTAGAGATAAAATTTCTACGTATGTAACGCAAATGTACTATGCAATGTGTGTATTATGTTCATGTTCTTTGCTGTTTGCATGACTTTTTATTTTTGCATTAGATTGTATTAAGTTTCACTGAGGAGTTGTAAATACTAATGCTGTATTAGAGATAAAATTTCTATGTATGTAACGCAAATGTACTCTGCAATGTGTGTATTATCTTCATGCTCACGTTGAAATCGGTATGCCCACCTGCCTTGGTCTCCACGTGAGACTGGCAGTATTGAAAATAAAAAATAAAAAGCAACAGAAAAACAAAAGACTACGACTCCGACCAAACAGGAATTGCGAAAGTGGTGCACACTCACTGGCCGCTTTGCGACGCTGGCGTTACATTGCCGAAAAAAAAATAACTACAAGTGCTCGGCGAAACTTGAAAAGAACCGTAGAAGTGGGGGAGTGGAGGTTGGTGCAGTAAGCGGCGTCGGCGAACTTTCGTCTACCGAAGCTTCTTCCTCTTTTTGAGAGCCTTGCTATTTTAGCAGCTCGCTACCAACTCAGCCGTGCGAGGACAACGTTTATAAGCTAAGAGCGCGCTTGAGTGTTCAGCACGTGACAACGAATCAAAACAGAAAAAAATATTTTTATGCATCTGCAGCCTTACGCAATGCACGCGCAGCGCGTTAACCCCCGAAGAGAAGGGAGGGGGGGGGGGGGGGGAGGAACGCAGACAACTGCGCCTGTCATTTGCGCCCCGGGCTAGAAAAGGTGCGATGCGCTGCGACAGCTCCGCGTCTCACCTTTCTTTTCGAACGCGCGCGCGAGAGAGATATGACGGCGATATTGTTTCAGACACGTTGGGACGAGGAAAGGTACGCCACGTCAGGAAGAAGCTAGAAAGCTTAAGTAAACAAAAAGGCCGAAGCCTTGACAGGAGAAGCGACTCTACAACACTGCCGTTTAAGCTGTATCGAGCGGAAGTTTATGGATACGCCCATTTCGCTCCACCTTTGAACGCAAAGGCTGTTGCGATTACTTTCGGCGAGTCCCGAGGCATTATCAAATCGCGGATGAAGGGTTCACGCTACCTGCTTTCCCAATGCGGTATTCTCATCTGGAAACTCTTAGCCCCAGGGCACTTTACAAGCGCATTTCATTCCGGATTTCACGTTACGCATTCAGGGTCGCTCCTGGGGTAATGAATAACACGTTACGTAATAACAGCTCGCGCGAGAGACGGCCAACAGTGACGCGAAAGCTGTTACGTGAACTCGCCGCTGGCGGTGGAAACACGACAATAGAGTTACTCTATATGCTACCGTAGGTAGCAGAGTTGAGCGTAGGTCCGCCATCTTGGCTAGCAAGCAACCAAAGCTATGCGGCGAAGCCACGCTCAGTTTTTGCAGGCGGCGTTCCCGACCGAGCATGAGCAGTTTTCCAACGCTCGTGGACCGCTTTGAAGCTTAATAGCAAACAAAACGCAGCGACAGCTTAGTGACGAGGCAGATTAAAGGCGTTGCTCTTTTTACCACGCGGCGCATAAATACATAAATATACAACCGGTCATTTTGCGTTCCGACAGAAATGCTGCAGGACTAATCTCTAGCCACTGTGAAAACGTAACTGAAAAAGACCACTTTCTCAGCACTTCGAGTTGCCTCGCAACATGCGCGTCTTGAAATCAATGCTCGGAACGCGCCCCAACGCAGACAAAAGTTCCGCTGCGGCGGCGCCGAGAAGCACAAAAGTTGGCCTGAACATCACCTTCTCCGCAATGCTCGGTTGCTTCGCAGCTGGCGGCGTTTGGAAAACAGACGCGCAACTCTTTATGCTAGCATAAATATACAGTAACTCTACACGACAAGGCGCAAATGTGACACCTGGCGCATTTGCTCGTAAACAAGACCTAAGGTACTGTACACAGCGCGCCGGCGGTGTTTCAGTGAGCGTGTCAATTTCTGTGATCGAATGGTTCAGCGAACAGCATCAGAGATTAACGTCGCCAAAACAGTACAAGTTCGCACCGACATCCTGGGTGGGCGACTGATCAGATGACATATAAACTTCAGCACGCTAGCAGTCATCGCATCTAGAATACTTCTGCCGCTGTGAAAGAGCCACACTGAGACCTCAGGAGTTTCCGGCAACGTCGTTCACTCACTCACTCACTCACTCACTCACTCACTCACTCACTCACTCACTCACTCACTCACTCACTCACTCACTCACTCACTCACTCACTCACTCACTCACTCACTGATGCAATACCCCACGCACGCACACGCTCACTAGATAAAAGCAATTACTTTGTCCCACAACAACCGTGGCGCGTCAGCCGCCGGCCTGCAGGCAGCCACGATGGAGTCCTCCTCGAAATCCGCAATTTCGCCACCTCTCCGGCGTCACTGTATACCTATCCCCTCGGGGATCACCGTTCCGAGTCTAAAAGCGCATTCCGGTTTCCATGGCACTACAGAAACAGGCAAGTGCAAACATTGGGGAAACTCGGAGTAAAAGACGAAAATAATAAAGCAAAGGAGAAACTCGGAAATGCTGCATTGCGAGGGGTGCGATGGCGTTCGATCAGATCGTTACGCAAGTGTAGGTCGTAAACAACCGCCTGGAGGGAGATAGTGAGCGAGTAGAGCAGAACAAAAAAGAAAAGGAGGAAAAAAACCACCCATCAGATAGGGCCCAGGGTAACAAGGAGGCAGGAGTGGGGACTGGGAAACGGCGCGCAGCCAGGTTCCTAGTCGGGTACTGTGCACGATCGAAGGCGGAAACGCAAAACTACGCAGCAGCCACCAGATCGGGAGTACGTGCAGCGTACGCTCGAGGGAACGAAACAGAAAAGCTCTTTGGCTATATACGCCTCGGTATATGCGCGAACTCCGGCTGTCGATATGTGTATAGCGTACGCATCAGAATGAAAGTCGCACCATTACATCGCCGAGATAATAGGGCTGAAGCGAGGGCTAGTGGTGTAACTGATAACGCTACTTGACAAAACCTTTCCTCCCTTGAAATAGCAACAGATGTATTACTCTCTCTCTCTCTCTCTCTCTCTCTCTCTCTCTCTCTCATCTCTGATCGCCCTGCCAGTTAGTGAGTTGTACCACCGGACAATTAAGGACGCGAAAACATTTACATCACGCACCCTAAAGTTCGGAAATAGGGAAGCTAGTTCTCTCCGTGAATCGACAGGGTACGAAGCGTGATATACCTAGGGCTCCACAGCCACAAAAAAAAAAATTGCAGACGCCCATCCACCTACGTGCGGCCGGAGCTAGAATACGACAGTATCCACGAGTTCGCTACCCCACCGGGCGCAGTTGCCAAAGGATACAAGCGTGGGTAATGAACACCTGGCGATCCCAAGGCGCACGGTGAGCACAGAGTGTGCAAATGCGATAATAGCTTTCCCAAGGGCAATCACCGAAATTAAGTGCGTCAGGAAGAAAAAAAAAGAGTATGCGGAAATCGCCTCCATCGGTACAGGACGCGAAAAAATCCACGTAAAAAAAATCCTGGGCGACCCAGCATGCCCGCGAGGCGGCGTCGAGGCAAGCCCTTGACGTCCCCTCGTGGGAGGCCTATGCCCGGCCACCTAAACCTGCTGATTTCGAAAATAAAGTTCATTCCACCTCCTCCGCGAAGTGAACCATAACTAGTGGGCGAAGCACTGGGGATCGTTCGGTGTTACCGTAAATCACCCGTCACATTGCCCACTCATGCATGTAAATGAGTGACAACGTCTGTGTATATTTACGCTCGCGTTGTCATTTATGCTCCTGGTCTTTATGAGGTGCCTGCGCTCCCACGACGTAGATAGTGTCGAGTTCCGGATTACGTTTAGTTAACGCGCACGCTGCTAATCCTTATGGTTCAACTACGCACAAGAGAGATCTCCCACCGGCACTACATTGCAGGTCAAGATCCGGTGCCTATATAGAATGGGTGGCCGGTGAACGGTTGTGCAGCGCGAGCAGTCGGATTTTTTCAGTCAAGAAACTCGCTAGCAGACGCTGCCTGCGTCGGCGTTGTCTCTCGCGGGCGAGGGCGCGTTCTTGTTCCTTGCGAGCTGGTAAAGCGTTCATCGCAGAATGAGGGTTTCGTCCGCCGCGGTGGTGTAGTGGTTACGGTACTCGGCTGCCACCCAAAAAACGCGGGTTCGATCCCGGCCGCGGCGGTCGCATTTTCGATGAAGGCGAAAATGCCAGAGGCCCGTGTACTGTGCGTTGTCAGTGCACGTTAAAGAACCCCAGGTGGTCTAAATTTCCGGAGCCCTCCACTACGGCCTTTCAATCTCTTTCACTCCCTTTCCCCTACCCCCACGGACGCTTAGCCGTGCTCCCTACATGGGCTGCAGAAATTAGCGTCCTTTCCTAACCGAACCACAATCAATCAATCAATCAATCAATAAGAAAGAGGGTTTCCATAGTCAACGCGCGCCGTTCCCTCTCTTTCAGAGGCCCGTGTACTGTGCATTGTTTCTAGGTGGCGTTGGCCGTGCTCCCTACACGGGCTGCAGAAATTAACGTTCTTTCCTAACCGAACCACCATCATCATCATCATCATCTTTCACGAGACGCTGCGCCCCATAACAGGCGCAAGTGTAATTAGATGGCTACGCCGGGTGTACGCCGCAAGCTCGGCCCTAAGGTGCTTCGCCCCTAAAACAACTACAGTCGCAAAGTGCCAAGACCCACAGATGTGTTGACCCACTTTTTCCTAGCGCCACACTTTCTGTTGCGAGTGCGTGTCCGTACGCGTTTCCACAGCCAATATAGAGTAGTAGTACCATCTCGGTCATGTCAGGTTTAGATTGCGCCGTGTAAGATAACGCCCCCTAGTGATCGCAGGAAACATGTATACGGCTATATCGCTACTCTAGTTACGACTATTAGTGAATACAGCACATACAATAAGCACTGCGTCTTGTTACTGCCTCTGCTTGCACGTATGTGCGAATTCAGCATTGTTTTTTTAGCTCTCTGAGTATGTACAACGAACATATCGCTAACTAGACCAAATCTCAATAGCCCTAAATTGATTATTTGATTGAATCGTGGTGTCCTTACCTACCCGAAACAACAATACAATCACGAGAGACGCCGTATAGTGGAGGATTACACTAAAATGCACACTATACACGCATACACATACGTAAGGTGGGAAAATCTAGATAGGAGAACGCACTGGGCGGCCTGCTGCCGGGCGATGGAGTGGCGAATCACGTAAAAGAACGCGAGCGATCGAGATAGAAGTAGGAAGAGATGCCCACAGGGGCGGCGAAATCGATTGCTTCGCGGAACACGTCAGACGCCGCGATACTGTTACGCGGGGAAGCGACAAAAGAAGCAAAAGAAGGGAGACGGGAGATAAAGGACAGTGGGTTTGTTGTGGGAAAGAAAATGTTCAAACGTTGACGCGCGCTAGCGCTTTACAGCGCCGAGAAGGCCGACTTCCCTGTATGTATACACCGACCCCTTGCCCGAAATATACTACAGAGTAACAACGCTCCCCGCTGCCAAGACGACAATGGATGCCGTGCGCTTTCTTTCTTTTTCTTTTATGAAGCGGCGATTCACCACTTTACCTCTTTGAACTTGGATGTAATAAACGTTCAAGGGCTTCTATTTCCCTTTTTGTTTTTTTTTTTTGTTTATTCGTGGAACGCTTCGTTGAGGAATGCTTCAGGCGGAGCATGCGTGCGAGAATAAAAGAATATTTATTTATTTATTTATTTATTTATTTATTTATTTATTTATTTGTTTATTTATTTATTTATTTAAATAGTATTGTCAATGCAATCACGGCGTTACAAAGATGAGTGGGTTACATTATATATACAGAGCGAGAGAGAGAGAGAGGCTAACCAAGAGCGTTCGGCTTAAATTGAGGACGACGCAGCCTTGGAATGGAAAATGGAAGGCACAAGAAGAGAGCGGAGTGGGTTAGGGAACAAACGCTTGTTAGGGACACGTTAAAAGAAAATAATAAGTAGAAATGGGCGTGGGCGGGCCATGTAATGCGAAGACAATCGTTGGCCCTTAAGGGTAAGAGTGGATTCCTGGAGAAGGTAAGCGTGGAAGGGGGCGGCAGAAAGTAAGATGGGCAGATGAGATCAGGAAATTTGCGGAGATAAATTGTGCCCGGTTAGCACAGGAGAAGGATAATGGAGATCAATAGGAGAGGCCTTTCTTTGCCCTGCAGTGGGCGTATACAGGCTGATGATATATATATATATGTATGTGTGTGTGTGTGTGTGTGTGTGTGTGTGTGTGTGTGTGTGTGTGTGTGTGTGTGTGTGTGTGTGTGTGTGTGTGTGTGTGTGTACACACACACAAGGAGGAAAGGAATTATACACGAATGCTGATCCCCGACTTAACAAAACACCAAGTCGCAAAGAAATTTAATCTCCACTCTTGCCGAGGAGGTGCACTTCTTTCAAATCGAACAGTCCCAATGCACGGTAACGGCGCAATAAGGAAATAGCTGGTAAAATGAAGAGAGCCGAGAATCACTAAAGGACCGCGAGCACGGCCGCTTGCTATCGACGAAATAACACCCGACCTTAACACTCAGGTCAGGACGCAGCAGCTCATCCCATTTTAAATCTGCGCGTCAGCGAATGTGAGATTCGCATCTTCGCAGTGTTTCCTCACTGCCCATACGATTATTCTGAATGCAACGCTGCGAAATGTAGCAATGCTATTTATGTGGCTTCTGCCTGTCTTCGCTCAACCCGCTGACCCACTTCCTCCTATTCCCGAACGTAATTTAATTACGCGATCGCTTCGTTTGCAAAGATGTCACTCGACTATAATACAGGCGGCCCGAATCGTGTCCCCGCATATAGAAGGTACGATACCCGAGTATACGGATACAAGAGACGCGTCACGACACATCGATCCCCTGGCGTTATAGTCCGTCGGCAATCGACCCAACACCGACGGGGCACCGCACTGCCGGCCAACAGCCGGCCCACTCGGGAGATGTCGCACTCGGCCGTCCTTCAATTGACACGCGAAGGCCCGGGAAATGAGGGGAAAACAGGAAGGGCTATAGGCAAAAAAAAAATGGCAGGTCGCTATAGCATGGATGGATGTTAGGAGCGTCCCCTTTATAACGGGGCGGTAGCCCGCCGGCCACCAAGCTCTACCTCTATTTTTTTTCCCTCTACAAATACTTGTTTTCCCGAATCACACATTTTCATAACTAATTTTTCTCCTCGCCTACCTATTTTATCCATTATCGTTCCGCTGTGAAGTCTTGCCCGAACTACATTGCGTTTGTTTGCTCGACACCTTTCCACCACCAATACTCTAAGCGCCTTTTACTTATCTCTATCGCTGACATGTTCAGCTTTCCCCTGCTATCCCTGAAACCCATGGCCTCCTGCAAGGTAGTGTCCACAGCTACACCTTGGTGGACATCTGTACATTCAATCAAAATATGATCTGTCGTTTCCCTAGCTTTTCCACAGCACGTACATATATCCCCTTCTTTACTGAATTTCGCTCTGTAACTTCGGTTTCTCGGGCAACCTGACCTTGCTTCAAATAGCACAAGGGGCGTCAGTAGGACTCCCTGTTTCAGGGAAGTTTGTTTCAGAAGTCCGCGCTGTTTCAGTCTGTTTTAGAAGTTCCGCGCCGCACCGTGGAAGCTACAGGCCTATATCGGCCAATCCGGAGGGTTAATATCTGTTAAACATGTCCTTTCTGCGGCTTGTCATCTGCCAATGGCGGGCGCCGCAGTGGATGCTGTAGCCTTGGAAGGATGAAGATGAAGCGGGGTCCCCAGTGGCAGTAGCGCCTGCAAGATGCGTGTACGAACAATAGCATTTCGTGTCGCCTCAGAATTCTGCGCTCGACGGCATCGTAGCATCGGCTGCGCTGCAGGCAACTAGTGAAACAGAGTATGGGCGCGTTCGCAAACGATCGTTCTCTAATTCAGGATCTTTCCTTAAAGGAGGACCCGGCCACACCCATATGAACGTAGCCTGAAAACGCTGCCAGTTATTTGTGCAGAGGCTTCGGTAGAAATGTCGGTCAAAATTTCTTTGCACGGCACGGACCGGGGAACTACCGCGATTTGGTTTCTAAATACAGCCAAAAAGCGACTGCTCTTCTTTCAACGAGCCACGTAAACAGGCGGGCACGTACTAAGCAGGAGGTGGAAGAAACTACCATTATAAGATTCGTCGAGGCCTCACAGATTCGTGGACGCAGTTACCAAGCTGGCCGCGAGGCGCCGCCACGTTCCCGCGGTAAACCCGGCTACATCATCGTCATGGAAACGCGAATAAGCTCAAAGAAGAAAAACAAGAAAGGAACGAGGGAAAATCGTCAAGGTCATGGCGCGGTGGCGTAGCTTATCGCTCCTTTCTCAACATCCCCTCCCTCCCCCCCCCCCCCCCCCCAGCCCTCCCTATGTCCGCCTCCTTTGTGCAGATACCAGCAAGCTTCTCGGGAATAAAAAATCACGGCATATCCACGGGGTGAATGATGATGAGTGGGCGAAGCTCCGGAGGGAATCATCGGTAAACCGTGAATCTTTCGCGTAAATCGCCCAGTCGATCATCATGTAAAGGCGTGAGAAACACTGTATTCGTACGCTGGGATCTCGCGTTTAAGGGGGATATGCTGTGCTAGAGCCAGGCCTGCGCGGAACTGCAGGACAGTGACAGCGTAAGCAGGAGGAGCTACTTTCTTAGAGGCCATTTTAAACGCTTGAGGAAACTAGTGCAAGTAGAAGTGGTAGGTATCTCCTGCGCCATAACTTATCATTTTTCCAAGTAGGGAAGTACCCACTACGCCATAATTACCAGTGCCTCCGTAATGGGTTCAAAGCTACAAAGCACGCAGCTCTGTGTTCTTTCAAATGATGCCTCGACCTCGTTATACAATCCATTTTCGCGTCGTGTAGCGGTGTATTACTATTTTTCAACGTAACATTACGTTTGTTGCGATTCCGCGGGAGACATTATACCTGTTTACGTCTTTTAGCGATAATATTTCAACCACAGGCGTAGCTCAGTGGTAGAACGCTCGACTGCCACGCCGAGAGCCTGGGTTCGAATCCAGGCAGAGGACACAACTTTCGGAATTTTTTTTTCATAAATGTAGACGTGGCTACGTACATCACCAACAACGAACACCATGGGATGTACAGACCCACGCCCTAAGGAGCTTCGCCCCGAAAAGGAAAGTAAACGCGCTGTTTCGGTGGAGCTCTCATCATACTTGAGGCTGAAACTCGCTAATTATAAAAGGCTCTAAATATTCTTGCAGCAGCAAATCCTTGAG
Organism: Hyalomma asiaticum; assembly: GCA_013339685.2. Classification (NCBI taxonomy): domain Eukaryota; kingdom Metazoa; phylum Arthropoda; class Arachnida; order Ixodida; family Ixodidae; genus Hyalomma; species Hyalomma asiaticum. Next base: position 58,243,682 of record CM023491.1, read on the forward strand.
GCGACGAAATATTTGGTAACTTCGTTCGAGGACTACTAAAAAATGGTTCTACAAGGGCCTTTAAAAAATAAAGAATGTCCTCATATTCTAGCCTCCTCACCTGCCACCACAGGCAGAGGGGAACGCCGATAATGATGGACCTAAAACCGGAGCAACTACGCATGATTCCAGCACATGATAACTACGCGCACGAACTTTTTCTGTGCGTACGTGGTGGCACACACTGTCAAAGGTGAGCATGGAGAGCACACCAACACTAATACCTCATCGCTGATAAAGCAGCGACAGAGTGGGTATATAATCAGCACTTATATGCTTTTTATTTTTGTCCTAGGCTTCAGGCATCACGGCCTGTCTACTTCACCTTCTTCCCCTTCTCCGTAATTCGATGCCTATGCGCTGATGCCGTAAGGCCACGTAGCCAAACAACCGGCCCAGACCGACACGCTAATTAGCTAATTAAACGTCGACATCCGCCCCGACCTCGGCAAACCCCCATCGGCGAACAATTACCATTCGCGTCCTTAATCGACTTCCGTAATCCGAAAAAACGCCTTACTATAACAGGATTTAAAAAAGGCAGCTCCCACCCGAATATGGTAGGGGAAAAAAAGGAAAGCTCGCGCTCTCAAAGTTCCCTATTATTTCTTTTATCGATTAGGGAGTTTCTGCGAGCTGTCTAATACAACTACGACGCTTCCCCGCAAAACGAGCACAAAACTTCCGCGTCACTATACCGCACCGCTTCCGCACAATATGCCTGGCTCGACGCGCTGCGCTGCTCTCGCAGTTTTGCCCAACCACCGAATCGATATAGACCCGGCCGCAGCCGGTTCCATACAGAGCATGCCTACCCCCCCCCGCCCCGCCGCCCCCGCCCCCTTGCCTTTTATACCCCACTTCCTCCCGTTGCCCCGTATCGCCATGACTACAGGCACACACAGCACAGCAAACGACCAGCGGCCGGCACTACTACACTTACCCCGTCACGGAAACGCAGCCACTCCATCATAACGAAGGGGGGATATCCACAGTGGAAGCGAACTGAGGGTCATCAAAACCCACGTCGATACGGAGTACGTTTCGAAGAGTGAAGGATGAGTTTCAATTCCACTCTCATACTGAGAAGAAAAAAAAGAAAAGAAATGGAGTACACCTGCAACTTCACGGCGAGAGATGCGCCGTCGGTGTAATAACTCTAGGACAACATAAAGACCCTTAGATTGAAGCGTGCTGCTACTATACTCGAGAATGCAATAACCACAGGAAGTTCAGGTTGTAAAAAAAAAAAAAACACAAGGTTAGCCATGTAGACGCGGACGCGAGAAAAGAGGAATGAACTCTTCACATCATTTATACAAACAGCGCACTACCACCCCTGCGCTCGAATAACAAATGTGAAGTTCGGTCATGCACCCCAGTGCTGATATATTTAAACACTGCTTCATCATTTTTCTCTTTCCAAATACGACTCCCGGAAGAAAATTGTTGCAACTAGATTTCGTAGGTCTGTTTGCGCAGACACAAGGCACTGCGTCTCCATACCTCTCGATCCGTGTAAATCCCCACCTCAAGGCGCGCGTACGCTGAACCGACGACAGTGTTCCGATGTAGACAAGAGGACAGGACGGCTACCACGTGCGCAGAAGGGAGGCGATGGAGGCGAAAATGCCAGAGGCCCGTGTACTGTGCGTTGTCAGTGCACGTTAAAGAACCCCAGGTGGTCTAAATTTCCGGAGCCCTCCACTACGGCCTTTCTCTCCTCTCTATCTCTTTCACTCCCTTTCCCCCACCCCCACGGACGCTTAGCCGTGCTCCCTACATGGGCTGCAGAAATTAGCGTCCTTTCCTAACCGAACGACAATCATCATCATCATCATCCCTGCTTTTTCTCGTTCTTCGTCTTTTTGCGCATTTCGCTTAGCGCAACTGCACCAGAACGCCGCGTACCACCTAGCCCAAGCTGAAGCTTTTTGCTGAACCAGCAGTGGCTGAATCGGTTATAGCGCGCTGGTTCTCCGCGGTGGGGTAGTGGTTACAGTGCTCAGATGCCACCGCAAAGAAACGCGGGTTCGATCCCGCCTGCGGCGGTCGCATTTTCGATGGAGGCGAAAATGCCTCAGAGCCGTGTACTGTGCGTTCTCAGGGTCACGTTAAGGAACCCCAGGTAGTCAAAACTTCCGGAGCCCTTCCACCCCTACGGCGTTCCTCTTCTATACTTTGCAGTACCTTTCCCCTTTCCTTGCGGACGCTTAGCCGAGCTCCCTACATGGGTTACAGAAATTAGTGTTCTTTCCTCAACTGAACCACACAATCATCATCCTCAGCAATCACCTTCGCGGCGGTCGGTTTGGAATCTGTAGCCCGACAATCATTTTTTTTTACTTTCACAGCACATATTATTATTCGAAGCGAAAAAGAAATTAGTGTTCGCGTTCTATTTTCACGGTGATGTTGCTTTTCTTTTGGGGGAGGGGGGGGGGGGGGGCAGAGACCACGAGCCATACAAGTAAGTCAAAAGCAGGCTTCGACTCGAAAATGAAACGCCGTAAGCGTCGAAAGGGCACGCTGCCGCGAAGAGGAAGGCAGATATCAAATGGATCTGCGTATGATCACGCAAGGGCAGCCCAACTATATCAGGCCACATGTTCAGGTCTTGGTGAGAGATAACCGCAGACGCCTACCCTTTCTTCGTTACACAAGACAATCGAAAACTGAATAAAGTATCCGCCTCCACTACTATCAGCATTCCGAGCCTCAACCATTAGACGAGCTTCTTCTCTCTGTCTCTCTAAAACTGTGCATTGATCGATATTCTGTAGCCACTTCAAATCACGACGACTAATAAATCAGAGGGCGATGCTGCGTTTTCGGAACAATTCGTAGCCCGTGAACCTGATCGAAACAACAGACTACCTTCCCTAAGAAGCGGTCGCAGTATAGGTTTTATAAGTTTTACGCAACAGTATACGTCGCAGTCTGCCTAATTTTATCGATGTGTTTTTTGTGAAGCAACTGTGTCTCTACCATTGGTCTTTAATCCGCTCGTTCTTTGCACAACGGTGCGCATTTTCCTTAGGTGGATGTGTTACCCCTTACGGAGTGCAATGTTGGGCATGCGTCGTAGAGTGGTCAACAATGTGAGTCCCACGAAGACAATGTATGCGACGGTCACACAAAAAAGGCAAATATCTAAACGCAGCTCCGTTTCAACCAATTTTCACATGGGCTGGCTGCATTTGCAGTGGTGGAGCGTTTAGTTCCTAACTCTGCGTAAGCCTTCAAAAACGCCTATACACATACTCGCTGGCTTCCGACTAAAAAGGTCTCTCTACTACCTGCGCCACCAAAGTACATAAAGGCGTACTCGCCTTAAGGCGTTTAGCTGTTTTTCTTCAATCGGTTTCGTCACGAAGCACTTACGAAAGCATCGAAATAGCGCGCACTCACGAATTGTTATGTAGAAGCCGTAAGAGTATTTTATTTCACAAACTACGACATAAAAAAAAGCTGTATCGCATTAACCTTATCTACCACGAGCATTTCGGGGCGTTGTTTTTTGCTAAACAATGAAATGTCCCGTGCCCACGCGGAATCCCCCTGAAAGTTGATTGATTGATTGATTGATTGATTGATTGATTGATTGATTGATTGATTGATTGATTGAGTGAGTGAGTGAGTGAGTGCACTTTCCTGAATAGATATAACTGCCTTCCTCGCACTATTCCGTCAGTGACCAAAACGGCTTCAACCACGTTAGCACTCTGTCGTCGCGTCACTGACGTACAGGCGTCTATCTCATTCCTTTTAAGCTGGGATCGTCTCCTTGCTTTACCTATGTTTAGCTCGCTATCCGCATCTCTCTATACTCTATTTCATACATCAGGTGGAAAGCGGTGAAGTAGTACATAAAGAAAAAGAAGAGCTGTATCACCCCGACAAGCAGACGACGAGCATTAAACACAAACGCGCATGTTTCGATTGCTTCCACAACAATACGAGCGTGTTTTTTTTTTCCCCGCTGATGACAAGTGTACCACGCTTCAAGGTTTCAGTACCTACTGTTTCTCGCCCACCGCAAGCAACGCGCTAATTTTCGGTCGCGGAAGCCGCGCAAACAAGAGCACTCAGCCTTGACAGCGCTGTACCTGATGTACGAAACGGAGTTACGTACAGCTCCCTCTCCACCAGCGGCAACGGTCCTTCCGCCTTCCTCTTTCTCAAGCACCATTTCGTTTCTCCATCTTTCTCACTCTACGCAAACATCGCAAGATGGGGCGGTCAGCAACACGACACACTCTGCCAAGATTTAAACGACGGTATATACACGAGTCCACGACGGAGTATGTACGCTATAGCTAGGATGGACAGAGCGAGAAAAAAAGGGGTCGCAAAGGTGGTGGCGCTCAATCATGCGCGCCGACATATGACGCGGGGCCGCCGAGCTGTGGGACTCCGGTACACGGAGAGTGTGCATACTCCAACTACTCCGGTTTCCAATTTCCGCCCGGAGACGACGTTCGCGAAGGGGCCAGAAACTGATCGACGCTCTCTGCAAAGCTGTCGCGACGAATGCGAAAAAAAAACGCCCGAGGAAAAAAAAATCCTAATGCGCCCGCTTCGCACGGGGCAGCGAGAAATATATGCTCACACGGCAGCACGCCTCACCGAGTCATAAGCGAGTGCGTGGACGCTGTTCTTATGTTACTTCCAAGCCTGCAGCGATACCAAATAAACAACCGGGGCAAAATGTGCCGCGTACACAAACGTGAAAAGTTTAAAAGGGAACAAAGTTTAGGGAAAAGTCTACAAAAAAGAAAGAAAAGATACAAAGATGAGGTGTGGAATATATGTGGTTCCCGAGGGAACTCACGAGTGAAACGGGAGTTTTCGGGAGTCCACACCACCACCAGGAAATGGGTTTCGAATGGCCAACGCGCGCGCAGCGAGGACGGAGAGGGAATGGACTAGAACGCGTTAGGTGCTCTCTTTTTTTCTTTTTGTTAGTAAGCTTCATCGCGCGAGATGACAGTGCCAACGTGTATGTATAAAGCAAAGGCACGACCAAAGCAAAGCTGGATGTCTTCCAGAAGCTCAGCACGCCAGAAAGACCGATGGTGTGTATAGAGGCCGCGAGGCCTCTTGATTCTGTGGCAAGTGCAGCGGTATTTCGTCGTACCACTGAACTCACCAACGTGTTTAATTTAGATTGTGCGCATACAGTTCGGTACATACTGTAAATGGTAAGGCCCAAATGTGCACCCCTAATATTCCACTCTAACTGCAAGGAGGTATGTTGCAAACTGTCCTCCGAGCAACGCTCATGTTTGTCGAAAAAGAGTCCCAACTCTTCACTAGAAGAAAAAAAATTACACCATCTCCCGCTAAAGGGGACCATGAGGCGATGCGAAGCAGCACGGGGGGTGCACACCACGTTTGCATCGGTTTGACGCTACCAGACGCTGCCTGCGTCAGCGTTGTCTCTCTCGGGCGAGGGCGCGTTCTCGTTCCTTGCGAGCTGGTAAAGCGTTCATCGAAGAAAGAGCGTTTCCATAGTCAACGCGCGCCGTTCGGAGAGGAGGAATGCCGAAAGGAGAGGAGACGAGCCAAGGAGAGGAGGGGGAGGAGGATGCGCATGCGCAGTGCAGGTGTGGACGCTGCACGGCGGATGGATGGAGGCCGCTACCATAAGATGCTTCGCATCTAAAAACGTACGTGGCCTGCACTCTGGTGTACCCTTCGACAGTGGACGCGGATCTACGTCAAATTCATCTTTACTTTAGTCTTTCCCAATTTTCATGCTGGGCATTCGCACTCAACACCCAATGGCGCGCATTTACTCCCAAGTAAAAGAACAGTGTACGGGGTGGTCATAAATAGCAGCTTAAGAGTCCCGCTGATCAATTTCGTTTTAGAGCGCTGTTCAATTACTGATACGTTACATTAATTTCCAGACGTTCCTGAACCGGAAGACTACTGTGAAGCGGCTTCACCGTGAGGTCGCGACCTTTGTGTAACGCCGAGTTCTACCCTGTTCGGACCATCGGCCGTATTTTAAGATGATCGCATCCGGCGATATTCACGAAGTCTTGTTGCACTGATTGGGCGCGCATTAGCTGGCTACGCAGAGGCAAACAAGTTATTTCTTTTTCGTTGAACACGCCAATCTCAACGATCTGCAAGCAGGTCTTGTCAATGGAAGCTATCCCCTCACACCACGGCCACAGATGCGACACAACAGGGGACCACGCAGTTACCGCGAGACAATGTTGATGACTGCAGAACAGCTTCGGTGCGCAAACATTTCCTGCTACGATACGGGTGACAGCATCACAAGGACACCTTTCGAACGTCATTTACAAATACCTTGACAAAGATTAAAGTAATGCTTCTTGCTCATCCGTGAGGAAGAAAGCCAAACTCTAGTGCCTACGCGACGTGCTGAGCGTCTCGGAGGCCGTGCTGTCAGACTTTCCCCATGGAGACAAACGACAAGCACGGATATCGTATGTGTTCTAGATAGTTTCTAATGAAGCTCGGGTGCAGATGATCGCGTGTGCGTATGAGTACGGCGCAGTAACGTCGAATAATCATCTTTCGATGTCTATGCTTTTAACCTAACTGCGTTTCACCTTGGAAATAGTTTCATTTCGGGGCTAACGGCTGTCCCTCGGCAATTTTCTCCTTGTTCTAAAACCAAGCATCTTTACCAGCCCCTATAGACACGCACCAGAGCTGCATAGTTTCTTTCTTTTCAACAAAGTCGAGTATAGAGAACAAGTGGGACAACGTACCGGTGACCTTGTCACGAATGAGCTTGCAGGACTCGACCTCTCCGATGGACGAGAAGAGGGATCGGATCTCCTCCTGCGTCATGGTCTGCGGCAGGTAGTTGACGATCAGGTTCGTCTTGGAGTCCTCGGCCGAGCCCTGTTGCTGCTGCTGCTGCTGCGCCGACGAGCCGTGCAGCGTCCCATTCTGCTGCGAAGACTGCACCGACGGACCGGTGTCCATGCCATTCATTTGGGAAGCTGCGAGTACAAGAAATGGGTGGGGTTGTAGACTTTGTATGCCGACGAGCTTACAGATATTGTCGCTTCGAACACTGCATTAGGCACCATCACTATCAACTACAGCCTACATTGCACACATAATGACAGCTGGAATGCAGGTACCGTGGTTTTGACTGACCCGCAGCCCAGCGCAGCCGAGAAGAAAAGCCAATCGCGTAACATCAGTAGATTCAGGTTCCTTACCAAACCTGGTATCCACGTAGCTAACAATAAGATGCATCAGTGCATTGTCTCAGTCGAAGATGACTTGCAAAACCACGGTCGATTGATGAGAACTGCTAAAACGAACAAGCTTGTACGTCAGTCTATAACAATGCGCTTTTCTGTGGGTCATGAACGCTAGTTTTTCTTATTTTTGAACTTCATCCTTGTGTTGTCATTTTCGGCATACGGTACTGCCCCTCATTGTTTCTTTGAATAGCGAAGCGTGGACATTCCCTTGTCGCGGACCATTAAGGTGGCTATATACTGGCTACGCATTAACTGCAAGCCTCGTGAGTGCGGTGCAGCTTAGGGACCCAAGTCGTGGGGGTGTGCTGACGTCGTGATAATGCTCAGAAAACATAGCAGTTGAAATCAAAGCCATAACATGGGAACCACTGACCAAAACTGTTCAAGTGGACCCTGATTAAGCATTAATATAAATCAGGTTAGTGTAATAAAACTAAAAATGCACATTTATAAATATTCATCATATAATGAAGTCAAATTATGCGAAAGCCATTTAAAACGCACGCCATAAACGCAATCGCAACACAAGGGACCAAGGACGAATGACTGCTCCACACTTGGTACAGCTGTCACTATATATATATATATATATATATATATATATAAAATGTGTGTGTGTGTGTGTGTGTGTGTGTGTGGTGTGTGTGTGTGTGTGTGTGTGTGTGTGTGTGTGTGTGTGTGTGTGTGTGTAACGAAAGGGAAGGGGTCAAGGGCTCGTTTATTGCTGAGACACAACGTAATAAACCAAAAAACAATGTCGCCTAGAACCGTGGGTTTGGTTCCCACCGAAGGCAGGCTTGTCTTTTCGTCCACTTTAATTCCTTTCTACTTACCCCAACATTACAATACCATATTTAAGATTTTGAATAGCTTCCCCTATGCTTTCCTAGGCATCATTGTTTGTTGGTTTATTAAGTTGTGTCTCATATATATATATATATATATATATATCGACAATGCGGCTAATACATTTGGCAGGATTCCCTAGGGAGAAACGTTCTCGGGAAATCCCCACCAAGCTCGCCCATAATAGAGTACAATGTACTCTGTGTCGATGTGCTCTAAACACAGCAGTGCGATATAAACTGCTGTGCAAGAGAAAAAAAAAATCTCCTGGCAATATTTGAAAGCCAAGAATGGATTTTAACAAACATATGCATACAAATTTCTAGGTATCGAGTAGAAGCTGAAGTGTAGCTTCTTCGCTGAAGAATCCACTGAATAAACATCGACGGCCCATCGTAACAAGATGGCGACCGCAAGAAAAAGAACGTCATTCCACGATCCGATTCCTACCAGTGACCGCAATCAACGAAGCACCCCGGCACGAAACAGCCCACGCGCTCGCAACAGACTGGTAGATCAGATCAAAACGTAGAGCTGAGGGCCATAACAGTGGCCAACTGTTCGGTACAAGGTTATATGGGACGGCGCAAACGAAAGCATCGTATACTGCTCTTACTCACTCAGGCCCGGCATCACGCTCACCCGCTACGAGCCACAAAGAAACGAACGCCAAAGCCGTAAGACAGCGCCACTGCTTCCATTCACCGCAATCTATATTTGACGTCGCTTCCGCCGTGGCCGGGGGATGCTGCTGCTGTTGCTTCCACCAGCCCCCTCATTTCCCCAAACAGTCCCTCAGAGAGACGACGGCGAAGGGAAGAAACGGGAACAGGGAATAACCGGGGAAGAAAGCGATAAGACTGACCCCCCTCCCCCTCTGAGCCGCGAAAAAGAAAGGAAATAAAAGGAAACAAGGACAGACAGGAGTGACGCAAATGGCCTCGGCGACCCGAGCAGGCTCGGCGGCCAAGGTCTAGGCTCACGCCGCTCGCCGGAGGATTACGGCCGTCATCATCATTACCGCAGGCCGCGGCAAACGAAGAGCTCTCGCTCGAATGGCGGCATGTAGCATGCGTCGCAAGCCTTGCAACCGAAGGGCAGCCCGGCTCGCGGAGGGCGAGCCAGGGTTTCGGTATGTGTACGTGTTCGGAGTGGCCAAGACGCCGAAGGCGTGGAGCCTTCCAGTCGAAGCAACGACGTATAACGCCGGGCAAGCAGCTACGTTCGGGCTAATTCCGGTATCGTGGCCCTTTCTGTTTGAGTGCAAAAAAAAAAAAACCTTTCGCAAGAGGCGCGATTGCGCACAGCGTTGCCCGGTTGTTGCCATAGCGGTACACGTGGACTCTGCCTGTCTGGTTTATTCAGCAAGAACTGCTGTGGCGTCTCCTGTCCGTGCGTTCACTAAAGCTCTTTAGAGAACTTCCTCATTGTTCAGTTTACGAATGCCGTGTTACATTGTGAAAGAACTCGGCAACTGTGGTTATATAATAGGCTACTTTAGTTGTTCCATATAGACTTCTTAACGTTTACGTATAGCCGGAAGGAGTTTACAGGCAAGCTCTATTGGCAGCGAGACCTTGCGGCGGTGTGTTTAACTACAACGCGTTCGACTTCCTTTTCTTTTAGTTAGGTGAGTGTTCTCGCGGAAAGAAAATAATAATGCACACACTCTGAACTAATTATTAACTCACTTATTATTACCCCCCCCCCCCTCTCACCGCGTACAGACCTCTGAGTCACGTGTGTGCACAAGTAACTGAAATACGAACGACTGCGAAGCACAGGTTATTGTCGCAAATTGACACGTACGCAGCTTCAACTCGCCCTGATCCATTCGCTCATTCGTACGCTCTAAGACAGGTGCCTTCTTACAGCATATCACAGTCCAATGTTGATCTTAAGCCTCAACTTAAGTACGGCTAGTGGTAGTTCTCCACAGGAACTAGTAGAGAGGCATCATTAAAGCGTAATCGACAAAATCAAGCTCAGAGATGAACACGCGTGTAAGTTTTGTTCATTTTGGAATTGTGCGCACAGTGCAGCCCGTCTCTTTCCCAGTTCTAAAAAAAAAAAAGGATACCGGGCAATTCCTTTCCCGAGCAGCCTTCATCGCCGACAAGGGGCTTCGCCGAAGGAAACCGCAAAACTGCGGCGAAGCCAACTTTAAAGTCTTCTCCGATGGCGAAACTCGTTTCCGGGGGTACGCGCATCGTTACGCTAGCGTTTATCGTTATTATATTTCTTTATCACTGCCCGCGGCTCCCCTTCAATGAAGCGGCACATGTGCGCCCTGTCGCTAAATCCTGGATTAAAATTTCAAAATCAAAAAGTATAAAACGAACGGGACTTTTTTTTTTTTTACGAAAGTACTTCCTGGAAGAATCCAAACAAGAACTGAGAGCTCGGGGTGGAAGAGGCGGACGCTTGAATTGAAACAGGGAGCATCTCTAGAGCGAACGCTCAAAAGAGTGGACTTCGTCAGGGCAGCCACCGTCTCCCCTAGCAAACGAGTCACTGTAAGCGCCTTACGTATTATTTTATTTGTAAGTATCCGGGAATGTTTTCAACAACACACACATACACACACACACATTATATATATATATATATATATATATATATATATCGATGAGAGCCACCCCCCACCCACCCCTTTCGCAGCTTACACATCAAAAAATAACACTTCAACGGTCAACCAGTAGTGATATTCCATCCGATACGAAGTAACTACATTAAATGACCTACGATAGGCAATAACTCACCGCAGAAAATTTGAATAGACCACCAGTGGGCTTCTGGCATCACGCTCTTCGTGTGCTGTGCGATGTCAGTGCACGTTAAAGAACCCCAGGTGGTCGAAATTTCCGGAGACCTCCACTACGGCGTCCCTCATAATCAGAGCTGGTTTAAGGACGTTAAACCCCACAAATCAATCAATGGTATCACGCTCGCGTCCCGGACGATTCCATAGTTGTCGAGGTACGCGTATCGAAAAAAATAATGTAGGTGGGTGTTAAGCTACTTATGGAACAGCGTGTGTTCTGGTGTTCCACGTTATAAAACCATGCAATGATTACGAAAGTTGCCGTAGCGGAGGGCTCCGGAGATTTCGACCACCTCGGCTGAGTACACTGGCCTCAACAATTTCGCATCCATCGAAATGCGGCCGCCGCGGCCGCGACGCGCTTCCAACTCTACGGCAAGAGGTCCCGACCGCGCGTCCCACTTTCTCTTGCATAGCAGCAGCGCAAAGGACTGGGAACAAGGAAACACGTGACACACAGGACGAGCGCTCCTCCTGTGTGTTACGTGCTTCCTTTGTCCCAGTGTTTTGCGCTGCTACTACGCATATGTTCCAACTAGCGCACTACTTTCCACGCTACCACTTTCTCTTGTTTGGATTTCACTCTGAGACGCACGTTCCAAACCTGCAGCGAACTGCATCAGAAAGTGAGGCGAGCGTGCGTGCGATTTTCTTCGTAGCATGACCGAAAAAGCAGCGATGGAAACGCGTGCGTCGTAGTCGCCTGGGCTCCCACCACGCGCGTACTAGAGTTACTCTATATGCTACCGCAGGTATGCTAGCATAAATATACAGTAACTCTAGCGCGCACGTCTCATAATCGCACCCTTAGCGGCTACTCTCAGCGACACGGAGGCGTCGGCTGAGGTAGTTATTTTTCAGGGACTTTAGGCTGAGGAGCTACTTAGCGCCCCCTGGCTAGTGGACGGTGCGGCTTTTAGGCTTTTCTCTCCCCTCTATACCGTGTTATTTCCTTTTCCCTATACCACACCCCCCCCCCGGACCTTGAGCCACGCTACTGACAAAAACTGCAGAAAATTTCGTCCTTAACCGAACCTCTATGGTCATTACGTTCGGACGCCTCTACAGCGAACGCTTCTATAAAGCAAACCGGACCTGCGTAAGGAAGAAACTCTAACGACCCTTTTTCTACTGGAAGAATAAGCTGCGGTCGCATTTTCGATGGACGGGAAAATGCCAGAAGACCATGCGTTGTCAGTGCACGTTAATAAGAAACCCCAATTGGTCAATATTTCTGGATCCCGTCCACTGCGGCGTTCCTCCACTTCCTATCCCTTTCATTCCCTTTCCCCTTCCCACACGGACGCTTAGCCTAAAGTCCCTATATATTTTTGCGTTCTTTAAGTGGCGAAAACCTTTGAAGTGCCGCCGGCGCGTCTGATTGGTCGGCGTTGCTTTTGGCATCCATGTTCTTCCTGAAGCTGTTGCTTGAATGCTGCAGCGGGACACTGTCAACGAAAGTTGCACGTTTCAGCAGGTGTCTCCGTACATATGGCACGTCCACTATCATATTTGTTAGGAACGCGTATGTTGACCGACGGACGCTATCTGCGCGCGCGTGCTCCGCTCCACGTGTTTAGGAAGAACATGGCTGCCGACGAGGGCTTTGAGCGAGAGGGTGCCGGGAGAGGTGGTAGTTGTCGCTACTTAAAAACGAAAAAAAATATCTAGGGACTTTAGCTTAGCCGTGCTCCCGACACGGGCTTCAGAAATTAGCGTCCTTTCCTTAACCGAACCACAATCAACCGTCGATCATCATCATCAAGAATAAGCTGCGCCGCAGCTAAACTCCCTAGATATTTTTAAACGGAAAAAAATATCTAGGGACCTTACGCGCAGCATGCCATGCATGGGGAAGCGACCTGTACAACAACGAACGCGTTTCGACGGTCCCGAACACCTCGCGACAAAAGTCGCTCGACCGCATACTCACGTTCCACGGTGGGTACAGTCCACGCGAGGGCTTGCGGAATCACTTGCGGGGCCGTCAAAGCAGGATAACCCGGAGTTGCGTGGTTCGCCTCGTACGAGACCGTCACGTACCTGGCCGAAGACGCGCAGTACGTGTGCGACGCGGACATGGCTTCTGTCTTGCTGCCTACGCGTCGTCTGCTCCTCTGACATCGTCCTCCTAGGACTATTTAGCCGTCTGCCCGCACGGGGCAAACAATCCTGTGATCACGCGCGCGGCCGGAGTATGGGCTTCATCCACTAACCAGAGGGCGCTACGTAGATGTCGTCGGAAGGCTCAGGGTCGCTGACATTGGCCGCTTGGGGTGCACTTATGAGACGCGCGCGAATTTCGCCCATAACGCGCGCATGGTGGAAGCCGAGGCGACAGCGACGCGCGCGTTTCTTCGCTGCGTTTCGGTCGTGCTACGAAGAAAACCACACGCACGCTCGCGTCGCCCTCCGGGACAGTTTGCTGCAGGTTTAGAGCGCGCGTCTCAAAGGAAACAAAACAAACGAAAGTGGGACGCGCGGTGTAGACCTGCTGGTATAGCGTTGGAGACGCGCGCGACGCGTTCGCGTATTGTACGCCCACAGGAGGAGGAAACAAATTTATTTTAAAGGTCCGTGAGTTGTATGGAGATTCGGCCGAATATCCCCCGCCTAGGTGCGGCCACGAACCCTTGAACTCTGGAGGCTTCCTGGGCCCGCTGGACGGTCCAGAGTTGGTCCTCGAGGACGAAGCTGAGCAGTGCAGTCTGCCAGCGCGTTCGCTGCGAGGCTGCGTCCCCGTCTGGGACCCCACCTCCTTCGCAGTCCCATAACATGTGTTCCAGGGTTGTCGTGGCTTCGCAAAACTTGCACCGTGAAGAATAAAGCTCTCGCTAACAGTGTGCCCGATTTCGCTTCTTCTGTCCGCCAGCCTGTGCCTTCTGGCGCTGATGTCGCACATGGAAAACTTGACTACACGGAGCCTAGGACATGCAGAGGTTCAAAATAAAGTACTCCAGTAGGTACGCCGCCGCGCTCGCTGCAACAGTACATGCGTAAAACTTTCTGGGCGCATGTGTACACAGTGCCTACTTTGCGTTCGTCATGTTCACGAATCCTGTTCTAGAATACCTACGGCGGTCTTACGATAACCATACGAGCGCAACAAACGCCGCGTGTGCCTTATTTTTTCTTAACTGTTTACCGGGACTTATATGGCAGATATACTCAAGAAATATATATAACTGAATTGACGATGCACCTCTGAGAGAACGACGGTTTATTGCGTCAACGTTTCGGTTGGAGCCCGACCTTTCTCAAGACATGTGAACAATATGTCTTGAGAAAGGTCGGGCTCCGACCGAAACGTTGACGCAATAAACCGTCGTTCTCTCAGTGGCGCATCGTCAATTCAGTTATAAACTGCGGCAACCAAAGCTACTTTTGCCTATATATATATATATATATATATATATATATATATATATATATATATATATATATAGGGTACACGCACGAAAAAGCAATACATTTATGCCCAACGTTTCGGCCGTGGCACGGCCGAAACGTTGGGCATAAATGTATTGCTGTTTCGTGCGTGTACCCTCTTCTTTTCTTATACGTGCCGGACCCACTGAAGTTTCTCTTTTATATATATATATATATATATATATATATATATATATTACATGGCATTACATGGCCCGCCCACGTCTATTTTTCTCCTTAATGTCTATTAATATCTCCCTAACACGCGTTTGTTCTCTAACCCACTCTGCTCTCTTCTTGTGCCTTAATGTTACACCTACCATTTTCCGTTACAGTAGTCGCTGCGTCGCCCTCAATTTAAAGCTGAACCCTCTTAGCCTCCAAGTTTCTGCCCCGTAGGTAAGCACCGGGGCAGAAACTTGAAGGCTAAGAGGTTTCAGCACATGGTATATATATATATATAGTTCCAATGAAGACCTTATCTTCGAAAGCTGCGAAAGCCAGAGATCGCGTGAAAGTAATTTCGAAAGCAATCGAGTAGTTTGTACGCAGAATTCGTGCTTGTTGAATGAAAGCCTTGCGCAGCCGTTCTAAACGCCTCTGATTGTAAGGTGTTGACGATGAGCGAACCAAATATGGGCGATATTCCCAACTGATGTGAACGCGTTCCGATCACGTGCGCGCCTACGCGACACAGGTGGCGCGCAGAGCCGAGGATGCATAACTTCCGCGTTCCGCCGCGCTCGCCGCAGTTTCCCTTCGACACGTGCGCATGCTTCGTTGAGGAAGAGGAGGAAGATGAACCAGAAAGCGTCAGAAGAAGAGGAACAAGAAAATGAACCTACAGGGCAGGAAGCTTCGAAGAAAACCGCGAGACCCGGTCCTGCCACGCTGGGTATTTGCGGAGAGATCGCTCGCCCAGAGCAAGGGATAACAAGGAAAGAAAATGAAGCAGCACAGCGACGAGAAAGCAAGGGTTGGTTCCCTCGGGGCCCGTGGACGATGACGGCGCTGGGTAAATAAGCGGACGAAAATGGAGCGCGGCACAAAAAAACGCAGACGACGGGAGCGCCGCGTGTAGCGGACGACGCGCGTGCGCCGCACAGTTCCCTTAGCGACCGCGGAGAGAGTACTTCATCTCTACGGCAGTTGCGAAAGGTGCCATGTTTCAAAACCGCGCCCACGCTAAGATCGTGCACAAATCTTTCTCTTTTTCTTTCTTTTTTGGAGGAAAACAGGTGTCCGAAGTTGTATGGGGGAGGGGGGAACTGCTCTTTTTCTACGTGCGTTTTGTTTAAAGGCCACATCCGTCTACTCTTCTGGGCATGTCCAAGATTTTACTTTCCTGAGGCGCTGCTGTCGCACTCACCAGCTGATAGTAGAAGTGCTCAGCAAATCCGAAAATAATTTTTAAATCGCCAAAAAAAAAATAAACAACTGCCAAACCCAAACCGAAATCCAACCCGCTAGTGACGTCAAATCAGTCAACCCGCCTTTTGCATGATGCGACAGCGTATGCGCCCTTCCCTTGGAGTAATATCTTGAAGGTTGGCGGCGCGTCTCAGATCTCGGAGGCCATGGTACGGTGCCAGTTCGCTTCTGTCGCTTAGCCGATTGCGACGTCAACACACAGTGTGGCCAATAATTGTAGGATGAAAGATGGGGGGAATGAGGTCATCGGTAAAAATTGAACTGCAAGCGATTTACGCACCTCTAGAGCCTGTAAACTTGCACGAACGGCCCAAGTGTGCCAAGAAACGTACCCAGCGAATTTTATTGATAACTACTAACCTCGAAAAAAATCACCGGACTAGGTCAGGCTTTGTGGAAAAGCTCATGACGTCACCCAGAATTCATACAACACCCGGACACCCCCTCTCAAGAAAGAAATTCTCCAGCACACTAATATCATATCCACACTCCTCGTTTGCGGGTAACGACCATCATGGGTAACGACCCCACATCTGAAATAAAGAATTCTGGATAGACCGCTGGTGTCACCCACCTCCGGCGCCGGTTATTGCTCTGACATGACAGCTTTCCCGTCATAATGGTTATAAACACAACAGCTCCGACCACCCAGAAACACGCATTCACGTTATTGCTTGTCACCTTTCCAACAGTATACTCACAACGGCTAAAGAAAAATATTATCGCGCACATGCTCATGCGCGCACTTCGAGCTCTGCAAATTTGTAGCAGGGCTTCATTTAAGACGGATTACTGGCAACAGCAAATATGAGACTGCTAGTTAATTAACGAAAGCCTTTTACACGAAAAAAATTGATGGTGCACTCATTAATCATGCGTATATACAACGTTGGAATTCCAAGAATAGATTAATCGAAAGCCGGTATTGTCTTGTTATGTTGCTTTGGGTCAGACTTTTCTAGTCAGCGTATTTCTTATTTGGCCTTGATTTGCGCCTTAAAGCAAAGTAGCTGCAGTCCCGCCAGTGTAGCTTTTCTTTTTGGTATTTTGCGATTTGATTCCTGTCACCCAACTTCCCCTACACCATAACCCCCCCCCCTTTTTTTTTTCTTGTTTGTTCGCACGTGCCGCTCTTCCCCTCCTCTCCTCTGTGGACAAGGGAGAGCGTGCAACGGCGTAACGAACGCTGGAGAAGGCAGTTGCCGCCCTGACGAAGACAAGTCCGCTTGTCGAAACGTTGGCTCCTGCGACATTCCCTGTTCTAAATCGTTTTTAACGATCTGCTCATCAAAGTCGTTTTTAGTATTTTTGCCCGCAGCATTGGTTATACGGAATTTCATTAAACTTGCTACATTCACTCTCTTACTGTGTGCAAACAGAATGCAATTTAATTTCATCGGCGGATAATTGTGTGGACCCCAGCAGGCGCCTCCAAAATCCCTGACGTCACACCGAGATTGTGCGGTAACCTCAAGGTGGCGTCGCCACCTTTATGTTTCTCTTGTGCATTTTCTCACTTGCCAAGCGCTTTCCCGCTGTAGTGGTACTATCTGTATTGTGCTGCAGTTATTTACCGATAGGGAAAAGATGGTTTTGCTCCTGAGCGTTCCTTTAGCGGGATGTAACGTATACCCGCGTTTCTATGGTGCGCTTCAGAAGTTCCGTGCAACGCTGTGGAAGCTACAGGCATCTTCGGCCAATCCCGAGGGCGAGCACATGTTAAACATGTCCTTTCCGCGGCTTGTCATCTGCCAATGGCTGGCGCTGCAGTGGCAGCCCTAGAAGGACGAAGACGAAGCGGGGTGTGCGTGTCCGAACAATGGCATTTCGTCTCGCTTCGGAAGAATTTTGAGCTCGATGGCCTCGCGTCCTTAGCTCTGCTGCACTGAACTCCTGAAACGAACAATAATTGCCCGTCTCCAGTTATCGCGAATGAGAAAAACTACGGAAGTGGTGCTTGAGAGCTCATCTACATCGGAAGAAAAAAAAAGAAATACTTGGATTAAGGATGCCATGCTCGCGACGTGAATTCAATAAAGCTCTCTCATTCGATATCTAGTGCTTATTTTTTCCTTTTCGTACTTGAAAGCGCAGCAGCACAGCCGCAATGCGACGCACACAAAAATGGCGGCCAAGACGGATTGTCATTATGGCACACCGTCAAGGTCGTCCCGCCGCGGTCAGATTACTGTGTCCCCTAATTGTGGTGCCTTTATCCCCTTCACCTAGCGTAGGATAGCGAACTGGACTCGCATCTGGTTGACCTTGACGAAGTTCCTCCTCCTCTGCTTCATGTGTGCTTCATGTATACAAAGGTATTCGTTTTAGCGAACTGGACTGTATATCGAATCAGAACCGCTTAATTTCTAGCACCTAAGAATAAATTAATCGGATTTATTATTGTTATCATTAGTAGTAGTAGTAGTAGTAGTAGTAGTAGTAGTAGTAGTAGTAGGTGAACTGGCGAGTAGTTCATGTGGCAGCCTGTCCTAGAGACATGGAGCTACGTTTGTTTATAACCTTCAGCAATTAACGTTCATTAACCAGTGTTGAACCATCGATTCATAAGCACACCTTTTCCTTCCATCCATCATATAATGCGGCTTGTACGGTCCAACAGCAAAACAACTATCCCACATTAGCGAGACAATGCCCGTACAGTCAGAGATCTTTCAGTATTTTCCTTTTTTTCTTTTCTCGTCATTACTACTGTTTCGTATAAAAATGACGGCTCTCGCAGCCTTCAGTGCGTTACGGCAGAGTCTTGTTGCTGTAACTGAACTGACGCAGCTACACACACACACAAAAAAAAATCACATCGTCTTTGTTGTTAGGAAACATGACAGCAAAAATATACATTGTGCTGAAACTACGGCCCAAGGTCAGGTTCACGGAAAGCAGGGGGCCTGCCAACGGCAGCATTGTGTAAAAATAAAGTTGGTACAAAAACAAAAAAAGCTATACACGGAGACGTTTAAAAACTTTGCACAGCACTTTACACTGAAGCACATGTTGGGACCCCACAGCGTATAGCTTCGCTTTTTTCTTTTCTTTCTTACCAACTTTTCGGGAAAAAAAAAGGGGGGGGGGGGGGGGAATAAGTGCAGCAAGAACTAAGGAACATAGAAAAAAAAAATAGGAGAACCATCTCCAGCGGGGTTTTCACAGAAGGAAGCAAAAACAAAAGCATATATCACCTCTGGCACGGCCTGGTGGCAGACGGGTTTGCGAAACCAACCCGAAAGTAGGTCAGAGCTGGGTTCGGCACTTCCTTTTTTTTTTCATGTTTTATTTGGCAGCAAAAAAAAAAAAGAAACAGGAAATATGAAAGATACTTGTGAAATGCCCAAACGAGTGATCGGCAAAGGTGCGCTCCTGCAGCACGTATCAACGCACGCTGGTCATGTGTGTGCGCGAACGCAGAGCCCCATCGGGTAAAGGCAACTATGAAGAAAAGGTATGTACTGGAATAAACAACGAACGATTCGGCAACCACGGGGGCAGCAGGCAACGCCCGAACCAACTGCTGGCTTACGGGGGGGCCAAAATGGAAAGCGTGGAATGCGCGGGTGGGGGAGGGGGCGGGGAATGAGGGGAGGAAAGGGGGGGGGGGAACAGAAAACTGAAACAAAATAATAATCGACGCAGACATCGAACTGTACGACGAAGACGAAGACGATGGGCAGGCGGCGAGAGAAGAACGACAGCGACACACGCAACAATTCAGAAACAGCGACAGCCATGGCCAAAAAAAAAAAAGAGGCACAAACAAGAAACACGTCCAATGGTTAAAACGATGAAAGAAAGAAAGAAAGGGGCAAAAGAAAAATAAAGGAAAACAGTCGCTTAACCTCCATTTCTCTGCCACCAACTTCTCGCAACGAAATAAGCAAAAGGATAAAAGAAAATACGAGGCAAATGTGAGCACCAAATATTTTATCGCGGAGACACGGCAAAAAGCAAGCTACAGCGGAGTGATACATTTCGTTTGCTCTCCCTGTTTGCTTCGCGCTTTGGTTAAACTTCCTACTTTTCTTTCTGTACTTTCTTCCTTTTTGAGTGTTAGTCATTTCTCCTTCATTTATACGTCTTCGAGCACCTTTATAGTTTCCATGCCTTTTTCCTTTAACGCAACATACACGTGCGTTTCTTTATCTATTTACGTTTCTTCTCTCCTCGGCGTTCCTATCATGCAGGTATCGGCAACTTTTGCTTTCCTTTTCGCATTATTTATCTCTTTTTTTCTTTTTTGATTATTTGTTTCTTTCCATTTCTCGCGGTCGTGGCAGCGTGGGCAAAAAACAAACAAACTGGGGGAAAAGGCTTCGCTGGCCGAGAGGGTTCCCGAAATAGCGTCCCATGCGCCACAGCTGCCCGAGCGTGTGCCGAACGAACGCCGGAGAAACCGACGAAGCGAAGAGACGAAACCGATTTATTAATTTTTTTTTCCCCTCACGGCTCGATGCGGAGAAGACGACTCTTACTACACCACTCGAACCATCTTTCTTCTTCTGGACCACACATTCCACCACCTCGGTCCGGTAGTCACTAGCAACTCAAAAGAAAGAAAGAAAGAAAGAAAGAAAGAAAGAAAGAAAGAAAGAAAGAAAGAAAGAAAGAAAGAAAGAAAGAAAGAAAGAAAGGAAGAAGGGAAGAAAGAAAGAACGAAAAGAAGTTTCTGCGCTACCGGAAGGATGCAGAGTCGTTGTCAACGAGAAATGGAACAAATGGACGGGAAGCCACGGGCAATATACTGAAACCGGTAGATTTTCTGTTCGAACGAGTGCTGAAAATGTCGAACGTTGCCGTTTTCTATTTTTTTTTTTTTTTTGCTGCTTCGAAAGAACGTTACATAGCCACCAGATCACTCCACACAATATGGTTGACAACTTCTCGAGCATCCCAAAGAGCTTGCTCTAATGTTCGTACAACAAAACAGTATTCCACTCCGCGGTGGCGCAGCAGTTACGGTGCTTGGTTTTTATTTATTTTTTTTACAGACATCTTGGGTTATACGTCGCAAAACCACGATTTTATTATGTGAGATGCTATACAGTGCAGGGCTCCGGGAATTTCGAACACCAGCTAGCGTTCTTTAACGTGCACCGACATCACACAGTACTGCACAGGCCTCAACATTTCATCGCCTCCATCGAAATGCAGCCGCCGCGGCTGGGATTCGATCCCGCGACCTTCGGATCAGCAGACGAGTAGCATAGACACTAGACCACCATGGCCGGGAACGCACTGTCTATGAGCCGAAAAAGCGAGGGCAGGATCCCCGTTGCGGCTGTCGCTCTTCGATGGAGGCGAAATGCTACAGGTCCTAACACCGTGCGATGTCAGTGCCCGTTCAACAAAACAAATAAATAAATAAATAAATAAATAAAAACACAAAATTTAGAACGGTCGAAATTTACGAAATTTCAGGAGCCTCTCACACAACGGCCTGATGCATAAGCGTATCCTAGTTTTTGGCACCAACAGTTATTATATCAAAAACAGGACTGTCAGCAGAGCCACAACTAACTAACAGCACTGTTTTTCGCACAGACAGAATACGAGAAGCACCATTTAGAGTAGACTCCCGTTAACGCAGACGTGAGGGGACCCTTGAAATTTCTGCTCGAATTATCGCAAGCTTGATTTGTCAGATGCGAGAAGAAGTGTGGTTCGATGATAAGCGCCGGGAAACACGGAGACTACCAGGTATTACAGATAATGATTTCTTGCCACATTCCTTTTTCTTTTCTTTTCTGTGCTAGTGGTATAGAACGCTTCGACAAGTGATGACAGGCTATTGTCTTTATATGTGACTGTTATAAGTTCTTTCTTTTCTTTTTTTTTTAGTGGCAACTACTCACCGCAAATATTGACGTACACTTCAGAAACACCACATTCACGATAAATTACTTCCACTGAGGTGTTTCCTTAGAAAGTATGCACCAACTAGCCCTGCAACAAATGAGTACTGTTAAAAGAACACATGATCACTAATGTTCAGCTAGAAGGAAACAAAACAGCCGATATTTCTGGTAAGCATAAGTAAAGAGGATTAATTGATAGAATTAATCGAATCGGTGCAGTTTGAATTAAGCAGCTTGTAAATACGTTCCAGATACAGCAGTCGAACCTAGAACTTTAAATTTTGGTTGAATTAATCAAAAGCCTGAATTATCAAGGTCTGAATTATTGAGGGTATACTGTAAGAAGTCCATGCACAATTGGCATGCAGATTCGTTGACCAATGTGTTTTTGAAACAGGGAAAATCAATATCCGGGGCGCAGTGCGTAATTCAAGGGCCATTTCCAAATGCATATCAAGGCACGGGGGAATTCCCTTTCCATAAAACAGGCGGTCAGCGAAAGCCCGCGTACAGACATGACAGATGCGAAGTGTGCTGAGTATTTGACCCAAACAAGAACACGGACGAAAAATAAAAAAATAAAAAAACCTATATATCGCTACAGGGCAAGCGCGGAGCCTAATCAGGTTCGCGCAGGATGCGTCCCCACGCGAGCTTCGCGCTGCCTGGTTTATTCAGGGAGGAACGGGCTGTGGTCATTAATATGATCACTCGCGTGAACGTCTGCCTTCCAACGCTAATCCTTCCAATTTGTTGCCGAAAAAAGAAAGAAAAGAATAACTTAGAGTGCCGCGCGCCAACAAATCAGGACACCCATTCTTGAGATCGCCCCGACTAATCCGTCCCAAAAACGAAATAAATGTTAACAATGAATCCCTCCAACAAACGAAATAAATTTTAACAATAAAATTACCGAAAAAAAAAGTACGACATGAATTTAAATCCTCCGGCAACATAAGGGCAGTGCCGAAGTAGATAAGAACGACTTCCGGCCACTGTTGCGATAACGGACGGTGCGATTATTCACGCAAGGTCGTCACGGCGCAGCGCCGAGTGGACGTTGAGAGATAAGGCGCAGACGGGGGTTTACGCGATTGTACCGGATGAAGGCTTATCGCGCCCACGCTAAGGCCAGAAAGCCGGTATGCCCAACAGTATTATATAGATAACGCGCAGTACGGAAGCGCAGTGTTGCGATACGGCAGGCTTTACCAAGCTGGCAAGTACATATTTAAAAGTCCAATTACAGTAGTGAAGTCTCATCAAGGAACGTTTAAATTCCGAGTTATCATGAGGGAGATCTCCAACGCGGGAACATGATCCACGCGGCAGTTTGGTTCTCCGAAATGATTCTGGGCGCCTGAGGTTCTTCAAACTGTTCCTCAAGCATACAAGAAGAGACGGCTGCGTTTGCGCTTCTTCGCCTCTATCAAAGTTTTCAGTCCTACCGGGATGCACTGTGCGATCACGGAGTGAATCCATTTGATAAAGCATGTATGTAGGTTCAGCGTGGTTAGTATGAGAACGTTTCAGCGAAAGATTTCAGGGAAAGAAGCACTGTCATAATCATCATCATTACGCCGACTACTATAGGGCAAAGACCTCTCCCATTGTTATGCAGTAACCGCGGTCCTGTCCTAACTGCGACCTCGTTATTCGCGCAAACTTCTTGAACTCATATTCGCCCTCCTAACCCCCGTGCCCCCCCCCCCCCCCCCCCGGCCTGTTATTTTTGCCACTCTCTAAGGATCCATTCACCTTTAATGGGACACTAAAGGTAAATATTGACAGTGGCTAGACGGATTTCTTTTTCTTTTTAACCTGTGTTGGAGTTACGTTAAATCGGGGTAACTGGAAAAAACAGAGATACAATTGAAGATCATAAAAGTGTACCGCTTTCCGTACCACTACGTATAACGGGAGTAGAAAATAAAATAAGAAAACCAAAAGAAATATATTCAGGTGATATGAAAATTGAAAAGCTAAAAGGAATAAAAATGGGGTGGTTAGGAAAGCTACCAACGCTTCCTGCGTGCTAATGAATTATTTCTTTTCTAAGTTTTTCGATCGGAAACAGCCGCCTAAAATCGCTCAGGTATCGCAGCTCAATTTGAATCACCCGCGCCGAAAAAGGGGGGACTTGCACGTCACAATCTCGGCTGCCAGCACTATACGGTGCAGCGAGCTCCAAGGCCACAATACGCAGCAACAACTGTCGTTTACTGCACGCTTATTTACTTTGAAAATTTACGTAATTAACTTTTCATTTATAACCCGGAGCAGTAACCGAGTGCTCAAACTAGACGGGCTGAGGTCATTTCAAGAAGGTACGCAATAGGAGAGGCACGGGTGACGCCACTCCATTTCCTCAATTTCTTCGTTCTCAATTCTTCGTTCTTCGTTCTCAATTTCTTCGTTCTCTTTAAAAACTGCTTATTTGCCGCGAGGACATGGCGAACTGCTTATCGCACAAACCTATTCTTTCAATTTTGCTCAACTTCGCGATTGTCTTCAGTGTCCATTCGTGACCAACAGTTCACTTGGGCACTGAAGTGGTTATTGAAATAGGCAGGAGGCGAGGGCGAAATGCGTTAGGTTACTCTGTCGACGGCACCTCGACATAATAGGCACGCACACGCAGTACTTTAAATACAGTGTATTGCGAGACGTCTTCGTCCTTCATTAGAAACAACAGACTGTTGGCAAGCGAGTGCAGGAACGTATGAGATACAAAAAAGAAAGGAAGAAGAAAAGAAGAAGCCTGAAAACCCGCATTCTAATGCAGGAGGCACAGCATTTCCACGCCCAGTATCTCTTCTCAGTAGAACATTAAAAAGAAACGGTAAAGCTAGTGTGTTTAGAACAAGAGCTTAACCACTGAGAGCACATGCTCGTCCACAATGAGAGAATAGCTCGGTTAGAGATGTTCTTATTTTTATTTTTTTACCGGCTCATGGATTACTTCAAGGGCGATAAAGACATCATCCGAAAGTCCCAGCCAACGCTTCAGGGGGCCAGGCCATCAGACAGGCCGATAGAACACGCCAATGCGGGCGCGCAAGGCAAATCCCAAACGGCCGGCAACGCGACACCGCACAAGGATACCCGCCCTGTTATCGCACACGTTGCTCTTCATCCGAGAAAAAAAAAAAAAAAAGGAAAGAAAGAGAGATTCAATCAGCGAGGGGAGACGCGACGGCACCGTAACTTTGGTGAGCAACCTTCGCATTGCGAGAAATGCGATGTGCAGACCGTCAAGGGTCAGCAGGGCGAGACGGACGCATCTCTTTCGCCGAATCGGACAACCTGAGCGGCAGTGTCGCAACTGCGTGTTACTCGTGGTCGAAGGGCATTGAGTCGATCGACAGAGACAGCGGGCGAAATCCGATCGCTACAAGCAGCGGCGGGGCAGAACGAAGAATGAGAGATCACGTAGGGGGGAGGGGAATCCCCGAGAGGATGCGGGGCAGCCGCCAGCCGGCTGCGGACAATCGGGATCAACGTAGGACTATCGACAAAAAGAAAAAAAAAAAAGACACTAAGGAACTCTCCTGTTTGCGGGAAGGCGAGAGAGAGAGAGAGAAGATCGAAGCCACATAGTGCAAAACGACCCTCACAAGGTGCCCCCGCCGAATCAAGGTCCGGTTTTCAGGGAGGCCACGCGAAACGACTCCCAGTGTGCCACGCCGCTGTCCGCTACGAAACGGAACAGATCGGACGTAAGGGAGGGGGGAGAGGAGACGACAGTGTGAGAGAGAGAACTACTCACCGTGCTGAAGCGAGGCCGGGGGGGGGGGGGGGGGTGACCCCCTCCTACCCTCCCGGGTAAGGGGGGGAATACATGGTGCGGTGATGTCGGAGGTAGAAGCAGAAAACCATAATGAATAAAACGGACGCAAAGAAAGATATATGCCAAATTTTCCAGCACGCGTACGGCGCGAGCCAGGTCGTGCGAGCAGCAACAGCAGTCACGCGCGCACAAAGGAGAGGGGATTCCCCCCCGCGCCTTGTATTTTATGACGATTATTATTTGGTGTCCTTTAAGAGGCGGTGGGATAACAGGCGGCCAGTACGGTGGCTATGAAACGGGGCGGGGAGGTGGGGGCACACGACCAGCTGTCGTTTGTGTGCGCACGCGCCAGCGAGGAACAGCGGGACCAAAGCCTTCGCGTACACACAACGTACATTAGCTCTGTTCTTCCGCACCCCTGCTACATTTTCTGTAGGGGGTAAGGGGGGGGGGGGGGCAAGCACGGGGGAAGGATGGGGCCGCTCGCTGTGTGCGAGCGTACCGTTAGAAAGAAAGGAAAGGAAAAGAGGAAAAAAAAAGCGCAGAGAGAGAAACGAGTGGTTCAGCCCTCCCATAAACCGCTTCACGTAACCCCCTGCCCGTCCCGTTATGCATGTCGTCGACGCAGACCCGTTCGGCGGGTGCAATACCGGTTTTTCACCCGCGCCTCCGTGTCGCGTCCCCCTCAGAAACGCACCTCTGCGGGATCGATGAAAGGTGTCGATTCGCAACACCAAGATCAAAGAAACACCGCCGCGGTGACAGACGTCCCAAACAGTGTATCGAAAAACGGCTCGTAAGAGAAAGAAAGAGGGGCGGGGGGGGGGGGGCGCCCTTTTGGGCACGCTGTATAAACACCGCCAATACTATGGCGACTGCATCAGCGTTTACGTCAGCGCGACGCAATCAGGACGTGTTGATCTAGCATGATGCGAAAGGACCGACTACCGTTGCTCTTTGGCTGAGGTAGCTACTGAGCATTGAGTAGTCGCACAGGGCATAAGTTTGTAAGGCAGTGCGACCATTAGCCGTGTTGACCAAGGCAAGGAGATGTAGTAAACGAAAACAAAGAACGATAACGAAGTAACCGGTCACGCAATAGAAGTAATTTGTATGTCTTTGGCACGTAAAACCCAATCAGTCTTTAATTATATTTATTGTTTATCTTCACACTCACTGCATGCATTACGCGCAGAATGCCAAACGTGGACCTCAAAGCCACTCCCTTCATCTTCGATATTAAGAGCTACTGAATGCAGCCAACCCCCTCCCAACCTTCATTCGTGTATCATGAAACTCATGACAAAAAGAGAGCATAGCCCGATCTGTGACCTACCTTCGTCTATTTTGACATTTGCCATTAGTATCAGCTATTATGTTGCATCGTTTGTCTTGTGTTCCTTTGTTTGATGTTTGACCTTGTATAACACACAAATGCATTATTTTACCTGTTTGTATAATTTCACTGCTGTTTGTTAAAGCTTTCGCTCTTGAATTGCTTTGTAACCCCACTCCTGCCATAGCGCATTTCCGCGCTGCAGTATGTATAAATAAATAAATAAATAAATAAATAAATAAATAAATAAATAAATAAATAAATAAATAAATAAATCCTATCTACACATTCTATCCATCTCTCCATATTCCTATGTCTATCTAACCTCGAATATTCTTTTTTTTCTTATTGGGATGACTGGCAGAGCGCGGACACATTTTTGGCGATTTTCATCGATGGTACGTTGTCGCTAGCCAGCTCTTGATTCCACTATTTTCAAGCTTTTCTTACTTGGTACGATACCACTATTTCCCTGCGCCGTACTGCGTTGTACAGAGTCGCCTCCGCATTGGTGACAACTTAAACGGACACCAAAGTTAAAATGTGATGTGGTTTAGAATGATACCGTATCTTTCGAGAACACCATTGTCAATTTCCACATATTTTCAACAAGAGATAACGAACGCTGAATTTTTAGCTTTGAATTTGATTGATTTGATTTCAAATTCGCGCTGGAGCTTTGAAACGGACACAATAAACTGGCTTTAAACGTTAGTAAAACTAAATATATGGAAATTCATTCCCCATACAAAGTTATTGATTTGGACTCGTGTGTGCTTCAGGCTGAGAGCGAAAGCATAGAAAGAGTAAGTAGCTTAACATACCTTGGAATTGTGTTGGATCACCATTTCAGCTGGAAAATGCATATTGAATCTCTCTGCAAAAAACTCGCGACAGTCTGCTATACGCTTTTCAAATGTCGCCAGTACTTCGATGCGGCCACTTTAAGAACAATATACTTTGCCCTATTTCACAGCCAACTCTCGTACTGTATTGAATCTTGGGGCCATACATACGATTCATACCTAAAGCCGCTTATAATCCTGCAAAAACGTGCTATCCGATTTATATCAAACGCAAATATATGGCTTCATCTAAACCATTCTTCCGACAGCACCAGGTCATGCCTCTACAACTAGTCATAAATTATAAAACAACACTAATGGCGTACAAGTCTCTAACATGCGATGTCCCTCTTCACCGCTCCCTTTTCATGCCTTCTCAATTGCAAACAAGAGGCCATCATTGCGGTAACTTCTTAAAACCCCTGGTTAAAAATGTATATGGCAAAAGGCGACTTTACAGTGTTGGAACGTCATTGTGGAATAACCTACCAGTGCAAGTGAAACAACATAATGCTTTCATATTGATGCTCAAACGTCATTACAAAGAGCTCTATTAGACTAGTGATATGTTTAGTGACATGATGAAAAGTGACATGATGTTAAACTAATGTTTTGTATGCTGACCACGAATGCTATTAACACATGTACAGAAATATTAGATGCATTATTATGTTCAGTATGTACACCAAAAACCTGTTCAAACTGTAGTGTATAAGTTGGATTTTTTCTTTTCAATGTGTTCTGTATCTGTGTACAAGTCATATGTTTTTCAAAATCATCTCCATCTTAAGCTAAAATGTCGTTCATTGTATAACTATCTCCTGCCTGTAATTAATGTATGTTATAATTGCATGGATCCATACTAGCATTCTGCTAAGGATCCTGATGTTGTTAACATGTTTTTCTTTACTGTATTTTGTTTATTAATAATAAAGTTCAAAGTTCAAAGTTCAAACCTAACGAAGTCAGAAGGCCGATTTCCTTTTTATTTATTTATTTTTCATATTCTCGCCCTATTCGCTCCATCAGATGTTCTGAAACAGCCTGTGTTAAGTATCGGGCTTCCTTAGAACACAATGCATGTCTTTCTTACCGATACATAGTGACGTAGGCCTTAGAAGATGACGTCAAATATCTGTGATGTCAGCCGTATTAGTGCTGGAACTTCAAAGCAGCGTCGCCACCTTTTTTTTTTCCTTTTGCGCGTTTCCCAGATTACGGAGGGCAATCTTCACGCATGATTTGTATTTCTTGTATTGAGAACCTAGCCTAATAATAAGAGAAAACTTGTTTTTCACTTCAATCCCTTCTTAACGCAGACACGTTTCATTTCCGCACGCACGGCTTATAAGACGAAAAAAAAAAAGACCGCGTTGTGTCGCTAAATATAAACGTACTTGACTATACTATAACCTTCGACGTAATCTTTTCGCTTTCTTATAGCGCAGATTTAACCGACCTGTACGGCAGCGAAATAGCGTTTTTATAGTAGGCTGTCCTTCGCATTTGCATAAGCTAGAGAAATGTATTCATGATGACCCCGGGTGCCGGAAATAGCGAGAGCACCGTTTCGGCCGGCGTCGGTCTATATTTGGCCGCAACGGCAGTCGCCTTCGCGTTCACAACGTACGGCTACATAGACTAAACAAGACGAAGTAGGTTTATAATCACTGGTCTAACTAGGAGAGCTACTTTATATCAACCCAGCTCCTCGATCAGCCAGCAAACTGTAATGTCTTCGCTTAGGCGATTTTTTTTAAAAGTAATACGTTCCTGTGCCTTTACTGGCCGCTTTCTCTCATCGCGTGCGCGATTGAACTACGGCGCGCAACACTGGCATAGCCTAACAATTTCTTTCGTGGTCAAAGCAGCGTCAAGAAATCTTTTGAGGGCCCCATCAACCCCTCCACCTCACCCCGTACCCACCCCTCGCCCGTCTAGGTTAATTCCTCGTGACAAAAATTACTGATAAAATAACAACACTTATACACGCCAAAATATCATCACGCGGTCAACTTTCCCAACTTGCGCTGTGTTTCACTTCGATACATATGCTCGCTCCAGTCTTTGCCCGAAATCAAGCCATCGTTCTCAGTCCCAACAGTTCGACGGTTTCTGACGCAACCCAGTCGATGTTCTCACTGGCATACTATAGCATCAGTTATCGATGTTGGGTGACGCTATGTATACGCAATTCGTGCGTCTTGATGTAGCTACCCCTCTGCTCTGTAATGCTTATTGTAAACTCCGGTGGTATAAATAAATAAATAAATAAATAAATAAATAAATAGTAATGTTCGCTTGCGAAGACTAGGGGCTCTGTGTCCTGGACCTTCTGCCACTGCTCGTGGCGCGTTATAATTATGTTCTTGGTTGTTATATATTTTTGTCTGCGTTATTACTGCGCCATAGAAAAGAAGCTCAATATATATCCTGTCTAAGAAGAACGTAATGTGTGCAATATATTTATGTGGTGCTTATTAATGTCACAAAAAAAATTCATGCATGTCTTCGTGCCTTCGTATTTCTCTGATGTCCAGGTAATTTGTACGACTCATGAGCTATGCGAATGATGTGACAAGATTCCCCCCTCAGGCTGATATATACTTGCAGCTTTTCGGACTGGTCACTCCCACAACGTTTTTTTCAAATAAGTTCAGGCTAACTGAATAGCGTGAGCGTGCCAAGTAAGCTCGCAACATACAGTGTCCCATGGTCCTGGGCTAATGTGCCGAATGACTACAAGAGAATATACGTGGAAACATTTTTTTCCGTTTCAGATTTTTAAAACCCACCTTCCCTTTCTTCATTCTTCGATATCTCAGCTTCAGTACGCAGTACAACACTGCAGCGTCATTGATTTAAACACACACACAAGAAAATGGCACCATTTATTCTACACAGCGGAAAGCTACTGTACTAGAGGGAAGGAAAGGCGATCGTGACTACCCGTAAGCACAACTCGACTAGCTGGACCACACGAAAATACAACAGACGGCAAGGGCACAGTTTTCCTAAATGAACCGCAGCTTTCTTTAGTTTTTCTTTAACCAGCAGATCACGCAACGCCTCCCTTCGCTCCACATCGGAAGGCTATCAAACTGGTGATAACAGGGACAATGTTTCATTTCATAAATAATCATGGAGAATCACACGAAGTGATTGGTTTCTGAGGGTTTTGCATCCCAAATACATAATGTGATTGTGAGAGAAGCCGTGCTGGAGGTTTCCGGAAATTCGGACCACCTAGCTGGGGTTCTCTAGCTTACCCTGGCATCGAACAGTACACGGGCCTCAACAATTCGCCTCAACCGAAATGCAGATTCGGAGAAGTAACGTGCGAAATCAATTCGTAAGTTATTTCACTTTCGGTCGCAAACACGGAACCACTTTGACAGCTTTCCGCTAACTGTCCACGCACCGGCGACATAACCGTCAGTAACTTACAACGTTATAGCGTACAACGTTCAGAAATATATACAATGCTACAGAACTCGGGCAGGACGCTGACGGGGGCTCACAATTCACTGAATAATCTCCGCGAGCAACATCACAAAAGCAAAAAGAAAGCAAACAGCCAGATGCTGAAAATAGAAGATTAAAGAAAGGTGCAACAACAATAGGAGAGGCACCGAGCGCGCCAGAGCCACGCGAACGCGCGTCGGTGGGGGAACATGGCGGCGTGACACGCTCCACTGAGCTCAGCGCTGCCGGGATTTCCCCCGGGGATTGGGGAGTTGAGAGGGGACGCTTTTCCCGTACAGCACGCAAAAAAGAAACCGGTATAGTACGGCTGGGCTGTAGCTGTAGCTGGGCGAGCGCTCTTTGCGAAGGAAGAGTGCGCCCCGCGGCAAGGGAGAAGTTACTGCCGTTCGTAACGCACGACGGGAAAAATAGGGATAGGAAGGACGAGATAGCGGGAGGGGTGACGTCACCTGTCGATGACGTCACCTTCTCCCATCGTCGTCTTGTCGAGTCCTCACGCAGGGGAGAATGGCCACCCCGTACGAAACGCCCGGCTTACATAGTCTTACCGTAATTCAACTCGGCCCGCTGCGTTGCCGGCGTTTGCTTCAGCGCCCCCAAGCGGTCGTATAGGCATACGTGTGAAGGCGTCGTCTGCTTGGTGAGGAAGGTGGGCACGACTGACGGTGTTCGTCTGCTTTTCCTTCACTTTCATTTTTCGCTTTCTTTTTCGGTGCTGTGCTGCTTAACGTTTAGAAGGGCAGGGTCAACTCTCAGAGGAAGAAGTAAGCCGTATGTGTAACACATTGCGCGAGCTAGGCGACCACAGAGAAAGAAAAGAAAAAAGAAACACCCAAGAAGATCGTCGTGTCTGCTCCGGAATTGGATTGGATCGACTTGTTCGCGATGTAGCAGCCTGCGGTGGAGAGGGAAGCACCTCAGAACGCAACAAAGAAGGACGTAGAAGGAAAGGCTTCGTTCGCCGCGAAGCGCAAGAAGACAACGGCGCGTGGACGGAAGAAGAAGGGGGGATTCGAGGGCAGCGAACCGCATCAAATCGAAGAGGAGGGTGGTGCGCCGTCTGCTCGAGTAGCGAGTTCTGCTTTTTTATAAGCAGACGACGTTACTACGCAAAACAGGGGGCGCTGCTGCAGCCGGGAAGAACACTTTCTGCAGAAGGAAGACGGGGATTGAGGAGGGTAAAAAAATGAGTAAAAGTAACCGGTAATATAACGCTGGCCCCTTCTTCCTGGATCGATCTAGTAAAACACCGCGCCGGTTGGAAAACGGGCTCCTTCGAGCGATGTACGAGTTATACGGTAAAACGAAACACGAGACACGTGCGAGGACAGAAGAAGAACAAAGGACGATACGCCAGGCAGCGAAGCAGACGATGAGAAAATCGGGTACGCGCCAGACGGGCATCGCAAAGCGGATAATACAAAATGCCTCCCCCCTTCCCGTTCTTTCCGGAGTGGGGGGGGGGGGGGGGAGGTTAGTGCGGTGGGTGAGGGAGGGTGGGGGTGTACACTACGGGTGGGGATAAAGGGATAACGGAATGATAACGGTACACGGCAGCGACGAGCTTGGCCCCGTGAGAAACGCGAGAGCCAGGGCAGCTGGCGGCGCTTAGCAGACGGTATATACGCGCAGGGAGGGGTTGGGAAGCAGAAGACAATGAGTGCCAGCACGTGCGGCACGAAATAAAGGAGGCGTAGGGAGAAAGAAGAAGTGGGGAGAGAGGGTGTATGAAAGTTTCGTTCGAACGTTTCAAAAAGTGAACACACGCACAATGCGAACGTTGCACTGATTAAACAACCACCTCCCACTGGACATGCAGGGTGGAAAGAAGACACAAAATGAAAAAAAAAGTGCCCTTAACGAATCGCTGGGCGCAGTTTTCACGCCGTCGCGAGTACACACAGCGACTGCGGCGCAACGGCTCGCACGCTTCAGCAGACGACGGCGTTGCCGTGCGGCACGTGTAGCAGGCGACGCGTTCACCGCACGTATATAACAGACCGATGCCGCGCTGCTAGCAGATGACGCGTTCATGGCACGTATATAACAGACTCGCCGCTAGCAGACGACGCTAGGGATCGCTCGACTCGGTTGCCCGGAATTGGCCGGCACAACTCGCGCGGAAAAAAAAAATGGGAACAGCTGGCAGCAAAGTCCGGTGTCCGAAATCGCCGAAGCGCAACCGGCGTAACGCACGGCGCGTGCCAACCGCACGCGAAGAGGGCGGCGGGCGAGATTTTTTTTGTTTTTTGTCTAATCCTTGTGATTCTTTTTTTCTTCGTTCAAGAGCGCCGTTGGCGTGTCAAGCCAGCGAGTCAATGTAATTTGGCCGGCAGCCGGCCAGGTATAGCGAACGCGCTAGCGGTGACCAGATTGCAGGGCCGGCCTGGGAGCACCGCTCGTTATAGGCTTCTCATAAGTCAGCCAGACGCGAACGGGAAACATTACACTATCCAAAGGCTGCTATTGAAAGAAAAAAAGAACAAAACAGAGAAGAACACCAAAACGTCGAGGGGCACATTGAAGTAGTGTGGCTGCCTTCACCAATTAGCAAGAACAAGCGTGCCCACCCGCCTGCTGTCGCAAAAATTTACGTGTCATTGAATTGGCCATACCTCGGCGCGGCGAGAAAGTAGTTCCGCTAGCTTACTCCGCCATTAATTAGATTAGTGGTGCAACGAGTGATCCGTGTAGTTTTGTGTTACACGCGCGGAGACACACGCGGCAACGTCTGCTGCGGATAAAGGTGGCGCGCTAACATGCTAATGCGGCTAACTCGAGTGCTATGCAAATAACGCGGTGCTGAACCGCAAGATTAGATGAAGGATACTAATGGTGCAGGCGATAATTTTCGGCCAAAGTGGCTACTTATCAGTAACGGGGGGCGGGGGGAGGGGAAATTATCTTGAGGCGGCGCGAAAGGGGCTTATAGTTACTCAGATGGCATTAACGCTCTCCGAACACCGAAGCAGGAAAACAAGTTCAATGCACCTTAATTTGGTTTTACACTTTTCGCCGCCTATAGAATGTGCAGGCCGTTTCCATCGCAATGGACAATACGATGACGTGTGAACGCGGTCACCCGAAAAATCCCTGGAATCGGCGTCAGATGTCCCTGGACGACCATGAAATCTCCGTTGTTTGCGTACACCACGCGAGTAACTGACAGTAGCCGACAGAGCTTCGTCTCACTCAGAACGAGTTGCTGTCTCCATGTGTCTTAACATAAGGGCGCTTCGGACGCCTTCGAACCGACTGCCCATCGATTGAAAAGTCACGTTTGAGCTACTACACGGGCGGTTTCGATGGCCGCCGAGTCAGTAGTCTATCGAGCTCAATGGACTATCGACTCTACGGCCATCGAAACCGCCCGTGTAGCAGCTCCAACATGACTTTTGAGTCGATGGAAAGTCGGTTCGAAAGGCCTTCAAAGCGCTCATGTGACACTAGTATTAGACCCACGTCCCACTGTCACTGTGTCGGCAGGTCAAAGTGAAAACGCCCCCTTAAGATCGAAACCGAAATTGGGTTGCTATAAGGTATCTGTATTAAATATATATTGATTGTTTTCTGGGTCACCACGATACTCTATTTAGTGTCATCAACCATCAGTTCTTCTAGTCTTTTTTCACTTAGATCAGTAATACCTAACCCTCTGACATTCGTGGAAGTGATGCTTTGATATAGACGTCCTCAAGAAGAGATTATCAAATTGTGAAACAAGGCGATGACCATTCATGTTAAATATACGCGCGATTTCCATAAGTAATGGCGATAGCAAAATACAGTCACCTAATGTCAGGTACACTGACTATCGAGTGATATCTTAAATGCTTGAATCACCTTAAGTTTCCAGACAAGAACACTACCTACTCCACTGAACTAGTCGACCACAAAATAGGAAGAGTCGAAGCTCACCATAAATATAAACACAGTGGTTGCTGAACGAATGCCGACAAGACAACCACGACAAGGGAAACAAAGATTAGGAGAGAAAAATAAATGAAATATCGGGGGGGGGGGGGGGCGGGGACGACGACGACGAGGAATACGTCATGGCTTGAAATATGTCCAGTTGCCCTCGGCCAGGATGGCGCTGAACGCTCATTTGTGGATCAAGAGGATTGCCGCGTACCAAAGGGGCCACCTTGTGAACTAACGCGCAAGTAAAAATTATACAACCAATTGATTGTTTGATTTCTGAGGTTTTACGCTCCCAAAACCAGCATGTGATTTTGAGGGACGCCGTAGTGAGGGGGACTCGGGAAATTTCGACACTGACATCGCACAGTACACATGGGCCTCAACATTTCGCCTCCATAGAAACGCAGCCACCACGGCCTGGATTCGATCCCGCGACCTTCGTACCAGTCTCCATAGCCGCTGTACACCACCGCGGCAGGGCTAGACGAAAGAGGGTACGGTATACAAAGAGAGACGGTGACAAACAAATTGGGACGTCCCTTCATCCAGACGTCTTCCCTCGAATGCCGTGCTTTCTCTCATTTTATATGCCTTCTTTTCCCGAGCACTGTTCAACTGAGGGGTGAGCAAGACGCCGGGGAATCCCAAGCTCGCGCGCCAGTTTCCGCGGCCGACGGGGGGTGCACGTCTATTTTAAAAGGCGGAGGCGGCGAGCGGCCGACTGGCTCGATGCCGTCACGGTCGGCAGCACAAGCACGCGTAACAATGTCGCCACGCGGAGACGCCGTCACCGTGCAAGTTGTCTGTCAACATAAAAGAACCGAGACGTCACGCCAAGTCACACTCATTTCCACATCCACGCTCTGAAGATCTTTAGTGTGCCAAGTGCAAGACAGTGTATACTTTTGTAACGTACAAACCCGGTTGCCCCGTGGCACCAATCGTCCATCCATCCATCCACCTAAACATCCATTTATTCGTTGGTTCGTTCGGAACTCGCCGCGGTGGAGTGGATATGGTGTGCGACTGCTGACACGAAGGTAGCGGGTTCGAAACCAGGCCGTGGTGGCTGCATTTCGATGCAGGTGAGATGATCGAGGCACAGGTACTGTGCCATGTCAGTGGACGTTAAATAACCTACAGGTGGTCGAAATCTCCGGTGTCCTCCACTACGGCGCCTCTCATAATAACGTCGTACTTGTGGAACGGAAAGCCCCATAAGTCACTATTATTAATGGTCGTTCTTTCACTCACTCACTCACTCACTCACTCACTCACTCACTCACTCACTCACTCACTCACTCACTCACTCACTCACTCAAAGTCAATCACTCAATCACTAACCGATCCTAAGCTAATCATCCTGAACTGGCTGCATGACCAATCAACTGAACGACCAAGCGATTTTGATTCGTGACCGAAGGTAGAACAGCAGTTTTCAAAGGCGCCTCGGTTAAATGACTGTTTGAGGACATTTTGGTCCTTCAACAGAGAAGACTTGAGCTAGCAGCAGCAATAACTTGCAAATGGACGAACAATAAATACGATATGCACAAGCTGCGCTGATGACTTTCCAAGACACATTTGGCTATCTCAGCTGGCAAACCATGATGCCAGAATATTGATTGGTTGAATGATTAATTGATTGATCGATTGACTAACCTGTGGACCCTTACCGTAAAACCCGCATAG
Organism: Hyalomma asiaticum; assembly: GCA_013339685.2. Taxonomy (NCBI): domain Eukaryota; kingdom Metazoa; phylum Arthropoda; class Arachnida; order Ixodida; family Ixodidae; genus Hyalomma; species Hyalomma asiaticum. The sequence continues at coordinate 58,280,456 of CM023491.1, forward strand.
ATGCTACCACTGCGGCAGTTGGCAGTCGAACATGCGATGTCTTCCAACACGGCGAAATCTCTGTACGCATCGTCCTTATCATATACGTACAAGCATGCACGAAGGTAATTAAACTCGCAAACAAAAGCCTCAGAATAACGAAGCAGACTGTACGAATTCGCTTCGCAAGACAGATACGCCTAAGGCAAAGCCCCACGCGAACGCATTGTCAGCCGAGCCCCGCGAGGCGAGTGATGGGTAAATTAAATATGAGCTTCCATTCCCGTCCCAGCCTGATTTGCCAGCTGGGTCCGCTCCCCCATCACGCGTGGAATATTCCGAAAAGAACAATCGCAGTGAAAGAAAAATATTCAAAGCAAAAAAAAAAAAGGACTTGCCTAGGTTTGTCGAACAAACACCGTATACACCATTCGTGCACTCACCATGGACGCGTCCACCCTTGCTTTATCATGCGCACCATAAAACTTGGGACAATAGGTTGAGCGAAGAGAGCTCTGTCGTACATGGTGAAGGACGGCGGAGCCACGACGCCACCACGTCGATGAATGTCAAAAATATATAATAAAAAAAGGTGAGTATGGGGGGCGGATGAACACAGGATAACGCGGGACGTGGGGAGGGGCAACAAGGAAAAAAAAAAGACATTGCGCGGAGACGTAAAAAATTAATGAGGAGGAACGGGCCAGAAAAAAGGGCACGAGCGCGCTCATTTACAGGGAGAAAGGCTGCTGCCGGCGGCGCAGTGCCGTTCCTTTGTTCCCGGGCGACTCTCCCATCACGCGTGCAGCAGCAGCAGCAGCCCACAGCTCTTGACGAGGTTTGCTCGCGAGCGACGATCGATGATGAATCGATTTCTCCTCACCCATCCCCGGTATATCGAACGAACGTCCCTGAGTCGGGAAGCGAGGAAGCGATAGATACATATACACCGAGGAAATATATAATAATAATAAAAAAAGGATAGATATATGATGACAATAAGAGGTCGAAGGCTGCAGCCCTCCGGGAGCCGGTTAGGGTTGGTAAGGTTTCCGTATTAGTCGATCGGGATTGCGTGTAGGGGGTGTGCGTACAGGTTCAAACTACGACAGTGCGTACCGTTATGTAGTGTTCGACGTTCTTTTCATCTTGTGCCGTCCTGCCCCGGTATGAAACGAGAAGTCCGCGAGAGAAATGGCTGACTATGTACGCTCGATATTCTATATAGGAAGAAGCCTTTATCGGCGGTGATATCGTGTAGACTACGAGCTATGAAATGTAGGCCCCTTATCGACGGATACATTTCTCCGGAGATAGAAGTCATTGTAACGAAGGGCCTTGTTTACACGGTCACACGTGGGTGATTTCTGTGGACGGTTAAGCTGAACTTATTGCAGTTTATTGAAGCGCTAGATCCTAAAATTACAGCAGCCCACCGGAGGGTCCGATGAAACATATGTATATGTAAGCGATGCGGGGAATGATCATAAAAGAAAGAAAGAAAGAAAGAAAGAAAGAAAGAAAGAAAGAAAGAAGAAAGGAAGGAAAGAAAGAAAGAAAGAAAGAAAGAAATATAACACTATAGAGTGAAAAGAAATCGGAGAAATGAAGTTACTGCTTAAAAACCGAGGTGAGGCAATAAATATTCATAAATATAACGGTGAGACACAGACAGACAGACAAAGAACTTTTAGTGAAAGGGAAAATTAGCATCCACCCGTTTTGTAGCGCAAGGCTACAAGGAAATCCATACTGATTTCTCAGAAATGAAAGCTTTCTAGTTGCCGAAAAATTCGTCCTGCTCCGGGGTTCGAACCCGGGACGAACGCCTGTCCGGGGCGCTCGCTCTGCCAACTGAGCTAACTAGGAGGCTAGCGATTGACAGCGCGAGGGCGAATCCATCGACAACTCGAAGCACAATGAGGTGAGCTCACCGTATTCAAAGAACTTATAATACGGTGAGAGAGAGCGGAAATTATTAATAATAAATCGTGGAGAAATTTGCCTTGTGACGTGCTTCATATGGTCCACTGGATCAGATTGAACTGAAATGACAAGCGCAGAACATAGCACGGATATACGCAACGTATACACGAAACAGAACTGCACGTATTGGTCTTAAGCGCAGGCACATCATATATGATCGTGACCCCTATCGCCCCCCCCCCCCCCCCACTCCACTCCACTCCCCCCTCACGTAAAGAAAGTATCGACTCGGCTGACCGACACCCTTCACCTGCTTCTCACCGAAAACTCCGCCCCCCGAACGCCATCGCGCGAGCTGCCGTGCGGAAACAAACGTGCGAGCGAGCGATCACAAGGTAACCATAATGCAAGAGCAGCAACAACAAAATAACAAAGGAAAAAAAAAACAACCAATACCCGACAGGCTTCTTGCGCCAAACAAGGTATCACACAACCTCGACAACGTATATATTGAGAAAAAAAGAAGAAACCAAAAGAACGAAGTGACCGGTTCAGAAAGAGGAAAGACCGCAGCTCCCCAACCCAGCCGGCCCCATTATCCATCACGTGCGTGCTCTGCGCATGCGCCGGGGAATAACGCGAAGGCGGTGAGGAGCCCGGTGGTGAGGGAACCGGCAGTCGCAAACGCACCGAGCCACGTGATCAGCCACGGGACCGGAAAGAGGGTGTGGGTGGGGAGGGCAACCGCCGCTTGCGTTGATCCAAAGGTGACGCGGCTTACGTATATCTTATATATGTGCTCTACATATAACAGCTGTGGCCGCCATTTGTATAACTCCTTCCTTATGCCCCCCCCACCTCAATCTTTCGAATCTCTGTGAGGACCGTTGCTTGCGTTAACGACGTATAACACTGAGTTTTGGTGACAACAGAACACTGTCGTTTACAGGCATTGCTCTCCACAAATGTCCCGTCCACGCGTGCACGCACGATGGATGTCGTTTCAAATTTCGAGAGAAACGCGACGTTTGATTGTGCAGCCACCTAGTGTTCACCCTATACCACTGCGATAACCTGCGTCCACGAATGTTTCACTATATTTATAAAACCTTTGTAACAGAGCAAGTGTTGCTACGGGTTAAATTAATACCGACCTTACGTGACTGGCTGCGCGGAGAAATCCGTAGATGACCCGACGTTGATTAGTTTAAATGTTATAAATAGTGCACGTTACAATGTATTACGAATGCTCAAAATCAGAAACAAATACATAATGAAGACTACGACTGAACCTTCTGCGCTGTCGAGTTGGGCGCACCCACACGGACGTTTACTTCCGACATATACAAACATTTGCTCACAAAGGCGCACACCCCTATTGCCAACGTTACAAGCAAGTGCGTTTATAAGTAACTACGCTTACAAATACAAAGGCTGCTTCAGCAGCTCGTTATCATGGCAGTGGAAGGCGGAAGATATATCTCGGGATGTTAGCAAGACAACTACTGCGATCCCGGCCGCAGAGCCTGCATTTCGACGGAGGCGAAACGTTGAGGCCCGCGATGTCAGTGCACGTTATAAGAACCCCCTGTGGTCGAAATCTCTAAAGCCTTCCACTACGGCGTCTTTCATACTCACATCGTAGTGAAGGACCGTAAAGCTCCAGCAATTAATATTCAAACTAGAAGGGAAGCTCAGGGGAAGATGGAGGCTCGAATCGATGAACAGATCGCTAAAAACGATGTAGAACAGGCAACGTCGCAGGAGCCAACGTTTCCTCTAGCGGACTTGTCTTCGTCAGGACGGCAGCTGAGTTGCCCTCCTGACTTGTCGGAACGTTGGCTCCAGCGACATTCCCTGTTCTACCCCGTTCTTAGCGATCTGTGCAGCAATTGTTCTTATTATTAACTTAAGCTATAGGATCGAACTGAAGGTTTCGCGTGATTGATTCCTGTAGTGTAACGCATATATATGAAAGCTCACGACCGTAAACATTGAAGTGGCTCAAGAAGTTGCTGCCCCCCACTGTCACTCAGCCCCGCCACGGTGGTTTAGTGGTCACGGCACTCGGCTGCTGATCCAACGGTCGCGGGATCGAATCCCGTCCCCGATGTAGGCGAAATGTTGAGTGTATACTGTGCGATGTCGGTGCGCGTTAAAGCTGGTCGAAATTCCCGGAGCCATCGACTACGGCGTCTCTCATAACGATATGCGGTTTTGGTACGTAAAATCCCGGGGGTGAATCATCCCTCTTCGCGTACAACTGACGCTTGAAGGGGTCGTGAAACGTTTTCTGAACATTTTGTACCAAGTGCGCATTCGGGACCCTGAACCTCCAATCAACAATATGCATTGTTCCGTTGCGCCGTTTGGGTTGATTTAAAGCGATAAAAAACGCAGTTTCGGTTTCACTGCGCGCGTTCCCCTCAACTCTGCAGTCGACGTCGTGTTAGTAGTCAGCAGACTTCCGAGATTGGCGCGCTCTTGGAGGCAACGGGAAAACAAACCGCGCTGCAGCTTTGCTTCCGAATAGCGGCACCGCACGGTTTCTAAGTATTTGCTTTCTTTCTAGCTTTCAAGTAAATCGATTCTTCTAGAGCAAACGCGAGTTCACTATACCTTTGAACCTAAAGATATCTTAAACGTCACCGAATAGTACCATGCCGGCCCGTAGTGTCGCATAGTCGTTTCGAGAGCGCAAGAACAATGGGGTTTCTAACGGGCGTTATTAAATGTGCACTGAATATCTCGCCGAAATATGTCGAAATCGGCTTGTCCAATGCATATTGAAGCCGTGAAAATTGCAACCGGGCGTCTCCATATTCTTTTGACGACCCCCTTAAGGTCGCACGCAGAAATATTGCCACCAATTTCCGCCCCACAAAAGAGGCGCTGTCATGGCGCGGGAACCGAGTGGTAATTCGGCAGCTGCCCCGAAGGTTTCGTTCGTTACAACTTCATCCCTCTCGTGGGCGGCTGTCCTCAATCTGCTCGGGGGAGCAACGCGCCGAGGTAGGGAACCGCGGTGTCACCATGGCAACGAGTCAACACAATCCCGCAGCGACCGCTTCCACTCGGGAAAGTCCGGACATTACCGACGCGCAATTCGCTGTAGTTTCTCTGTTTCTTTTTTTGCCTTTTTCTTTCTCTTCTTTTTAAATCAGATGAATGCAGGAAACTAGACAGCCCGTGACCTTTAAAGGGGCCCCGAAACACTTGTTTAGCATAATCTGGAAACGCCTTCCGTCAGCCATAGTGGCTTGTGTGAACGCCTGTGCGAAATACTATAGCGCGCTGCGAGCATGAGGGAACTAGCAATCAGGCTTCAAACATGCCTGGAAAGCTCCTACTCTTCCTTCAACATATGGCGTCTCAAGGAACATTGACACTGTTGCTTGAAGTAGAACTAAGATTCCGTAATCGCTTCGGTTCAGCACCCGAGTGCCACAACCACTAGACCACCGTGGCGGGGCTCCTTGACGACGTCACACTACTCATACAAGTGTCGAAGAGGCAGGTCAATAAAGTGAACACGTCACTTCGTATATGATAGAGAGAAGAATTGTATTTTATATTTTAAGAAGCTTTATACCGCGTGAGTTTATATCCGATTACATGGGCTGGCAGAAATGGCTCCTTTCGCAGCGGTTCTACCGCACTTAATTAGATTCGTTTCGTTAAAAAGATGACACGCTTTCCGCGTAGATTGTAAAGGGCGGCAGATTTGTTTTTGCTTGCAGCGTCAACTTTTATTTTTTACTAAGCTTACCAGAAAATCTCAGGTGAAATTTATGCCGCTTCACCTACCAAAGATTATGCACTACATCTATGTGACTTGCAACAATCAGTTATAGATTAAGCGCGGGCAGAATTGTACAATGCTCATAGAATGAACTTGCGTTACCTTGCAAATACGGCATGCTTTCTCAAAATGGGCTCCGTGGAACGCAGCGGTTCCGCGGCTCTTCTTCGGCGTTCCGCGGCCCACCGATGTCTTTCTCGATTCTGTGTTCGTGAGTGCATATATGCACTCACGAACGTCTTATAAGACGGTGCACAAAAAAGGTGCACGATGTAAACGCCCTTTATTACGTGCCCTGTAGTAAAGGAAAGTATGCACAGTGAACACTCGAAGCAGCTGACCTGAGGCTGGCCGTTTTAACGTGACAGAGATACGCACCGACTTGTCCATGCAGAGAAAGTGACCTTTTCTATACCCTTGCTTTTTTGGACTCTTCACCACATAAAACGCGGCCAAGATGACAGGCAAACAGGGTAATGGGGAGAGGAAGGGCTGGCAGAGGAATGGGTTCTTTGGAACTTCTTGGAACGCGAGAAGGGTTGCTTCGGGCAAAGTGCTTAGGAACCCATGCTTCGCGGTAATGTACAGTCAACAACAAAAGTTTGCGGGATCCGAAACTTCGTAAAAACCTATATTACCGCATAGCTTCTCAACATAGCCTCGAATTAAACGTTACAGCCTGTACATCGCAAAAGTATCCACCTGCTGAAACTTTAATTCGAGGCTGTGTTCAGGGGCTACGCGGTCTAGTATAGGATTTTACGAAGTTTCTGATCCCGCAAACTTTTGCTGTTGACTGCCCATATGTTCGGTTTCCGCGCCTTTAGTTTCTGTGATGTCGACGTAGCACTGGCTCGGGCACTCACACAACAGCCACCGTGAGATTTAGTGGCCAGATTTGCAGCTAGAAAGCTTCGTTGTATCGAGCTATCCAGCGTGACAGCAGTTATGTGTAATCTTATAGCGTGTTTCGTTCAGTGATCACCATACATCGCGCCATATTATATAAGCGTGGTTTACACTAACTATATCTCATGGAGCCAGAACATCACGAGTAAAAAAAATTCACAGCATATCCACGGAGTGAATGATGATGAGTGGGCGAAGGTCCGGAGGTTAATCGTAGATCGTGCCGAGTTCCGGATTAATTTAGTTAACGCGCACGCTACGAATCCTCATGGTTCAACTACGCAGAAGTGAAATCTCCCGCCGGCACTTCATTGCAAGTCAAGACCCAGTCAAGACCCAGACCCGTATATATATATATACGGGTGGCCGGTGAACGGTTCTCCAGCGCGAGCAGTCGGTATTTTTCAATCAAGAAACTTGCTAGAAGACGCTGCCTGCGCGAACGTTGTCTCTCGCGGGTGAGGGCGCGTTCTCCTTCTTTGTCAGCTGGTAGCGCGTTCATCGAAGAAAGAAACTTCGTTTAACTCATCCCGCGTTTGTTTTATGAACCTTTATTTCTGGGGGTTTGCGTCCCTAAAACCACGATACGATTATGAAAGACGACGTAGTGGAAGGGTCCAAAAACCTCGACCACCGGCGGTTCTTTAACGTGCACTGACGTCGCACAGTACACGGGCATCAACATCTCGCCTCCATCGAAATAAATGCAGCAGCTGCGGCCGTGATTCGACCCCGCGACGTCCAGATGAGCGGCCGAACGCCACAACCGGTCGACCACAGTGACGGGACCGTTGTTTCATACACGCGTTCGTGGGTGCAGTCCTGATTTACAGTCAAACGCCTCTACATCGAATTCTTCGGCAAAGCATTTTCCCGTACAGTGAAGGAACCCTTAACGCCCCGGCTTTACTGCGACAGTTTCATCGCGCAGTAGCTTACAACGAAGTGAGCAGTATACAGCGAAGTTTGCGGAAAGTCCCGGTAATTCCGCAATGCAGGCATTTGACTGCAAGTAATAGGCGTCATGGGTCGTTACCAAGCGCTATCATCCTAAAGGAGTACTGACACAACCTGGCGGCGGTGAAAAAGGAACATTTTTCGTTTTCTAGCCATGTATTCTTAATACTGTCCACAGACCGAGGCCAGGGAACACATATAAGGTATTTTAATTTGTTTGCCAAGTTTCAGTCGCCCAGCACCTGCAAGCCAGCCCCAGCGCAATGGACATTACGATGACGTGCGAACACAGTCCGCTAAAAATCGTCGAAATCGCTGATGGAGTCGCTGGACGACCGTGGGTCACCGTTGTTTGCGTGGCCACCATACAACTGACCACAGACGACAGAGTCGCAGCGACGCCATCACGAATTGCTGTCCGCACGCGACTTAGACATACGCCGGCTGTCTTGACACGCCACTAGGAAATCGCTCCCGCGAAATCGAAACCGAAAGTGGGATTTTAAGGGAGCCTTATTTGAGATACATTCAATGCGTTGCGAGGCACCACGATACTCTTTTTAGGGTTGGCCACGCCGTTGCTTTTAGTTAGAGCGACAATATTGAAAATATGAAAAAATCTTGTCAGTACTCCTTTAGGATTCATGTTTGAAGGCATGACATCTGCGCACGTTACACGTGTAAGCAACGCCATCCGCGTTTAACCACGCGGCGTGAGACGGGACGCATACACGCGTACAAGGTTTCCTTGGGAACAAAACAGGGAAGTCCACAGAGCGGCTCGATCGAACGACCTCGTATGCCCTCGACGCTTCCTTTCCCCATCACTTCCCTCGCTATTTCGAAACCCACGGTTTTGGAGGAGGAGGGGGGGGGGGGGGGTGTCGTTCCCTCGCACGCCAAAGCGAACGCCGCCTGCGCCACAAAAAAAGGGGAGGCGGGGGGGGAGGGGGTCGTCCACCCGAAAAGCGAGCACGCTCGCGACCTAGCACGGTGCGTGCGCGATTGCCTCCCCCACGCCATCGATTGGGCCACCGACCACGGCTGGAGTGCGGTGCCATGCTCTTGCCGTTTTCGGGAACACCACCCCCCCTCACCCCCGGACCGCAGCGGGAGGCGCCCACGTGATCGTGGTAAGAGTATGGAGAGAGAGGGAACAAGTAGAGGAACAATGGGGTACAATTAGGGACAGTGCAGGAAGACAACGGGGTTAGAGTCGGTATACCAAGACAGCGAATCGGGTACATATTAGTCTAGTCAAAGGAATAGTTTTACCCCGTCCCCAGCTGTGAACAGATGTGACCAGCTTGAAATAAATTGACAAATTTCAGTTACTTAATCACAAAATAGGAAAAGCTAATAAGCGAAAGCTGATTCAGAGTATGCAACTGTTCAGCGCCAGAACAAGTACAATGCAATGACGTCGCCAGTCTGCATTAAGGGATTGGGCATCCCACAGAATAACGAATGAGCGCGAACTGGCGCTCAACTTTTATGGCCGCTGAAAGTGTACTTTAGTAAGACGACCAGTACCTACATAAAGCGCATAAACCGTAGTTATTAAATAGAAATCTTGAAAATCTGTTTCGTTGCCGCAAGTTATTCACGTAGGGAAATAAACTCCTTGCAATGAATCACCCGGTCTCTTGCAGATCTGCAGCTTGACCTCGCAAATGCAGTGATTTTGAAGATGCAGCTTTGATCCCTCTGAATACATTTGGGTACCGCGTCTCATTTTGCTTCGCAATTGCACAGAGAATCAAGTCGGGGGGAAGCACATTTATGTAGGGAGAGCGTCAGCCGTGCTACATATAAAGAGCTGTCTTCACTGAGGACCGTCTTGAGTTATAAATACTACGACAAGATGACAGCACCAAAAAAATACGCTTACGTACGTCGCTTCAGTTGGTTCGCCTTTAGCATCGATCGCCTTTAAAGCCAATGGGAAGCACCAGCTAGCACTTACCAACTCTGCGAATGGCCGCGCACAGGACGTTGGCCGAAGGGTCGAAGTCCTCCTCGTCGACAGATCGAGGCGAGCGCTTCGCGACTGTCCTCGAAGAGTCGTCGTCACATCGCTCCCACAGGCCCTCGACCGGACGCCGCAATGACGAGCAACGCGACTCCTCAGGCGTCGACTCGACAGAAGACGCAGCGACGCCGGACAGCGGTTCGTCGCGTCCACGCCTCCGAGGGTTCGACTCGTGAGAGACTTGAGGGAGGTCGAGTCGAGGTCGCTTCAAGACGGCCCCTCGCCGACAGGCCGCTCCGCAGTGACACGTCGACGCGCATACTGAAAACGCGTCCAAGTCGCTGGCAGCACCCGCCGACTGCACCGAAACGCGGGTGGCTTCGGGCGCGATCAAAACTGGACGCAGGTAAAGGCGAGGATTGGCGCGGGCGACAACCCAGAGAACTGCCGAAGCGTTACACGACCTAAAAAGGGACTGTGCAGGAGCGGGCCCGGAGGTGCTTTGCTCGCCGACGGCCATCGCAAACACACGTGGCGAAGGAATCCTTGAGGAGTCAAACAAACCTAGTGGACAAATTCAATGTGATCCCAATGCAGTTGCAGGACAGTTTCCCAACGAACGAGGGTTAATGTATCGCGGCAACGCAAGCGCTCTCAACACGACATTATACTCCGGCGAAGGCGAGCAGCAAACGCCACGACGCTGTGACGTCAAGAACTGCGTCCGTGGAAGAAACAAAAAAAAAAGACACAAAACTGCCGTGAAAACGAAACTATGGGAGAAATTGAAAGCCGTGGGTAGGGTATCGTGCAAGGCAAGCCTATAGAGCAACAAAATTTGTAGCCAGGGCGTTAAATTTACTAGGCAAGTTTATGCACGACTACAGCCGGAAGAAACCTAAACTATAGTTGAGTGAATGAAGATAACGAAGGCGAAGTTTACCAGAAGAACACAAGAAATGGCAGTAAAGAAACGATGAGCAATCGTAAACCACACAAACAGCGAATGCACCCAGCGACTGTGTAAGCCTCGGACGATTTAATACGGACGACTTAAAGGTGACGCTGCCTCTCAATAATGCTCGATTATAGGCATTGCTTACAGAAAAGCGCCTCGATACAACTTCGTGATGCACACCTGACGAGTTGGACGAAAACGCCAGTCGAGCTCGGCATCGCACTCACTCAGGAGTACCCGAATCACACAGAAACTTCGTGCCGGTCGCGACAAGGCGCAATGGCCACCGTTGGAAGCATCCGGCTCCAGCGATGACGTAGTCGCCACTGCAGACAACGAAGCAGGAACAGTGCAGAAAGCACGGGTCCGTACAATGGCACACCGCCCCGATGCCTGCACTTCCAGTGCAATTCAGAAGCTGTAGTCAGACCAGTCGCACAATCAGCCGCTATGTCAGGTCAGGGTTTGAGTCAGTGGACATCGGGACTTCCGCGGGTGCGGGTACGAAAATGTGACTCGAGCCAAGGAAACGTGGGAACTGCGCGGACCCCCATGCACCAATGGAAACGCCGCGGCACAGGAACTCACTGCATGAGGAGAGCATGGCTAGAAATGCCAGTACACATGCGCTGGCTGCAGAGTGCGGCACGATGACACGGGAAGTTTCTTACTATCGTACACTATGATAGTATAGTATAGTATGATATGAAATTATATGTCGCGGGCTTTTAGGGGCCTACTTGCAGTTAAATGACGCATCGAACAAGCCGTAGGAAGAGAAAAGCGTGTCGCTGTATGGTGGAGGCATGGTGAGTTTCTTTTTTTCGAAATCGGCAATTAAGGTGTCCATAATTCCGAGCTTCTTAGGCAAACGCCTTCCTGAAAGTGCTGATCGTGGCTGCTTCTGCTGTCTCGCAGATTGCAACACATGCAGGACAGCGTTCGAAAAACGAACTGGTCCATCATCATACATCATCATCCTGTCTACGCCCACTGCAGGGCAAAGACCTCTCCCATAGATCTCCAATTATCCCTGTCCTGTGATAACTGGGCCCAATTTATCCCCGCAACATTCGTGATCTCATCTGCCCACCTAACTCTCCGCCGCCCCCCGTCACGCTTGCCTTCTCTAGGAATCCACTCTGTTGCCCTAAAACTTGTCCATATAGGTGAACTATTCTGAAATATTTCGTGTTGCTGCACACGCTGCAGAACGCGTTCGAGTTCACACGTTATACTGCCGACTTTCCAAAAGGTACACCCGGAGCTGACTCCCACATATCTGTTCGCAGTCAATTTCATTTACCGAAGTGTTGATTTGGCTTCAACAAACTTGACGAATCGCTTCTGCGCTCTTTTACACAACCGGCTCGGTTCGACAGCTTGGTTTACTTCTCACTGCTTCAGAGGAGTACTGACACGAATTGTATATATATTCGCATTACTGGTCTTAGTAAAAGCACTGAGAACCCTAAAGAGAGTGTCGTGGTGCCTCGGAATGCATTCAATATACCCTAAATGCGACTACCTTGAAAACCTACTTTCGGTTTCGATTTCGAGGGGGCGGTATCATAGTGGCGTGCCAACACTGTAAGACGTGGGTTTAGGTCACTTGGGGACGGAAAATCGCGACTGGAGTCGCAGCAACTCCGTCGGCTGCTGTCAGTTGCAAGTGGTGCACGCAAGCAGCGATGACTTTATTGTCGTCCAGTGAGCCCGACAGCGATGTGTGTGATGTTTAGGCGACTGTGACACGGCATCGTGTTGTCCATCTCGATGGGGCATGATTGCTGACGCGGAGTGACGAGAGCTATAAGATCAAATTAAAAGGCTTTACACGTGTTTTCTGCCTCCGGTGTGTGGAGAGCGTTAACAATGATGCCAAGAACAGGATGAATGTTCGTTTTGCGCCTCATCAAAATCGCGTCAGTACTCACTGAGATAACACGCTTCAGTAATGGGTGTGTGCCATCTGGCGAGCGTGTGTCCACTCATGATCAGTCTCCCAAAGCCTATGCGCCACTGGACACAAGAGCCGTGATTAGGCGGGTTATTAATTGCAACCCAACTGAATGTGTTTCGAGTGTAGGTATGTTTGTTAGACAGCTGGCGTGCTTACTTATAATACAATTAAGTAATGGCTAATACTAACTAATGCTCAAGAAAACAACGTCAACGTCGGTTATTATTGGTAAATCCTTTACGAACTGCCAGCCACTTCTGACCATCCGCTGCTCTGGCAAAAAGAATGTCTGCCTCCAGTCTCAAGATAACGATCAAGTTTTAACGAGATAGCGTCAGGGACCTCGCGTCGCAGAAAATACGGCGTCGGCGTCCGTGGCGGAAACAAGCAGCTCGAGCTGCCGCTGCCACCTTTTCCCGAAGCGCCTGGCCACACAAAGCAAAGCCATCCGCCATTGCAAAAGGTGCGTGAGTGAACAAAATTTAAGTTTCCGAAATTAAAATCCGTCAGAAAGATCGTAGCGTACGACTGATTAACACCTACACATATGGCAGCTTGGAGTGCAATTTAAAAGTACGAGGCACAATCTTATTCCAAGGAAGCGATGTGAACGCGGCCCAAACACGCTATAGCGTTCGGTCTTGAATGAGAATCTTGAGAGCCCTTCAACTTTCTCTACCACTTCTAGTGCCTTGTGTCTCATGTACAAAAGTCCGAAGGTTAATTATCCTTCCTGGAGTGACGATGCATCAAAGTGGGTATATTTTCTCTGATGCGGGGACCCAGTATAGAATATAGAATCCGTGTGTACAGTTTTGGTGCTTTCCACACGTCTTGCAAAGCGCAAAAGAGTCCTCAGTCAAAGAACTTTACTGATGGTTCTACATCAGGAGCGACTTGGGTATCGATAATTGATTTTTGAGCAAATGAGACACGAGCAGTTTTCAAAAACCGGTTAGGAGGAAACGTCTGCCAAACAGCTGCTGCCAGTATTGCGTATCTAGGCGTAAAAAAGCCTGGCTACCAGAATGTAAGTTCAGCAGCGTCCAGGAGCTCCCGCGTGCAAGCTTATCCGGAAGACATTTCGTCAGGATAACGTGAACAAATATCAGTAGACGTGTAGGAAGCTTATCGAACGTTCCGCGTGGGATACACTGAGAGACAAAAGGATATCGTAATGCGCGCTTACACCAAATCACCGAGCAACCACACTTTGTAAATTTTTATTATATTCTCGAAGCCAAACGTCGTCGCATTCAGAGCAAATGTGTAGTACCGCCTAGCAGACATTCTTTACCACATTACCTACGCCCGCTATGCGACATAATCAGTCGCCAATGCCAGCAATTGATCAAAGCCTTGTTGAATCCACAACATTTAAACGGCATAAAACTGCTCAAATTACGGAGTGTGTGAGGAAGATCCCTCTCCGCTCCATTTTATCGTCTCTGTCGGCAACTGCCTCTCGTCTTCGTGCTCTTAAACTCTTCATAAATTACGGCGTCATGCCAACGAGCTCGCATCCACACCCTTTCTGAGCCTTACTGAAGCGTTCCTGTTGCAGCAGAGCCTATCATAAAACACAATCGTCACGTTACTAACCAACCCTATTTTCTGCAGCCCAATTTTAAACGAACATGTTTTAGTTTTTTTTCTTCCTCTTTCCTCGAGCCTAAAGTGGCAACCAATCATATTTTCGTCCCATGAACGTCATCGCCTTTCCCTGTGGACATGATGGTTACATGGTGATTGATGTTACGTGCCTCGCTGAATGCGCATTTATTTGGCTGAGCCCGTCCACACCTCTCATGCACCTCCGTAAAGTTGTTTACTATTGTGTGGACAAAAAAAAAAGCACAGAAAAGCGAGAGTTATGTACAAGGTAGGCGTCTTCTCTGATTAAGAGAAGGAACTTTCCGTGTTCGTTTGCTGTTGTGATATGATGCATTATTTGCGTCGCCATAACAGCGACGTAACTGGGCACAGGTGTAAAAGAGGATGGGGCGCGTTCAGCCAATTAGGTGTGCATTTAATGACGCAGAAATATCACCCACCATGTAACCACCATGTCCACCACAAAAACCACCATGCCAATGGTGGTTATGATGGATTATGGTGATGGGCGACCAGCGTATTTTCAATAGGGTTGCACTACCTGTGATGTGAAAAAACGACGCATAAAAATCGGTTGTCGAGTTCCACATCCTCACTCCTTCCGGCCGGATACATTGAAGTGTGTGCAGATGTTGCAGAGCCTCTCCAGCCTAATCGCGTGCCATACGCGTCCGATCGTTGTAACGGACTCGCTCGCCTGTGTCGAGCAGATGCGTGTGCACCATTCCGGCCTGGCGTGTCTTATCAGCGGGGAATAAACCGTTGTAGGGTTGTAGGCCCTCCTTTCGGCCAAGGGTTTACGCTGAGGACCCGGCTCAACGAACACGCGTAGCACGACACTGCACGAATCAGAGAGTTTCTTATCAATAAACACGCTTTCAGATAGCTCCGCCACGGTGGTTTAGTGGTTATGGCACTCGGCTGATGGTCCGAAGGTCGCGGGATCGAATCCCGACCGCGGCGGCTTCATTTAGAATAACTATGGTAGCACAAGTTAATGAGCAAACAGACAATGAAGCTAGGAAAGCATAGGGGAAGTTACTTGTGGTATTGTAATTGTGAAGAAAGTAGAAAGGTAGAGCATCGGACGCGACATCCGAAGGTCGTGGGTTCGGTTCCCACCGAAGGCAGGTTTTGTCTTTTGGTCCACTTTAATTCCTTTCTACTTTCTTCGCAATTACAATACCACAAGTAACTTCCCCTATGCTTTCCTAGCTTCATTGTCTGTTTGCTCATTAAGTTGTTTCTAACAAATAAAGAACGGGCCCTTGACCCCTTCCCTTTCGTTATGGTAGCACAAGGTAACGGAACACAAGAAGAACACCGAGACACACACACAGCGTTGTGTGTGTGTCTCCGTGTTCTTAATGTGTTCCGTTACCTTGTGCTACCACAGTTATTCTAAAATGCCATGCCAACAAGCCCGTCTTGCATCTTCACTCGGCTGTATTTAGATGGAGGCGAAACGTTGAGGCCCGCGTAATACTGTGCGATGTAAGTGCGCGTTAAACGACACCCCAGGTGGTCGAAATTTCCGAAGCCCTCCACAACGGCGCCTCTCATAATCACAGGCGGTTTTGGAATGCAAAAACCCCAGAAATCAATCACGCTTTTAGATGATTAGGCTTTTTTATTGTATTAGCTAACATTGTATAATCATATTTTGAGATGTATTAGTATATATATGTATTAACTAACATTGTATTATACGAGTTTTAGTTGTATGAGCTAACTGTATTCACTGCTTTTTGTTCAATCTTGTTCAATTATTTTCTGTAACCCACCCCCTCTCTAATGCCATTTGGCCCTGAGGGTAAAATAAATAAATAAATAAAAATAAATAAACACCTCTGGCTCTGCCATCATAACTGAAGAAATGATTAGAGAGAGCGAGGTGCAGGAGGAGCATAAAATTGAAGAAAAGGGAGGTAGGCAGGATAACCTAACGCGCGTCTGATTTGCTACCCCACGCAGCGGAAAGACATTAGCGATGGAGAAGAAATGGTGAAAAGGCGGAGAAGGACGTAAGCCGACAAAAAAAAAAACACAGGCAACCAAAAGCGCGTACGGTTCAATATTCTGTGCTACGGAAAGGGTTTAAAGGCCAATTGCAGCGATTTTTTGAGCATGTCATGTCACAGTAACCACCATCATCAGCAGCATCCTTTAGCTACAACCCCAAGAAGACAGAGAGCTGCACATTTGCACTGTACATTTACGTTGAGGATTTATACAGCTTAGCACTGCACTCTGAAACCACTCCGACGCATCATTACTTGTCAATCAGAGCGGCGAAGCGTAAGAACACAGTAAGTGGAACACCTTTATCAATTACGCACGCCGTTATCTTCGGTAGAGGCAGGAAATACTTCAACGACGCCATCTCATTCGCTAAATGAAAATAAAGTTGCGTTTCATTTCCTAACCAGATAATAATAAGAAAAAAACTCAAAACGTGTTAAAAATATTTAAATGACAGGAGCAGGAAATCACAGCCACCAAACAGGCGCTCGGTCACAACCGCACCCATATTATGTTTTTTTTTTCGTAATACGCGCTTTGGCGGGCATCGCTGCGCCGTACGGACAAGGGTGGCATCATCATCATCATCATCGCCGTCGTCGTCATCATCATCATCATCATCATCAGCAGCAGCAGCAGCAGCAGTTTAAGTCCACTGCAGGACGAAGGCTTCTCCCAACTATTTCGAACGGGGTAGCATATATCGCAGTGTGCCATACAGTGCTGGGAAGGTCACTTTTCGTACATTCACCTCGTGACCTACCGCGCTCACGAACACGGCAGGCATAAATGGGTTCTCTGTCTTTCATATAGGAAAAAAAAAAACGCCCCCACCCCCCCCCAAAAAAAAAACGAGAAAGAACGGAGAGCTGGTACGTGAAAGGAGGCGGAGAAGTGTAAAATAAAGTAAAAGAAAGTAAGGTATACGACCGTGACATTAACAAAACGGGTGGGGCATCGCGTGCTGCGGCGTACGCGGCGAGCGCTCACGAGAGTGCCCCTCCCAAGCTCACCATCTGTCGGCAGCGGAAATAAGAAAAAAAAAGGAAAGTGGAACTAAAATGGGGAGAGGTGAAAAAAAAAGTTATTCTCGAAAGCGGACGAGCGCTTTGCGTTGATTGGGCCTCTTTGCACGCACCCTGGCCATGCAGAGAAGAGCTCTTTCTGCCCGCTCGAAACGTGCGCTTTGCCTAAGCGGTGCGAACAAAAAAAAAAAAAAGAAAGAAAAGAGCGCCTAGGCGACGGGATAGGGAACACAGGTCACGTAACGAGAACGAAGAGGTAAAAAAATTATAATTTGTTCTTCTGTGCGGTTCAGAAAAGGGAGAAAAAGAGCGGCTCGCAGGTCTTGAACGCTGAAAATTGTTCGCCAGATAATTTCCCCAAAGGGAAATTGCGGCAATTTCACAGAACGATGTGGATACATAATGTAACTAGAGGTATCTTTTTAATCCTCTATCCAGCATTGTGATCGGTCCAAACATTCTCTTACGAACATTTGAAGGGTAAGTTCTGTTTGTGAATACGCTCCCAGATATCTTTATAACCACAGGGTAATCAAACCTTGCGTGTTCTTTTTTGTCACTGTGAAAACGGCTGTACGTTTATTCGTTGACGCCATCGAGCCGACCTCATATACAGTAACACTGCCGACTGTAACGGCGAAACCGCCCACCCAATCGACCGAAAAAAAAAAAAGGAAAATGAATACCGAAACAAGAAAGAAATGAAAGGTCAGGCGGCTCTCGTCTCAGACCCCGGTCACATGTATCAAACGTTCCGGTGAGCATCCAGTACCACGTGACGTCGCTATAAACCTCTTTGCCCCAAAAGAACGCGTCGAAATCGAACCGAATGGATTGCGCAACACTCGACCGTGGGCGCGAGAAAAGAGCGCGGCCGGCTTAACCGACTGCGTCGTTCGAACCCACCCCCAAATACCAATATATATAGATGCGTGCATGTACAAAAGAGAAGTATAACTTTAGCGATGACGTCAGCAGCGCCTACAAAACCGCGCATTAACGCGCACTTCGGGGCTCTAGAAAGATACGGGATGGGATCGCGGCCGGGCCGGTGATGTTTAGCTTAGGCGCTCTGGGCGGTGGATAAACATTTTCGCACCCGGAGCTCCTTGGCTCGCGCAGCGCCGTGCCTACACGAACAGCCAAAACGGTAGCATGTTCGGCGAGGACCCGCCGATATTTGCGAGCTTCTCATGAGCGTCCACCGGAAAAAAAAATGTTATCGCCACCGCTAGTAGGAAACAACAACAAATGCTGCTACTACTATTACTGCTAATACTAATACAGAGTAAAAACGAAGAAGGTAGTAGACGCGGACATAGAATAAGTGTCCTTATTTGAAGAATATCGCCTCGGATAACAAAAATCCGCAAGCATGTATAGCACCTAGAAATAGGACAAGTAGGAGGCCAAACGCGTCAACACCCCCTCCCCAGCTCCCTCCTCCATTTATATATCTATGTCCGTTTGAAGATTTAGTTAAATCATTGTTGTTTTTTTACTTAGCCGCTTAAACGGTGCATTGTGTATCACGGCAGTCGCCATAAATATGCTTCAGCTATGTATATAAGATGTACCGACCTTAAAACAAAAACAAAAAAAATCCGTGAAAGCGCCAGCTGGGTTTTCGTGTAGTGACTGAATAAACTTCATATCCGTGTGCCTTTTTTTAGCTTCTTGTATTCCTCTTGTATTCACAGCCGGTAGGCAAAGCACGGACAGCTTACAGTACACTCAAGCCCGTAATAACATAAATCGTACCACCTGGTTTCTTAATACCCTTTCCACACAGTGTGTTCGCGCAGTTTAGATTGCATTTTCGTCTGACGTTCGCGCAGAAAATACCGGAGGAATGTAAAAATCTAAAACGCACGTGGTGCTTGTGTGTGTTCTATTAGCTGACATTCCTTTGACAATACCCTAGGTGCACGGCATAACTGGGGCAGGTTGAAGCTCGCACATTTTTTTGCGGATCTAACAAAGAAGAAAGGAATAAAGAAGGAAAGAAGAAACTATAATCCCGGAGAAAAGCAAAAGCTGTAAACATATCCCTGGTCGCTATAGAAAGAACTCGACCTCTGAGAAAAAAAAAAAAGAATAAAGAAAGAAATATGCGCTGGAGCGGTAGCGGCCGCGAGTCCGCGCCCGGACTCTATTTTCCTTCCCAAAAATAACACCTCCATCTTTTTTCTCTCTCTTCACCGCAGATCGGCAGATAACCGAGCGCAGACGAAGCTAGGTTTTTAAATTACTTCAACCTAATCCTATTCCAGAAGCAGCCGCATACCGCACACGGCCTCTTTGAAAGCGTAAAAGAGCTTAAAACGTAATGAGGCACGGGCTGCGATACGGCGAACTTGTGCTTTCAATGGAAAGCGATTTCTATGAACTGCCACGCGCAACTCTCAGTAAAGGAATATTTTTCACCATTTCGGCAGTTTTCCATTGACTACGCTTACACACACACGCACACACACACACACACACACACACACACACACACACACACACACACACACACACACACACACATATATATATATATATATATATATATATATATATATATATATATATATATATTCAGATTGAAGTTCGATGGGTCCGGTCCAATGTAGGGTTGAAAAGGGACACACGTTCAAAATTCTTGTTTATTAACGTTTCGGCCGGCCCACCGGCCGAAACGTTAATAAAACAAGAATTTTGAACGTGTGTCCCTTTTCAACCCTATATATATATATATATATATATATACATATATACATCAAGAACTCTTCCTCGCTATCTGGATATATATACAATCAGAAAGTCACAGTGACAAACATATTACTTAGTATTTATTCTGACGTTTCGGCTGGAGACGAGCCTTTTTCACAATATAACTTTACTGACGTTGCGGCCGGTGCACCAGCCGCAACGTAAATAATATGTTTGTCACTGTACAGACAGACAGACAGACTAGATAGATAGATAGATAGATAGATAGATAGATAGATAGATAGATAGATAGATAGATAGATAGATAGATAGATAGATAGATAGATCAGCTGCTTATTAGTCTCCAGTTTGTTTGGCTACGCAATAAAGCACCTTAGGTTATCAAACCGAAGTTTTTCTGTAGTATCACACAGCAAAACAATGACACGATTTTGAAGGATGCCATACACACAGGGCCTCCAGACTATTTTTGATTAAGTAATGATCATTTCTGGTGTTTTCCGCCGTAAAAACCAAGATACGATTGTGAAAGCCGCCTTACTGGCGCTTTCCGGAAGTTTGCGTCTGGGTGTGTTTCTTTAACGTGCAGTGACGTCGCACAGTAATAATAACAACAATAATAATAATAATCTTCATCAGTTCACTGACAGGAAAGCTGCGGGTAAAAGCTGCCCTTTGTAGAGGCAGCTTGACAAGAGCCCGCAGCTACCTTTGTGCAGTACATACAGCAGTGGCATGTATTAACAACAACAAAAAAGAAGCATAGCACACCTTAGTCGAACAAAAACAAAAAAGACATACATAGCAGTAACGCAAGTTAGATTCCTAATATATGTAGCTCACGTAGTTTAGGCAGTGTACACTTGTAGGGATCAACACAGGCTTTCACGTATTTATTAAGTAGTTTGGGAAGAATGTATGACAGTTTACCTTCTGAATAATTTGTTCTGGATGTTTTTACTTTCTACTGTCCTTATTTCGTGTACCAAGCGATGTAACGTTTTGCTGTAAGTTGGAAAGGTCATGTGAGAAATTTCTATTTTCTTTGACTTCGCGTCTGATTGCTACAGTCAATTTAAATGCATACAGGTTATGAACGGGTAATATTCCAGCCTGCTCAAACAAGCCGCCGTGAATGCGTACGCATTCACGGAAATGTGAACTCCGCTACAGGGATTCGATCCCGCCAGCTTTTATAGGGACAGCATCAGAGTGTCATGGCCACGAGACCAATGTGGGTCGGGCTACTTTCGACTGTCTCATTTTCTTCGACGTACACATGGACCAAAGTACACCCGCGAGGACGTTCTTGCGTTTCCTGCGCATGCAAATGCAGCCGCATTGTGCGGGTATACTCGAAAATTGGCGTCTTCGAGATATAGCAGCCTGCCACTTCGCCTGGTAGAAGAAGCTGTACCGCGGCGTTTGATCGAACAAAAATCGAAAGTCTGGCGCTATGACGTGCGTGATTATCCTAGTTTAGTATCTGCAGGTAAAAGAACCACTTGTTTATGTCTCAGGAGGAGGAAGAGGAAAGGAGGAAAGACAGGGATGTTAGCCAGTGCTGTTGTTTATGTCTCAGGATGTATTGGACGTGTTCGAGGTGTTATTCTCGCCGGCAATCGCTTCCCTTTCGAAGCACTTCACTTAAACCCAAGCTCGCAAAATTTACGCGCAGAAGACGTGCAGGCGAATTTACACAGGGTCGAAGAAAGATTGACAGAAACGTCTCTTCATATTCACCTCCCACATAGAAGTTCACACTGCCACGCGCCAATTTTTGACGCTCCGTTTAGCACTTTATCATAGCCGCTCCGAGGGGAGCACGCGTCGAAGCTCCAGAGGAACCAGCGTTGCCGGCGGCTTTCACCAAAAGCACCCCCCCGCCCCCTTCCACTGCCTTTCAAGAACTGTCGTTCTTGCATTGTCCCCTGGCGACGCGAAGCAAAATCAAAACCCGCACATCAAAAGCAACGCTGTCACAAAGGAAAAAGCACTCTCTCCCATACGGTCAGAAAATCGCCGACTCCTGTAACGGTACCTTGCCCGCTTCAAGCAGTGGCTGCTAAACTTGTAAATGCGAGCGAACGCCACCCCACACATACACACACACATACAAAAGGAAAATAAAGCAGATGACTAGGGAAGGATCACGCGGGTGCGCTACGCACGAAACAAACGCCATTCAACGAGCCGCCATACCTTTAGAAAACATGTTTCGTTTCTTTCTTTCTTTTTCTGTTTAACCTTCGTTTACACCTTTTCTTCTTTCTCAAATCTTCTGGGGGGAACGCACAAAAGCGCCGGCACACTTCCAAATGCGGCCAAGCAAGCGGAACACCTACATAACATACGAAACACATACAAAAAAAAAAAGAAGCGAAAGGCAATACACAACGAAAGTGCGCGGTGTGCCCGCCAGGGGGGGGGGAGCGCTGGCGGCGAGGTACAGCGGGGTTCGGGCCGAACAAAGGAATAGCGCGGCTTTAGTTGTAGGTTTGCGGATGAAGGATATAAAATAGGGAGGCGGGTTTTGGGGTAAGCTGGGCGGAGGGGTTGTGGGGAGGAATAAGAAAAAAGAAAGAAGTATGGCTTCGCAAATTCATCATCGGCGCGAGAGACCGCGCGGGGAAGATCGCGTAACGTTCGCCAGAAAAAGATAAAAAAAAGAAGAAGAAAAAAAGATATGTACACGTGCCGGCCGCGCTCTGTGTGTACTTTCCATAAAATGAAGCGCTAGCTCGAGCTCGAAGTGGCGGACAGCGGCGAATCTACACGCTATATAGCCCGGGGAGAACGATCCACGTTCCCGCTTGAAAAGACGCCCAAATCCGCGGGTTTAAAAAGAATCAAAATAAAAAATAAGCACGCCAGAACAGACCAAAATCGAGTCCAGGAGGCATCGCAAAAGCGCTCGAGGCTCGGGAAGCCCGTGAAGGATGACAAATAGACGCCAGAACGGCTTTAGCGTCGTCTACATTGACGCGTGCACCGTTAGCTTTTTTTTTTAAAAAAAGTGTGTATAACGGCCACTGCAAATACAAAGAAGACGGTGAAATTGAGTGCCCAGCGCTTCGCTACCTGATGTGGTCGGGCGATGCAGACGACAGGCAACTATAGCAGACGACAAAACAAAGCAGACGGGCAAAGAAAGAAACGGACGAAACGAGGTAGTAGCAGAACGATAGATAGGCAGGCAGACGATATGATAGCAGACGATAAGAAAGTAGGAGACGACAAAACAAAGCAGACGGACAAAATGGAAACGGACGAACGAGGTAGTAGCAGACGACAAAAGTGAAAAGAAGGGGAAGGGCACATTCGTGCTGAAGCAGACGATCGAAAAAAAGGGGGAAAAGAAAGGAAAAGCGGCCGCTATAGGGAAAAGAAGCATAAAGGGATGCGACGCGGACCTAGCGCTAACGCACAGAGCAAACGAAAGCAGAGAACAGCGGGGAATAGAAAAAAGAAGAGAGGAAATGGCGAGTGGCCGGCCGGCCTTCCCGTCGTCCCTGGCGCGCGCTCGCCGCGAAAGCGGGAGGGAACCGGGAGTGCGCGCTTCCTCCCGCCACAGCGACGCCGTGCGGAGAAGCCATCTTGGGGAGCCGGCGCTCCACGCCGAGCCCCGAGATAAAAAAACGTGGTCTCTGCCGCCGCGTTTTAACCAAAGACACGCCGCCGGCAGTCGCACCGGACTGTGGTCAACGGTACGCTTCGAGACACCGGACATCGACGAACACTGCCAAAGCGAGACGCAAAATCTACAGCGGCGCGGCCAGATGTCGTGGGGAAACCATGCGGGTGTGACACGCGTGTCTATTGGGAAGGGAGGGAGACAGCGGGACTTTTCGGGAACAAAGGAGCGGGGCGCTGAGTCAGCGTCGTTGACGCGGGTGGCGTGGTGCGGTACTGTCGGCCTACGCTGTAGGAGCACTACAGCGTGTATGTGTTTGCATGTGATTTGGGCGAGCCCTTAGGGATATACTCTCGAAAGTGAGAGACAATTATAGCGGCAGGCAGCCACGCCGTTTGCTGTTTTTCCCGCCGCAGCCTCGAAGGCCGGGCAAATCGATAGCTATTTACAACGTTCCCTTTTAGTAAGGCTGCCGCCCCTTTCGTATTGACTAGGACCGCCCGCCGTACCGCGCGGTAACGTAGCAACTCGTCGCCGTAACGTGGTTTTAGGTCCGCTGAGCAAAATCCTTCCTCGTGACGTAAGTGCTGATTTACAGTTCCTAAGCTGTGAGTGGTGTGCGCCGGCCACAAGACAGTGTGCAGAGACCGTATGGAGTGCTTCTGACTGCGGCAGTAAAGATGTTGATGCATCGTATGACGCGCGCTACCATTCTTACGACACCGTGGCCAAATTAAAGAGCGTGAACTAATTGCGAGTGCAAGACGCAGGGCATCATAGTGTACGCTAGCTGCACGGGCAGGCAGCACGTGGTACTATTAACGAAAGATAAACTTTTTTCTCAGTAAGCGGTACCAGCAATTAAACGGAGTTGTCAAAAAGTAGGGTATTTTTACGATGATTCGAGATATACTTGAATGAAGTACAGCGGTCACTCATGTTGCCAGGAGAAGCCCGCTTTCGGGGGAACCGCGTGGTCACCTCGTTCTCATCATGCGCGCACACCGAACAGGTCACTAATCAAACTGCAACCGCTTGTTCTTTGTCTCTACAATTGGCGGGGGGGGGGGGGGGGGGATCACACGAAATCAAATAAACGAAGGAAAAGGGAGGGAGTGCAGACAGAGAGCAGACGACACTCACCTTGGTTCAAAAGACCGCTCTCCGAAGAGTTAACCCAAGCGAAAGTCGTCGTGGTGATGAGGTGTTTGGAGTAGCCAATACCGAGGGTAAGGGGACAGTTGTTTGAGCGCGGATTATCTTCTGAGTCGGCGATCACCAGTTGGATGCTAAGGAACGAAGGTTCGGCCACGCGAACACCAAGCGGCTGGTCTCACGGAGAATCCCGGGGTCGTCGTGGTCTTTCGCGACCTCTTCTTGTCGTCTGCTGAGCGAGCCAAACAAGGGGGCTTTTTTTCAGTGGTTTTCGTTTCTTCTTTATCTGGTCACCTCCGGTTTTTTTGCGGCTGAGCGGGCGATGGGGGGCAGCGACCACGCGGCGTGGAACTTGTGCGTTCTCTTGTGCAACAGAAGCGATTTGACGGAGGCTGGACCTCTATGCGCTGCGTATATCACACTCTTCGAAATCTCTTTTTTTTTTTTTTCAATCGCGCTTGTAGCGACGTGCTCGTAGTAGTGGTGGTGATGGTGGTGGTGGTAGAGGAACAAAAAGAAGGCCTTCTGCGAACTCGGTGACACGAAGCAGACGACGGCCACGCGTCCAATCACACCGCCGCCGGTTTAGCAGAGAAGCAGACGACGGTAACAAACACGTCCGGCGCGGGGAAGACGGCGACGGCGATGAAGCAGACGATTCTTGCGCTGTTTTAGCAGACGACGCTGAAAAAGCACACCGTAGTAGCACTCAAGGAGGTGAGGACTTTTTGGATGGGGAAAACTTGTAGATCGGGCGACGTTTTTTGCTCTCTCTTGCTCTCTCTTGCTGTTCCTTTCTTTTTTTTTTTGTCCTAGTTGTTTTGTTTTTCCAGAACGTTGACGAAGAAAACTAATCGGGCAGGTTGGAAGGGGGCGCTCTTTTTTTTTCTTCCTTCTTCTTCTTCTTCAGTTGATTCTTGTTGTCCCGGAGCTGATGACGTTGGTGGAAAAACTTGGCGCCAAAAAGGCAGGCAACTCAGACACGCGGGATGAACGCAAAAATCCGATATAGAAGAGAGAGACACAGAGAGAGAGAGACGAAGAGAAAAAACGGAGCTAAAAAACAGAATAAAAAACGAAACCGGTGTACCCCGCCGTGTCTACTGCAGAACACAACACAACCGACGTTCCGTCGACCGTACCAACTAAATGACGGGACCCGGGAGCCCGGCGGCCGATAAAAGGGGAGCCACAGCACTCACGCGCGCGCGCGTGCCACTGCGCGCTCGCGTATGTTGCCTCCTTCAAAATCACAACCAGTAAATTACAAAATTTTCAAGGTGTTCGTAAGATCCTGCAAAACTGTAAGAGATGCGTCAACGAGTCAGAGCTGTCCTGTTTAAGCGATTTCCAAAATGTTTCACCAGCGCACTATTTGCGGACGCGCATTGCCGACCCCGAGGCGGGAGAGAGGGAAGCGCGCGCCGCGGCTCGCGCCCGCGACCCTCCCTCTCTACCGCGCGTCCATCTTTCATTCTTCTCTCTATCAGGATCCTCCCCTCTTTCTCCTCTCATCTCTCTAGCTGCTCGCCCTCTTCCCTTC
The DNA here is from genome assembly GCA_013339685.2 of Hyalomma asiaticum. Taxonomy (NCBI): domain Eukaryota; kingdom Metazoa; phylum Arthropoda; class Arachnida; order Ixodida; family Ixodidae; genus Hyalomma; species Hyalomma asiaticum. The sequence continues at coordinate 58,306,633 of CM023491.1, forward strand.
CTCATTTTTTCACCTTTTTTTTTTCTGGGCCATTCATCCTGCGTTCTCCACTTCCAGCGCGCTCTCGGAGTTCCTTTTTCACCGGCGGATCGTTTCATCGCACTCGTCGGCTGCTACTTCCGAAGCAGACGACAGAAGAGCGCGTGGAGCGGTAGGAGTGGCTCTTCCGTTATTTTCCTTTTTTCTTTTGTTTTTTTTCCTCTCTCTCTTGGCTAAAGGAGACAGTAGCTAGTACGGGTTAGCTACGAGCAGCAGACTTTGGCTATGGATTGGTCTCCCATTTTGAAACCTTTCATCGCAGGAGGAGCCGGCAACGCGGAACTTCAGAGCACTTAAACGATTTTGCAGTTACTTCGCGCTTGCAAACCACCCCTGCAGCGGAGCGCGGCGAGGTCATTCTTTACGTGGCTCTCATTTTAACATATAGCCGCATACGTGATACATCATATCAGTGCAAAGAACAACACATTCGAAAAATCACATATGGAGACTTAACGGCGCATACGGTCAAGATCAAGGCTGTTCCCGTGAGAAGGGTGATCTTGCTTGTCAACTGGGCCCATCCCGGAAGCGGGATGTCAAGGTTACGGTGCTCGGCTGCCACGGTAACCTTGACACCACCGTAACCACTACACTACTATTAGCGTCCTTTCCTTAACCTAACCATAACAGAACCACTGTGTGAAGTGGAGAAAACTATCCAGGCCTTGTGGCGAACGTGGCTGCGTCTGTTTTTGTGTTAAGCTATAAGTTGCGGGTTCGACCCTCAAAACAGCGGCGGACTTTCCGTAGCGCGGTACGCAAAAAGAAAGAAAGAAAGAAAGAAAGAAAGAAAGAAAGAAAGAAAGGAAGAAAGAAAGAAAGTGTAACTTCTCCGTACTTCTAATGCTTATCATAATGTTTATACTGTGTCCTTAAGCAATATCAGTTATTCCGATTGTTAATGCTGAGTATTTGTCTCACCTGAAGCGTTTCAGTGTGTATAAATATGTGTGTATATGTGTAGAGACATCAATTCATTTCTGCCACTGTTTATTCTTATATATGGTTCGTTATATTTCTGTTACATATTTTGTATCGTTCATTCTGTATTCCTGTAAACGTGATTATTCTTTGATTTTCTTTCTCGGTGTTCGCATATTCCTTTATTGTTGTGTTCCCCACCTGCCTGGTCTTCAGTTGTCGCATTATTTTCCAAATAAATAAATAAATAAGAAAAATAAATAAATAAACAAATAAAAATGCATGAGTGGCCACAAGGGAGGGGGGGGGGGTGCCTGTTAATAAATCAAAGCTTAGCATAAATCAGAAGCGCTTCATTAGGGCAGTTAGTCGGGCTTCTTACGACGCGAGAAGGAAGAATGACAGACCGAAAGAAGCAAGCGAAAGACAAAAAGAAAGAAAGAAACAAAGAAAGAAAGAAAGAAAGAAAGAAAGAAAGAAAGAAAGAAAGAAAGAAAGAAAGAAAGAAAGACGGCGGCCGGCTGACGGCTTGTTTGGGAGGAGCTTCTCCATTGCAACTAAAAGAGCTTCGCCGTTCCACCGCTTTCACGGAGTGGAAGGGGCGATGATTTTGTTTTTCAAAATTCGCTTCAGCTTTAATCATGCAACTGTGAGCACAAACATTCTTAATACAGAATAGAACATTCATTAAAGAGAAAGACGGAGAAGGCAGCCCGCTCGAATCTCAACGCATAATTAACAAGCTGCGCCGACGACTGCATCTTCAACATGGCGTCAACAGCCGGAGCGTTTGCTCTATATTGCTCATTCATACATTTCTGAACTTCAACCATCACCCGATATTTAAAAAGAAATACAGAAAACGCGCGTCTAAAATTATCGTTGTCCCAGGGAAAAGCCGATGCAGAACTAAGGGCTCATTCTTTGTACGACGTGTGGTTGCTCAAGCTATGCGCGACATTTGCTCGAACAAATGTCCGCTAATTGCACTTTAGACTCAATTTGTTTACATTTTGTAATACGGTTACTAAAGATACTGGGTGGGCATACTTACCGAGAAAGAACAGACATACGAGACGCTCCAAACTGTTGCGAAAAATTACGAAAGCGAGCGCACTACCTCAGGTTCTCTGTAGCGCTCTAATACAGGCACAGCTAGCCTAATTTAGGCATACCAGACATGTTCCAATTACTTCACATATTTTATACGTTGTTGCCAAAAAAAAGTGGCAGTGGTATATATAGTCTCGTCTGGCAGAACACGCGTCAGGTTACGCATTGCAAGCTTGTGCAATAAAGCGCTACGTATATTTAGCAATCTAAGATATTTTCCATGACAAAAAATAAAGAAAAGAACAGATAATCTGGCCTCCCACGCATCGTCGGAATCGCCGTTATGTGAAGCAGTCAGGAAGGACGTTACCTACGTGAAATCATATGGCATAGTCGAATTTTAAGAGCAGAGCTCTAAGAGGGCCGTCCATCGTAATCCGCGAGCAGAAAAAAAAGAAGAAAGAAACGAAAATACGACGGAGTGCACTACTTCTTGTTCCATTGAAGACTGGAATTCATTACACCCCCGTTTCTGTTCGCTCGCGCCCATCGCCCAACTTCGTAGCCGACATCCATGTAACATAACCTCGTCTATTTTTATATTTGGCATTGGTATAAGCTATTATGCTGCATCGTTTGTCTGTCTCGTATTCTTTTATGTTTATCACATAATTATGCTTGCTTGACCTTGTATAACACACAACTGCATTATTTTACCTGTTTGTATAATTTTCACTGCTGTTTGTTAAAATTTCGCTCTTGAATTGCTTTGTAACCCCACTCCTGCCATAGCGCACTTCTGCGCTGCAGTATGTATAAATAAACAAACAAACAAACAAACAAACAAAGAAACAAACAAACAAACAAACAAACAAACAAACAAACAAACAATAAATAAATAAATAAATAAATAAATAAATAAATAAATAAATAAATAAATAAATATACACTATAGGTGAATAACCGCTGGCATCGTCCAGGACACCGCCGGCCACAGCAGCTGGCCGGGCATGACCGAGGGGTTGCCAGCTGGCATTCCAAGGTCAGATCGGCAAGTCAAATGCACGGCATTTGCACACGCACTTTATTCTTCTATCGCGCTGGTCGCCTCAGCCCATTACTACACAACCGCGGATGCCTCATATTGATGATTGATTGTGGTTCGATTAAGGTAAAAACGCTGATTTGTGCAGCCCATGTAGGGAGCGCGCCTAAGCGTCCGTGGGAGCAGGGGGAAAGGGAATGAAAGAGAAAGGAGAGAAAAGCCGTAGTGGAAGGCTCCGGAAATTTCGACCACCAGGGGTTGTTTAGTCGCCTCCATCGAAATGCAGCCGCCGCGGCCGGCATTCGATCCCGCGTATTTTTTTTTTTTTTGGGTGGCTGCCGAGTACCGTAGCGACTACACCACCAAGGCGTACAGGCGGATGGCTTTGGTAGCGTAGCATAGATTGGCATAGTATAGCAAGTGGTTCGGAAAGAGAAATGACGTGCACAGCGTGTAGCTGTGCACGAAACGAGAGAAATAAGAGCAACAGTACTCCATTTCATACATCAGGTGCAACGCTGTCAAACCTGGTGAGGAGGAGGGAACGGAGGAATGGAGAAAGTGAAGCATACCAATCTCGTGATTTCTCTTGAAAGCGTTCAGAACCGCGCCGCCCGTTTTATTCTCTCAAGTTATTCACGTCATTCTAGCTTCACGTCCATGAAAAGAACACTAGATCTGCCTCACCTGTCATTACGCCGCGAGTATTCTCGTCTCTGTCTTTCTCATAGAATATATTACCTAAAGCCTCCCCTTAAAGAAAACTCAGTAGCCACACCCAGTTACATATCATCTCGTATCGACCTTCAACACAAAATTGAAGTGCCATCTTGTCAAACTGATTTGTACCATTCTTCCTTTTTGCCAAGAACCGCCAATGAATGGAACGGCCTTCCCGCCTCCACAGGCTCAATTTTTGACGCCACTAACTTAAAGATTGCCGTTCAAAGTGCCTTATTGTTTAATTTTTCCGTTCTTGTTCTGTGCTGCAAATGTTCTATATTTTCACCACTTATTTCTGTTGTGCCTACTAGGCCTTAAAAGTACGTATAATAAGTAAATAAATAAATAAATAAATAAATAAATAAATAAATAAATAATAGGCGTGCACAGTGTAGTATAGCAAGGGGCGGAAAAGGGGGCTGAGCATGAGGAGAAATTACGTGATGAGGAGGGAAGGAGGAGGAGGCACACGTCACAACCTGACATGCCCGCTAAGCGAACTTGAACTCAAACACGTAACCCAAATGACGTGACGTGACGTCACCACTAGTCACACGGCATGTGACTACCAACACCGTGTAATAGCTAGTTACGTGACTATTCCCGCGACGTAGTTGAGCCTGCAGAAGCAGCAAGAAAGTAGTCCGGCCATAATCTGTGCGCTTAGTCCAGCCCTGCACCATTTGCGAAGGCTGCTCACATTTTCATTTTGACTGTCGATTATCGTTGGGAAATAAAACATAAGGTACAAACTATTGCAGTGATGCAGCCGACACCAGCAAGGTTTTGTGTAACTTGGTCAAAAAAGCATCACAGAGATTAACTTATGAGAACTGCACGTCATTTCACGTGAACTTCCCGTGTAGATAATCATCCTACCTCACGCGAGCACATGTTATCCATGCTATATATGCTAGAACTTCTGCGCTTTTTAACAAATTATCGAATTTCTAGCTAGCTTTGCCTCATGCGAACTCACGAGGTGCGCTTTCTTGCATAACCCGGGTTGCGGTGTTCGGATATCAGTCACACATCACACCTAGTGTCATCTAGTGGGGTACCGGGACCAAGAAAATATAACCTAATGAAATCACACACACACACACACACACCTCGAGATCGAACAGAGTCGGCGCCTAGCGGCGAGTGGGCGAATCTGCCGAGTGTGGATCGCGTGGTCTGCAAGCCACTGCGCTTTTACATGCGCGCGTAAGTTAATACATATCCTCCAATACGTTTGTTCACTGAGGGGGTGCAGTGTTGAATGATTTCATGTATTCTAATCCAAGCAAAAAGTATTAGTTATAGCATTATTTGGCATGTCACTTTGTCTCTTTCTTAAAATCACTGAACGGCGGTGTCGTGAGCGTGCTATATCATCATCGCACCTCCGGTTTAGCACGGTTATTTCAGTTTGGATGCTGCTGCGTATTTCAAGTATACGGCAGAGTTGACATAGCGTCCTTCTGAATAAGTCAAGCGGGAAACATCGACGAGTAAATGCTGCACTGCGGCGCTATCGTCTCGCGATATGTGATTGCGAGCATGACGGAAAATAGAAGACAGTTTTCGCTTGAGCATCTTTTGTTTACGTGCAAGAAAAAGAAATAGTGAACCTTTTCTTGTCACAGTCAAGCAGGTAATGATGCGAAGAAAGCAATACGTTTGAGTATTAAAATTATTATTATTATGTGGGGTTTAATGTCCCAAAACCAGCTCTGATTATGAGAGACGCCGTAGTGGAGGGTTCCGGAAATTTCGACCACCTGGGGTTCTTTAACGTGCACTGACAATGCACTTTGAGTATTAAAACGTTTACTTAATATTGTGTCAAATATTGCCAAATATTGTGTCAAAAATATTGTGTCAAATATTGTCAAATATTGTGATGGTACTCAAGCGACGTATACAGTCACGTAGCTTGACTAACTGAGCCTGCTAACTGCATTGTGTTTCATGGAATTAACATGACATGCAAGGCATTGAAACGCAAGTATGCGTACAAGTGATACAGCGGTGTACACAAGCTTCTACGTCAAATAAATGCGCAGCAACAGTCCTTTTTTTTGTTGTTGTTGTAGCCAATAGTAAAAAATGAGCTAGAACACAATACTGTACTCTTTCGGTCGCGTAACAGCAATGCCAACATTGTAGACGGAAGAGTACTTAAGTATGCTGAAAGAAAAACAGACGCGGAGAACCGCCGAGGAAGTCAAACTGTGAGGTTGGGTGATGTCAGTGCCCGGTTGAATGGCATATCACGCTTCCTTCACGTACATGAATAACGTTTTGCGCGCCTCCTGCGCTGACGTGAGATCGAAAAACGCATGTATTACCGTTTGACTGCAATTAATGTTTTTATTTAGCTAACATCTACGCCAAACCGCTCACAAAAGAGCGTCGCTGTGTAGATTTCAATGCACGCCGTCGAACGCATCCACAATCACGTGGTGACGATGCTGCCGGTGACATGTCAATCACGAGGACAATACGTCGCATTGCAGGTATAGGGTTCAAAGCATACGTTTTGTTCTCTGTCGCCCCCTTACCCCTTCACCAGTGCAGGGTAGCAAACTGGATATCTTGCTTTCCGCTTAAACTCGCTGCCTTCCGCACATCTCTCTCTCTCTCTCTCTCTCCGAATCATCCACGAGATCCGAAAGTTTGAAATTAGCTATGTTTTATGAATATTATCCTTTAACGACATTTAGATCGGAACTTATCCACAACAGCGGCAGCATACTTCAGTACACATCTATAAATCCCTATGCACGCTTAACAAGACGCACTGGCATAAGTAACGGTCGCGTAATAACTATTCAGCACAGCTATTACATGATTGCCTACCGCCCCTACTAATGAAATTCAAATGAAATTCAAATTAATGGACGAAGATATGCGCGCAATCAGTAAATACCCAATTTTAATACGATGTACCTAAATACTGTGCTTTGATGTAAGTATGATATCTTAAGTACGTTTATGTTATGTTTCTACACTTACTGTGACTTCAACGTATGCATACAATTGAAACAAATTACTGCATGTTGCTGCCCTTGTATCAAGGCGGTGACGGGGTAGTCCGGCTGCAGACATGCAGCTTTTTTTCCTGCCATGTTCAGCATAAACAATACACTGCTGTAACAAGTGCACTGACGTGGTGAAGTAAAGAAAAGCCCGAATCACATTACGGGACGTACGCATTTACAACCTCGGAAGCTTTCCGCTCCGTAGGTGTGTGCGCATATACATATAACGAACTCGCCAAAAAACGTTTATTAGTTGGATATATGGCAGAATTCGATATACATCGATTTTGTGGGGTTTAACGTCCCAAAACCAGCTCTGATTATGAGAGACGCCGTAGTGGAAGGCTCCGGAAATTTCGACCACCTGGGGTTCTTTAACGCGCACTGACATCGCACAGCACACGGGCCTCAACAGTTCGCCTCCATCGAAATGCAGCCGCCGCGGCCGGGACTCGATCCCGCGACCTTTGGATCAGCAGCCGAGTGCTATTACAACGAGACCACCGTGGCGGGGCCATAATTCGATATAGGCCCAAAGTAAGATTTGATGACATAAATGGATGTACAACTGAAAAGCAATTACCGAATGAGTAGTTGGGGAAATGAAACACAGGCGTGAAGCACGAAAGCCTAAGGAATATGGCGCCAACTTCTACCTCTACCGCGCCTCGGTGAAAGCACGGCGGCCTCTGATTGGCTGTGAGCGCCGCGAGCAGGCCAGGTTCATTTTTTTGCTAGGGGGTGTTCGCCCGAGCGCAGGCGGCCTAAACCACTTTTTTCTAGGGTGATGCCAGCAGCGTTTCCTGCGACTGCGGGAGAAGCCAACTTGCGGGGGCACTTTCGAGGCGCATGGGTTGCCGTTTTCGTGCGATGTAACCATAACCTTTACATACTGAATGTAAATTTACCGTGTTCAGAAATTATTCGATATACGGGATGATTTGATATAAACGAGTTCGATATAGTCGGGCTCGACTATGTTTATTTATTGAAAATATGTCAAGGACCCCGTATCCAGGATTTACAAGAGGGTTAGATAATGTAAAAATTATCTAACCAACAAGTTAGATAATGTTTACAAAGTATGATTCAACGGCGTTTTTGAAATGGGCATGGTTGACGTGAAGGACGATGTCTGGGAGACGATAGTTCCAGTCAATGGCAGTCTTGACGAAAAATGATTGCAAGTGCGTGCCGGTGCGGCAACGTGGAGGGCCTACGGCTTTCTCGTGACTGATGCGCTGAGAGATGCGGTGAACTGGAGTGATAGGAGAACGGTTAGGCAACGCATGAAAAAAATATTAGGATAAAGTGAGAGCCTTGCAACTTTACGGCGCGTCTGAAGACTCTGTAGACCTGCTTTTTATTAGGTTACAGTTACGCTCGTGGCGCACGAGTAATCAGAATAAATAAAGCTGACGGCGCGGTTTTATATTGATTCGATTAGATCGCTTAGAATGCGTCCAGGGGGATCCCAGGCAGAAGAAGCACACTCTAAGCTGGGTCGGATTAGTGTTACGTAAGCTAGTAATTTCACCGGAGGAAATGCGTGTGTTAGATTTCGTTTACGGTAACCTAAAGTACGGTTAGCAGCGTTGGTAATATTGGTTATGTGAGTTGCGCAAGTGAGGTCATTAGAGAGAGTAATGCCTAGATACTTAGCGCTAGGTTCGGTGGTGACGATGTTGCCGTTGATGAAGTATTTGAATGCCGGGTAGTCTTGCCGTCTATGAAGTGAAACTAAAGGTGTTTTGTTAGTATTTACCAGCATTAACCAGTCTCTGCACCATTTACGTAATTTTAGTAAATCGTTCTGGAGTGCTAGGTAGTAGGTGACGTCGACGACTGGACAATAAATGACCCAGTTGTCTGCGAACAGGAGTATTTTTGTTTAAATATTGCTGCGCAGGTCGTTGATGTAAATGACAAAAAAGAGCGGACCCAATACAGTGCCTTGTGGCACTCCGGATACAACTGGAGATGACGTTGATGAAGTATTATTCGCATGCACGAATTGCTGTCGGATAGTAAGGAAATCCTTAATCCAAACGAACACAAGGGGATGTAGGTTACACAGCGAAACATTTAATAGCAGGTGCTTATGTGGTACTTTCTCGAAGGCTATATATACAAATAGGGTGGACAGGAGGCCGACCGCCTTCGTAGCTCAGCGGTAGAGCATCGGACGCGTTATCCGAAGGTCATGGATTCGGTTCCCACCACAGAAGGCAGGTTTGCCTTTTCGTCAACTTTATTTCCTTTCTACTTATTCCACAATTAAAATACTACAATTAAGAAGCGTCAGTCACTTTCCTGGTGCTTTTGTTGGCTTCAATGTTTGTTGGTTCATTACGCTGTTCATATATGGTATTTTCAGATTGACGTATATATATAACAGAATTGACGATGAGCCTCTTAGAGAACGACGGTTTATTAAGTCCACGTTTCGGTCGGAGCCCGACCGAACGTGGACTTAATAAACCGTAGTTCTCTAAGAGGCGCATCGTCAATTCTGTTATAAACTAGCGGCAACCCAAGCTATTTTTGCATATATATATATATATATATCGTCTTAGCGTATTAGTGACCGTGACTGGCACAGCTGAATCCAACACGTCGGCAGTCGAACTGTCTATTGGGCGAAGCCCAGCAAGAAAAACAAATCCCACTGTAAGGCGACAGCGGCGACAATTGCCGGTCGACGATAGAACTTATCAGCGGCGAAATGAGTCGGCTTTTGTGCATTCGTCACGGTGCGTTACCGTAATTGTCGCAGACCTTCTTGGTGGGCACTGAAAGATTCGCGTCCTCAGGGGCACTGCAGAGTTTGCAGAACGGCCCACACCATTGGCGAAGCAGCATACAAGATAAGCGCTCCTTGCGCTTCGTGTGACACACGGATGTGATAAAGCGATCCCCGATGGACAAACCGAAACAAAGGCGCGTGCCGATATTTTTAAAAAGCTCCACTCGTGCCGCCTCCCCACTTTAATGTCATGGCCTCGTGAGACGCGCGAGGCTGTCGCCCGAAAGCATTCCCTTATAACCATATGCCGTCGGCCAAAAAGAAAAAAAAAATTGGCCGCGTATCTGCGTGCTTCGCTGCAAATGTCGTCTAAGGACGATAGTCTTCTGCCGTCCGTACTACGCTGCTTGAGATATGGACGCCATCTGGCAGAGCAGTCAGGAAACATGAGCTTATGCAGAATCCCTGGGCAACCGCCGGGTGGGAGAACCAAATCACCGGCAGAGGCCTTTTTCGAGCATATAGTCGCATTTTTAGCGAAGTCTAACAACCACTAGGGTCTTTAGAATTACGTGTCTATGTATTTTCTAGTAAATGAACACACCACCTAATACTTAGGTACTGATGTTGCGCCTCAGATATGCGTAATATTTGCTTTTTTGATCGACAGTATTCACAAGTATGAACGTAGCTACCGGTTCAAGATGGCTGGGCGTTAGGCAAGTGCTTAAACTTTGGCCGAGTGGCTGAATCGTGTGACAGACAGACAAACAGACATACCAAAATTTCTGCGTTCAAGTATCCCAAGAAAGACTATCGTCTTTAAAACTATGAACGCACCACGGCTCAGAATACCGCAATGTGGCGCTGCTATCTCGCTCAGCGTAGGGCGCCTCGATGTCAACAGCACCTCCTCCTCGGAACAGAGTGGTGACTCCAAGGAGGTTTAAAAAAGAATGCCCTCGCCGCAGGTGTTGGAGCGGTGCCAAGTAGGTCACGCCGCAGCTGCGCGTTGACGTCACGCTCCCCTCGCAGTGCGCGCTGACGTCACTCTCTCCCTCGCCTGCCGCGCGCTCGCCGCAGCGCCCGCAGCTGCCGCCTCGTCCGTTCGCCCGCAACACCTGCCGCTACCGCCGCTCGCTCCGCTACCGCGACCGCCGCTCGCTACACCGCTTTTTAAACCTCCTTGGGTGACTCCCATGGAGCACCACACCGCCATATTGTATCGGCGTACTTGAAGCGGACACTGATGCTTTTGTAGAGAGGTGCAGATATAATAACGGACGCAAGCGTAACAGCGTTAAAAGTAGCACGACTGATCAGATTCAGCAGACTCCGACATTAATTTTGATGTGTCTGCCATATATCTCGCCTCTGCGTGCCCCAATACAATATGGCGGTGCACACAGAGCACCGCCATATTGGATGTGCCTTTTGTACAGGAATGCACCGTGCACAAAGCGTGCACCCAGGCACCCTAGCTCGGCATTTACAATTACTGTATAGGGAGAATACACAGAGATACTTCGCTGACCGAGACAGCAACGCCGAGTTATGGGCCCGCGCAGCCGCCTGAGCCGTGGTCCGCTGACTCATTTTTTTCTTCGGAGGGACGGGGGCAGTACATGCCACGCGATTGAGTCAAGTGGTCTCTTGGTTAAAAGATAGAGACAAAAATGTACGACCTCGAGTTGAACAAGATCCACGCTGTTTGAAAATTCACACAGTGAGAGAGCAAGCGCGCGTGAAATGTTATGCGGATGGCAGGGAGGTTGACCTGGTAAAAAAAGAAAGTCCAGTCTGCTACTGAGGAACGTGTAAGGGGAGACAGGAAGCTATAAAAAAAAGAGAGGGAGAGAGACAGCTAAGCAAGCGTAAACACGGCAGTGAAGAAGATAATAATGAAAATCAGGCATTAATCAATCAATCAATCAATCAGTGTTCTATTATTAAGTTGAATGTTACGAGAAAACAGAGGAGCGTTCCAAGGACTATACCAGGACCGTCGTTAAAGTTCCCGGTACACTCCGTGGAACCTCCGGTAAAGGTTACAAATGTCAAAGAACTGGCACTTGCGCGTAAGTGTTATTGAAAAGAAGTAAGTGTAACGACTTGAGCGTTAAAATGGAAAATCTAAGATACACCAAAAAGAAAAAGAAAGCTATAGGAGCAACACATGATAAAAAAGAGAAAAAGAAAGAAAGAGACTTATTGACAGATCGGAAGCCACACCAGCCGGCATGAGGGAGCTCGATGAACGTAATCAAATACGTAGGGAACTTCATCTCCTCACAACTTCGCGTCTTTCAGGTGACGCAAGGCATCGATAAGGTCGCGGTAGGATGATGACGTGGGCTGTGCAGCATGTTGCTGCGTCACTATACAAGTCATAACTCCCTTAATGATTTCAATGTAACCGGCTCGTGTCATGCGTTGAGTGAAAAACGACGGCGCAAGCAAGAGTGACTTACGCTCAAGGATGCGCCAAAGTTGGAGTTGTTGGAATATTCGTCGAAGACTACGTTTTCAAATATTCACCATTCTAATTATAAACTCACGCACTGAAAACTTCCATGATTCTAACGTTCGAAAAGATCACATGCTGGATCAATTTCACACTGCCTAAGATGAGTGATCATCTGTGTTGGCGCCATAGGAGAATGGCGATGCCTATGCGATGTGATGGCGGGCAGCTGCAAGCTTTCCAGCATGCACGACTTGTCGCGGCCGACAAGCCCTATCAGAGCATCTTCAAGCTAATGCGTGCTCCGAAGCGGCTCTTATAGAGCTCATGCAACCATGTTTGAACACAGCACGCTTTTAAGAAGTGTCCTAAGCGTGCTCATTATGCCGTTCGCAGTCGATCTCTTGGGCCTGCATTGTAGCGTCCCGAACCATGCGGAACAACTGTGAACCATCTGTACCAAAACACGCCAGGCAGGTCAGAGAAAGCGTCCTCCGAAAACAAAACGCAACCCATTTGCACTGAACTCTTGCCAGGAGTTAAGATACCGCATTTGGCAGTTTCAGTTCCGCTACTTATTTATACACGTTTTACAAGTGCACCTTCGTCAGATTAAACCTTAATAAGCTCCATTACAAAATGTAATAGCGGCCGCGTCTACTATATTTCAAGTAGAGATGAATGCCCGTTTGTGTTTGGTTCTGTCGTCCGCCACGATCGACTGAGTTTCATCTGGATAGTAAGCAATAGTTACTAGCGCGTCAAGTGACGCTTATGTTTATATTACAGAACATGAGTAATACCCCTGAATTTCTGAACTACTTAGTTATTGCGATAGCTTTTTCCCAGCAGGCGACCGTATCGGTACAACAAAGGAATGAAGCCCAGAAAAGCACAACTGTACCTTTATTTGTTTTTTAATTGCGGTGGTCGACATGGGTTAACGTTGACAAAGATACAAGGTGGCCCCGCCACGGCGTTCTATTGCATGGCTATGACACCCAGCTGCTGATCCGAAACTCACAGCATCAATCACGGCCGCCGCGGCTAAATTTCGATGGAGGCGAAATCATGAGGCCCGTGCTAAGTCAGTGCACGTTAAACAATCGTGTGCTGTGCGATGTCAGTGCACGTTAAAGAACCCCAGGTGGTCAAAATTTCCGGAGACCTCCACTACGGCGTCTCTCATAATCAGAGCTGTTTTTGGGACGTTAAACCCCACAAATCAAATCAAAATCATCATCAAACAACCCCAAGTGGTCGAAATTTCTGGAAGCCTCCGTTACGGCGTTTCTCATAATCATGTCGTGGTTTCGGGACGAAAAACCACATAGATTAGTAGATACACGATGCACGTAGTATTTGACAAGGCTGTTCCTTACCGCCATAGACACATAGAGGTAGGCTCATCATACGTAGACGTGTGGCTTCTTGTTAACTGATGCCTTACCATTCATACTGCGCAGTTTGCTCATACCTGGAAGCATACACATTGACGCGGGGAATAAAACGCCATGCAATCCTCGTCGCCCCGTTCGCGCACCCCAGCGACTAGGAAATTGTCACTCTCTTGTGAACGTAGCGAAGTCTTTCGATTACATGTTGCATTCAGAACTGATGCAGTTCTGGCAGGCGACGTGCCATCCACGGCGAAAAGAAGAAGAGCTGTCAGCGGTCAGACGTCAACGGTATCCCGGTTTGTCTCCGGCGACCGCAAGTCATCGTCAGCGGCGACAGACTGAAGTCAATGGGGTCATTGCAAAGCAGCCGCAAGTCACAGAGTCGAATGTCAGGACTCGAGGTTCAAACCCTGTGTCATGTAGAGGAGGTAATTCATGCCCTATAATAGAAATCCGGTCTTAATGCTGCCGCGTACGTAGAGGTGCTTTCACCGCTGAAAAGCCCCGGATGAGATAGTTTCGAAAGAGAGACCTTACGTCTTTCAGCAAGGTTCGGGTCCAGACCACAGAACTTGCATCACGAAGTTGGAGCTTGTCGAACAACTTCTATACAGACACGCCTCCGAAATTGAGGCCTCCTAGCACTCCCCATTTAAATCCATCCGGAAGCTATGCCTGGGGCGTGAGAGGGTGGCCCAGAAAAAGGCACATAATACAGAAAAGGCTCGCCGCGACGGACTCAACGGCCAAAACCTCCAAGGACCGCATGATGCGCGCATCCAACCGTCCCCTAAGTTGAATGGAATAGGCTGTTGCTACATATAGCGGGTTAATTGAGTAATTGTTGAACTGTGCCGTAAGAGCGACATTTCCCAAAGTTTAGTCAAAATACGAGTGTTGTTTGCTGGACGTATTCTTCTCTGCCTGAAGAAAACGTTGTGCCCTCAAGTACCTCGCGCACCCTGTATAACTTGTTACTTGAGGAAACGGAAGACAGGACTTACAACCATCGCACACGTCTGACGCACCATCATCAGGGCCGTACGTTATGCGAAAGCGTTACTTTCCGTTGGTTTCATATATAGCCTGACGCAGCAAAAGGGTCCCTCGTTCCATTGCCGTTCTGAGTAATTTTTAATGCGCCCACCCAAATACATAAAAGAAATGTTCTAATGCTCCGGAAACAACAATCTGGATATTGTTATAATATCGATGATGCTGGCGGGATGTTTGTAAACGGTACCTGGCAATATTTAAAAATAATATTCAATTTCTTTCGATTCTTTTCGGGCACCATTGAATGCGTGTTATATTCGCTTCCAAAAGGTAATATCGACACAACCCTACTAAAGCATTGTCAAGTTCCATAACGAGGTGTCCTTCGGCTCCCAGCTCTTGTCCTGTTGTTTTTGTTTTCTTTTTGAACGTCTATTATTATGTTGTTATGTGCGGTTTGACGTCCCAAAACCAGCTCTGATTATGAGAGACGCCGTAGTGGAAGGCTCCGGAAATTTCTACCACCTGGGGTTCTTTAACGTGCACTGACGTCGCACAGCACACGGGCCTCAACATTTCGCCTCCATCGAAATGCAGCCGCCGCAGCCGGGATACGATCCCGCGACCCCCGGATCAGCGGCCGAGACGTCTATTATTAACGCGATTGCGCTAAGGAGCTCGCGCTGCAGAACATGCGCTGCCGGCGTCGGCGTCTGCGCCGGAAATAATGATCGCGAACAACTGCCATAGCAACACGGATCACTTTGCCACGCTATCCTTCCAGAATGGCTCAGACAATTTATTTATTTATTTAATTATTTATTTATTTATTTATTTATTTATTTATTTATTTATTTATTTTTATTTATTTATTCTTTTATTTTACCCTCTGAGTTTGCACTTTACAGAGGGCAGGAGCACGTTACACATCAAAATGGGAAAGAACACTTTACACAAAAAGATAGAAGGAAACTAACAATCTACACAAATATACAGCTATATGACGAGTCAAAGGTGCCACCAAAAAGTGAAGCGATTCGGATTGTGCGTGTAATTCACGTTCAAGAACTAAAACAAGATAAAGATCAAGGGAAAAGGAACCAGAGAATAAGAAGACATTACAAAGAAAAAACAGGATCAATCCAAGCAAAAGACATTTTGCGAAAAAAATATTATTGCTTGATTTATTGATCTTATCGAGCTTCTGTCCTTCAGAAAGACTGTAAACTACGGCTTAAGCTAAAAGCTCGGCACGTGATAATCCGGAGTGTGACTTGAATGTACAAGAAACCGTAATTCTGTTACGAGGCAACTCGAAATATTCAAGCGTTCTATGGCAATGTGCATCACCTACTTCGATTTCCCCTTTGCGCAGCACAACCCTCCAAAACATTTCAATACGAAGGTTTGCGTAACCAATAAGGTGAGAATTTTTCGTCCGTCTGGCGGACGGTGTTGCCCACCGAGGGCCAGAAAACTCGCACGGCTAAGTAATGCACTTACTTTATTTTAGTCACAACGTGAGAACTGAACATTCAATGAGGAGGCGACACGAACGGGACAAGACGGTGCTATATAGCGTTCCACTCTTAAAGGCGAAGTTTGAGCGCCCCTCAACGTTGTTTTCAGCAGCGACGCTGCTCAAGCTAACCACAAAAACTGTCGTGCCAGTTTTAAGAGCGATGCTGTTTAAGTTAGCCGTATTGTTTCAGGCACCATTCAATACCACGTGAAATTGCGTCACGTGATGTTGGCGGAAGCATGTCGCGTGACATTGCATTACACGAGCTTGGCGGAAACACGTCACGCGAAACTGCGTTGCGTGATTTTGGCGGGAACGTGTCACCTGACATTGCGTTACATGATAGAGGGTTATTACATGACACGTTCCCGCCGAAATCGCGTAACAAAGTGTCACGCGACAAGTTTGCGCCAAAATCACTTCACGCAATGTCGCGTGAAATGCTTCCGCCAAAATCACATAACGCAATGTCAGGTGACATGTTCCCGCCAAAGACTATCATGGCTCTCAAGTCATCTGTTTCAGTAAACTATCAGCCAGCTTCGCTGTTATCTGGCCTTATCACCAAACTATTACTAGTTATCACCAAACTATTACTACGTTAAGGCGGACAATGTAAGAAATGGTTCCTAATAATCTCTTACAGCAGGAGATGTTCAAAGCTGGCGAAATAAACAAAGAAAGAAAGGAAACGGGGCAAATTAAGGCGGTCGCTTGTTTCTGTTTGCGCATTTCTATTCTATCATCATCAAGCTCCCGCAGCCGATAAAACAAAGTAAGGACCATACCCGGCAGCGCAAGATCCAGCGCAAGATAGAGCAAGATGCCGCTATGTAATTCCTAATAAGCTATCAGTACCGATGGCCAATCTCCCAGCGTGGGTACGAGCCCTTAACTCAAAGGTCATCATCATCATCATCATCATCATCACAATCATGGCAGCGGTGCGTTTTAGCCACTGAACTGCCTCAGATGCTTCAGTGGGGCGCGGCCAAAATTAATAACTTCGTATGACACCGCAAAACCGATTCCTTGAAATGTGTCTTATCCCTCTGTTACGGATTGATTGATTTGTGGGTCTTAACGTTCCAAAAGCAGTTCTGACTATGAGAGACGCCGTAGTGGAGGTCTCCGGAAATTTCGACCAGCTGCGTTTCTTTAACGTGCACTCACATCGCACAGCGCACGGGCCTCAACATTTCGCCTCCATCGAAATGCAGCTGCCACGGCCGGGATTCTCTGTTATGGAAGAAGTGCGCGACAGCTGTGTTTGGTGTTATGGAGAAGGCGCAATTGACGAAGCGCCCGCGAAGGAGTGCCGGTTCCGCACGCGAGGAGATGAGGAAGACGACGACAGGAGGATATAGTTATTCTTGCTTTGATGCCTCGGTACTGGGCTTCAGCCACAGGCATATATTTGAGGCAGCGTGCGGTTTTTGTAAAGGCATCAAAACGGATACGCGTGCGATTATTCCCATGCCAAAGTTCTTAAGGCTATGATAAAGCCATTTAGCATAATATAAAGCATTATAAAAAATAAAGCCATTTTCCATGTTTTGACAGTACATGTGCATCAAACAGTCTACATAGTTTTCTTTCGCCGTTTTCCTTTTCGCTCATGTATTATTATATTTATTATTCTTTCGTATTCATAATGTTGTGGTATTCGCACAATACGAATTGAAATTTAACCATATCAGGTCTTGGCCAACCCCCGGAAGTGGGTATGCGCCATATTTCAAGGATCATCATCATGATCATCATAATGATCATCATTATTATCATCATCATCATCAGCAGCCGCAGCACCAAATGCGGCCGTTAGGAGAAACGAAGCGAGGGTGGCGCGCGGAGCTTGTACGTGAGGCGGCGTTCTATATAGCAACGAGGACGTCGTAGGGGAACTCTGCCCTAGATTCACGGCCGGGCGTCATCCGTAGTGTCTGGCTGTGCGCCAAGAGTCAGGTGTGTTATGGCTCTGCTTGGCACCCAGCTGCCGACGCTATGTCCACGGAACACCTGATGTGCGGCGCGAGCCACCAGCAGCACAGTCGGGTGTAGGCCCGAGTGCTGTCCCGCCAGCCTGGAACGATGTGGCCACACCATCGACTCTGTGGGGCCTCATCTACACCGCTTCGTTCCTCGAGGTCAAAGAAGACCACCCTGCACGGTCGGGCGTAGTCCCGAGTGCTGCCCTGCCTCTTCGAGCCACCGGTGCCTTGAGTACCGCGTCTGCTTCGGCACCTCGTCGTCTCCTGGCGGCCACCACGGAGACACCAGTGTCGACGGAGCACCACGCGTCGATTAGCTACCGTCACAATTATTATTATTAGTAATATTATTATTTCTTGGGGTCTTACGTCCCAAAACCATCTATGATTATGAGAGACGCCATAGTGGAGGGGCCCGAAAATTTCGACCACCTGGGGTTCTTTAACGTGCACTGACATCGCACAGCACATGGGCCTCAACATTTCGCCTCCATCGAAATGCAGCCGCCGCGACCGGGATTTGATCCCGCGACCCTCGTATCAGCAGACGAGTACCATAGCCACTAGACCACCGTGGCGGGCCATCACCACCCAACCTCATTCTCACGCAGAGGGTCCTTCTGTGGGGACTTTTCCTCCACTAGCCGGCCAGCCTGGGTGAAACGCGAATGCCTGCTTGGATGTTGTCGCTTTGTTCAAAGCGCTCTTTTCATCGTGTTTATTGGTCTGTGTCCTTGTTCATTGGTGTTGTCACAAAAGTCTTCACAGAAAACAGCTTCGCCATATTATTGCTGAGCACGTTGCCGTAGTCAGACGCAACGTACGCTCCTTTTTTTTTAATTTGAAAGAATCCCATGAAAATCTCACACTTGAACGCTGAAAATGTAGCGATAAGTTTTTTTTGCTACATTTATTGATAAATACATTTATTAGATACACTTATTGACACTTTCGATTTTCTTATCTAAGCGGCAAGTACGTCTTAGCGACGCCAGTTCGATCCAGGCATTAGCGGCCGCATCTTCGACGGAAGGGAAATATGCAAGAGGCCCGTGTGCTGTGCGTTAGCATTGCAAGTCCAAGAACCCCAGGTTGTGAAAATTTCCGAAGACGTCAAATACAGGGCGCGCCTCTACAAGAATATCGTGGTTCTGGCAAATAAAAGTCCATCATTATTACAATATATACATTTTGCAAATTTTCAAGAAACTGATACCCTGCTTCACCGCTGTATTCGTTAACATCATGAGCTGAGGAGGAGGAAGGAACGCAGGCAGTGCAATGGGTCAACTAGACCTAAGTGCGGTTTGTCGCCCTACTGTGAAGGAAGTTTATTAAATGATTATTTATTACCCTTAAGGTTTTGCTACCACATAGGGCGGGGTGAAGATGGAACACACAATACCCACCGGATGAAAAAGGAAAGAAAGTTATGTAGTGTAGTTGAGGGGTTTATCCAGAATATTGATTTCGGGAGGAGGGGGGGGGGGAGGAATGCGCGAGCTATATAAATTAATTAAAAAAGAAAAGTAGAGAGAAATGTATTAGCGCGGAGGCATGAGTGGATTGTGTATACCACTCCCGTTTCGCGTACACTCTCCTCCATTACCTTAATGAGGCGAAGGTAGTAATTTGAAAAGTTCGGAACTTTCCGCGCAATACAACTTTGGCCTGTATTTCGCTATACATGCTGTAGAGCTTCTTTAGTAGACACATTTTTTTTCTTTCGAGAACGGCAAGGTTTTGTTTTTCTTATACGAGGAGCGTTGTATGCGCTGTCTAAACTCGTGCGATACATAAACAGGCAGATATAATTCTCCCATTAGAGCGCCGGAATGCTTGTTGCAGTTAACTGCATGTTGTGCTTAGCTTAAAACACCGGCGATTTCATTTAATGTCCGCGGGACTTAATGAAACGTTCAGTGTATGCATTTCTTGGTACTGTAATAGTATGCGCCATGCTAGGCGCCAGCGAGCCACTCAGTTTTTCTGAAGGTGTCTCGGCGGCACAAGCCTGTACGCAACGTGTTTTCGCCATGCAGTTCTATACCAAGTAGTGGCCAACCAATGCACGTTGACTTAATGAAGAATTCAACCTCTGTAACCATAAACATGTCTTCATTTAGCATCATTGTGCTGTTTTATCACTGCCGGCGACCATATCTCTGAATGTAGTCGTACGTTCGACGAGCCAAACGTTTCGCGTTTTGCGGCTAACGCGGTAATTATCACTTCGATTTGCACAGCAGGAGTGTTATAAATAACAAATGGCGCATGCATTTCCAGGTCGATAACTGGCTTCTTATGGAAAAGTCGAAGTCGACGAAACTCACATTTATTAAACATTTCGTCAATTGCTATTTGCAGTTAATTACCAAAACATGCACAAGTCCGACATAAAATAACCTCCGTTTTCAGGCAACGCAGTTTTGCGGATATCTCGGAATAAAGCTGAGAAATGCGAATGATGAGCACACAGTTCATCATCATTCGCATCTGAAGAGGTTGAAGGCCTTCAGCGGATTCACCTTTGTTTTGGACGTCACGGCCTATATCGCCGCCCGCCCGCTTGTTTGACCGCTTCTCCGCTCGCACGCACGCCCGCCCGTCTATTCATTCATTCATTCATTCATTCATTCATCCAAAAGTAAAGGGCTGTGTTTCAATTCTGGACAGCGTCTAGACAGTCGACGTTTGCGGCTTGGAAGACAGCTTCGCTTGGAGGAGAGCTTCGCGCCCTCGTCGTCCGAGCAACGGAAGCATGCGGATGACGTCTGCCAGACGTGGCGCCACTTCGCGTTGACAAGAGAGAGCTTAGACAAACACAGACAATCGTGATTTCTCTTGCTTGTTTCATGTTCAAGAATACGAAAACCCCAACCCACGTCACGCTAAGCACTTAAAAAACCGCCTATTTACGGGCAGACGACCACAAAGGTGAGACCCAAGATATCCGCTTAACCACCACCTTTTTTGGACAGAGAGGCATCCTGCATCGCTTTTGTCTCCGGATTGTGTGCTAGCAAACCTCTTTCTAGTGTGTTCTACACACGCCGCCATGGCCACGAGTGGCGCTGCCTAACACTCCCAGGATAATATGTACATAAATACACAATAAAGTGGACGGGGGGACGGCCGCCTTCGTAGCTCAGTTGGTAGAGCATCGGAGGCGACGTGCGAAGGTCGTGGGTTCGGTTCCCACCGAAGGCAGGTTTGTCTTTTCGTCCACTTTAATTCCTTTCTACTTTCTCCACAATTACAATACCACAAGTAACTTCCCCTATGCTTTCCTAGGCTTCATTGTCTGTTTGCTCATTAAGTTGTTTCTAACAAATAAAGAACGAGCCCTTGACCCTTTCGCTCTTTATATTTTACCGTCTATATGGAGAATTTGAATGGGACTTGGGATGGCCGTTCTGCCCGTAGTTCTCTATTTAGCCGTCTACCATGAGTATATATTAGAACACACACAAGAACGTCGCGATCTCGTAATCAGGTGTAGGTTAAAGAAGCCCCGAGAAAAAAAAAATTATCGGAGCTTGCACTCATAGCGCAAGCTAGCGAAACAAAGGAGGAGGAAAAACTTTTATTACATGCGAGGTTTCTCGCTAAGTGGGTGGGGTCCTCAGTTCAGGGCTCCACTGGCCTTTGCGGCTGGCTCGCTGCGCTTGGCCGAGCAGAGCCAACGGGCTCTCCCGATCCCTGATACCAAGTGAGGCCTCCCACTGCCGTCTTCGAGGTGGTGTCCCCAGAAAGGGATCGACAACTGATTTCTTGTGGCCGCGATTCACACTCCCACGTAATGTGGGCGAGAGTGGGCCGTAATCCACAGCACGGACAGGAGGCCGCGTACGTGGTAGGATTTATGTGGTGTTTCCTTTGTAAGTTAGTGTACGTGTTCGTTTGTATTCGACGACAAGGTCGCGCCTTGCTCTCCGATAAGCTCCGGATGTGCGAAGCTTATGGGAACTTGACTGGTCCGGGGTCGTTTCCGGCGCACGCGCATTTCGTCGTGGTCTGAGGTTTCTGGAAACGCATCGCAAAGCGCTGCGAGGCACAGCGAACATTTCTCAAGGTTTCTCACCAAGCTCAGCTTAAAGACGTTCACGTCGAACCATGTGACAGTGGCAGACGCGGCACACGCGGCCTCGGCTTGACGCCGTCCCACACCTTTACTATACAGCACTATGTATGTCAATGCTACTCAAGGAGCTGCTTGGACCCCACGGAGGAGGCATAATCTTGTGGCGCGAAGCTGTGCATAAAAACATAGCATTTCTAGAAGCTCTGCGCCGCGCAAACCGACGCACACATTTTTCTTATGATTGAACATGTGTGGCCGCCAGCCACAGTTTTGCCAGTGTAGTATTGGGCTGAGGGCACGGGCGAAAGAGAATCGTGTGTGCGAACGCTGGCCACTGGTCGTTGCATAGATTTCCGCTCGCACTCTCGGGGACCAGAACTAATAGTGATGATAGTTTCCTGGTGACCAAGGGCATACGACCGTCAGCCTTAGCAGCTTCGCCGTTAAAATGGTCATGGGGTTTCGAACAATATGCGGCCGGCCTCTGAACGTGTGGTCTCTGAATATGTAGCCGACCTGTGACTTTCAGCACCTGCATTATCAAACGGGTCTCGAATCCGGCAAGCCTTACCGCTTCGCTTGGGCTGCGCCGCCTAATAAGCGAAAACGGCACTATGCTTCTGAAGAACTGCTGCTTACCGTACGCGTATAGCACTCATGCGGAGTGACAACTTCTGTGGATGGCGCCATCGTCGCCAGTATCCGGATACTAATACTATATCCGAAAAGTACTGACTATCTTGTAATGCACTAGCAGTATAATCGCATGCTTCCCCAGGAAGGATCTCATCGTTGAGGAGCTCTTCGTTTCAAGGTCGAAAGAATCAATGACAGGTCACGGGTAGTACAAGTGAGGAATGTTTGCAATATTATTGGAAAAGAAAACTCAGATGACACGGATCCAACAGGAGGGGCTGCAGGCACCGATAGCAGGACATCATGTGAAGAGAAACACGGAAGTATAGCGTAAAAAAGGACAGCCAGCAGTGTTAATACGGCATCTCAACAAACACGCATGGCGAAAACTGTTCGCTGGCCACAGCGGTTCCGTGGGGACGCTAATAATTGTTCTCATCATGATCGTCATCACCACCATAGATTCCAGGATTAGCACTGAGTTCGGGGACGTTTCGAATACACGGGCTAGTGCCTTTCACACTAGAACGACATATTTGTTCGAAAGTGATCCTGAATGTAGTTATTATTTGCAACCTTTATACCGTGGCGAAACTCATAATACAAAATAACGCAGATAACGTGCGCAAGATAGTCGTCCTTTTGAAAATACGGTTCCCGGTTACGCTAAAAGACCGGGAGAAACATAGGTTGTGCTTGAGGTTAGATAAGATAACGAATTACCGCGAATTTGTTAATTCCCCTTCCCTTCCGAGTGTGCCCGAAGATATCAGTTCTGGACCATTTGGCTCAAGTAGTGCAAGCAGACAATCTGCGACATAGTGATCATGATAAAGTGGGATTGACTTTAGGTGATTCCTTGGTAAGCCGAAGGATACTACGTGCACTTTATTATTGCCCCATGTTTAGCGTTTGCGCACGTTATTTGTGAGTTTGTACGTTTTTTTTTTGTTCTTATCGGTTTTTATTTCAGTGATCGCTAGCGCTGCCCGCTGAAAGAGGTGCGGGAACGCCAGGATGCTGCCCGCTTTTAGTGTTACGCCTCCTGCGAAGAATTCTAGTGATGCCCCACGTGCACCCGGTATACGTTCACTTCAGCCGCTATAGCAGAAGCCACGATGTAGCACATCTTTATTGCTATAGCAATTATATGGACCGTCTCGACGGGTTTTTGTCGTCGACGTTATGTCCCGTAGGAAGCCCAGATTGATAAGAACCTCCTGCAGAGAGGTTGATAACAACCTCCTATGGGCCCCGCCACGGTGGTCTAGTGGTTATGGCACTCGGCTGCAGATCCGAAGGTCGCGGGATCGAATCCCGGCCGCGGCGGCTGCATTTCGATGGAGGCGAAATGTTGAGGCCCGTGTACTGTGCGATGTCAGTGCACGTTAAAGAACCCCAGGTGGTCGAAATTTCCGGAGACCTCCACTACGGCGTCTTTCATAATCAGAGCTGGTTTTGGGAAGTTAAAGCCCATAAATCAATCAACAACCTCCTGCGTTTGATCTCTGCAGAAGCAGAGATCAAACGAGCCCGGCCCATCTCCGTCGCTCGGAGGGCGCACGCGATAACATCATTCCGGTCGCCTGCCGTCGAAACAGAGGAAACGCCCTACCCGTCTTTAATAACCATGAAAAGACGTGAGAAAGGGGGGGGGGGGTGTTGTTGCTCGAGCAGTAACTGTGGGCTTTGCACGGTCGCCATCGCTGGCACGCGCGCTATCTCTGAAGCCATCAGCGAGCGGCTCGTAAACCCTTCCACCATGCTGCGCTCTCAACGCGAAGGGACATAGAAAAGTGTCCCTGGAGCGTCCGTATTTTATTACACGAGCGTTTTGAAGAGTCAAGCAAGATTGTATCTAAAAGAGTTAGCTGCCAGCCTCACATCGTGCAACATTGTATATCATGCATTGCTATCGCATTCATTGCTACGCTGTTCTGGCAAAACTGAGTTTTGTAACTGTTTGCAGCACGTTTCCTCCTAAACGAGGCCTTCATGCTTTCCATGTATTAGAAAGGATTTCATTTATTAAATGAAATTCAGCTATTGGGCATGGTATACATCATTCTTGCGTACCGCGTTCTATACGAGAGGATCACCTCCAGTTATAATTACCTTGCGTACGCGATTCTATATGATTGAAATGACAGTACTCGGATTATCAGCTGCTTATCACGTACAACTGTACAACAGATGCATGATAGCCTATTATTACTTGCTTTAAAACCACTGGACTTAGTAATTCTCTATAGTGTGTATATCTCGACTTTCCAGAACACGGCGGACGCTTGAATATAAAGAAACACGCAAGCACGGGCAACAGGCGCAGTAACAAAAGGACTCCGAGTTTCTTATCTCGCACGCGCCCCGACTGTCGCACGCATATACTCCCATACAAGCTCCCTCGCCAAGGAAAATAAATAAGAAAAAAAATTACGACGTGCGAACACCACTCGCTCCGTGCTTCTTGTACAACTTGTGCAAACGTCCGCAGCCGGGCTGGCGGGATGTCAGCGAGAAGGTGACAGTCGTGTTAATTTCCCGCTTCGTCGCGGCCCAATTAGCGCGCTCCGCCGAGCGTTCGACTTCGCGTCATTACTTAACTTTTCTTTTCTTTTATTGCGTGGCCTGCTTTTTCTTTTTTTGCTACCCACTCCCTCTCTATCAGACTACTACTTTGACAGTTTCGAAAATGCGATTGTTCCCCGGCACTCTCACAGCACACCCCGTTCAACCGTGAAACTTCTCCAGGCCCGTCTGAGGTCCCGCCACAATGATATTTCACCGTGGACACATGGACAATGACTTTGGCGAGCGGTGCGCGGGATGACGTACCAGAGGAAAGGGAAATGATAATTCGTGTGCGCTGTTCGGCTGACACAGCATTTCGGGAGCGCCTGGGAATTATAGGAACGTCGAGGGATAAAAAAAACCGGGGGGAGCTATGTAAAGAAGCAAAAACAAAAAGAAAATGAGCAAAAGCTGTATGCATAGCGGCTAAAGAAGACGCTAGAAGGAAGTACCCATTCGACAGGAACGAAGGAACCGAAATCACCGACGTAAATGTCATCGCGAAAAAAAAAATAAAAGGAAAGGCAGCACATGTCGGACAGTGTAGCAGCAGCCTTAATGAGAACGCGATAATGAAGTTTTCCTCCTATTCTCTTTCCATCCTCCTAGAGACCGACCGCCTTCTGGCTGCGCTGTGTCCATTTGTAAACGTCCGAAAAGCCGTCCTCATGTCTTCCCTCGCAGGCGGGCACCGCGCATGGAACAATTTCCCACTGCGACACAGAGCGCGAGCAGACAGGGGCTATAATATGGAACCGTGTGTTCGGGAGTATTGTGAGGTGAAAATGGAAGGGGGGGGGGGGGGGGCAGGCGCACATTGGCGCCAGCTGTCACTGTGGTGTCGTTCGGGGTTCGGGACAGGGACCCCTCGTGATTTACCTTGCGGCCGCCCCAACAGACGGGTGCACTTAGTGGATTGAGGCTTACGGGGCTGCCGAAGGGCAGAGCACAGGAACGACAGCAACAACAAAAAATGTTCATTTTATTGTCCGGATTATTCATTTGTTTATTTAATTAATAAAAGCGAAGCTGCTCTAGCTCGAGGTAAAATGCCTGTCGTGACCTGAAAACTGGGGGTATCGCCTATGCGTCACGTGGGTACTAAAACAAAGCCTCAGTGTCCTCTCTAAAGTTAAATTGACACAATCGTGCACGCCTAGTCAACATTTCTAGAAACCATATCACCACGATTTAGCCGTAACATACTTTATGATCCCTTCGTATTTTTCTTTCTAACATCGCAAGGACGCTACCAGGGTTCGAGCGGGAATCGAACCCAGGCCATCTGCGTGGCCGGCGGGCGTTCTACCAAAGTGCCACGCTTGATGGGCTTTCCTTCCGAAGCAGCGCCAGCGGCAGACTCTTATTCGGAAAAGATGCACCTATACGTGGTGAACAGCAAAGCATATCAATGTCTATGGGTACGTCGAGGAAGTCAGAAAGCGGTGCTGAGGAGGAAGGAAAGAAGTAGGGCAGAAAGCAAGGCATAGAGCAGGCTTGCATATTCATCATCATCATCAGTCTGTCTACGCCCACTGCAGGGCAAAGGCTTCTCCCATGGATCTCCAATTATCCCTGTCCTGTTCTTCCAACAAACTTCCTGATCTCATCTGCCCACTTGATTTTCTGCCGCCCCCTGCCCCGCTTGCCTTCTCTAGGAATCCACTCCGTTACCCTTAATGACCAACGGTTGTCTTGTCTTCGCATTACGTGGCCGGCCCACGCCCATTTCTTCTTAATTTCTATTAATATGTCCCCAACACGCGTTTGTTTCCAAACCCGCTCCGCTCTCTTCTTGTCTCTTAAGACTACCCTTCCCATTTTCCGTTCCATAGCTCGCTGCGTCGTCCTCAATTTAAGCTCAACTCTCTTAGTTAGCCTACAAGTTCCTGCACAGTAGGTGAGTACTGTACGATGCAGCTGTTGTACAACTTCCTCTTCAGACAATGGTAAGCTACCATTCATTATCTGACCATGCTTGCCAAATGCACTCCACCCCATTCTTATCCTCCTAATTATCCCAGCCTCATGATTCGGATCAAAGGTCACTACCTGGCATAAGTAGACATATTCGCTTAATACTTCCAATGCCTAGCCAGCTACCTCAAATCGCTGTGCTCGCCTTTCATAGCGTGGTACAGCAAAGAGGTGGGAGAGGAAATCAAGGTGGGAAGGAGGGATGAGAGGGAGAGGAAGAGGGAAAGAAGGCGTGGAGAGCGTAAACCACAGCACACCTATGTACAGTGTGGTTAGCAAGGAGGTGCCTGGGAGGGGTGAGGGTAAGCAGCATGGAAAGGAGGAGGGTAAGGCCAGCAGCGCTGCAGTATAGTAAGGTGAAAACAGGGGGACACCAACCAAATTATAATCATTTAAAAGTAAAATTTACTTCTAAAGATGAAAAAACCCGACGTTTCGGGTCCCACTCGGACCCTTCTTCAGGGGTGACTGGAGGGCACCAGACAGCAGCAGTGCTTATAAGGCCTTCTTTCTTCTCTCTTCCTTCCTTTCTCACTTTCTCTTTTTTTCCGGTTCCTCAAGCCGAGGGGGGTCATGCTAGTGTTGAACCAGGTGCCGGAGTCCGCTAAAATAGACACTTGGCATTGCACCTGCAGACCGGTTCACGTTTCCAGGTGCCGCCTGAATGTGCCATGATTCCACAAAGCGCCGCTTGTGAAAACTGGTTTCCAAGTCGAGGACGCGGGAGTTGTCAAAATCGATGCGGTGGTCGTGCACCTCGCTGTGTTCAGCTAATGCACTCCTTTGTCTGTCGAACTTGCGGACATCGTTCCTATGCTGTCGTAGCCTCTCTGGGAAGTTCTTGGTCTCTCCCACGTACGACGCGCCGCAATCTGAACAAGGAATGGAGTAAATCATACCTTGCGCTCTCTCCCTCGGCAGCCTGTCTTTCGGGCGCGGAAAGAAACGGCCAAGCGTGGAAATTGGCTTGTGTGCCACTCTTATTCCTTGCTCAGACAGCACACGTGCGAGCGCTTCGCTGGTACCCTGAACGTAGGGAATACACACGCGTATGGGCTTGGAATGCGGCGGGTCAGTGTCCTTTCGAAGGGGTCGGCGGGGATTAGTCTGGCGGCGAGCGACCTTTCCAACGAAGGCTTTCGTGTAGCCGTTCTTCAGAAGGTCGCTTTTGACCACCTGTTCTTCTTCTATCCGCTTATTCTCCGAAGAGAAAACCCTCCGTGCACGGGTCAGCAGAGCCGAAACCACTGCCGCTTTATGATGGAAAGGGTGGTTAGAGCTGGCGTCGAGATAGCGACCGGTGTGAGTCGGCTTTCGGTACACCGAGAACTGGAGCGTGCCATCCACCTTTGTCACAAGGACATCAAGGAACGGCAAGCAGTTGTTCTTTTCCCGTTCCACGGTGAGAGAGAGAGAGAGCTCTTTATTGAACAGCAGAGAATTTAGCCGGCGTTGAAATATCGCTGACATGCTACTCAGCGTGGGGAGGGAGTTTAGGGAGAGAAAGACGAGTAGAAAGAAGTACAAGATATAGCGAAAAAGAAAGTTCCACGGTGAACTGCATAGCCGGCTCTATCGAGTTTAGGTTACCCTTACCATTTTCCGTTCCATAGCTCGCTGCGTCATCCTCAATTTAAGCTCAACTCTATTAGTTAGCCTACAAGTTCCTGCACAGTAGGTGAGTACTGTACGATGCACCTGTTATACAACTTCCTCTTCAGACAATGGTAAGCTACCATTCATTATCTGACCATGCTTGCCAAATGCTCTCCACCCCATTCTTATCCTCCTAATTATCCCAGCCTGATGATTCGGATGAAAGGTCACTAGCTGGCATAAGTAGACATATTCGCTTACTACTTCCAATGCCTAGCCAGCTATCTAAAATCGCTGTGCTCTCCTTTCATAGCGTGGTACAGCAAAGAGGTGGGAGGGGAAATCAAGGTGGGAAGGAGGAATGTGAGGGAGAGGAAGAGGGAAAGAAGGCGTGGAGAGCGTAAACCACAGCACACCTATGTTCAGTGTGGTTAGCAAGGAGGTGCCGGAGAGGGGTGAGCGTAAGCTGCAGGGAAAGGAGCCAGCAACGCTGCAGTATAGTAAGGGGGCGGAAATGGAGGGGAGGGCGAAGAGGAATGGTGTGAGAGTGAGGAAGAAGGAGGCAATGAGCGGATAGGATAAAGTGTAGCATGCCTAGAGAGAGAGATCCTAGTTAAGGAAGTGAAGAGTGTACGGTAACTGTCGCTCAGTGAGGACACCTCAATCGATACACTCATGGGGTGGGGGAATTAAAGGGACAGAGAGAAGAAAGAAGGAAGGCCTAGCTCATAACCACACCATGTCCGGCCGCGGAAAAGGGAACACAAACAGGGGCCACAAACAGCCTGCCGAGCGGGTTTAAAGCCGCCCAGTCAGATCGGCGTCCTCGATAACTGTGAGGAGGGCTGCAAGGGCAGAGCGGCGTCGTTCGTTGCAGCCGTCAGGGAAAAGGAGCTGCCTACGTCTAGCACGGCCTAGCAAAGATGGGGAAAGGAGCAGGGAAGGCCACGAGCTGCGCTGTGACCTATCCTTTAGCAGCTAGTGCAAGCTGCCCACAATATATTTAATTTTTTTGACACACTGCAGCCTAATTGGGTTGTCGCAGAATATGTTGTTGTTTTGTGGGGTTTAACGTCCCAAAACCAGTTCTGATTATGAGAGACGACGTAGTGGAGGGCTCCGGAAATTTCAAACACCTGGGGTTCTTTAACGTGCACTGACGTCGCACAGCACACGGGCCTCAACATTTCGCCTCCATCGAAATGCAGCCGCCGCGGCCGGGATTCGATCTCGCGACCCTCGGATCAGCAGCCGAGTACCATAGCCACTAGACCACCGTGGCGGGGCGCTATCGCAGAATACGATTTGATAAATTATGTATGGAACGGAACATTTTCAGCAAAACCTATAGAACACCGTTAGAAGCATAAGCAAACAAGAACACAACAATTATTAAGAAAGCTTGCGCGAGGTAATCCGTCCATGCAATAATAAACTTAGGGTTAAATACCTAGTTATACCTCGTAATAAATTAAATTTTCAAGTGTGCGCAAAGAAAGGCAAGCTTAAATAGGCAATAACGAGGTAGAAGCGGTGTGAGGCGCAAGTTTGTGGCTATTTCTGGAAGGCTTTAGCTTAGAAAGAAACAGCGGTTAGTTGACGAGTGTAGCTCGGAGTGTTAACGAGGATATACAGCAATTTCGGCCATTTACAAGGGAGTGGAGCGCCTACATGAGAATCTTCGTCCGTACGATGTTCAAACTGGGGTCAGTGAATACAAGTCAGAGCGCCGCTTACTTGCGTTGATATAAGAGATTGGTTCAAAATCCAATTAGGCTTTCTTAAGCTCCAATGTGCTGTGCTCGTGATAGGGCATAAAGAAGTGCCATGCCATGAGAGTGGAGCGCTTTAGGGATCCGGCCTGTCGGCGTGTGATGTGTCATGCTGTGCGCGACGTAAGAGGGAAAAGCCGACCCTCTCTCGTCCTCGATTCACTCTCATATTCTTGGCCTCAGCCGACTGCCACATTATAGTGATTACGCAAAGTGAACGAAAGAAAGAAGAAAGAAAAAGCCTTGCCGTCCGCATTCTGTGTCGGTTTACAGAGAAAGAAAAAGCGTGCCCGTTTGTTGGCCTCGATTCACTACACACACAATTGCTCTGAGCCCACTGCTGCATCTAAGTACAGATAATCACCATAAAATAGCAAATAAACTAACACCAGAAAAGTGCAGATAGACACAAGGCAAACTTCGGTAACGACATTCGGAAGGCCACAGGAACACATTGAGATAACTTTGCCAATCTGTCTTGCCGCTGGAGGTTACCGTTGAGTTTACAGCTGGTTTTTAAAAGATATTAATAGGGCAAAAGTCATATGTGCGTCGTTCGAAAGTGTCCTTGAAAGAGCAGGCGAAGACCTTGTCCAACACATTATTAAATATACGTCATGGGATCATGGAAGCCGACAGTCGCGCCAAAGCGTGAGCAAGCCTTCAAAACGCGTAACTGATGACTGACAAAGTGATTACCGCTATAATTAATAACTGCTTACACATTATTTCATCCTCCACGTAGCTGCACCATAGAGCGGCCAAGCGTCACACGTCATCGGGATTTAGAAAGCAGGTTTCGTAAACCGTCTGTAATAGGCGACGTCAGAGGCTCTCGCTTTCGGGTGATCTTGAGCAACCACGTACGAGACCCCTGGTGTGTCTTCCAGGTATGCTTGCCTAAATCGGGTGAAGTCACAGAGGGAGCTACGATGCGTCCAAACCTCTCTTAGGTGCGGGGCACCTTAGGGGCTGGACTTGTCGGCGTGTCCTGCTGTTGTCGTCACGGTGGGCCAACCCTGGAGGAAGTGTTGTCAGTGTGTGTGCCTTTGTGGGCCGATCTTGGAGGCAATGCACCCAGACAGTATGTGCAGGGTTGTCTTGGCAGAAGCGATTCTGACGAGTTTCTGCTAATGTGTCCGGGCTGTCGGCGTCCTCGTCGTGGCAACGTAAAGCAAGCTCATTAGCAGCGATTGCTGTTTCATGTGGAAAACACCGGAGCATCACCGCATGCTTCGCAACCTTCCCAGGTTTCACGTTGGTGGAGCTATTTTCTCTGTCCGTTCCGTTACCCTTTCCACAAAGTCTCAGCGGCGAGTAGTGTCCCAAACACTGTTCCACGTGAACGCCAGCACGCACCAATATTTCCTAGCTGTAGCCAGCACTGCAAACATTTTCAGACGCGATGGAAAAACTGAATTCACAGCATATCCACGGAGTGAATGATGATGAGTGGGCGAAGCTCGGAAGTTCATCGTAGATCGTGCCTAGTTCCGGATTAATTTAGTTAACGCGCACGCTACAAATCCTTACGGTTCAACTACGCACAAGTGAAATCTCCCACCGGCACTTCATTGAAAGTCAAGATCAAGTGCCTGTGTGTATATATATATATATATATATATATATATATATATATATATATATATATATATATATGGGTGGCCGGTGAACGGTTCTCCTGCGCGAGCAGTCGGTATTTTTCAATCATGAAACTCGCTAGAAGACGCTGCCTGCATCAACGTTGTCTCTCGCGGGTGAGGGCGCGTTCTCCTTCTTTGCGAGCTGGTAGAGCGTTCCTCGAAGAAAGAGTGTTTCTATAGTCAACGCGCGCCTTTCGCTCTCTCTGTCTCTCTCTCTCTCACTAGACAGCAGATGGAAGAGTGAGAGAGCTCGCGCGCCGGGAGGCATGCGCCGAGGGCCACACGCGCCCTCCTAGTAGCGCGTTCCTAGCAGGTAACGCGCTGCTACCACGGACGGACAGACCCAAACCTTAAGGAGCTTCGCCCCTAAAACTGGAAAAACTGAAAAGCAACAGGCCATTCAAAACGTTCCTCAACAAAAGGGAGGATCGATGTTATTGGGGCAGTCTATTCGAACGGAATCCTGTGGATTACGTCTATAGGTACATCGGTGTCACACACACACACACACAGACACACACACACACACACACACACACACACACAGAGAGAGAGAGAGAGAGAGAGAGAGAGAGAAAGAGAGAGAGAGAGTTTTCCTTTGACCTCACCTGACCATTCGACAAATCACTTGCCCATACGAAAACCATCCCATTTAGAAGCCCCGCGGCAATTTCTGGCAATAAGAACAAGATATTTGACTATGTAGCACAATGAAGCGCCGTTAAGAACACAAAGGGGTTTATCGGTACGCGCTTTCGCTAAACCTACCCGTCATTGGACCTTGTTGTTCGTAAATTCCAGCATTCTCCCCATTAGTACAACCGATGTCTCACGGTGACGCTTCGGAAGATGAAACGTCTGGCCCCAACCAAAGAGACACAAAGCGTCGCCGTGTGCATCGTTTATTCACCTGGCGTAGCATAATGAACCTCGCTTGGGCTCAGAACGAAGCAGCGCAATACAAGTACACCGACACTCCCGAGCTCAAGGTACTGGTGAGAACAGCTGATCTTCACTGAAAGTGGGCAGGTAAGAACACACTTCACAGGACGGTGTGCGACTGGCAGTGCTACATCCCAAATGGACACGTACCAAACCTAGACAACGGTATATATAAGCAGTGAGGGTCGGTATAATTGATGGTGCTGCATGACGACATCAAAGTGTACCGGTAGTTACAGTGTGGAAGCTAACTCGTACCTGTGTGTGTCTACAGGCGCCGAATAAACAACGCGTCATTCTTATGCACCGCGTCCCTCAGGTGTCCCGGTCGGTAGTGTCCACAAAAGTGCTCACAAGTTCCACACCAGCATATCCGAAAAGACCCATAGGAAAAGATGTCGCCTCACGGACTTGCATTGTCCCATAACGTGTTTCCAACCAGAAATAATGTTAAATGAGCACTATGAATTGACCCGCCATTAGAATTACTAGGATTGTCAAAGTTTGAATACGTCATTATCACTCGAATTCCTATTCATGCCATCTGAACCACCGACACTGTAATCGCCATACACTCATGTAGAAGGGTAGACATTAGCGTATTACACTGTCACACGCTAATATCACACTGTAATCTAACCTCCTCTCCCCTTGGTTTTCAATTCGATTTCCAGTTCACAGTTACACACATTTCATATTAGAAGATGTAGATAAACTGCACGGTCGCGCAGCCATTAGCTAGTAAGGGATCTGTGCAGGAATGCAGATGAAAAACTGTTGTTACGTGAAAATGCACAATCAGCCATTGTAATGAGTCTCTTCACTTTAATCGATGGAGGCGAAATGTTGAGGCCCGTGTGCTGTGCGATGTCAGTGCA
The DNA here is from genome assembly GCA_013339685.2 of Hyalomma asiaticum. Lineage (NCBI taxonomy): Eukaryota > Metazoa > Arthropoda > Arachnida > Ixodida > Ixodidae > Hyalomma > Hyalomma asiaticum. The sequence continues at coordinate 58,340,664 of CM023491.1, forward strand.
CGTAAAGAACCCCAGGAGGTCTAAATTTCCGGAGACCTCCACTACGGCGTCTCTCATAATCAGAACTGGTTTTGGGACGTTAAACCCCACAAAAACAACAACGGGTGACTTACGGTAACACCGAACGATCCGAAGTGCTTCGCCCGCTCGTCATGAATGACTTTCTGCAGGTGCGTGGATTCTTTAATATAGTCCAAAAACAGTGCTCATCATTCGTTGACGCGCCTGTGTGCACGCGAGCCAAATATCACGTTACCAAAAATGCAAGAGTAAACTCTCTACGCAGAACACATTAGCATCGGGGACAATGTCCAGCACTACTTGTAAAACAGCAACTGTGTTGCGATCGCTGCGTGACAGGGGCAACTCGCAGTCTGGCTTCAAGTGCGGCTGGAAACCACCCGCTGCGCTTTCAGCATGTGACGTCACAACAAACATTGACGCCGTCGCTTGAAGCACAGCTATAAGATTAGTGATTCCATAACCGCGGAAATGTCGTCGGTAAAGATCAGTTTGTTCGCTTCAAGACCAGCAAAGTAAAAGAAACGTCCCTATCTTTCATTTCCGAGCACTACAGAAGGAGCTAGACTACTAAGTCGCTGCGACTTGTGACGTCATTTTGTATTTGGAACAAGATCGCGAGTTCCCTGGTGCCGCCAGCGCGTTGATATTGGGTTCACGGGAGTCCACAGGAGTCTCCACGAGTGAGTGGCAGAGTTTTGAGGCTATGTTGAAGAGTGTGGCAGAGCCCCTACAGCAGCGTAGGTGGGCGGCGACCGGTCGTAGTCGTACGTACAAGTACTGTAGTACAAGGGCGATCGTCCTTGGCCGCCATTACGCATTCCGTGCACTAACAGCGTGGTCAACCCGGGGTCTCGCCACCTATAGCCTAGACGCGTAACCGCGCGTCATTTTCGGCAAGCTGAGTGGGCCGCATGTTCGATGGTGTTGAACTGAATTACACATCCGAATAGGTTCGGATGTGTAATTTCTTTAATCGAATAAGAATATCAAAAATAGAATGTTCGACGAATATTCGTAAATATTCGAACCCGTGTCTATAGTAGGACAAAACTTAAAAAAAGAAAAAAAAAACATCAGTTGGCAACAAGGGCCGACGGACCGTGCGCCTCGGTGTTACTCCGTCAGCCGATCACAGAAGTAAACAAAATCGTCGTCATGAGACCTTTTCCAAGTGGCGCTGTGTTTATGCCTTCGGCTCCTGCGCAGCGTCTGGTGTTGAGTCCTTTCATCGGTATAAGCCATGATGTGCTCGAAAAGCATGAACAAAAATGTGTGGAGTCTCAGCGTTACCATCTGCAAAATGCTGTGCTAAAAGGTTATTTGTTCCCGGGCCCTTTTATGCGTGCAACCTCATTGAACTGAGTTGCAAAACTCGGGCGTCGGAGCTTATGGCACGCTGAGTTTTCGTATTGCAAGCGCTTGATTTCAGCTCGATAATGAATTGTGCTTTTCATGTTACAACCCAATAAACTAATGAAGACATAAAAATTTATGCACCTATCCATTATTGTTGCCGCCCTCGCTTTATTTCGGTATCATGGAAAGTTCAAAGAAGGAACTATTTGAGGATTCTCGGAGGTATAGTGGCTGGCGGCTATAAGGGCGTTGGAGGGGCTTCACTGCAGACTAGAGTTGTATCCGTCTATAGGTTGGTTCATTTCTAACCAAAGTTTAATAATAATAATAATAATAATAATAATAATAATAATAATAATAATAATAATAATAATAATAATGACTATTTATTCATTAACGTAATGATAGATAAGCTGTGCGTAAAAGCTACAGTTCAAGCATTCCAACATTTGGTCCTGTGCGGTAATTACGTGTTGATTCCTGTGTACGTGCTGTTGCTTTGGTGCAGTGATTCATCTATGTATACAGTGATCCAAAGACATTACGATCGTTATTTTTATCTCTACAAGACAAGCACAGCTAATTATAGCCTTCTTCGTACTCGACCCTCCACTACAGCCGCTTTAGGCTACACATCCGAACATTCTTGTGTAAGACTTTTGCAACAGTTTTCTTTTGATTTGCTCTGCTTTCAAGTGGACCATCCTGTTCCTCGGAAGGGATTCCTCTCGAAACTTCTGCTTCCGCCTTGTGAAGAAACAAAAAAAAAACCAAACCAAGAAGAACCCTAGCAGTTGTTCTTCAGTATGCGCACTGAAAATCGGATATAATATGTAGACGTTCGAGCTACGGCGAACGCGACACGATAAGGCTTTTCGCTGGTCTCATTTTAAAACAGGAAGTACATGGAAGAATATAAAGCACGTTGTACTGATACACGCTTCGTGATTCTGTATTTTTTTTTTTTTTTGCCGCGGCACTCGGAAGCGTGGTTCAGCTATTGCTGTTCCTGCTGCATACACTGCGTCAAAGATCCATCAATACCAAAGGGTTAAAAAAAGAAAAAAAAAAGAGGAATGACGAGCTTGGAGGATTGCCTATCGGTGATGATAAAAATAGGGACGTCCATAAAGAGAGTCTATATGCTCCCAGCGATAAACGAGGCGACCAGAATCGATGGCCAAGCGCGGCAGGAAAAATAAAATAAAAGCGTTATTCCTTCGCCATCGTAAGGCGGCTCGCTCACTGTCTTTCGAGGCCACGTCTCTGCGACGCCCTTCAAGGCCGGCACTACAAGAGAAGGCACCCATCGAAACCAACGCTCTGTTCCAAACGGGAGAGGAAAAAAAAAGTTTAGGGGAAAAATAAATAAAACCCTTAAAGTGGTGGGAAAGGATGAGATCTGCACAGACACGGTCGGCTCTGCATGTCGTTTCGGGTACTCCCCTCGGATCCACATTTGTCTCTCCGTATGCGTGTCTCTCATTGGAGTGCCTGCGTACAATCTTTTTCATTCCTTTTTTATTGATCATTTCTTTCTACAGCGGACGAAGTCAGGCTAGACCCTTCGGTATCACCGCCTTTCAGACTTTCAGGCCTCAAACACACACACACGCACACACACAGACACACACAGACACACACACACACACACACACACACACACAGACACACACACACACAAAAGGAAGTAAAGGAGGCGTTCTAAGGGAAGAAGGGATGTGCCGGGGATTTAGACTTGAAGATCGACATCGTCCGACCAGACGGAATTCTCCGCCCTTCTCCGGTCATTTATTTCCACCCCCCGCCCCCCTGCTGGCCCCAACCAATTCCTCTTTACCTCTCATCCTTCGCTCCTCCTCGACGCACTTCCGTTTCGCTATGGCCAGTCAGTTCGTGGCGGCCGTCGGCTCTTCGCCAAACACTCGGCCACGTATAAGGTGCACATTGCAAGCGAAAGAGGGAGATGGAAGACGGCGACGAGGATCACACCACCGCTATCTCTTTCCCTCCCTCCACCGCCACCCACCCTCTCTCAAGAACCAGGACACTCGACAAGCTCGGACGTGTCCCTGAAGATGAGGAGGAAGGGTGTTTCGACACAAGCGACTCTGGTGGGCAAGGAAAAAAAAAAGGAGGGATGAGGCGGCGGCGGTGTGGGTTGGTGTACGGGGAAAGTGTCGTCGTCTCCGCTTCGGAAGAAGAACTAGGGACCGAAAGAGGGAGAAAGGGTGGCGAAGAGGCTGCTGCTGCAGCGCTAGGCGTAACGCCCAATCCGCCGATATTTCACGCGCCCGGACAATATCTCTCGCGTCACAGCCGGCTCCCCACTGTTCGCCCTCCGCTCAGAGTTAAGCTTCGCACATCTCTCCCTAGTCTCCTTTCTTCCCCCCACAACACAGTATTCCTCTCATCCTGCTCTTGGTGCTCCTTTTTTTTTTCGCGTCTCTCCGGCCAAGGACGAACGGGTACACAGAGGACGATCCGGCGGCTGCAGCGCCGTCCGAGAGACAGCAATCCGTTGCAGCCGCCAACGCGGCTTCGTGTACACGGGGTTGAAGCGCTGAGCACCCGTCTGGCAGCGCAGTCCCGCCGTCTTTCGCTGTGCAGGCTTTAATGAGACTGCTTTGATGCTTTTCCCCTCCTAATAGAGTCATTGTATCGTCACGTGAGTGAGGGTGAGCTTGTCGGAGGCTTAGTGAAGAGAGATGCTTGTTAGGACACTTCAACAAGGCGATTAATGTCGTAGGCTTTGTTTCGGCATTCCGCCGAGTGGAGAGTTGTCGAGTGCTTTCGCGCTTTTATAGAAGGAAGTCCACTGTTCTGCGAAGTCCACTCCTCTGCGTGGTAACGGCGAAACAAGGACGAAGTACACGAGACAGGAGCGCCATTAAATGAACATCCGTGGCGAATAGAAAAGCAATTACATAGGCTTAGGCCATTGAATTGTAAAGGAAAACACATACACACACAGAGATTACACCGCCGATGAATTGTCCTTCACAGTGGGTCATTAAACGGACAGACGCAAACGAATGGCAAGATTTGTTTCATCTCTTATGGCCCAAGATTACTTGGAAAGAGTGAGAAGTCTTGCCTTTGGGTTAGAAGAAAGAAAGGAACGATGTTCTTGCTTTACTGTGGGCACGTTAGAAATTCAGCGATCACCTCGACTGCTCAGGATAAGTATGGATCATACGACGTCGGTTTCAATCTTCACTCAGGATAGTCTGGACGTCGCTGCTCCCAAGTGTACAGAGGTAAAAAGAACGACACTGATGCGATGCCAGTAAGAGGATGCATACGCACCAGGCAAATAGGTAATCTCCACAGGTACTTTCGAAAGCGTCTCTGCAAGAAAGACGACAGGGATAAAAGAAGAGACAGAGAAATAATAACAAAAATCAAAATGGCTGAAGCTTTGCGATACTTTTTGAAGAATGTCGCAACTCCACGAAGGAAAGCTAGCTCAGCTTCGCCGCGTTGATACACGACCACTTCCAGCAGAAAAACCCTGGGCGCTCGGCTTACACACACTCTCACATTCTCAAGGGTGCAAAGGAGCTACTGTGTTGCCTGAGGTTATCTAGACTTTACGAATCCACGTGAACAATTCACCCGGGCTAGTGCATTCGCACTTTGTTCGTGCGTTTACGAAACCTTTTACTTTTTTTCCCTGCTCTTCTTTTGTCTATCTCATCGAGTGCGCCCCTACAACCTTCCCCAGGAATAGAGCAGGACACCGAACGCTTGCGGGCTTACGTTCCCTGAATTTGCTCCTCATTTCTTGTTCTCTCTATGAAAAGACAGCTGCTGTCTGTGCACAATTTCACAATACGTGCAACAATTTATCTACAATCCAAGAGATATTTACAAGAGGTACTAAAACCCTCTTGCTAATATCGACACTAGCTTGTTGCGGCGAAAAAATCGCGCCCCTAAGTTGCTCGCTGGAAGGAAGTCCCTTCAGCATACCGATCTAGGTGTTAAAGGACAACTGCGACGTTTTTTTTTCACCGTGTTCTGATATCGATGTTTTCCAATGTTACCGAAAGTGCTGTAGCAGCTAGGATGATTCAGTCTGCTCAGAGACTCACCAATAATTTTAAATAACCGTCTGAAAGGCGTGTTCAAACCGAAACCGAAACGGATAGACGCTTCGTACAGCGTATGCAATGACGTCACAGCCTTCTCATCATTAGAAATGTGGAGGTGGTGCCAGAAAAATGACAGTGGTGAGGTCATCCGCCGACGTATTGAGTTACGTCATTCGCCGACGTAGTAGTTTTCACAACCTGCTGGCTCAGGTAAGCAGCGTTGAAGGTGATGAAGTAGAAAATACTGGGCGGCCCTCGTGGGAATCCGGTAAAAATTTTTAAAAATTTGTTTCCAGGAAAAGTAAATAAATTGCAACCGCCTGGCTTGGCATATATTATTACAGTATGAAGGAGAATATATAGTGAAAATTCAATTGAGATCCGCGGACACTGAAAAATCGCCGGAGTTGCCCTTTAACTCCATAGTGAAGCTGTATCACCGATGGATTCGAACGTTAGTAAAAAAAAAAAAATTGGCAACGTATTGCAATGGACCTGTTTCACTTCAAGAACCGGTGGTGGTTGACAGCTACAGAGTGCTGTTGAAGATACACCGAGCCGGTGACCACCTGGGGTTCGTTAACGTACACTGACATCGCACAGCACACGGGCCTCAATATTTAGCCTCCCCCGAAATGCAGCCGCTGCGGCCGGGATTCGATCCCGCGACCTTCGGATCAGCAGCCGCGTGCATAACCACTAGACCACCGTGGCGGGGCGAGACCCACAGCAGCAGAGTAATTTATTGCTCCCTACTGTTTTCGGCAACCGCCCGCAGTTTTCATCAATCGCGCTTTCGCTCCCCTCGCTCAAGAGTTCTGTTCCGAGCGCATGAGACACTCACTATCCTCAGAGTAATGGATTTGCTGATGTTGCAGTAATGCAGATAAGGAGCTCCAGAACGAGGACAAAAGAACTTTGACACTCTTAAATCACACGCCGATTCTTTTGAAGAATCGGTGTAACCCTGCGAAAGTGTACGTGGGTCGCCGGTCGGAAACCAGACTGCGCTCTAAGTTCCACCAAGCTGAAACGCCAACTTCAATATCAAAAGAGGCCTCCGAGTTTCGAGGAACAGTGCCGAAAATGTCCCATCCGAGACTTCGAGGAACCAACAAACGTCACGGAGTCCTCTACTTGTCGGAGTTGATTGGAAGAGGTCATGTTTAATTGATGAACCTCAAGAGCGAAGCGAAAGTGGATTCCCAAGCCGATGAGGCAGCCTCTGTCCTACAGGGTTACCAGAGGCCCTAGTGCCGTACTCAGAAATCGGACCGAACTAGTTAGGTATATCCCAGACAATGAGAACGCGGAAATTGTCAATGGCGTTTCGGAAGCTCCTTCATGTTGGCCGGATTGCTAACCAGAGGCATACCAGGCGCGGGAGGCTAGTGAAGCCACCCGCTGCCGCGAACGTTCGCTTGATCAGTCGGGGACATCTATGTAAGTGCTGCCATCACGCGGAAGCGTAGCGAAGCCCGTGACATCACGCGCGTTCGGCGAGCGCGCCGCTACGTGCGAGTGCTCCTAGAATGATTAATTGATTGATTTCTGGTGTGTAACGTCCCAAAACCACGAATTGATTATGAGAGACGGTGTAGTGGAGGGCTCGAGAAATTTCGACCACCTAGAGTTCCTTAACGTGCACTGACATCGCACAGTACACGGGCCTCAACATTTCGCCTCCATCGAAATGCAGCCGCTGCCGCCGGGATTCGATCCCGCGACGTATGGATCAGCAGTTTGGTTCCATAACCGCTAGACGACCATGGCGGGGCGCATAGCGCAGCAATCTGCGCGAATTGGGCTCATAAACTACGTGGTATCCTGTTACCTTTCTCAAAATAAACACATTTGCAGTTGAGTTTTACGCGTATGAATCACACGATGGACATATAAGACATTCCGTCCGGTGTGGTGTTCAAGCAAGCGCGCGGTGCTCAGCCTGCGCGCATTTCAGCTGAAAATGGTTGCTGAAGCAAAATCACTGTTGTGCGCACGCACAGAAATGGGTCAGCGCAACCAGACAGAGAGGCAGGGAGGAAAGGCGCGTCGGGCACACATGACAGCACGTAGGGAAGCTCTTGATTTTACATTCTTCGCCGGGGATGCAATGAGAAATGTACAACACGGGGCAACAAAGCAGACTGAAAGAAAAAGAGAAAGGACGGAACGCAGAGTAGTTAACCGAGCTGATAAACCGTATCGTTACTCTGCAGCGCGGAGAAGGTAGCTTAAAAAAAATTACAGCATATCCACGGAGTGAATGATGATAAGTGGGCGAAGCTCGGGAGGTTCATCGTAGATCGTGCCGAGTTCCGGATTAATTTAGTTAACGCGCACGCTACGAATCCTCATGGTTCAACTATGCACAAGTGAAATCTCCCACAGGAACTTCATTGCAAATCAAGATCCAGTGCATATATATATATATATGTATATATATATATATATGGGTTGCCGGTGAACGCTTCTCCATCGCGAGCAGTCGGTATTTTTCAATCAAGAAACTCGCTAGGAGACGCTGCCTGCGCCAACGTTGTCTCTCGCTGGTAAGGGTGCGTTCTCCTTCTTTTCGAGCTGGTACAGCGTTCCTCTAAGAAAGAGTGTTCACATAGCCAACGCGCGCCTTTCTCTCTCTCTCTCTCACAAGACAGCAGAGGCACGCGTCGGGAGGCACGCGCCGAGGCGAACGCCGAGGGCGAGCGCCTGCCGGGAGGCACGCGGGTTACGCCTGACGCCTGACGCGTGACAAGGTTCGACTAAGAGGAGCTTCGCCCCTAAAAAAGGAACCACAACCCGTGCTGTAGTTTTCCCATGCATTCTGGACGCTTTCCTCTAAACACACACACACACACACACACACACACACACACACACACACACACACACACACACACACACACACACACAATTGCGTACAGATGATGTAATATCGGTATGGGATGACGATGAAAAGTTGCCGAGAATTGCGTTATATCCTTCGTGATTTATCGAGTGCGGTGTTGAAGCAATTCCTTTGTGCTCGGAAGCGCCAGCCGTAGCGCAATAGGAACAAGAGTGTCTCTTTGCTACCACAAGCTACTTGACATACGCTTCCTGCTGTCCCGGTCAAGTACAAGTATAGCCATTGGTAAACGTAACGCTAAACAAGAGGCGGTCGTTGGACTCCAGCAGGATTTTGATTCGGGCGAACTGATTCGTGGTCGATTGGAGACCACGGTGCGAAATAATCACACTGAAAAAAAAAAACACAGCAAACGGAGAAACCCATGGGTAAGGACAGCGCGCTCACACGACGACAAGAAAGGCAGGACGACACACATGCCTTTCATTTGGCCGTGTTGTTGTTGTTGTTGTTGTTGTCCTCCACTCTGGCACATACCCACCCTGGAGGATCGGCCAAGATGTGAGACGTTGAAAGAGTTAAGTCAGAAGTACTATGAAATACCAACCAGAATCGAATAAACAGGATGAAATTAACGGTGAAGAGTTCATTTATGAACAGAACTGGTATTAATCAATTATGATTTGTGCAACAGTAGAGCATACATCCCCGTGACAATGTCGTTGATAGGAGGATCCTAAAGACAGAATACTGGAGACGGAGAATTCCAACCGAACCCTATGAAGAGAATCTTTCAACACGTGTTTTCTTATTTGAGGATAACACAGTGCATTGTAAGAGGTAATTATCGATAGATTCGCCTTCGCCGCAATATGGACATAAAAGCGATGGGGCCGGACCAGTTCTGTGCATATGAAAGTTTAGTTTTGGAATGCGACAGCGTAACTGCGTAAAGATAACTTCTAGTTTTCTGAAGGTGAATGCATTTCTATTCCAAGGGAATAAGAGGGGTCCATATTCACTTAAATTAGTTCATAAATAATTACTAGATTCTTGCCTTATCGCTCTCCTTCTAACTCTTGCAGCAGTTACGAGCGCTGATGCAGGAAGTAGTAAGACCACTAAGAGACTGCATGTCCGAGGAACAGCGTCCGCTTTCTGCTTGGTCGTCGTTGTGTGAGCGCGCTGTCCTTATACCGAGATGAACCAACTAGTTCAAAATGTGTTTTAAGGAAACAGAAAAACAGCGCTCGTCCTGTGTACTCTATTTTTCTGCGTCAGTGTTACTTCGCGCTCTACTGAACATTCGGCCCCGTTAGACGCTACCATTTGTATAGGTAGAGCCGCGCTGGAGGCAGAGCTTGATGTTAGAGAAATACAGAGCCATGTTTTAAATATCTAGAGTTCTTAGTTCTTACCGTTCGTACTTATCTTGTTCCCATCATATGCGTGTTTTTCTGATTTTCATGCTTTTCATGATTTTCATGTTTTTTATGTCGTGTTTCCTGTGTTCATTTCTGTGTTGTTTGTATATTTACTTTTGCATTGTATGTAACGATCATGCTGCTTGAGCCATATTATTGGCCTGCAGTAATTCACAAAAAATAAATAATTACGATTTCCGTTAAAATAGAAGGCGCTGATTTTCTTTTTCTTTTTGAGTCGGCCAAATTCTACTGAGCTGATGTAAGATCACGTTCAATTCATGCGGTGCGTAAAAATGTTATAAATGAGCACGCAACGGGTCTCATTTGTCGAGAGGAGGGTCCACTTTGGGGATGCAGTCCCAGGGACGTCTGTTCAGGAACAATGAAATTTCTACTTGAAACCAAAAGAATTTTACCTTAATTATCATCATTTGTGCTTCGCCAAACCACGGATAGGAAAGTGCTCTTTTAATTCAAAACAGTCTTGGCCGATCCCCTGCATTGGGTGTATGCCAACTTAGAGGAGGAGGAGAAGAAGAGGAAGCGGCAGCCGCTAGCAAGCTCGCAAGAGGGAAAAATTTGCACGGTCAATGAGTTTATTTATTGTGATTGCCAATATTGACCACGTTTTAAATGTATCAGTTTTATAACCAATTGATTGATTTATTTGTGGTGTTTAACGTCCCAAAATCAGTTCTGATTATGAGAGAGGCTATAGTGGAGGTCTCCGGAAATTTCGACCACCTGGGGTTCTTTAACGTGCATTGACATCGCTCAGCACTGTTGTGATCGTGGTTCCTCCACAAGGTCCCCGCGGCTGATGCAGCTGCAGCGCAGCCTCCCCGGCGCCATCGGTACGACCGGCCTAATGTGTTCGTGGATCGCCGACGTGACACCACCGGCTGATGCTGCCCCAGCAGGGGGGCGCGGCTGCGGCGCGGCCTCGCCGGCACCTTCAGGCCGACCTGCCCGCCAGCGCCACCCTTTGTTTCCCTGGGGTTGGGGCGACTCGGCCTGCCGTTGAGGACTCCCGCGGCGCTGCTGGACATTGTCCGTCCCCATTAGCCCTGTTGGTGACCTTGGGGCAGCCAGCGTCGCGGGAAACGGAAAGGAGGCGACGACGTGCAGCCGGCCCGAGCGGGGGGGCCACACGTGCAGTCAAGGTGCTGCAGTCCGGAAAGGCTTTGATTGGAGGACAAGCGTCGGATGACTGCGGGCCTCCTTCCCCTCCTCCTGCCTGTCTTCAACCTATGGCAGGGGAGGCAAGTTTCCGTCGGAGGCCACAGAGCCCATCGAGGAGAGACGACGACTGGGATCCCGAGAGAGAAGATCCTCCAGTCTTGTACCTTTTCTGTAAATAACCTGTATATTTTTGTAATATAACATGTAAATACAGTTCGTCTTTTTCTTCGCTCGAGGGTCCTGAACATCGACCCCACTCCGGACTCCACCGCCTTCATGGTAGCGTAGGCATCCCACGGCAATCGACCCCCAGTCGCAACAGTGGCTGGCAGCGGCGTGATGATCTGCGCGGTGGCTCGACTCCGGCTGGGTGAGTGCGCGACCTTTTCTCCTTGAGTGTTGCCAGGCTTAACTTAGAATTGTTCTCCCTGGTAGCGAGCGTGTTTGAAGCCTGTTCGAGAAGAACCTTGCTTCGGCACGATTTTCCTTGAGAAACTTGTCGGCAGAGGGGGTAGCCATGACTTGGAGGAAGCTGCGCAGAACGGACCTGGACGCGATATGTGGGGAGATTGGGATTCATTGTGGGAAGCACCTAAGGAAGGCGGAGGTCATCGAAGAAATTGAGGCAACCGGCAGAGATGACGAGGAGATCACGGAAGTGTGGGAAGATATTCAGGACCAAAGAAAACGCGAAGAGGAGAAAGAGAGAAAGGAAGAGGTATTGGAAAAGAAAAGGGTTCAAATTCAAAATTTGGAATGGAAAATTCAATTTTTGAAAGCGGATCGTGTAAGGGCAAGAAATGGCAAATTTAAAGATGGTGATAATGTAGAGTGTTTTCTTGCCTCTTACGAGCAGATTTGCGAGGAAATTGGGCTCAATCGGGACCGCTGGTCGTATCCCTTGTTGGCTTTATTGCCCGTTCGCTTGACAGATGTGTTAGCTGGCCTTTCCGATGAAGAGTTTAAAGATTATGACACCGCAAAGGCAGCATTGTTCAAGCGTTGTGGCATTTCCGTAAGAAAAAGGGAAAGCGAGAGGAACCTGCACGGCGGTATTTCTCCTGAGAAGGGGGAACGTAACGTACCGAAAAGCGCACCGTGCAATGTTCTTGTAGCGGGAGAAGCTATTTCTGAGGGGAATTCAGCTAGCAAAATGCAGAGCAGGGAAGAGGTAGCAAACGGTGCGGTTGCTGAAAAGTCGAGGAGCGCGGAAAAGAGTGGAGTACCTCGCGAAGTAGAGCGCACCGAAAAGCTAGAAGACGGAAGCCCGGCTGCTTTGATAGGTGACCATAGCACGGTACCGACGCATCGAGGGCACGGCAGCACTGTTGGGGAGGGCCTGGCTAAAGCCGTTTTGAGTAAAAGCACAGGGAGGGCCCAACAGTTCGAGCCCGTGGAAGGCGATGTTATCGGTGGGCTAATGTCAAGTGCCATTCCGCAGGGCGTTCCTTGTGGGGACGAGATTCGTGGCAGCAGCCCTGATGGGGTTAATGAGAAGCTGGCGGCCACGCTCGTGCCTCCACACTTGAACGGCCCTCCGGAACAGCAGAGGGTTGAGGCTGAGCATAGCGCAGATTCGTTGCTTAGTACGGTCGGGGAGGGCCTGGCTAAAGAGGTTAAAGAGAGCACAGGGAAGGCCCGACAGTGCGAGCGCGTCGAAATCAGTGAAATGATGTGTGTCGCGAATGCTAGCCCGGCCGAGAGAGAAAGTAGCAGCGCTTTAAGAGAGCGAGAAGGTTTCGCTGCAAAAGATGCCGAAATGGCTGTAGAGACCGTTGAAGGTCATTGTGAGCGCGACGCGATACTGTGCCAAACAGGAAAGGCAGCTAAGCAGAGCGAGGATGTTTGGGCACAGCTATCCATTGATGAGGTCGCGGCGGTGAGTCCTGCGAGCGATGTCGAAGGGAACATCGAAATGGATTACAGGAACACCAGATTAAGGTTAAGAGAGTGCACTGAGGCACCAGATAGTGAAGACAATGCAGCTGCAGAAAGCTCCCAAGAATGCGAGCGTCAGGGTTTAGCAGCGCACTGCATAGTTAGTAAGCACGTGAAACTGCCCGCCAGTCTTGGGATGAAAGAAAGAGATGATGCAGCAGTAAATCATCTAGACTGTGGAGGCAAGACGGACAGTTCAAACGACGACCTTTTTCTAGAGAAGGGTGTGCTAGCGAAAAGCCCAAAAAGAAGGAAGAAAAAGCGTCACAAAGAGAAAAGCAGGACTAAGGTCGGCCGACGCACTAAGACGAGCTGGATGGAAGGCCCAAAACGGGGGAAGGGAGTGGTTACCTCGTTAGGTCTGTCACGCGTATTGAGCTCGCGCCGAAAGTTTCCGGTGCGCCGAAAGAAAGTGTGCGGAAGCGCGCGTTTCGGACGAAAACGGTCCACAGTTGTCCCCCGTAGCTTTCTTCGCGGTGCGTTAGGAGCGTCGCGGGAGTGCAGGGTCGTGAAGCTTCGTGTGATCGCTGAACCAACAGACAAAGAGCCAGCAAAGAACGTTGTGGGGTTCCGCGACAAAGCGAACAGGAGTAAGGCGGTCTGTACTCCCCGCGCATTGAGAAGAGCTTTCAGCGCACGCCCACCGCGAGTACGTCTGAAAGTCGTCGCAGGCCTTTCGAAAAGAATTTGCTCTTTTGTTTAAGGACTAGTGGATCCGACCCTTTTGGTTTTGTTGGCTAATCCCTTTTCCTTTAAGTTAGGCATTTTCTTTTGCGTGTGTTTGTATCCACTACTGAAGTTCGTGAGATTCATTTCGAGTTTGTTTTGGTTTTTATGTAAGCTTAAGGATGTAGTGGCTTGATTTCATTTGCACGTAATGTACAAGTTTGTATTTCGTGAATTGTGTAGTTTTGTGGGCCAGAGTATTTTTGCAACTGTACCTGAGCGTGTAGCCGTTGAGTTAGAGCAACGCATTCTTTTGGAGCTTAGTGGCGCGTGCATGTGAATTATTGCAATGCTGGCATATATCGCCGAGTTTCTAATTTTATGCATGGCGCAGTAGTACTCGAGAAGAGTACGAGAGTTAAGACTTTAAATGAATGCGTATTGTTTAGTTTATGTCGGGAGGGAACACTGAAGCATTTGGCTGAGTTCGTACAAGCTGCATAACTGGTGTCTTCTGCCAATTTAGTGGTCTGCTATGAAAGGGGGCGCGAGAGTTGAAATTAAGATGTCTTCAGCAGAGGCTGATGAGCGTTCCCCTTTCGGAGTGAAATGGTCAAAACCTTTTCTTTAATTATTTTGTTCCTTTTATTTTGGAGATATGCAGTGTAAGGTCGGCATGGTGTCAGAGCAGTATACCTTTCATCTGTATTAGACGAACGAGAGAATGATGAGGGCTTTGATTGGTATTTTGCTTCCCTCGATCTTCCCTCATTCGTTGTTTGCCCTGAGCCGAAATGATTTGCACCTTCCTAGGATAAGGCGGAAATCAAAATTCACGAAAAGGTTAGTTACGCTACCGTTATAAATTTGTTTAGGGCCGTTCATGCAGCGCTCTATGGTGTGGTTGCGCTTCTGCCGACAGGGAGCTGAAGTTAAGATCGGAGATGGGAGAGTTCGATAACCTGGCATATCTCGGAGGAGGTTGTGTGCTTGCCCTGTCGCTGCTCGGTTGCTGTGCGGGTTTAATCGCTAATGTCAGTCCCGAGCCTTCGACCTGCAGGGACCTCCCTACCGATGGCCCTCGTTATCACGGATCTGCTGATCCCATTTCGGGGCAACTCCTACCATACTACGCTGCCAGGCCTCTTCATGTGGCACCGATGAGCTGCACCCCTTGCGAGTCCTTCTGCCGGCGGTGGACGGGCTGTTGTGATCGTGGTTCCTCCACAAGGTCCCCGCGGCTGATGCAGCTGCAGCGCAGCCTCCCCGGCGCCATCGGTACGACCGGCCTAATGTGTTCGTGGATCGCCGACGTGACACCACCGGCTGATGCTGCCCCAGCAGGGGGGCGCGGCTGCGGCGCGGCCTCGCTGGCACCTTCAGGCCGACCTGCCCGCCAGCGCCACCCTTTGTTTCCCTGGGGTTGGGGCGACTCGGCCTGCCGTTGAGGACTCCCGCGGCGCTGCTGGACATTGTCCGTCCCCATTAGCCCTGTTGGTGACCTTGGGGCAACCAGCGTCGCGGGAAACGGAAAGGAGGCGACGACGTGCAGCCGGCCCGAGCGGGGGGGCCACACGTGCAGTCAAGGTGCTGCAGTCCGGAAAGGCTTTGATTGGAGGACAAGCGTCGGATGACTGCGGGCCTCCTTCCCCTCCTCCTGCCTGTCTTCAACCTATGGCAGGGGAGGCAAGTTTCCGTCGGAGGCCACAGAGCCCATCGAGGAGAGACGACGACTGGGATCCCGAGAGAGAAGATCCTCCAGTCTTGTACCTTTTCTGTAAATAACCTGTATATTTTTGTAATATAACATGTAAATACAGTTCGTCTTTTTCTTCGCTCGAGGGTCCTGAACATCGACCCCACTCCGGACTCCACCGCCTTCATGGTAGCGTAGGCATCCCACGGCAATCGACCCCCAGTCGCAACAGCACACGGACCTCAACATTTCGCCTCCATCGAAATGCAGCCGCCGCGGCCGGGATTCGCTCCCGCAACCTTCCGATCAGCATCTGAGTGCCATAACCACTAGACCACAGTGGCGGGGCAGTACTCTCACCAACAGAGGCAGCAAAAGAAGGTATGGGCCTTATAAGAGCACCGAGCTGTACGTCCCACCAACAAACAGCAGTAAGCCGTGAGGTAAGAGGCACATATCGATGTTTCTGTGGCACATACAAAATCAAATGCAAATCGGTATCTCACTGGTATATAGGGACAAGTTAAAACCTCCCGCTAATAGAAATCAGTGTGCAAGGCTAGAAATTCTCATGAACGAAAAGTCAAGAAATAAGCAAATAAAGTAATAAGGGAACGGAACGAAAGAAAAAAATAATTGAAAGCATGGGTATTAGAAAAGAATGCTAGCGAAAGTATAGGGGGAAATTCTTGCGTAATGTGAATTAAGGCGGGTCTAAATGAGAGTCTCGTAAGGCCGTCCACTCGCGAAGCAGGGCGTCCCATAGAGGTCATGTCAGTGACGGCGGATGACAAGTGCCATCGCTCGTGGAACCAATAACGTGGGAACCCGATTACTCTCGCCTCCGTGTACCATAGGACGGCCGCACGCACAGCTTTGAAGAATGAGACGAGATATGAGTGTGGGCGGCAGCAATAGGCCATAAAGGAGACTGCGCAGTGAGCATATATGGTCGACTAAACGGTTCGCAATGCGAAGGTCAGGTAGAGGATATAGGACGTGCATGCAAGTAGTGGTCGTCCGCTCCGGGTGACGGCAAGAGAGCGGTCAGAACTGCGGACACACACACACACACACACACACACACACACACACACACACACACACACACACACACACACACACACACACACACACACACACACACACACACACACACACACACACTTGTTACTCTCTCGTTGCAGGTTATGATGAGTTTGCTGTTTACCCCGCCCGGCGCATACCGTATCACTGCGTTTGCGCCGAACAAGTGACACGACTAAAGAGTGCCGACTTCTTGCAGGCGAGTTGATATCGCATAGCAACGACAGTTTTAAACGCGTGCACCTTGGCGAATGAAACGCAATTCAGGGAGCGCATGGCTGCCGATGTTTGCTGAGTCATCGCTTTGCACTGGGGACAATGATAGGCTTTGTTCTGGGAGTCACTGAAAGCGAACGACATCCTAAATCATCGTGATTAAATTTGGTCCCTGCGTGATAACCCAGCGAACGCCAGTAGCACAAAATGCGCCGGCCGTCACGCGGTCCCAGTATCGCCTTTCAATCGCTGAGTGTTGCACGCACAAGGACTTCGGAAGCTGACACCACAAGCACTCGTGGTATCCTCTCCCACCGTCCATGTACATAAGTAGTACGTGCGTACAAGCTTGAGCGCCGTAGCGGCTCAACTGATCCAGAAAGCTGGGCGCACATACCACTTCCAACCGCAACCCGTGTAACGTTTGCGAAAATACTATCCATTACATCCTAATCACGTTTTTCGAACTGAATAATTTCACTAGGAACAGCCAGCATGGCTTGAAGTATTACACGTGTGAAACGCTCGCTGCTGCTCTTCAATAACGACTTATTTTACGCAATGCGGAATCTTGGGCGAGTTGGCGATGCAAATCAGTTGCAAGTCATCGCTGTCGGCTTTGTATTCTTGTAGCTCCTGCCAATTTGCGTGCGTTATAGTTCATCATTAATCTACGCATCTGACGTTGGCTCAGTCACCGAGCTTATTTGCTTTGACGGTAGACGGAATTGAAGAAAATAGCGATGTGTCCTACCGAAAAACGATATTCGCAAGTTTAGTGAGCGAGAATTTAATCAGCAAGATAAACACTACTACTGCAGTCGCTAGCGTATATACGACCAAGCCAACGATTATTTATTTATTTATTTATTTATTTATTTATTTATTTATTTATTTATTTATTTATTTATAATAACCTCAGGGCCGCAAGACATTAAAGAGGGGAGTGGTTAAAGTACAAATACAAAAAGTACAGTGAATTCAAATACAATCGTTCTCCAGATTACACAAACAAGTTAGTTGAAAAGTAAGAAAAAAAAAACTGCTGCAGTGTGAGTGCCAATAACAGAATAATTCACCTGGTTATATAATGTTAGCTCATGATTCGCAAAAATTTCTGCGGTTAGTAATGGCTGCGACACTTGTGGGAAAGTGGTTCCACACCTGAGATGTTCGCGGAATAAGCGACTGAAAGAGAGACTTAGTTTGACTTGATGAGATTCCTACCTTGTGACGATGATCAGCACGATTTAAATGTACTGAGGTCGTAGTATAAAGATCGACGTCATAACTACAGCTACAACTAAGGTCCTATGACTTTCGTTCCCAGCAGGCAAGTCAGCAAACCACGATTTATTTCGGTCGTATACGTTCTTCTTCCTCTTCTTCTTCTTCTTATTATTATTATTATTATTATTATTATTATTATTATTATTATTATTATTATTATTATTATTATGCATCGGTTAAGGAAAGGGCGCTAATTTATGCAGCCCATGTCGGAAGCACGGCTAAGCTTCCGTGGGGGTAGGGAGGAAAGGGAGTGAAAGAGATAGAGAGGAGAGAAAGGCCGTAGTGGAGGGCTCCAGAAATTTAGACCACAAAGGGTTCTTTAACGTGCACTGACAACGCACAGTACACGGGCCTCTGGCATTTTCGCTTCAATCGAAAATGCGACCGCCGCGGCCGGGATCGAACCCGCTTTTTTTTGGATGGCAGCCAAGTACAACCGTTATTATCGCCGTTCGTTATTATCCCCGTTCATATCCACATAAAGTGAAGCCGCTACAGCAGTGAGGCGAGGGCGGGGCGGATTTATCGCACGAGTGCGCGCTCTCTCCAGATGAAGGCCCCGTGGAAGGCCAGACACTGGGCCTGTATTGCGATATAGGGTCACGGTGGACTGAACACCATCGGTTAACATTCCGGAAGCATCCATCGCATACGAAAAGACTGTCCACGCCGCGCTTATTCGGAAAGCCTGGTCGATAGGCTGCAACATTTAGTTGCGTGCAGTGAATGGGAACCCGGACCGTAAGAGGAACGACCATTTGTCCAATAATATCCCCAATGTGGAATTCATGACAAAGGCGCCGTTAATAAAATGATACCCTGAAACGCGTAGGTGCTTTCGAATTCGCGCTTCCTACACCGTTACGTGTACTCCAAAAATGTGTACAATTACGGGTGACAAACAAAAGAATAAATACGAATCCTGCAGAAATAAGGAAAAGAGATGGTTATATTTGCACGAAATGTAAGAAATGTTCGTCCAGCAATTTCGAGCTTGCAACTGCGAACTGCACCAGCGATAAGACCGCTGAAGAAAGGTAAAATACACCAACGGTTAGCCGAGAACTCTGGAAGAAGTATTCACGAGGTACGCGAAAGCGCGTATTTTCTACTCCCGAGGCAACCTTGGAAGTTGTGGGTCAATTATTAGTTCAACTAACTCGTGAAGAGATCGTTAAAAACATTGGAAAACAGGGAACGTCGCTGAAGCGAACGTTTCGACAAAGTGGACTCTTTTTCGTCAGGACCTTGGCAGGTCCACTCGTCGCAACGACGACTCCAGCGGCATTCCCTCTTCTAGAGCGTCTTTAACGAGCTGTTCATCAATTCAAGTGTTCGTCTTTCCCTGAGCTTCTGTTCCAGTTTATAAGTGACAGGCTATTACGTGCCAAAAACGCGGTATGATTTACGAGTCATACCGTAGTGGGAAGGCTCAGGACATATTGACCACCTCGGCTAACAAGAAGGCTAACTAGAATTACGAAAGTGCCATTCTAGTTAACCTCCCTGTTTTCCGCGCTACTCTTACCTCGCTCTTTCTATCGCTCCGCTAATGTGCTGCAATAAAACCTCCTCGCTTGCTAGTTGGTTCATACCGAACTTTCCAACTTTTTTATTCTGCGGCACAAGCGCGAAATAGGAATGAAGAAACACATATCGCGGTCTTTCTGTGATGTGTTTCTTCTTCTTTCATCCTGCTTCATGACTGTGCAGTACAATACAGGCTTCTTTAAGGTACACTGATAGCGCACAGTACGCAGGCCTGTGCCATTTTAACGCCCAACGAAAACTTCGGCATATATCGAACACGCGTATTTCGAGTCAGCACTCAATCGTCCTCAACCACCGGACCGCCGAGGCGCGCCGAAGTCGGGATCAGTTTAGGCAGCTAGCATGCCTGCGGTACAAGAATAATTACGCACGATACAAATCCTATTTCTGATTGATACAGAATTTCACTTCAACAGTAGACTTTCCAAGTTTACGGATTGCTCGTTACCGGAGAAGCATATACACGGCCGGCAACATTGGCACCTGGGTTCTAATAGTGTAAGAACGCACGCGAAGATACAACTGAGCCGCTTCGATTTTAGTGAACTATACTGCACTACTGCTCTAAGGCACTGGCGGAGAGATCATCATTAACTCGCGTTGTTTTCACTATTTCATTTCAAGGAGAACACCGACGCGCCTGAGATAAAAGTTACTCAAGCGTATTGCGGTTAGGCAAAAGGCGGCAAGGTGTCTCTACGAGCAACGGACAGCTACTACTGTAAAAGGCTTGGGCAAAGTGGCATTTGTAAACGTAAGAACTCCACACGGGCAGCTAAAAGGCCTAGCAGAGCAATGCTATTTTGCGCACCGCTTAGGAAGAACAGGCAGTAACAAATTGCAGAGATAGTCACGAACTTTCAACTCATTTTAATAAGAAGATGAAGGATATTTTTATAGACACATTTGTGGTGTAACGTGAGACGAGTCTTAGTAGCTGTGTAGCTAATTGACGCTAAAGAATGCGGACGAACACCCATATACTTGTGTACACGATAGAAGATTTAAAAAAATAAAAGAAGAAGAATACCCAACACACGGATAAGTGAAACTTCGAACGATACACAAGGAAAAGTGGCGCACCAATCACCTGGCATAATTCGAGGACGCCTCATTGAAGTAATGGGTCACTTGACGTGCCAAAACCACGATATGAGGCACACCTCTTATAGTGGAGGTCTCCGCAGTAAGTTTCACCACCTTCAGGGTTCTTTATATGTAAACGAAAATTTAAGTACACGCGTATTTTCTGCATTTAGCCCACATCAACATCCCGCCGCCGCGGCCGGGATTCGATCCCAGGATCTGGGGACCCGCGAGGCAACACCAATACCCGCTATGGCTATGTATGTAATGACGGCGGGGATGCCTCATTGCGCTGGGTCCTTTTTGCTAAAGTTCCCCTGCTATGAACTGCCACAAACCGGCCCGAAACCAGTACCTCTTATTTTTCGAGTTGGGCACTGACCATATGATGACGCGGTATACGCTGTATTAAGCCCGAGCGGAGTGGATCAGAGCAGAGACATATATTCCTGTATGAATTAAAATAAAGTAGACCTGGGCAGGGCATATCATGCGGAGGACAGATAACAGATGGACAGTAAGAGCGACGGAATGGATACCAAGAGAAGGGAAAACGCAACAGAGGCAGGAAAAAGGTTAGATGGAGCGATGGAATTGAGAAGTTCGCGTGCTAAAACGCAACGAACTCGTTCAGGATTGGGGAAATTGGAAATCCGTAGGAGTTGACTTCCTCCTGCAGCGGACTTAAAATAGGCCGATGATGATGACGATGCTGATGATGATGATGATGATGATGAAGAAGAAGAGGCCTGAGAGAGGGCCTCATGCTTGAGATTAAGTTGAGCCTCTTCGGACTTGTCAACGCACTCCTGATGACAACCACGTGGGGCGTGCCCGCTGCCCGCCTTGGACATCCATCGAAACGTGGCCACCGCGGCTGGGAATCAATCCCGTGTCACCATGCTTTGCAACTCTATAGACCGGAGGAGCTAGGACACATCAAATGCTTTGTCACACGACGAGCGTGTAACAGCACGTTGCCATTCAGTTTACTCATTAGCGTACAACACTTTCATGTGGTCGGCACGGTGCGTCAATAAACAAAATAAAACGCTTCACCGGACACGGAGAGTAGTATGGTCTGATTGAGTTCTGGGGTTGAACGTCCCAAAAGCACGATCTGATTATGAGAGACGATGCCGTAGTGGAGGTCTCCGGAAATTTCGACCACCTGGGGTTATTTAACGTGCACTGACATCGCACAGCACACGGGCCTCGACATTTCGCCTCCATCGAAATGCAGCCGCCACGGCCGGGATTCGATCCCGCGACCTCGGATCACCACACGAGTACCATAGCCACTAGACCACCGTGGCGGGGCAAGTAGTGTAGTCTCGAAAGAGTTTGTAAACAGGAGACACTGACGAGAAAAATGCGTCCTCCTCGTTTCATATGCAAAGGAAGAAGGAGAAAACACACTCATCAGATCGTGTACATTGCGTACAGCATGTAGAAAAGCGGCGACCTGCTTCAAAGTTTTCAGCCCTTATTTAACATTCTCCGCTGCGGGCTTGGAAGTACGCAAGAAACTGTCTTGCGCCTAGCGTACGCCGCATCGGCTTCAATTTCTCGAGCAGCAACGTCCGCCATGAATCATGCGGGCGGCCGGCCGAGATTGCCGCGGGCACTCGCGCGTAAGTACTTACACACCGGCGCGCGAGCTCGCACCTCGCTGAGAATTGTGTGCAGTACTGTGCCAGTACGCCTACGGGCTCGGCACGCCCACGTGCACATGGACTCTGTGCCCGTTGTACCTACGGGAGGTGCGGACTTCCCCCTCTTTCATTTCCTAAGGATATACTTCCTAAGGACGTATCTAGTTGTAAAACAATATCTCAGTTCCAATCGTTTTTACATTCTGATCTCCTGTGAGCTATAAACTACCTGTCTGCTTGCTTTTGTTGATGCCTTTTTTGTTTTGTTTCTTTTCTTGATTAAAATTGGCTGCATTCAAGGTGATTGCTTCGCTTGTATGCGTTACAACTTTTCTATGTTGCACCCACCGTATTGTTTATATTTATCTCACATTTTCATCTTTGTATTCAAATTTACATATATCTTACATATATCTTACATTTACATATATCTACATATATAGCTATGTAGTTAATGTAATTAATGTAATTAATGTAAAAGCTACATATATAGCTACGTAACTTTTTTTTCCCTGAATTGCCCCCCTGCAATATGGCCCTCGTGGCACTGCAGGTACTTGTATAAATAAATAAATGAAATAGAAATTTGGTTTTACTTGCGGGGGGGGGGGGGGGGGAAGGAAGTCGGTTCACTTAGATTCTGTGCTTCGTAAGATCATACAACAGGTGCTGCAAGTGATCATCACCACGGCTGTCATCATCGTGTTCATCATCATGAATCTCATTTAGGTACAATTAGAGTCCCTAAATTTCTTGAAAGAAGCGCAAACAAAAATATCTACGGGCTTTAGATACAATTCAGCAGGATATCCCCTGAATGTGACATCCATGGGTATGGGAGCACGGTCTTGAGTTACTGGATGCAATTCTGCCCCTCGAGACTTATGGTTTATTAGGTACAAGATAATCATATGCCCCTCCGCTTCCCTTCTCTTTAATTATGTAACTACTATAAATCAATGTACAGATCGATAAATCAATTTGAAAACAAACTTCATTTTTCAAGTCCACTGAACATCGCCTACCCTCGCTCACTCACCGACTTTTTTTTTTTCAGAGCGTTTAGTTGTCTCAAGTGTTATAATAAAATTATTGCGCCTATGTTCTTTTGCATTTAATAGTACGAAAACCCTGACAAGTAACAGTGATGGTGATATGTCCCTCAACTCTCTTCTCTCCTTTCCCTCTTTCATTCTCATTTCCCCTTCCTCAGTATAGGGTAGCCAACCGGAGATCCCCTCTGATTAACATCCCCGTCTTTCCTTTCTCTCTTTCTCTCTCTCTCTGTAGTAGGAACCATACCGTCTCATTCATCGGGAAATATCATTAGACTGTATTGCTTTCTATATCCTCGTGAACAACAATAATACCAGGTTTCAGAGCATAATAACCTTCTCTTACCTAAAATCAGATCTAACTATGGCAGGTTTACAGCAAGCTTCTAGGGTGTTTCTCTTTGGAATCGTCTACCTCTTCATGCCAAGTCACCTCGTTCATTGCCATCCTTTAAATACAACATTAAAAACATCCTGTTAAACGAACCTTTTGTTCTTTTCGTAACATCTTTTCATCACTTCATTCCTTTCTATCCCTTGTTATGTGCATTTTTGTTTTAACATTGTGTAATGGTGCTATGGTAAATATGTAACTTCCTTATTTTACAATACATTTTTAGGTAATAAACGCATCTTTTATTTTTGTCGCACTCATTAGCTTTTGCTGCTGTTACTTACCTTTCATGTACCCCACTAATGATAGGAGATCCCCCGGACAGTTTCTCGCTTTTGGACCTCCTGATGCTGTTGTTGTTATGTGGGGTTTAACGTCCCAAAACCAGCTCTGATTATGAGAGACGCCGTAGTGGAGGGCTCCGGAAATTTCGACCACCTGGGGTTCTCTAACGAGCACTGACATCGCACAGCGCACGGGCCTCAACGTTTCGCCTCCACCTCCTGATGCTGTATGTATTATGTAAGCCTTCTTTTTTGTGTATGCTATAACATTAGACATGCTTACCTTAATATAGAGACATTGTTTTATATCATTTCATTTTATTTCTCAAGAGAAGAATGAACGTACGTCGTATGCTCTAAAGAATACACAACGAAGCTTCCGGTAAGAGCTCGAAGAGCAGAAACGAAGTGTTTGCCGAACGAAGAGATTACAGCACGCCGTCGTGTTTTACCAAATAGGAAGCGTGATTTGCAGTACAGTTTGCGACAGGACATGCCTCAAATGTCTCAGAAGTGTGTTTAGAACAAATCGCAATCTACTATGGGAGAAATCCGTAGAGCTGTCCTCGAGCAGTCAACAAAAGCACGCAGCTAGTCGCAATGCTGCCTAGAACGTCGGCATCGTAGTACGAATGCAACGAAACCAGTAAAAGCTGCGCTGAATTTCCCTTTCCGTTTGACAGTAACACTGGCGCAGGCTTTGCCAAAGCTCTTTTTCTAAAACTGGGAGTTTAAATGAAAAGCGTCTGCGACGAAACCGTGCAACAAGCCTGTTTTTTGTAATGGACGCTACACCTTATCTTAAAACGTCGAACACTGAGCGGCCGTGCTCCTATAAGGAGGGTAGTGTTCCTCTAAACACCAAGCTCTCGCGCACACTGCCTTACCATCGCACGCCCACGACACGCCTAGACGGGAGAGTGAACGGGAACAACATGACAGCTCGCGTTCTGTCGCGGTGGTGTAGCGATTTTAGTACTCCGCTGGCCCCCCCCCCCCCCCTCTCCTAGAAATGCGGGTTCGATCCTTCGATCCCCGCTGCTTGATGGAAGCGAGAATGCCAGAGGCCCGTGTGCTGTGCGTTGTCAGTACACATTAAAGAATCTCAGGTGGTCAAAATTTCCGCAGCTTTCCACTACGGCCTTTTACTCCTCTCTATCTCTTTCACTCCCTTTCCACCACCCCCACGGACGCTTAGCCGCGCTCCCGACATGGGCTGCAGAAATCAGCATCCTTTCCTCAACCGAACCACAATCAATCAGTCTGACAGTTCGCGCTGTTTTAAAGACGACAGTCTCTCTTTCGGGGCACCTAAACACGAAAAATTATGTCTGTCCGTCTCTCTGTGACTAGATGTAACCGCCCTGCCAAAACCCGGCGCGTTACTGTAGCAATGGTGGTACGCGGTCGCACGCGTCAACATTATAAAGCGCATAGGAAACCTCGGGCCTATTTGATGCAGCACATGCATGTACACAACCGTGATACGCTGGGTCCATTTAATAAGGAATACACTGCGTAGTGCTTCGTTTTATTTTGATAAATGAAAAACGAAACCCGCCAGAAGTCAGAAAATGGTGTCGAGCAGACGCTATGCGTTGATAACAAGGCGAGAGGCTGTGTAGCCAGTTTTAAGTCAACGCGGCAACACACACACACACACACACACGAACAGATCTCCCGAGAGCAGGGCGAACGCGGGAGGAGATTTGAATTCAGTAAAACTTCCGTAGAACCCATCATGAGAGAATTAAAAGGGGGGGGGGGGGGGAGGAGAGGGACAAGGTGTTACGTATCAGGGGCGGCAGAATACTATGGTCTTTCGACGTCAGTTGCAGCGAAGCAAGTAAACATGCGGCCATTTTCTTTTTAATACCGTGGGCACACGACGTGTGTCGGTGATACTATTCGTTTGGGATCCCGCGCTCCTGCGTTTTACACCCGGCGGAAGCTTTCTGTGACACCACAGCATCGGATATGAAGCAGGAGCACCCATTACTAGGATCTTGTATGTAGTACAAGAGCCAAGGAGTGACAAGGCTCTCGTACTACATACAAGCCTACATACAAGGCTCTTGTATGTAGTGCAAGAGCCTTTTATGAGCGCTATGCAGCATTAAGGAAAACCTACTGTTTTATTTCTCCAGTACGCAGTTTATAAGGGAGCTGTTAGAATTTTCGTTATGCCGTCTCTCGCCGACAGAAACTGTTGCCCGATCTATTAGAGGCAGTGCATTCAGACAGTTCCGCTCCAGCACGCGTCGCCTATAGCAACCACCTGCACGGCCGCCCTTGCAAAAATGTCATACATGGCGATATCGGGAATTGTGCGAATGTGGCTATATATGGGACGTGTCCGTACGCGGCCGTATTTGCCCAAATCATAATAGAATCATATATGGCAATGTAAGATCAAGACGAGGTACGCCATCTAAGACTCTGATACATATTGGGCAAATAAGGCCACGTGCCATATATAGCCAGATATGCATATATGGCAATACATGTAGGGAAGGAAATCGATGGGGAAGGGACAGAGTAAAGCCTAGCAAAGCCTTGTATAGTGTAGCCTAGCAAAGAGGTTGGAAAAAGAAGTGAGGAGGAGGGAAACGCCACTGGCTACACCTTATCGTCAGTCTAGCCACGACTAGCGTCCGATTTTTTTCCCCCCTCAACCAGCATATCATGAAGGCAAAATTATGGTGATATATAGAAGGGATGACACAGTAGAAACATCACCAATACAGCAGCTGCGCACCTGAAGCGTCACCCGTACAACTGCTGCGCAGATGAACTACATTGACCACTGCAAGCGATAAGTAACAGCCGGAATCGATTCGATGCTTGAGCGTCCTTCCCTTGCTGTTGCAAATGGTGCTCTAGACGTTTAAAAAAAAAAGCCTTCTAGCTAAAGCGCTTGTCCAATGTTGTCATCTCTTCGGCAGCACGTTACAATTATCATTTACAACCACCAAGTCAAAGAGATGTATGGGAAAATCACGAGTCCTGAAAGACTCAAAGAGAGAGAGAGAGAGAGAGAGAGAGAGAGAGCCGTTTGACGTCACGACATATGACCGCACGTCGATGGATGTGGCACGTTCGTACGAGTTTACCGTTGAGAGTAACCTTCACACGGAAAAGGAACTTAAGCGCGAGCGCAAAATGTTTGCAGCAGTGCACGCAATTACGGCGACGTCGGCCAGGGCAACGTGGACGCTCGGACGACTGCCTCCGGGAGAACACACAGGCGCTCCGCTATCGCGCTCCTAGCAGGCGGGCTTGCCTGCGCGGCTCCACGTGACGGTGACGAAGCGATGCCAGCGTCGCGGCCAGAAAATGGCCGCCTCAGCCCGAACACGCTCGCTCCGCGGCACGCGAAGTGGCTCGTATGTAGTACTACTACCGCTGGCTGCGAGCTACTGCCAACGTTGGCTACTGCGTCTGCGCGCGCTTCCGCAAACACGGTACTCCGTGGAATCGGCGAGGCGCGAGCGCTACGTGCATAGGCACGAGCGGTTGAACGCGTAGGCGAAAATTGACTGCGCGCCCGAAGTGGGCCGCCGCTTCGCCGTGCGTCTTTTGCATTTGAAACTCGTGTGTGTGTGTGTGTGTGTGTGTGTGTGTGTGTGTGTGTGTGTGTGTGTGTGTGTGTGTGTGTGTGTGTGTGTGTGTGGAATCGCCGACACGAGTTTCGCCATGCGCGCATGTGCGGAAAAGGTGTGGCGTAGCAGGAAAATAGCAAACCGATCGCAAAAAAAAGAGAGAAACGAAAACGTTAGGTGTTTTGGAGTCTAGAATTTCTATTCATTGGTTAGCGCGCGTAAACGGAAAATGGTGAAAAAGCAGGAAGCCTTGGAAGCGTACACCCCACGTGAAAGCCACGAAAGCCGAGAGGACGGCTCACACTTTTGATACCAGAATATTGTAGTCCCGTACCCTTGACGGTTTAATTAAAGAAAAAGCAAGTCGAGGAAAAAGCAGTACGCGTGGCGCATGTACGCCTGTCCACAGCGCCTTGTAAATCAATCGAATCAATCAATCAATCAATCAACCGACCGACCGACCGACCGACCGACCGACCGACCGACCAACCAACCAACCAACCACCAACCAACCAACAAACCAACCAACCAATCAACCAATCAATGTTGCTTTAATATCGTGTTAGCGTTTCCCAATTGCGCTGGGGTCCATTTAAGAAGTTTGATATTGAAGTAAACGGCCAGGCGTAGCACCACGAAGTGGTGCATACAAAGGCGAGCATCCGTAATGCCCACGAAACAGTAAGTGATTCAAGTTCATTTTTAAGAAAAAAAGAAGCATGACACGCAACGAAAAAAGTTCGAGGTTGTCACGTGCTTGTTGACGCCTTCAACACGTCTCAACCAGCTCCGTATACTGCGTTAAAGTGTAGGTGCAACAGACGTGCTCACGACTAGATGGATTCATCGGGTTTCAATGTTGAAATGTAGGGCACGAATTCTAGTGCTGAAATCTATAGCAGAACGGTATTCTGAGCTGAACCAACGTCTCACAGCATGCGGGCAAGTCTGTAATGAATTCCCGGCATTTCGGTATTTCATCGCAACTCCATCCAACTTAATCAGCTTTCAGTCTCAGTTGGAACTTCCTTCTTTCTAACAGAGTAATAACGAAAAAGTCGACCCACTCCGTATTTACTTAACGTTGCCTGGAACGAAACGTAATTACCCTTTTGTTTACTGTCACGACAAAGCAGCAGCAAATAGAGAACGAAACAGGACCTGCAAAGTGTGGTAACCTTCAGAAACTTAGTGGGGAATACTGGGATGTTTACTATAACCTACGTAATTACAGTTCTCGATAGACTATAGGAAATGTGCAGAATGCTGACTAACTATGGTGCATGTTATCCTTCATAGGAGGGATTCATCGTGAAAATTTCAGGCTGCTTACATTGAAGGCGGCAGCTGAAATGCTGAGAGTGCCTTGTAGTAGCCATGCCAGCCCCGTGCCAATCAAGTACTTTATATTATTGTAATGATTCTCATATTTGGCAGGTACTAATCGCTTCCTTACATTATAGGACGCATTAAGGACGTTTTTAGTCGATAATGAGATGCACGTTTACCTTCGTAAATATTAAAAAGAATGGCTAAGCACAGCGTCTATGAATAATAATGGCCCAACGCAAGCACATGCGGATTATGCAAATACGGCTGTTATCACGGTCGCTGCACAAATCCTCTCAATAAAATTAGTTTTTATAACGCCAACGAAAAAAAAAAACCTCTTTCAACTTAGGAGCGCAGACAAGGTGTGGGAAGACAAATAGAAATATATATAGCAAGATTCCATAAGTATAATAATACCACATTCGCCGCCAAATATCGCGTAGTGTATCAACTAGGGAATGAACGCGGCAGCAAGTCGCAGTGTGCTATGAACGGTACGGAATATCGTGATGTCCATTAATGGTATGAATTATTCAAGCAGGAGCAAATAATTATCGTTCATACAACGAATAGAAAATATACCAAAACGCTTAATAAATTAGGAGGGTTTAACCATCACCAACGCTTGTAATAAAAGAAATTCGCACTGCCACCACGTGCATAACCAAGGAGACAAAAATCATACAGACAGCTAGGCGCGGCCTGACACACTTTCAGTAAAAAGAATTTAGGTCACCTGACCAATATTACCCTATCCTGCTTAGCCACATGTCTTAACTGGCAGTAATATAAGTGCGTGCACACTGTGAAGCATCGCATTCTAAATCCCGACAACCGCAATGGCTGTCCGCCTGCGCCGACTACGGAATCGTGTGCACGGTTCAATGCGGCTCGATTTCGCCCACGAGCTTTTTATTCCTGGTAATACAGCTTCCGTAAGGCCCTGTCACTTAACTAAGAAGGCAGCAGACCTCCAAGCGACTGCCGTTTGGATATTAAGCTCACCGGAACAGCATTTAAGAGCGTTGGGAGCTAATAATGACAAAGAACTCACATTCGTCCATGTAGAACATGCATCCGTCATCCTCGGGCTGTCGGAGACACGAAGACATAGCTGACGTTGAAGCAGACGACCTCGCAGACGACGCAAAGGCGTTCACGTTGTTCCAGAAGCTACTTCGCCGGTCCTCACTCGGTAAGCCGCTTGCGGTAGGGACAGCTAGGCTTAGCAC
The DNA here is from genome assembly GCA_013339685.2 of Hyalomma asiaticum. Classification (NCBI taxonomy): domain Eukaryota; kingdom Metazoa; phylum Arthropoda; class Arachnida; order Ixodida; family Ixodidae; genus Hyalomma; species Hyalomma asiaticum. The sequence goes on from CM023491.1 coordinate 58,370,684, forward strand.
CCGAAAAATGGCTGGAGTCGCGATAAGCGCGTCTGGAGGGTGAATTCCCGGCGTCAATTAGTGCTGAACGCGCGCGCTGTAATGAGATTTAGCTAAGCTGACGCGTTTTAAAAGGGGGGTGACGAGATGGGTTAGCCGTGACGGCGGCGGGTGAGACGATTTTTAAAAGCCGCAACTAATAACGGCCGCTTAAAAGATAGCACGCGGATTTTTCTAAAGGCAAACGTGGCAAGAAAGAAAGAAGAATGCACCGCGCTCAAAACTGCGCGCACTCGCGGGCGGGTGGCAGGGAGATAATGTGACTGCGGTCGGGGAAAAAAAAAACACGCCGTTACCCACAAGCCTTTGCGCATATCGAATAGAGATTGTAGCGATAAGAAGCGCGGAGCTGGAACGAGGCGCGCTTCTTGCCGAAAACGAGAGACAACTTCGGCGAGGCTAAAAGAAAACAAATAAGTAAAAAAAGAAATTCTGACGGGATGCCGGAATGTGGGACGAAAGTGGCTTGTCTAAGACGTGTCTAAGACGTCTTAGGTACTGCGCTGGCTCAAGGCGCCCGTCTGCTCGGCGTCGTCTGCTACCGAGATCTGCTTCGTCATGGCAGCGGTGCGCAAAGCCAGACGACTGGGCAGGAGGGAAGTGAAGAGGTTATGAGAAAGCTTACTGGGTATGGCTTTTGAGGTTATGGTAATAGCTGTTGTCTACGTTAAATAAACTGAGGAACGAACTTTATTGGTACAAGACGGCTGTTGATGGCCTCGGGTGGCGGGCTCGAAGTCCTTGGACTCGGGCTGCATCCTTCGCTTGCCGGGCGGTCCAGACCTGTTCCTTGAGCTCCGGACTTTTGAGGGTCGCCTCCCAGCGGCGGCGACGCTGGCGGGAAAGAGCGAGCTACTGGCTACCTGTATTACGGGTGTTATGGGCGCGTCATTAACGGCGGCGGTTTCGTTACTAAGCTTTCTCGCTCATTTTAATCTAAGTGCGAGCTAAATGATTCTCAGCGCCGAACTATGTAATCTAGGCGCTAAAAGCTTAATCCGGGGGCCAACACATTTATTCCAAGCGCCAGCGCAAATGCACCTCGTGTTAGCGAGTTTAATATAAGTGCCATCGTGTGTTTAGTCTTGCCACCACAGTCTATAGAACATGTGTCGCAGCAAAGCTCCGCCTCCGCATGCTTTATGCTCATCAGCCGCGTGTAAGGCGGGGGCGGCCGGCCTTGGGTACTTTTGTGTTTTCGGCAAGCGTACGGTTACCTCGTTCTTCTTTAATCCAACTTGCGGTGGCTGAAATAGACGTCTTTGGAGTCTGTAGTGCTATGCGACGTGTCTGAATGTTGCCAGGCGATCGCGCCACGGCCATTGCGATTCTGGTTGTTGCTGCGTGTCTGTTTCGTCACGATTCAGCAGATCCGGTGCTCCGCTCTCGGGGCAGTGGAGGCATCGGCCACATAATCGGCCGGGGCTCGTCCTCGGTGTATCCCACAGGAAGCGTCGGTCGCTGCTAATGGGCTTGCCTTACCGTGGCCACAACGACGACGTTAGACGCCGACAGCCCGGGCGCCTTAGCAGGAACTCGTCAGAATCGTTTCTGACACAGCCCTACAGATACACTGTCTGGGCGCACTGCCTCAAGGATAGGCGCAAAAATGCACACACACTGTCTGACTGCACAGGCTCCAGAATGGGCCTACCTTGACGTCAGCAGACATGCGCCGCAGGCCAGCCCCTAAGGTGCTCCGCACCTGAAGGTAAGACGACGATTCCGCAGGAAACACTTTGGAAAAGGATTAGTTATTCTCCATGTCCGAGGTTTTGCAACGCCATTTTGTGACGTGGAACCGAGCACGGAGAGCAGAGTGGCTCGAACGTAGTGAGGCCTCAGAAAGAAGGCTGGTAGAGCCACAGCCACCTATTTTTTTTTTTCTGGGTGGCTTTGGTAGAGCTTGAAAGGGTGCTGCACGCGAGACGAGGAAGTCGAAAAAAGAAAAAAAAAAGACGACGAGGATGAGGAACAGGACGGCGAGTGGAGTGAGGGAGTGTGAGATGGCTCCCGCTATGGCGAAGACGTGTGGTGATCATGCCGTTCTCGACCATGCTGTCGACATACACTTGTAAAGAATACTCCACACCGTTCCGATGCTACTTCTGACGTTCTGCCACGTGCTTGGCATCTGAGGTGGCTAGGCCATATTACCGCGATCGCGCTCAAGAATGAGCACTACATGCACCCATTGGGGACCTGCTAAATCCACTTCTCAGACTGAGGTCAGCTCCGGGAACCGGTTTTGCGTCTACGACCGGGCAGGGTTTAGGCACCGAAGATGAGGTTGAGGACCGATGGGATCCTTGGAGATCTCAACTCGAGATTTGCACTACCTGGCCTCATTCGCTACGTCGTTGGATCAGTGTATATCACCTATGCATCGCCAGACTATGCCGCCGGTAGAGGCCGTGTGTCATCGTGCAGGAAAGGGAAACCGTAGTAGGAAGAGGACGAGGAAACAACTGTATTTTAAAAGTCCGGCGAGTTGTTTGGGGATTCGGCCGAATATCCCCCGCCTAGGTGTCGTCCACGAGCTCTTGAGCTCTGGAGGCTTCCTCGGCCAGCTGGAAGGCCCAAAGTTGATCCTCGAGGGCGAAGCTGAGCAGTGCAGTCTGCCAGCGCGTTCGGTGCGAGGCTGCGTCCCCGTCTGGGACCCAAGCTCCTTCGCGCTCCCATAACATGTGTTCCAGGGTTGCCCTGGCTTCGCAAAACTTTCAGCTTGAAGAATAAAGCTCTGGGTAACAGAGATTTAAGATCACGGGGTTCGGAAAAGTTCGTGTCTGCAGCTGTCGCCACGTGACTGTCCTGTTTCTTGTTCAGCTTATGGTGTGGTGGTGGAAATTTGCACCTGGCCAGTCTGTAGTGCTGCGTTATGTCCTTGAAACCGTAGTAGAAGAATCCGGAAATTTAGACCACCTGGGGTTCTTTTAACCTGCACTGACAACGCACAGTACACGGGCCTGACATTTTCGCCTCCATCGAAAATGCGGCTGCCGCGGCCGAAATCGAGCCTTTGTTTTTTTTTTTTGGGCTAACAACCGAGCACTATAACAACTAGATCACCGCGGCAGTCACGGGCCACAGCCCGGCCTCTGCATTCGGATGGGGTAGTATAGCTATCGCCGCTAGAGGCGCTGATCAGCGGCGTCGACTAAGTGTCGAGGAACGCGTCCGTATGCGGTGGGTCGCGCGCTTGCGCCAGCCGCCCGGGTATAGAGAAAAGGAATCATGTTATTCGAGTACGTTATAAGAGGGGGCCTGACACTTGGACGGACCCTCCTGTTAAAATTTATTGGTACTCCCGAAAAGAAAGGCACTTGAATACATATGAGGGTACTGCACTACAAATGCTGAACACGGAAGCCTCTGTAAGCAGATACGACAAAGTTGAATTGTCGGTAAGTGCCTGGAACGGTTATAGTTGACCAGAAGGCAAGGAAGGTTGCAACGTGTTTGACTGGAGGTAGTGATTACTGAGAAAATTGTGCGGCTTACGCTAATAATCTTTTCACCGACGTAATCAGACAACTGACTTCCAAGAGTGGCCCCTTCAAAGTGAAGCGTTTTGCATCGGTGGTCTCTCTTAACGCCTTTTATATCCGTCTCACCCCGGTACGCGAGTATCTACTCTGTGAGACAAGCCGGAAGCTTCGTTGTTGGCCAGTTTTCATGGCATAGAACAAGCCGCAATGGTATGCCGATTGTGTGCAGCCCCTTCTCTACATGAACATCCTTACGCACCCAGGTAGCTCGCCTTCGTTTGCTACAATTAATGTGTCTCTAAGGTAGGTGCGAACCGCTTTCCCGCCTTTCCTGCGCCGAAAGTACATAGCATAAATTTTAAGGAATATTTAAATTAGTCGCCCATAGCAATCGTCTTACTTTTCAGTTCAGCTTCTATCGTCGCCACAATGCATGTATTCGCATTCCATAACATCCCCTTCTTGAAGCGCGTGTGTACAGCCTATGGACCATAAGCCCCCGGCTTCAAACCTCGCTTCGCCATGAAAAATTACCCCTTTTTATTTCTTCTACTCTCCCCAGCGTGACGGCCATTACGACGCCACCGGGTGGACCAAGGCAACTGCTCCATAACTCAGGTCAGCCCAACAGGACAGGGGGCAAAGAATGGACACAGACACAGCACTGTTCCTGTTTGGGGCCCTGAACTAAGGGCTCCACCCTACGAGCAAGATCCCTCATTCCCTCATTCCGTTTTCCCTCATTCCTCATCCCTCATTCCGTTTTAAATAAATGTTTACTCTCCCTCTCTCTCGGTCCCCGTCTTGTTGCGCTACTCTTTGTTATGGATTTCTACCTACTAGCCCAGCTACGTGCCTTAGCGAACTTCTACGTAACAGGGCAAAAAAAAAAAAAAAAGGGCTTATGGTTATGGCACGCGCTAGCGTATCCTGTTGCCCCTTTAGCCCCTTCTTTTGTAGCTCCCAGCACACTCGACGGGATGAAAAGAAAGTAAATGCCAGGTTTGACATGTTTGACATATTTGATAACTGGCTGATGGCTGACATGTTTGAAAAGTTTTATGTCCCGCCACGGTGGTCTAGTGGCTATGGTACTCTGCTGCTGATCCGAGGGTCGCGGGATCGAATCCCGGCCGCGGCGGCTGCATATCGATGGAGGCGAAATGTTGAAGCCCGTGTGCTGTGCGATGTCAGTGCACGTTAAAGAATTCCAGGTGGTCGAAATTTCCGGAGACCTCCACTACGGCGTCTTTCATAATCAGAGCTGGTTTTGGGAACGTTAAATGCAACAAATCAACAGGTTTATTTGCGGCAGGCGGCTCATGAAGCGCTGTGAACTTCTTTGGCATTTTGATTCGAAGGTAACTTACGAGGACACCCCTTTCAAGGAGCTTTTAGAAGTACACTGACCATGCAAGAATTGCCTAACGTACTGAGCTACATTTCGAAATATTGCGTCGTGAATGCCAAGAGCACCTGTAGAGAGCTGCAGTGCGCGAAGAAGGTAGCCAGGAATCCACTAGCAAAGGAGGGAAGGAAAGAAGGAAGGAATGAGGAATAACGAAAGAAGGATCGAAACAAAGAGAAAGAAGGAAAGAGAAGGAAGAAAAGCGGGATGAAATTACTTACTCGCTCGAAAAAACCCGAACGAGAAAATTGAAATTGAAACGGATTCACGGAGAGCTGCGCACTTCGATTAAAAATTTCGCATCTGAGTAAATCGGAATATTAATGTCCCTGCGGTTGATAAGTTCAAGGAAGTTGTTTAACCACTAACGAAGGAATCGAAAGAGTGATTTTAAAGAGTGAAGGGAGAGCTCTGTATAAAGAGTAAAATATGGGCTTTTTTGCCACTATGTCTCAAGGCTTACATATTGATGTCTTTTGTAAAAACAGTTATATTTCAGTGCCGTACAATCAGAATTGGTCTTCCGCAAGCTTGATGAGAAGAAAAGAAAGATATGGTGCACCTCACCCCTTCCTGAAATGAACAAAAAAAAATATGCATAGGGGATTATTAAGGCGGGAATAGAAAGAAACAAAATTACTCTATTACGTTGGAATAGAATCACGTTCTCCGAATTCTGCGGATTAAATGCCGACTCTGCCTCGCATGCCGAAGCTGATTGCTTCCTTTGTGTCACCGAGCTCCATGCGGAAGAAAATGATGAGTTCCGCTCCCCACGTTCCATTCATGCGCAAAATTTTAACGACGTATTGCTTTTCGAATTGGATGTCTCTCAGTGAGCGACGTCGTGCCACTGCCCGGGACATTAGTAAATCAATGGTACGGCCAACCCGCAAGCAAAAACCTATCTTCGTAAACAGTGAGCGTTATAGAATTAATCCTATAACGCTCGAAACGGGTTTCCGCATAGTACAGAAAATTACGGGGACTTGATTAGATTCGTTTTTTTTTCCTTTGCCGAGGAGAGTACAACGGTAAAAGCATAATGCTTATAGAATTCAAGCCAGTTGAAGAGTGCGAAATCCGTTAGAATGGCGAAACTGCCTCAGGGCAAGGGTGTTGCTAAGAAGGTTGAGGACCAACGCGGGCCCAGAGTTCCCATCTGCGCAATCCAAGATCTTTCTTTCTTTCTTTCTTTCTTTCTTTCTTTCTTTCTTTTCCTTCCTTCTTTCTTTCTTTCTTTCTTTCTTTCTTTCCGCTTATTTGCGTCCTATCTATCTATCTATCTATCTATCTATCTATCTATCTATCTATCTATCTATCTATCTATCTATCTATCTATCTGTCTATCTATTTATCTATCTATCTATCCCTTTATTTCCTTTCTTTGTTTGCTTTCCTTCTCTACTTTCTTTTCATTTTTCTTTCCCTTTATTTCCTTCTTTCCTTTCTCAGTATCTTTCTTTCCCTTTATTTCCTTCCCTATATTTACTTCCTTCTCTTCTCGTCTTTCTTTTTATTTTTCCTTCAGTTTATTGCGTTCCTTCCTTTCCGTTTTTCATTATTTCTTTCCCTTTAATTCCTTCCTTCCCTTCTCTTCGTCTTTCTTTCTTTCTTTCCCTTTATTTCCTTCCTTCCTTTCTCCTTTTCTTTCTTTCTTCCCCTTTATTTCATTCGTTTCTTCCTTCCTTTCTTTTCGTCTTTTTCTTTCTATTTTCTTTGTTTCTTTCTTCCCTTCCTTCTCTCCGTTTTATTTCTTTCCCTTTATTTGCTTCATTCCTTCCTCTTTTTCTTTCTTTCCCTTTATATTCTTCCTTTCTCTTTCTTTCATTTCTTTTCTTTATTCATTCCTTTCTCTCCTCCCTTCTTTTTTTCTTGACATATCACGCTATGGAAATCCAGCTGGGGCTGCAGGGATCCAAGCCGCGAAGTTCGAGCTAAACCTTCTTAGCACATCATTGCTCACCGGCCTATGCATAGCCACCATCATCTAGCAGTGGGTCGATTGCAACAGGCGAAAGAAGTGCGCTCGCAAACGCCGCCAATGTGGATGGCTTCGCGTAGCCACCACCTTGAAGTAGTGGGCCGAAGGGTATAAGAGCGTTACCACCGATAAGAGACGGGCAAACCCCCGAAACACAGCAGCTTCTCTATTAAAAGAAACATGATCACGCCGGTTAGGTGGCAACGAGTAAAGCTTTCGCAGGACTATCCATAGCTGAAAGCTCATGCGGTTGAACTAACGAATCAAATCTGTATTTTGCATCATGTTTGACAGATGGAGGAGAACGAAAAAAGAAAGAAGCTTATCAGAAGCGGCTTGACTAGTCCGCAGCCCGCGTATACATTGCCACTTGGCCAACAACTACAAAAGATAATCAGTATGAACAAATGAAATCACATGATCACGTTATCGATAACACGATCACAATTCGCTGAATACTGGATGAGATGAATGTTTGAGGCCAAAATAAGTTTTTTCACGGGCACTAAAATTAGCGCACAAAATTGTTCCTATAACTCAGTAACCCCCTCCCTCCTTCCTAGTTTGGCGCCAAGGCCAGGGAATTAGGCCCATTCGCTTAAGCTACGCAGTGCAACACCTTGCGTGCTAAACTACAACGGCGGGTTTGAACTGGCTGTTCTTTCATAAGTGCTAACCACCTACGGAGGCGCATATACAGTCACCAGTGACCGTTCTCGTTAACCAAATCTGTTTGAAGCGTTTCGCTTTGTCAAACCGCCCAGTAAAGACCCTGTATTTCTCATCCTATTGTTATGTGGGGTTTAACGTCCCAAAAGCAGCTCTGATTATGAGAGACGCCGTAGTGGAGGGCTCCGGAAATTTCGACCACCTGGGGTTCCCTAACGTGCACTGACATCGCATATCACACGGGCCACAACATTTCGCCTCCATCGAAATGCAGCCGCCGCGGCCGGGATATTTCTCATCCTATTGCGGGTACAAACTTCAAGCTTAAGAATGGCTCAACGAACAACGAAAAGAGAGTTCGCGCACAAACAATGGGGAGGACGAACACTGTTGAGCAAAGTACAAAACAACAGCTGTGAAGTGCCCTAGTACATGTTGCAACTGCGCGTCCATCAGAGCTAGCTGTGTTAACAGGTTCCTGTAGTGACTGCAGTATAGCAATGAGCGTCACCCCGCAAGATCGTGTCCATGATGTGCTAAGTGAACGCGAATAGGCGCACACGCTTTTATCCCGGAAACGCATGGAAATTAATAAGGTTAAAAAAAACTTCAATATTATCATAAGGCACCGCGTAATAATGAACTCTGGAAATTTTGAACACCTTGGGTTCTTTAAAGGGGCCTTACAACACTTTTTGAAAGCAGCAAGAAGCCGCCGTTGATCAGTCGTAGGGGTTCCTGTGAACGCGTCAGCCAAATGTTAAATGTGAAGCATTTCTCACTATCATAAACTGTGTGGTGTATCACGAATATATCATCGACATTAGTTCTGGCCCCAAGAGTGGGCGTTCACTTCCACTTTGGTCCGCCGCGGTGGCGTAGTGGTTATGGTACTCGGCTGCCACCCAAAAAACGTGGGTTCGATCCCGGCCGCGGCGGTCGCATTTTTGATGGAGGCGGAAATGCCAGAGGCCCGTGTACTGTGCTTTGTCAGTGCACGTTAAAGAACCCCAGGTGGTCTAAATTTCCGGAGCCCTCAACTATGGCGTCCCTCTTCCTCCTATCTCTTTCAGCCCATTGACCCTACCGACACGGACGCTTAGCACTGCTCCCGACATGGGCTGCAGAATTTAGCGTCCCTTCCTTAACGGAACCCCAATCATCATCATACTGCGGCTGGCGGGCCCACGTGTTCAAGCAGAACAAAAAGAAGAAAAAAAGATTGACAGATCCCACGTGCAGTGGGAATCAAGGAAATGCCAGGTTCCTTAAGTACTCATTACTTCAAGATTCTTTAAAAATGAAGTTACCCATTGAAGAGTATCGGCATCTTTCTTTGTTTGGGATAATAAGTGGTGTCCCTCTCGTAAACTGGAAGTGGCAATAACAAAATTTCGCTGTCGTATCCCTCCATTGAATTTTTATTGACACAGGTCTGGTCTGGTGCCATCCCCGCTATGCTGTTATTGTCGAGAGCCTGAAAACATTGATCAAATTTTAATTACCTGTCAGCGTTAGAGCAGTCAGAGGAAAAGGCATTTCGAAATTTTATTCAGCAATTTAAACATTCCCCTAAATTCTCAGAACATTCTTTCCTTTGGAGCGTCCTCACTAGGTTATAGCAACAGGAACGTCTGCTTAGCCATGTGCAATTTCCTTCGTGACACAAGAAGAATTCATTGCTAATCATCATTCCATCCAAATCTTCCTACATCAAAATTGCTCCCACTAGTTGATTAAACCTCAAATTATTTTATTCTGGTTCATTTCTATTATAAATAGTCTATCATTCTCTAGCACTTCATTCTTTCTTACGTTACGGATTCCTTACTCTTCCTTTGTTTTAGCTCAATTTTTTTTCCTCTTTATATTAACCGCCGGCTTCATGGCCAATCCCCCGTAGTGGGCAAGAGCCAAATATCAAGGAGAACAGAGAGAAAGAAAGAAGCACGCATCAGGAACGTAAAATGGATTTGCATTGTTGTCTCGCTATACCGAGTTTGGTACATCTGAAGTTAACGAAACGGCCGCAAGAGCACCGTGACTGTGGCATATAAACCATGCCGCTCATGCACGCATGTCATGCTTCTAACGTTATGACACGTCATTTACGTTCGTCATGCAGTCGCGTTGTGCCATAGCAATTTTAGTATACATCCCATTAACGAAACGCATGGCATGTAAATCGTGCCGCTCATGACATGCATGCCACGATTTTCATGTTATGACCTGTCATTTATGATCGTCATGCAGTCTTGTTGTGCCATACCAATTTTGGTATACATCCCATTAACGAAACCGTAGGAGAGCATCAAGAGCGTGGCATGTAAATCATGCCACTCATGACATGCCTCTCATGATTTTCATGTTATGACCTGTCATTTATGTTCGTCATGCAGTCATGTTGTGGCACACCAATTTTCGTACACATCCTATTAACGAAACTGCCAGGAGAGCACCAAGAGCATGGCATGTAAACCATGTCGCTCATGACATGCATGTCATGATTTCCATGCTATGACCCGTCATTTATGTTCGTCATGCAGTCATGTTGTGGCGTACCAATTTTCGTATGCAACCCATAAACGAAACGCATGGCATGTAAATCACGTCTTTCATGACATGCATGTCATGATTTTCATGTTATGAGCTGTCATTGATGTTCGACATGCAGTCATGTTGTCGCATACCAATTTTCCTATACATCCCATAAACGAAACGGCCAGGTGGGCACCAAGACCGCGGCATGTAATTCATGCCACTCATGACATGCATGTTATGAGTTTCATGTTACGACCTGTCGTTAATGTTCGTCATGCAGTCTTGTGCCAAACCAATTTTCGCATACATCCCATTAACGAAACCGTAGGAGAGCATCAAGAGCGTGGCATGTAAATCATGCCGCTCATGACATGCATGCCATGAATTTCATGTTATGACCTGTTATTTGTGTTCTTCATGTGGTCATTTTGCGGCATACCAATTTTCGTATACATGCCATTAACGAAACTGCCAGGAGAGCACAAAGTCGTAGGCGGCTAGATAGATAGATAGTTAGATAGATAGATAGATAGATAGATAGATAGATTGATTGATTGATACGCTCAACGTCGCCGAAGTTCGTTAGGAAATGCTTCGCATTTAATAATAATAATAATAATAATAATAATAATAATAATAATAATAATAATAATCAAGTGTTTATTTAACGCGCCCAGGAACAACCATAAGGTCTTTGGCGCACGGAGAAAAAAAATACAAGAAACATTACAATAAGGAGACTCTACAGAAAAAACTAATAAAAAACAAGATAGGCCAAAATTCATATTAATATAACAGGAATAAAAAAAAACGCTATAAGATTGCCCATATACAACTATGCGCAGGCAAAACAAGAAAAAAAATATCAACAGTGTACGACACTATGCTAGTACAGTGCAAAGCTCGGAGCAGAACAGCGATTGGGAGCTGTGAAAAAACATCGAGCTCTAAAAAGTAAGCATTGTAGAGACGTTGTATCCTGTCAACGGTCGAATGTTCACAGAGGCAGGCGGTTACTTGAAAAGGTCTATTCTCTCTGGTCAGCTTACGTGGAATTCGGAAATTAAGACATTTGAGCAGTACAGGGCAGAATATGATACCATGCACAAGCTTGAAAAGAAATAACAGATCAGCGCGTTTTCTCCGGCAGTGTAGTGATGGCAGTGATAGTGATCTAACAGTGCCAATGCAAGAATCAGGGCCATTTCTAGCGAACCAATGGTTATAGATGTTCAGGATCTTTTCTGGACTCGCTCAATGGCGTTGCTGCTGGAATTAGAAATGCCATTCCAGATCACAGATGCATACTCAAGTTGAGGAAGACATATCGCAGTGTACAATTTGTGGAAGGACATAGGAGAACGGAATTCTCTAGACATTCTGCAAACACAGCCTAGGGTGCGAAGACCCCGCAAAGCAACACGCTTAGCATGAGCAGAAAAGTGTAAGGTGCTATCAAAAAGAACACCTAGATCATTTATCTCACAAACCTTACACAACGTGACAGAATTGACAGAATATAAAAATGGCACGCTAGATGTTTTTCGACTGAAACTCATTACCTTGGTTTTTGAAATATTTAGGGAGAGGTTATTGCTCCTGCACCATTCGGAGAAAGAACACAAATCCGATTGCAGCAAGCGACAATCGAGAACTGAATGAATTTCCTTAAATATCTTTATGTCATCGGCATACAAAAGGAAAGAAGAATTCCGAATGACAGAAGAAACATCATTAACATAAATTAAAAAGAGGAGTGGGCCCAGTACGGACCCTTGAGGAACCCCACTAGTAGCTTTGTAGGAAAAGGATGTTTGGCCATCTACGGCAACATAACATGATCTATCCAGAAGATAGCTATGTTGTAGATTCACAATTGAATAATCAACATCAAAGTGCGCAAGTTTATCCACAAGCAGCGAATGGCTGACAACGTCAAAAGCTTTGCTAAGGTCACAGTAAATAGTGTCTACCTGTCCTCTCTGCGATATGGGCGTGGAGACTTGCATCATGAAACTGGCAAGATTAGTGACAGTTGAGCGGCCAGTGAGAAACCCATGCTGATTCGCAATCAATGAATTTTTTACATCAAGAGACAATATTTTGTGAAAGAGCAAGCTCAAAGATTTTTGATGCAGCACAAAGAAGGGAAATAGGGCGGTAGTTCGAGACGTCACTTTTACAGCCAGACTTAAATACTGGGAAAACACGAGCAGTTTTCCACATGCTAGGAAAAGTTGAAGCATGCAGACACTTATTAAATATCGACGTCAATACTGGTACAAGTATACTGCCATAGGCTTTTAGTATGGCGGAGGGGATGCCATCTGGGCCAACTGAAAAGGATGGTTTCAAGCGCTTAATGCATTCTGAAATTGAACCTTCATCTAGAGACACAGCATCAGCTGTGCCAACTGCCTTAACCCATCCACCGTTACTATCTACAGAGGCTGGTGACCTATAAACAGATGAGAAATGCATGGCAAAGCAGTCAGCAACGGCTTGAACTTCTACTCCATTTGGATCCTGTATCCTGAAGGACTCGCCACTTTTGCTCGACCGTTTGCGCACATACTTCCAAAACTCTGCTGGCCTGTCAGACACGCTTTTTTCTAAAAATGAAATATATACACTGTGATCCCGTTTATATAGGCGTTTACAAAGAGTACGAAAACGACAAAATTCTTCCTACAAATGAGCTGATGGGGAAAATTTATTCTTCCTGTGTGCGCGGTCTTTATGTTTTAGTGCACTTATAAGTTCTGATGAGAACCAGGAGGGATATTTACAACGTTTAGGTGTATACTGGGGAATGAACTTGCGCATGCTGGTCAAGATAAGTTCCGTAAACTGATCGACTTGATCATCAACATTGGGTTTGTCAGTTACCAGTGACCAGTCTGCGGAGGACAAGTCATGGTACAAGCCAACGTAGTCACCTCGCTTGAAGGCAAATCTGGGCGTTTTGTCGACTTTTCTAGGAAAGCTTGGTTTTTCTGGTGAAATACAGAGTGTTAGTATGAGTGGTGGGTGAAATTTGTCAGGAGGAACAAGAGAGATGTGAGAGAGTGATACTTCGATGGGTTGATTATTAGAAATACACAGATCTAAGACGTTACCACAGGAATTGGCGATACTATTGTGCTGCTGTAGGGAATTAAAAGCGAGAAAATCCAACAATACGCTGCATTTGTTCTGTAAGAAATGATGATAATGAGAAAAATTATGTGTGGTCCAATCAATTCCAGGAGTGTTAAAATCGCCAAGTACAAGAATTTTGTGCTAATAATAATAATAATAATAATAATAATAATAATAATAATAATAATAATAATAATAATAATAATAATAATAATAATAATAATAATAATAATAATAATAATTGTCATCTTGGAGGGAAATGCAAACGGATAACAGGCCTTGTTGTTGTTGTTATGTGGGGTTTAACGTCCCAAAACCAGCTCTGATTATGAGAGACGCCGTAGTGGAGGGCTCCGGAAATTTTGACCCCCTGGGGTTCTTTAACGTACAAGGACAACAGGCCTGTCAAAGCCATCACAAGGCTTGGAAGACTAGGCCCAGCACATCAGCAGACGATCGAGGACAACACAGAGATAGAAAAAGTTTGTATGCTATCTTACACAAAAAAGATAATAGAGATAAATAGCCTATTTACACAGTATTTAAACATAGTAGAAAAAACAATATCACCGCGTATACAGCTACAGGATATAACAAAAAAGATAATATAGGTAAATAGCCTATCTAGACAGTAGTTAAACACATATAATGTGAGCACTACATAAAATTATTAATGTAATTATAATTATGTATCGGAAGTGAATTTTGTATGGGCAGTAAAACGAGAGATAAATATGCGGCACGATTAGAGCAGATAATCCTAGTAATATACGAAGCATCCAAGAAAATAACGATCTGAGTACTATAGAAATTATAGTGACTTTAGCTTCTTTCTTAGTGCGTGTTCCGTGGTTATGGAAAACAAATAATGAGGGAGTTCATTCAAAATCGCCAATACATACACCTTCCTGACAGCTTTACCAAATATTTTAAAAAACGGTACAACAATGTGAGAGGTTCTGCGTAATGTTCGCGCAGCAGTGTATTTATGCTTAAATTGAGGATTCCAGAAGTGCCGCAGTACAGCAGCTTGATTAAAAAGAGCTTTAAAGGACGGCATACCAAGTTAAGAAAAAAGTTTAGCATTGTCCGATGCGGAAGAGTCGTGGCGAATGGATTTCAGCATGCTTTTTAAAATCCTGTCAACACGACATTGCCATCGTGCAGAACAAAAGCCAAACAATGTAATGCCATAACGCAGAATGCTGTAAGCAAGAGCATGCATTATATTCTTGTTTGTATAAGTAGGGGCCATGAATTTGATATTGGAAAGCAAACTTGAGATGCGTCGGAAACGACCACAAACATAGGCTAAGTGGTCATTCCAGGAGAGGTCACCATCAAAGAACACACCTATGTGTTTCACAGAATTGACATATTCATCGGGAGTACATTTGGAAGAGGTGCAATCACGCGAGTGAAGGAATAAGGGTACAACGGGTGGCATTGATTTAAAGTGTTTTTAAAACAAATTTTTTCGTTTTACTCTGGTTTATAAACAAGGAGTTATTCGTAAACCAAGTCACAGCATCAAAAACACTATCTTGTAACAATGATAACGCTTTAGGACAAGAGACATGCTTTGATAAGAGAATGGTGTCATCGGCATACTGAAATACACGGCATTTAGGAACAGTTAAAGCGAAATCATTAATGAAAAAGATTAAAAAGAGGAGGAGACAGAACGGAGCCTGTGCTACGCCAGCTCTCAAGGGAACTCTATTACTGAACGGTAGCTGGTTGTCTAGGAAAACGACCTGGGAGCGATCAGAGAGATAATTTTGAAGTAGGTTGTGAAACGGACCTCTGAGCAGCTATAATTTTTCAAGCAATGTAGAGTGGCCTACTGTGTCGAAAGCTTTCGAAGTGTCTAACAAAAGGGCACAAGCGAACATGTTTTGTTCCAAGGCTTCATGCAGTACGTCAGAGAATTTTTCAAGAAGATCAATAGTGCCGCGTCCTGATACAATAGCAAACTGACGAGTTGAAATAATGGAACATTTATGAAGAAAAGGTGTCGTATACATTCCAACAAGAATTCCTCAATTTTATGTGATAAGATGGGTAATATTGAAATAGGGCGATAACAGTTGACACAATATTTTTTTCCTCCTTTAAATAAAGGCTTTACAAGTGCCGTTTCCAGATCAGGAAGAATAGCAGTCTCCAGAAACCCATTTAGCATAAAGAGCAGTATCTCGGACAACGCGTCTAGGTTTCGCTGTAGGACACTTACGGAAATGCCGTCAAAACCGTCTGGTTCCTGCTCTTTGAAACTAGTGACTATTCTAACAAGCTTATCAAGTGTTATAGTGCAAAAAAATGCGGAAGCTGGTGTTGCTTTAACAATTTCAGAACAGCCATTCGACAATGAAACCAGGCCTCCAGAAACACGTGCAAAGTGTTGATTAAAAATATCAGCAATATCGGCAGGGTCGCAAGAAAATAAATATGCTAGGTTAATATTTGCGCTACCTTTACCACGAAAGTGGTTGATCAGTGCCCACGTTCGAGCCGGGTTTCTGACAGAAATTTGGAATTTCTGATGAAAATATTTACGTTTTGCAGATCTGATAAGGGCGACAGCTCTATTTCTGGCGGTTCTATCGGACGTACGAAGTTCGGCATTACCAGGAGAGCGTTTAGACCGTTTCTACCGCAACTCTCGGAAGGCGACAACCAGTTGTGATTTCTTCTTTCTTATCCGTCATAATAATAATAATAATAATAATAATAATAATAATAATAATAATAACAGATGGCCCCCAACCTTAGTTCCCGCGAAATGATGGCCATATTTGCGGAACAAATGAAGCCCAAAAGGTTCCACGTTGGATAAGTTCTCGCAATTCCACGCTCTGCCTGAGTCGAAGTTTGCTGCGCCAGAATTTTTAGAACACTGTATGACACCAGCCATGCCATGCAGTGCATGAGCTGAATCATACGAATCATCATTAAGCGAAAACTCTTCAAAGGAATAAAGAGATCAGGCCATGTGTAATTAGAAGCCACGATGCTTTGGCGGTCTGTTAAAATATTAGCGGCGCTGCGTCGAACTCTAGATTAACGCTTGAAACTCTCAGGCTACGAAAAGCCAACTAAGAGAGAGCACTTAGATCAAGCCCTCTCTCTATTCATCGTTTCACGGGGGAACCGCGCGCCGCACATTTATTGATTATCACACGGCTCCCCCTCCTTAATGATTCAACACACGTGCACATAATCCTGGGAGTTCGCAAGGTTTCCATACGCACTCAAATCGACCACGCAATCAACATGCGGGGGCTCCTTCGTTTGCAAGAGCAATTAGGCGAATTGCGAACCCTGGGAAAGCGAATGGTTATCCCGGCTTACGAAAAAGCACTTCCTGGTTTAAACTGACCTTTTTTGCATAAGGCTTTGAGAAACTGCTTCCTGACTAAGCATGCGTTAATGTGGAACTGTATGCGAAAATAATGTGAACTCTGTCGAAAGTAGTAAAGTCTGTAATGGAAGTTGCGTTGCATTCCGCAACCGTTGACGTGCTTCAGTTATTCGGGGGTCCAGACTTCTACGAAGCAAATTTCCGAGCGTAAGGAAGAAGTCCAGGAGGCAACGTGGAAAGAAATTTTTTAACTATGCTTTGATATTTGCACAGCCAATAGACAGATCTGACAATATCAAGGGAGCCTAACTTCTTAACTGGCACCATTTTTGTGAACTTGGGAGCCGATCGGAGAGTTTTCGACAGGACATACCGCATTCGTTCGGATGCAGCGTCACAAAAATATGTTTCTGCAAATTGTGGTGAGAGCGGCTGGACGAAAGGAACCCTTCGGCAATTGGACTGCTGAAAGGTTCTAAGTAGTACAGGGGCAGGTACTACTAGGTACTACAGGGGCAAAAATCAGAGATCGTTCGAACGGGTCCGGTTTTGTTGGCTTTTCATAGCATGCCATTGGCTGGGGCCATTCTTACCTCGCAAGAGGCGGAGTGCGGCCACGTTTTTGCATGACCACGTTTGATCACGCAAAAAACGTGGCTGATCATGCAAAAACGCTACATGAATACGCCAGGGGGAGCTGCATTCCAGAATCGAGATTCTCAAACGAATCACAATCGTCATCATCATCATCTGTACCAGTTCGCAAGGAACGAGAATGCGGCCTCGCACGCAAGAGACAACGCCGACACAGGCAGCGTCTGCTAGCGAGTTTCTTGATTGAAAAAAAAAACCGACTGCTCGAGCTGCACAACCGTTCACCGCCCACGCCCGCGCATATAGGCACTGAACCTTGACCTACAATGCAGTTCCGATGGGAGATTTCTCTTGTGCGTAGTTGAACAATAAAGATTAGCAATGTGCGCGTTAACTAAAAGTAATCCGGAACTCGGCACGATCTACGACGTGGGAGCGCAGGAAGCTTATAAAGACCAGGAGCATAAATGACAACGCGTGTGTAAATATACACGCGTGTTGTCACTCATTTACATGCGCGAGTGGGCAATGTCACGGGAGATGTACGGCAACACCGAACGATCCCGAGTGCTTCGCCCACTCGCCACGATTCACTTCGTGGAGATGCGTGGATTTTTTGTTTTTTGTAACACCGTTTTTCACTTGTAACTGCATCACGTGACACCTGCAAGTGCAGCGAATTTTGCATTTATATTGTTATTTTATTGTTATATTTCCAGTTATGTGTATGCGCTTACTTATGTCAGACTGTACAGAGGAGCCGAGGCCTTCGTCGAGCATTCCAGCTTTTATCTACGGCTGCCTCCTTCTGTACGAAAGAAATAAAGTTCACTAGACTTCACTTCACTTAAGATATGTTTTACTATTAAGCCTAAATGCGTTGCAATACATGACGCTACTGAATTCATTGTTGTTTTTGTCCATGAATATTTCTACGTTCTATACTAGTATTCTTTTTGCTATTGTTCTCGATGCATGGTGTTGTTGATAGAGCGATTTCAAGCACGCGAAGCCATTTCCGAATCGAACACGTGTTTGCTCGAACTGAACATCTCGCAGCGTTTTGCACCTAGCATGACAAATATGATCTGAAGATGCTGGCGACGTGTGGGCAGCGAAGGGAAGTGGCGTGTTACCGAGACTGAATTCCTACATAAGCAACTACATCCGACTGCGCGATTCTGTTTACATCAGGATCACCCACTTCTGTTTCCTCAGGGACAGTATCCACATTTCGGTATGTACGAGGGACCGTTATTTTACATCGACCAAGCCACTGTGGTCCACTTCTATCCTGAGTTTGGTCAGCTATGTACGTACACCAAGCACAGTGCTGCTGGCGCGATGATGGGCCAAATGCATCCACACTTGAGAGCTTCCTCGGTTCGCCGATAGTCTGCGAGTCTGTTAAATCCAGAGCTCAACACCTGCAAAAAAAAAATTCACGGCATATTCACGGAGTGAATGATGATGAGTGGGCGAAGCTCCGGACGTTCATCGTAGATCGTGCCGAGTTCCGGATTAATTTACTTAACGCGCACGCTACGAATCCTCATGGTTGAACTATGCACAAGTGAAATCTGCCACCGGCACTTCATTGCAAGTCAAGATCCAGTGCATATATATATATATATATATATATATATATATATATATATATGCACTGGATATATATATGCACTGGTATTTCTCAATCAAGAAACTCGCTAGGAGACGCTGCCTGCGCCAACGTTGTCTCTCGCGGTTGAGGGCTCCTTCTTTGCGAGCTGGTGCAGCGTTCCTCTAAGAAAGAGCGTTTCCATAGCCAACGCCCGCCTTTCGCTCTCTCTCTGTCTCTCTCTCTCACAAGACAGCAGAGGCACGCGCCGGGAGAGAGAGAGAGGCACGCGCCGGGAGGCACGCGCTAGCCTGACGCGCTCGCCTGACGCGCTCGCCTGACGCGCACGCGCTCGCCTGACGACTGACGCGTGACAAGGTTAGACTATGAGGAGCTTCGCCCCTAAAACTCAGCTTTGCTCACTGAAGTACGTATGCCAGGGTGGACTGCTCGCATAATCGGGCACGTGCTCCGGGAGGTGGTTGTTGCTCGTAAAGAATATTTGCACAGTGGACATGGACGCCGCAATTCCCGCGACGCAGGCGCCTTAGTTAATAAATTTCCCGCGGAGAATTCTATTTCATTATACTGCACTTATTATCGCGCGTCTTCGGCATATCCTACAAGCTACGACACAACCGACAAAAAAAAAATCTAACGGTATAAAAGCCGCAAAGTGAAATAAACAAAGAAGCAGCAGCTTTCTGATGCTCCACTC
Organism: Hyalomma asiaticum; assembly: GCA_013339685.2. Taxonomy (NCBI): domain Eukaryota; kingdom Metazoa; phylum Arthropoda; class Arachnida; order Ixodida; family Ixodidae; genus Hyalomma; species Hyalomma asiaticum. The sequence goes on from CM023491.1 coordinate 58,390,227, forward strand.
CCCGGAGAGCGGTCGGTGAATATTTAAACAATATTTTCGAGATGCGCAAGAAGCGGCGTACGAAGACATGAATTATGGTCCCGACCTCGAAGGTCACCGGGCAACGCCTCCCAGGGCCCGCCGGCCCCTTATCTTTTAATCGCTTTAGTGTCACGATACACTTAAGGCATGCGAAGGCGATATCTTGGCGCGTTTGCATAATGAAAACCACATCGTCTTTTATAAGCCCTCGGCACACTTTAAACATTCAGGAATAACGTATTAAGGCAAGCTACGGAATGAGCCTGATCCCCCGTTGCCGGCTTTTGGGACGAAGACAGGGAGGCGCGTTCAGGAAGAGGTTGATCATAGCAGGAATAAATGATGGGAATACGCGTTTCGAATTTAGATATTATTATGTGACGTAGACATCTAGCATCGTTCCTATAGAGCGTTAACGGAGGTTCTAACGGTAAAGGTGATATTTATTTATTTATTAAATGCGAAGCATTTCTTAGCGAACTTCAGCGAGTTTGAGCGTATCTATCTATCTATCTATCTATCTATCTATCTATCTATCTATCTATCTATCTATCTATCTATCTATCTATCTATCTATCTATCTATCTATCTATCTATCTATCTAGCCGCCTACGATTTTGTGCTCTCCTGGCCGTTTCGCTAATGGGATGTTTACGAAAATTGGTATGGCACAACACGTCTGCATGACGAACATAAATGACAGGTCATAACATAAAAATCGTGACATGCATGTCATGAGCGACATGGTTTATATGCCACGCGTTTCGTTGACGGGATTTATACGAAAATTGGCATGCCACAACATGACAGCATGAAGAACATAAATGACAGGTCATAACATGAAAAGCATGATATGCATGTCATGGGCGGCATGATTTACATACCACGCGTTCCGTTAATGGGATGTACACCGAAATTGCTATGGCACAACACGACAGCATGACGAACGTGAATGACAGGTGATTACATTAGAATCATGAGACGTGTGTCATGAGCACCCTGGTTTACATGCCACAGCCTTGGTGCTCTTGCGGCCGTTTCGTTAATGGAATATATACGAAAATTGCTATGGCACAACACGACTGCATGACTATCATAAATGACAGGTCATAACATGAAAATCATGACATGCATGTCATGATTTTCATGTTATATGTCATGACCTGCATGATTTACATGCCACGCCCCTGGCCCTATACTGCCGTTTCGTTTATGGGATGTATACGAAAATTGGTTTGGCACAACATGACTGCACGACGATAATGTGTGACAGGTCATAACATGAAAATCGTGACATGCAGGTCATGAGCGGCATGATCTACATGCCACTCGTTTCGTTAATGGGATGTATACCAAAATTGCTGTGGCACAACACGACAGCATGACGAACGTCAATGACAGGTCATAACGTTAGAATCATGACATGCGTGTATGAGCGGCACGGTTTACATGCCACAGTCATGGTGCTCTTGTGGCCGTTTCGTTAAGTTAATGTACACCAAACTCGGTATAACGATACAACAATGCAAATCCATTTTACGTTCCTGAGGCGTGCTTCGCATTTCCTTGATTCCCACTGCATGTGGGATCTGCGAATTTATTATTTACAGATACTGCCAACCTGCCAAAGGAGGAGTGGAAAAAAAACAGAACAAATGGTTTTTACATTGCGAAGTAACACAAGACGAGGCTCTGAAGAACTAAAAGTAAATGACACTTGAAGTTTAAGCAGCAGATAACAACATTAACCGCTGGAATTCGCAAAGACGGGAAGATATTTATATGTATAGGAGGAGGAAGGGGAAAACAGAAAGGCAGGGAGGTTAACCAGAAGGGCGTCCGGTTGGCTACCCTACACTGGGGGAGTGGGAAGGGGGAATAGAAAGATGGGAGAGAGAGAAGGAAGGGGAATAATGAAAAAGACGTTGTCGGACAAGTCCAACAACGTCTTTATATGTATACATATACATGTGTTCTATGTGACGAAGGATATGTGCAATATTTTGAGTAAATGCAGCAATTGAAGAAAATAAAAGGGCTTGCTCCAATAGGGAATTCCATTTAGTTATAGCTCTTGAGGAAAAAAAATACTTGAAGCAATCGGTATGAAGAGCAGGAGAACGAATGAACATTGAATAGTGGTTTCACTGGAAAGAATTTCAACGAAGTATCTGTGCCTGATGTGAAAATCATTATGAATTGTTACAGAAAGATATTTAAGCCTTTCGTATTTTGTTGTAGCCTGTAATGTCGGTGGTTCTGCCTGTACGCACAGTTGAGAGGGGGAGTCCATCCGGCGATAGTTACTGAATATAAACCTCACGGCCAGACGCTGCACTTTTTCAATTTGATATATTTGTAGCAGTGAAAGCATCCCAAACAACCTTTGCGTATACGATTATACGCCTAATTAGTGTCCTATATACTATACATTTCGCTTCCTGCGTTGCGAGTCCTCAGACACAAGAGCGATTTCGTAGCCTTGGCGCGCACAAAAAAAAAAAATGTGGTGGTTCCAGCGAAGATCACTCGTGAAGATCATATCAAGATATTTATGCTGCTCAACTCTCGTAAGTTCATGACTGTTGATATAATATTCTATTTACAAGGGCGGTGCAATTAGTAGATCTACTTGAAAACTTAAACAGGCATTTCAAAAAGTATCGTTAACCCTCCGTTCCATGAGAGCATCATTGAAGTGCATCTGCAAACGGTTTAGCATTATTCAAATCCTTTTATGGGATGAACGAGGAGTCACTTAATTGTTCGTTTCTTCGAAGCTGTCGCCGTTCTATTAGCCGGGGACATCACATTATTTTACCTCTTTAAAATTCAAGAACAGCTGCTTAACCACAAGCGTTCCGGCGGTGCAAATTTTTGCTTGTGGATATTCTACATCTCCACTACCTCTTTTATCAAACGTTGATCCCTTCTTCGAGCACAAGCAGCTCTTTAAGGTTTCGTTAAGCTCACGAAAAATGTGCCCACAGAAGAATCCTTAACCAGCTGATGTAGCATTATCTATGACACCTTATTCGAGATTCCATACTGCAAATATCAGTACACGCTATGCTGTACAGGGGAATTGACACCGCCTAGGAAAGAAACTTGAAAGACGAAAGCGAGTTCTGGTGGAGAAAAAAAAACAAAACAAAACAAAGTGTCAGGATGCACCGTCCTCAGAAAGGCAGTTCGGTCACGTTCGCAAACGACAGATCGTCACGTAGTCGAAGAGCACGGAGGGATCGTGACACGAATTGTGCAGAGAGAAGGGCGGCTGGCTATGTGTGAGAGTTCCGGACGTTGTTTCGTGTAATCGCTACCACGGGAAGTGCATAAAGAAAGAAAGAATGCAAGAAGAAGAGAGAAGGAAGGACAGAAAGAATGCAAGAAAGAAAGAAAGAAAGAAGAAAGAAAGAAAGAAAGAAAGAAACGTAGACGCAGAGAGAGGACAGGAAGTCCTAATAAGAGATCCCTGTGCCATCGTTAGGGCGCACCAACGTCGTCGCCAGTGTTCGCCGGTGGGCACGAGTCGCGGTGTCAGCTTGATGCGTGGAAAGCAGAAAGCGAAATGAATAGGAAAAGTGAAAGGCGTTTGCGGTAACTCTGGCGAGAGGAAGAGAAGGAAAGTAAGGCGAGAATAGGGAAAATGGGTCACTTTCAAAGAAACTGTGTGTAAGGAGAAAAAGGCAAAACAGAAAGGCATGGAGGTTAACCAGGAAGGCGTCCGGTTAGCTACCCTACACTGGAGGAACGGGAAGGGGGATAGAAAGATGGGAGTAAGGGAAGGAAGGCGAACAACGATAGAGAGGTTGTAGATCGTCAGTCAGAGGCGTTCGCTCAAACCCGTCGTCTTAAAGAAGCGCAAAAGTGCCTTCAGTGCCTTGTGGCCGACGAGCGATGAGGGCGGTGTTCAAGCAGCATCTGTAGGTAAAGCGGCCAATCTTCATGTTGGCGTAGCGTCTGAACAAGTGTTTTCCTTTCCGCGTCCAATCGCGGACAGTGGCGCACCAAAAATGGTCGAGGGTTTCGTAGGTGCAGCATACCTCGCAAGCTGCTCTGTCGGTCGCTCCAATTAATGCGGTGTATGCCTTTGTGAAGGCGACTCTCAGCCAGAGTCGACAAAGGAGCGATGATGATGATTACGGTTCGGTAAGGAAAGGACGCTAATTTCTGCAGCCCATGTAGGGAGCACGGCTAAGCGTCCGTGGGGGTGGGGGAAAGGGAGAGAAAGAGATAGAGGGGAGAGAAAGGCCGTAGTGGAGGGATCCGGAAATTTAGACCACCTGCGGTTCTTTAACGTGCACTGACAACGCACAGTACACGGCCCTCTGGCATTTTCGCCTCGATAGAAAATGCGACTGCCGCGAGGCCTCATCCGGAGGAAGTCCTGATGGATGGCGGAGATGCAGGAAAGGGTTCAGTTGGCAAAATCGCGTTCGTATGACGTTTAGCGCGTTCCATTCAGCCAGTGAGAGACTGTGTGCCAGGTGCCGACGGTGCATTGCAGCGTCTCTCCTTGAGAGCGGAATCGAAATGATACGAAGTGCGAGCAGCGCTAGCAGCGGAATCATTGCCGCTGATTCCGCTGTGACTGAGCCCCCACTGAAAGTCAATCTCGTGGCCATTTTTTTCTGGGGTGGTGGTGAAGCGCGATTATATCGTTCGTCCGCTGCTCGTGGCATCCGCGCCCAAGAACTGTCCGTGAAATGAGAAACTGTGTGCAGATATGAGAAGAAACGTCTGCGATTGACACGCTGGCATCGCGTTCCTTTGTGCAATGTTTGAAACAAATAGGCATACAAAAGACGTGCGTAAAGACAAGAGAACGGTGCGAAAGAGGCCTCGACTATTCACTGAAAGATCGGGCAGTGAAGGAATACGTGTACGTCAACTTTATGAACGGAATAACTCGGTCACGAATTGAAGAGATGGCCCCCCATGCTGGGCATGCCTTTCGGCCACTGTGCCAGCGCGTTTAGTGGCGCGTACGTGCGTGCCGAGATACTCGGACCTTGATCAGTGCGGCCCACGCTTCAGTGGAGGGTTCGGACACAACAGCGGCCGGGGCAGGGTCCGCCAGAGTCCCAAATTATATGTTTCACTGCGGTGACCTCTCAACATAACGTTCAAATTGGGTGTATGTGTCACAGTACCCGTGATGTGAGAAGCGACTGGGTTTGTAATAGTCTCCACGTAATCTCTTGGCTCTTGTTGAGCCTAAGGTAGCGGTGGTGTTGGGGGGGGGGATGCAGTTCTCTTCGGGAACATTTATATTAATTCGTTATTATAGACGATAGTCTTTAATGACGAAAGAGTTGGCTTGAATAACAAAGAACTTGGCTTAACTGCGGTGCAGTAACGCCCTGCAGCGATTAGCTTCGCTGCAGGGCATTACTGCATCGCAGTCAAGCCAACTTTTTGCAATGCAACTTTGCCTCATTACAACTCTGCGCCGCGGCAAAGCCAGCTTTTTTATAGTGTTCTGCGGTGAAGCGTACTAAGAGTGGGAAGGGGCCACGAGCCGTCACGTGCAGGACACAGTACTGTAGACATGCCTCTTTCGAACAAAGGAACTTAAACTAGCCTTCGCAGTAGGAAAGCTTTTCTCGGTGTCGCGGACTCTCATTTGAGAACCACTGAGCTACGCAATAACTCGGCGTTGACACAGCAACAACAGCAGCAATAACATAGGTCTATGCAATAACCAGGAAAGTGGACTGTGTTTTACATAACAGCTGTCAGGTGTTTTCTTCCTAAAATGTTTTTATGCAACCGCCTTTCACCCAAATGCGACAAATGACACAAACGCCGGAATTTGTTAACACTACGCCTGTTAGCTTTATGCAACGCGTTATATAATCGTTAAGCACTAGGTCGCTCTAAATAAACGACGAGTAGCTGGCGCCCAATAGGCACAGTGAATAAAGCGCCACACTTGCCGGGGCTTCGTCTCCAAGTGCTAAATTTCGCAAAATTAGTGCACTATACGGCGTTGATACCGCGGATAATAAACTGTTCACTCTTAAATATTACTATCGTTTCGTGTACTTTACTACCACCTAGTAGCCTTTCACTAGCCAGGAGGCGCTGCCGTTACTAGAGGCGCTCCTAAGTGCATTTGTCTAGGTAATTACTGAGCCACTTATATATTGCCAGATGCTTTGCAGATGGCTGCATCTGAATAATAACCACATCAGCTTAGAGTTGCAATTATAATTTGTTCGCTATATTCGACTAACAGCTTTGTGCGACTTCACGACACACACGACACAACAAGAAAAAAAAAACGATTTTTTCCAGGGTCGTAGACCCCCCAAATTGTCATCGCGGAGCAGCATTTGAAAACCACTGTGCTAAGCAACAACTCAGCGACGTCTCAGTAACGACAACAGCTACAACCTAGGCGACATATAAGGCATGAGAATCTGGATCCAAAATATTAATTACTTCTCTAAGTTAATGACTGTTCAACGCGGTAAAACGTGTGCCATACCCCAATCTTATCTACCTATGGCATCTTACCTCTACAAAACAGGACGAAGTTAATGCGAGAAAAACTTACGTTCCAGCTGCTCCACAGCATTATCAAGATCGATACATCAACCACCATATCCTACTCGCATGCCTTGCCCCGCCATGGTGGTCTAGTGGCTATGGTACTCGACTGCTGATCTGAGGGCCCCGGGATCGAATCCCGGACGCGGCGGCTCCATTTCGATGGAGGCGAAATCTTGAGGCCCGTGTACTGTGCGATGTCAGTGCAAAGTAAAGAACCCCACGTGGTCAAAGTTTCCGGAGACCTCCACTACGGCGTCTCCCATAATCATAGTTGGTTTTGTTGCGTAAAACCCCAGAAATGAAGCAATCAATACTCGCATGCCGGAACAAGGCGTCATAACTACTCTCAAACCCTAATGGAATACTATTTCAATACAAATTACACTGGAATTTGTATTGTAGGAACTGTAGGCTTTAATAAATGGAATTTATTAAAGCCTACAGTTAGTATAGAATCATCCTTATAAAAAAGTTTACCATCTGTGTTTGAAGAGGAACTGCTAATTTCATTACATGCCTCAATTTCACTATTACAGCCATTAAACTTCACTCCATTAGAAAGCCCATCACAGTGTATTCTTGCATATGAAGAGTGTGGAGTATGTGAAGTAGAGTGTTTTTTCTTGTTATTGTGGTATTCACGATATCTGATTGTACTCTGTATTATTATTAGTGTTATTTATTATTTGATTTTAAAATTGGGATATTATCACATTTGAGAATAGCCTGAAGTCTTCTTCGATCCCTTTTCACTGGAATGTCGAGGGACGTGGCCCGCCAGCAACGTACGGCGTTCGAGTCCGGATGCTACGCGTATTTTCTGAATTTCTCTTATCCTGACAGTTAGATTCACTTGTCTGAGCTATTTCTGTTTCGCTTTCTTGGTAAATTATTTATACTATTAGGGTAGCACGCACGAAGTCTTAGTCAAAAGTAATTAGAAAAGCATAGAACGATTTCTTGAAATTCATCCCTCTAAGTAATATGTTTCATGTGCAATTTACCAGCCTACAAAAGTAATTCATCACGTTACTCATTAGTAACTTGTCACTATAATTTCATTACCGCCACGTCTGACCAACAATGGTACCCATAAACTAGGACATCATACAACTTCGTCGCTCGCTTCCATGTCTTGCAACTCGATCGTTCGCGTCTTTCGCATTTCCACTCAAATAACTGCGCGATAGTCTTACATTGTGAGACCACGCATTGAGATGTAAGCGCCTAGAAAAAAAAAAAAAAAGGCCCGGTGATTTGCAGTGGCCCCACGCATAACGATACTACGAAACAAGACTGCGCCAGTGCCTCGGTGTAACTCTTTCGGTTCAAAAGAAGTTCGCCGGGGTCCTCATCTCAAGCGGCCCGCAGAAAATGCGCGAACGCAACCATGTACGAAGAAAAAGAAATTAGTAAGGACACTCTCAAGCGCCAACTAATAAACCTCTGGAGGAACGCCGCGGAACTTCGAAATGGCGCTGCGGAGTCGGCAAAGCGCTTGCAAGATCAAGAAAAAAAATAGGAAAGAAACACGACGGACAAGCCTCCCTCGTTGCACGCATGAACTGCCGACGTTGGCAACGCTAAATCAGCGCGCGCGTGAGCCTTCCACTACTCCACGAGTCGGGAGCTAAGCCCGAATTATGCGCTAGTGTTCGCGAATACATTAACGTCGGCGGGAAAACGGCGCGCCTCCGAACTGTCGTGCTTGCACGTCGTTTTTTTTTTTTGCGCAGCAGACCCCCCCCCCCCCCCCCTTCCGCTCCTCCAGCCCGCCTCGTCCAAACTCCTTCTTTACTATTTTTTTTTATGTAGAAGGACCGTACCATAACTCGCACTTGGTTCGTGCCTATAGCGTGGTACGTGTCTTCCGTGGCGGCGGCAAAAGACACGCCCGGCAACGCAAGAAAATGGGCGCGCGTTGCAACTATTTCCGCGAGTTCTCGCCCTCCCTATCTCGTCAACCCTCGCGTTCTGTTTTGCAGCGCGCAGTTATAGGGAGTGCGGGGAATGCTTGCTCGAAGGGATGGATGAATGGCGACGAGGAGCGTACCGTGCTTAGTTGGTCGAGAAAACGAGTACCCTGGATTCATTTCTACGTGCGTCAGCCCGTACACTGCATATCTATCTATCTATCTATCTATCTATCTATCTATCTATCTATCTATCTATCTATCTATCTATCTATCTATCTATCTATCTATCTATCTATCTATCTATCTATCTATCTAAGCCATGCAGTAAAACAACAAAATGCAAGTAAAGATGCCTGACGATTTCCCAAGTTTACGAATGTTTGCTCTTCACAAAAACTGCTCGGATGACACTGTTGCTAATAGAAGCACCAACAAAGCCAGTGTTCTAGATGGAATTAAAACTCGGCTAGTAAAAAATAATACCGATATCTTGGGCTTCATCTAATGTCACGTATTTAAATCACTCCTTGCGCACGTCAACATAACCGTCTACTTTTCTTCTTCTTTTTTCTTTGTGTTTTTACAGAACGCTATGGTTGTCCCATAAAGATGGCGATCACTCTGACCCTTCGAGTTATCGGCCTATATATGTTTTAAGCATGACGAATGCTACATTCGAGAAAATTCTCGGAAAGCTAATGCGCTTGTTCCTTGAAAAATGTCGTGCACTTAGCATGAATCAAAATTGAACATCTACTCTGTATTATCGTTAGCACAGAAGATTAACGCGACATTACACAACATTTCTTGTATCGGTTGATTTTATTGACTTAAAAGGAAGCGCTTGATACTGTTCACCATGATATCCTACTAGTGAGAATAGGACACTATGGATTCCTATCCAGAGTTTGTAATTTATTCTCCAGCTGCATTGACGGTCGTCATCAAATGGTCATCACGCATAATCTTACATCTTCCCTGCTAAACATAAAACAGGAGGTACCGCTTGTATCGGTACTCGGGCCGCTATTATTCTCGCTGTACGTAAATGACTTACCATACGTACTAAAATCGACTGAGTTGCTAATGTACGCCAACGATGCAAACTTAATAGTTGCTGCCGACAACATAACCGACCCAGAATACGAGGCTAATAGAGAATAACTATTTGGAAGTGGTTTACAGTGAATAATTTAACGTTTAATGCACAGAAAACTAAATACACTCTTTATCACTCTCGTTATCGATACGTTAATGATGAGTCATGTCGGCTTACAATGGACAACCCACTTGTGCAGACAGGAAAATTCAGATATCTAGGTGCAGTATTCGACTGCCAACTAAACTAGAAAAAGTCAAGTAAATAATGTATGCACCAAACTAGTACCTGTCTGTAGCACGCTATTCGCTGCTAGAAATTGTTTTATAAGTAATATTCTCAGAGTGTGCATTAAACATTTTTTCATTGTCACCTATGATGTTGCACAGATTCATTGGGAAGGACATTTACAACTTACCTTGAACACATCCGCGTACTACAAAAGCGAGTACTTAGAATAATAAATGATGGTGCCTAAAATCAACACAGTGCACTCTTGTTTTACTACACGGAAATCCTGCCTTTTGATAACCCTAACATAAAATGACAGCCACCATCAGTAATGTCATCGCATAGAGTGTGCCGTTCGATATATCTACCTTTTCTTCCTCCTCCCATGTAACTATATGCATGACATCGCGAAATTTTAATCTTCCACGCACTAGCAACGTACATGGTGAACGATTACTGCAGTTCGAAGGAGTGATAGCGTCGAATAAGATACTACTTCAGATAAAACTTGCGAAGGATTTCTCAAGCGCGGTTAAGCAATATTTGCTCCAGGAAGAGCAATGAAGTATTAACATGCACAAGGCCTCACGTATCCTTCGCATATATCTGGTGTTTCGCTTATATTTGATTTTGTTTATATAATGATGTATATTGGGAAAACAATGTTATAATCAATACATTTCCTTACGCGCTATCTCGCAGATGTTTTTGTGGAGCACATAATCTCAAACCCTAATGGAATCTTTTTTTGTACTCCTGTTTCCTTTTTCTAATCAGAGTTTCGCTTGTGTAATGCTTGGTTTATTATACAAATTGTTGTTGCGGTTAAATATTTTCTTCCCTTAGACCCCTGCTAACCTATATGACTACGGCTCGAAGGAGTGTTATATACTCGGAGCGTTATAATTACTAGAACTGTGCCGTAAACAACCTCCATGAAATCTTGAAATCTCGAACCGCAAGCGGGAGCACTAATGTTATAGGCTATAAAAAGCCTATTAACACAAGGAAGAGTAAAAAGCAATTTGAAGATGTCACTCGTAAGAAGAACAGTTCTACGTATTTTCACGTATAAAGCGACTTAACAAAAGTTGGCAGAGCAACACAGTGAGGCACTGAAACGTTAGCTTTCGCCCAAGTTTATGACTTTGTGTTATTCTAGTTCCAGTTCTGTGCTTTCTATAACTGGAGCCAGCGAAGGCTACCTACGAGAGGCTTGCACGAAAGGCGTTATTGTTCTAAATAACTGGGAGGGATGGTGGACGATGCAGTGAAAATAGAATGTGCGGTGAAAGCCGGCAGTGGCCTACGAATGCAAGAGGAGCAGCAATCAAACTGTCATTTGATGACATATCACTTCTACCATGTTGTTTTTCTGGAGTTTTAATATTACTGCAACGTGGCATTCACCACAGTTGCAACGACATACGTTATATCATTGCCTGTTGCTTGCTATTTATGTCCAAGTACTCATCCCTACTTAAGAACTAGACTCAAGCACCTATATATATGTAACACGCACGCACGCACGCACACACACACACACACACACACACACACACACACACACACACACACACACACACACACACACACACACACACACACACACACACACACACACACACACACACAGGAAGACTACAAAAGCAGAAAGAGGAATGCGGTAGCAATTATTTGCCTCCTAGAGGGGACAGGGAACCCTCCCTTTTGAAGAGAAAATTAACAAATATGAGTGCAGTATGGAACCCAAAGAAAAGAAAAAAATCCACAGCACATTCACGGAGTGAATGATGACGAGTGGGCGAAGCTCCGGAGGTTCATTGTAGATCGTGCCGAGTTCCGGATTAATTTAGTTAACGCGCACGCTACGAATCCTCATGGTTCAACTATGCACAAGTTTCTCCAGCGCGAGCAGTCGGTATTTTTCAGTCAAGAAACTCGCTAGAAGACGCTGCCTGCGCCAACGTTGTCTCTCGCGGGTGAGGGCGCGTTCTCCTTCTTTGCGAGCTGGTACCGCGTGCATCGAAGAAAGAGCGTTTTTTTTTTATAGTCAACGCGCGCCTTTCGCTCTCACTGGCTCTCTCTCTCTCACAAGACAGCAGATGGAAGAGTGAGAGAGCTCGCGCGCCGGGAGGCACGCGCCGAGGGCGCGCCTCCCACACGCGCCCTCCTAGTAGCGCGTTCCCACACGCGCCATGCTAGTAGCGCGTTCCTAGTAGATGACGCTCTACTACAACGAACGGACAGACCCAAACCTTAAGGAGCTATGCCCCTAAAAACAAACAAGGAATGGAAGCAAGCCGTGACATACAACGCTTCAATAATTTCTTAACTGCAGTATTCGCATCAGTGAGGCGAGTATTGCGAGCTAGTGCCTAATCATGTGGTCGATGGATCTCTCTTTCACACGCGCTAGCTGCTGAGTAATTGCCTTTATATCGCTCCGTGGTCATTATTTAATAAATACGCGTGCCAGTTTTACCATCACGAATCAGTCTTAAATACATCAGCCCACAAGCCACGTATGGTAACACAATAGGGAACTTTGTCGTGTCCGGTACACAGGAATGCGCGAGGGTGTGCCGCATACCGGATAGCGTATAGCGTCGTTTGTCACAGTCAAGTGTCGCCAGCTATGGGTGATAAATAGAACAAACAAAAACCACTTGATATCTCAAAAACTTGAGATTCCAGGCGCCACTTTCTAAACCTATTGCCTCGCCAATTTGAGCGTCGCGCTCAGAAACGGCGTTGAATTGTTACGGATGCTTTACAGCCGAAGCTTCCATGATACAAGGGTAAAGCAAATATAACCGTCACTTTGCAACTCGACGGCTACAGAACGCGCGACGGCCACATGACCGATTCGAAATGAACAGTATGTGCTCCGGGTGGTCGGCCAGGCTTGCGCATGCGCTGTTTACGCCTGGTATTCCGCTCTACGCAAAGTACTTTGCGATACCGTGGCTCTGCGCTTCAGTCGAGCCCCGCAACCTGTCTGTATCCTTTTACATACAAAAAATTTTAGCGCGTCCGTTAAACCGCAACACGCAAAGTACTTTGCGTGTTGCGGTTTACCGGACACGCTAAAATGTCCTAGCCACCCAGGTTTGACTCAAATTGAACGCGATGCCTACGCATTTAGCTCATCGGCGCTCCTGGGAATAGCCGACCTGAAAGCGTAAAATGTTGCCGCACTTGGCATTCACTTGGGGCGCATATTATCTTGTCACATGCGTGGTGTTTTCTGGAACCGTTCGGTTGCCTACGCGGTGTCACATAAAAACACGGTGCTGAAGAAATAGGTATCTTGGGGAAAGCGTGTAGCAAAACAGGGAAAAAAGAAAAGAACCAGATGAGGACAAGCGCTTTTGTTCCACGTCGTTCTGAGCTATCCAAGTTACTTTTCCGTCGGTAAACAGCAGCAAGTTCACTTCGCTGCCTTTGTATTATTATTTGCCTTGCACTGCTTCTTTTGTTCTGTTTCCACCGAGAACTAGAACTTGCAGAAGAGAGAGAGCTCTTTATTGAAAGGCAGAGAATTGAGCCCGCGTTGAAATATCCCTGACATGCTACTCTGCGTGGGGAGGGAGTTTGGGGAGAGAAAGACGAGTAGAAAGAAGTGCAAGATACCGCGAAAAAGTAACTTGCAGTAGTTAAGCTATCTTTCTCAGTTAATGCTAGCGCGCTGGCATTGTGCGCACGTTAACTGCTCCCAGTGCTTTTTATCTACCTTGAATATCTGATTAAACGCCGCACTTCTTACATGTAGCGCTGCTCACACGCTTTAGATTGCTCTCAATGGCTGAAAACAACTGCGGAACTCAATGTGAATAACTGACCAGTTATCACTGTGTGGCTACTTAACCACCTTATGGCTAGCCGGTTGTGCAGCCATTGCTTTAATACACTGGTCTCATGGCTGCCTCGGCACATGTAGCGTGTTACGCGAGGTACAGCCGGCGCCAGAAGTTTACGGACCGTGCGAGCGCGTGGCCAGAAGTTTCTTTGCTGCCACGTCCCCGTAGCTACAGCTTGCAGCGCTACGTCCAAGAAACATACCTTCTTATTTCTTTCTAGAAAACAGTGCGCAGGAACGGAGACATAAAGAAGGAAAGACACACAACGCTGCTGTTTCCTTTCCTTTTCTTCTTTTGCTCTTCGTTCCTGCGCGCTGCTTTTTAGAATGAATACACACCAACTAGCCCAACTTATTATTTTGCTGCAGTATATGTCTCCTTTAAACCTACGTCCTGTCTTTGGCAACTGCGCACAAATATATCTTGCCCCCGCCACGGTGGTCTAGTGGCTACGGTACTCGGCTGCTGATCCGAGGGTCGCGGGATCGAATCCCGGCCGCGGCGGCTGCATTTCGATGGAGGCGAAATGTTGAGGCCCGTGTGCTGTGCGATGTCAGTGCACGTTAAAGAACCCCAGGTGGTCTAAATTTCCGGAGACCTCCACTACGGCGTCTCTCATAATCAGAGCTGGTTTTGGGACGTTAAACCCTACAGAACAACAACAACAACAAATATATCTGTAAAACCTTTCCCCTTTTAAAGCGACGCGCTCTTTGGTAGCCGAGGTTACGGTGTAATATCTCGACAGCCCTTAGCGAAACTGATATCCCTGATATGCGGGCCGTGACGGCTGTTCTACCTGGTTTTATCGATGTGGCGTACTTACCACTGACCGGCGCTGTGTATCGTCGAGTCGACGTACTAACAATGCGGTGCGCGGCACTGAAAAATTGATCAGTTATAGAGTAGAAGAAATACTGAGTTCCAGCAAAGTGCACTGCTGGCTGATGGGACACGTCTTGCTAGGCAGCACGTAAAGACGTAAAGCCAGTTTGGTACCCGGTGACGTGGCCCGAAATATTTTGTGTTTAAATGTACATAACGCATATTTACCTGCACTACGTGAGCATGCGTCTCGTGTGTAGCACTCGACGAAGCTAGTCGTTCACGCATGTGTTCGTTGGTTAAAAAGGTGGACTCTGAACTTTATACAGTAAACCCTCGTTATAACGAAGTCGCTTTATTCGAATTATCGCTTTTATCGAAGTTTCACGCAGTCCCGACCCAAATGCGTGCGTTTTAGACCGGATTACTCGAAGCATGTCGATAGCTTGCTCCGCTTAGAGCGAAATGACAAGTTGCGGATGCGTATACACGGCGGGTGCAAACTGCTTTACACATGACGGATTTTCCCGGTCGCACGCAGAAGACGCTGATGTTGACTGCGAGGACTGCCACGATCTCTACGAAGCTGTGAACAGCATCGTTGGCGGAGATATGGAAGGCCACTTCGAATCATTCGCGATGGCTGACGCAGATGTACCCGTAGTTGCCCCAGCTACGGATGCGGAAATAGTCGACTTGCTTGGAGGCCCCGATGAGGAAGATGAGCCGCTAGACGAACAGCCTCCCGAAATACCAACTGTGGAACAAACGCAGGAGTGCCGCCGTCTGTTGCGAAATAGAGTGGAATACGCGGGCGGCGACCACAACCTCATAATTTGGCTGAAAAAACAGGAGCAGGCACTCCTCGTGTCCAGCCGAAACACCCGACAAAGCCAGCTGACTGATTTTTTGTGTGTGAATAAAAGTTTGTTTCACTGAATACCACAACTGCGAATTTGTCATGGCTAATTTAGCTGTACTTGCTGAGCTTTTACGGGGCAGTCGCGTATATCGAATTACCGCTTATATCAAATTTTTTTGCCGTCCTGTTGACTTCGTTATAACGAGGGTTTACTGTATATATATATATATATATATATATATCCCACTCTCTTGTTTTGAATGACCAGTTGCTGACTGAGTGTTCTGCTATTGCTCACATGCATAACAGATTTTTTCAATCAGTGTTTAATCCGTGCCCTAAGGTAATCGATTTACATGACTCCCTTTCTTGCCGCTCATTGCTCATGCCTGATATTCAGATTACATATGAAGGTATTGTCTCCTTGTTACTCAACATGAACGACAAAAAATCCATTGGTCCAGATGGTATACGAAATACTTTTCTTCGAAGGTATGCAGAATGGGTCGGAAGCTATCTCCTCATCATATTTAATGCTTCGCTTAAATAGAAACGAGTTCCAGATGACTGGCTCATGGCAAGGGTCATACCAACGCACAAATCTGGAGATAAACATAGAGTCGAGAACTACCGCCCAATTTCCTTAACTTGTGTATGCTGTAAGCTTTTAGAGCACATTATATCTAAGTCAATGTACAGGTATCTTGAAGACAAAAAGTTGTTCCTTCCCAATCAGCACGGTTTTAGGCAGAACCTTTCAACGGTAACCCAGCTTTTGGAAACTATCGACGACTTTGCACGTGCTCTAAATGACAGAAGCCAGATTGACGCAATATGCGTCGATTTTTCGAAAGCCTTCGATAACTTCCGCACATTGAGTTAATAAACAAACTAGTACAACACGGCATAAATCACGGCGTTGTACAATGGATAGGCGCTTACCTGACGGGACGGACACAATATGTGGAAGTAAATGGCCACAAATCTGACCCATTACAAATTACTTCAGACGTACCGCAAGGTTCCGTCATAGGGCCAATACTCTTCCTAATATACATAAATGACATTACAACAAACATCGATAAAAACATAACGACACATCTTTTTGCCGATGACTGCTTAGTTTATAAAAGAATAAATGATGTAAATGGTCAGATGGCTCTAAACGACACTATTAAGGTAATCAGCGATTGGTGCACAACTTCAAAAATGGAAATAAATAAGAGCAAAACTGTAGCGTTACGCGTATCAAATAAGATTAATAACTTCCTAGTTTACAATTATGCTATAGGCCCTACTCCTCTCTCTACAGTTGACGCGATAAAGTACTTGGGCGTAACAATATTGAGTAACCTAAAATGGAGTAGCCATATTGAAAACATCTGCTCAGCAGCAGAAAAGAAATTGTGGTATTTACGTCGAAAATTAAAGCTTGCTACGACTCCGGTTAAGCTAACAGCATATCTCACGTATGTGCGGCCAACTTTAGAATACGCAAGTATTATCTGGGACCCCTGTGAGGTTGGACTAGCAAAAATGGTAGAAAGAGTACAGAGGAGAGCGGCTAGATTCATCCTCTCAAATTACAAATCTACAGAATCCGTAACGGAAATGCTACGCCTTGTGGGACTTCCCACTCTAGCTAAGCGTCGACAACTGGCCAGGCTAAAATTCTTTTTTCTACTTACAAAAAATAAATTCAACTTAGACACGACACAATACGTATCGCCTCGCAGAACCAGAAGCCTCAGAGGAGTTAATGAATACACATACGATGTGTCCCAACAACGTATTAAGCAATATGCAAATTCATTCTTTCCAAAAACAACAAGAGAATGGAATTCACTGCCTCCAACACTGCTCCGATCTACCACTGCGGAAGGCTTTGAGGAAGGACTCAAAAGGTATTTTGTAGTCTGAATTATAAGGTTTTGTAGTACTTAAAAACTTTAATAAATGTTTTCATTTTTCTTTACTTCTATGGCTAGGTTGATTAGTTAAATATCCGCGTACCTGTTTCATTGCGCTGAGCTATTAATTATTTAGAAATTTCCTGTTATGAACCACATTGCCGCATTTTTGAAATCATCGCATGGTTAAGCAGTCATGTACGCGTTGTGGTTGTTGGATAGAGATGTAGTGTGTTGCTTGTATTGTTTGAAGTTCAACTTTACTAGCTGTAAAACATAAATTAATGCATTGCTGTGTAACAAGGACTGTTGTATTGTTGTGTATTACTGTAACCCACCCCTGTAACGGCCTGAGGGCCAACAGTATTCTGAAATAAATAAATAAATAAATAAATAACTAAATATATATATATATATATATATATATATATATATATATATATATACAGCTGCGTTGCATTTTCAGTTGCTTTAGCGGGACCAGTAAATGGACGTTCTCGCATCTCGCCCTTCCTAAACACGACCGCCGTGGCTGAGCTCCAAACTCACGACTTCCCACTTAGGAGCGCGACACCGCACTCGCCCAGCCACCGTGACAGCTGCAAGAGAAATAAAGGACGTCGCTTTTGTTTTTAGGGGCGAAGCTCCTTAAGGTTTGGGTCTGTCCGTCCGTTGTTGCTAGTAGCGCGTTACCTTCAAAGAAATGAATGATGCTACGTGTGGGAGGCGCCGCCTCGGCGCGTGCCTCTCGGCGCGCGAGCTCTCTCACTATTCCATCTGCTGTCTTGTGAGAGAGAGAGAGAGACTGAGAGAGCGAAAGGCGCGGGTTGACTATGGAAACGCTCTTTCTTCGATGAACGCGCTACCAGCTCGCAAAGAAGGAGAACGCGCCCTCACCCGCGAGAGACAAGCTTGACGCAGGCAGCGTCTTCTAGCGAGTTTCTTGATTGAAAAATACCGACTGCTCGCGCTGGAGAACCGTTCACCGGCCACCCATATATATATATATATATATATATATATATATATATATATATATATATATATATGCACTGGATCTTGACTTGCAAAGAAGTGCCGGTGGGAGATTTCACTTGTGCGTAGTTGAACCATAAGGATTCGTAGCGTGCGCGTTAACTAAATCAATCCGGAACTCGGCACAATCTACGGTGAACCTCCGGAGCTTCGCCCACTCATCATCAGTCACTCCGTGGATATGCTGTGAATTTTTGCGATGAATATATGAAATAAATATAGCTTTGAAGTAGCCCATGCGGTAAAGATTTGGTTCAGCTACGGAGGAAGTTACTGTTCATCGGTCATCCGCTTATTATTGGTTGCACTGAGGCTTAAGAGCCATTGCAAGATCCAGCGGCGCGCTTTTCGCTGAATCATTAGGCAATTCGAGGAGGAAACTGTCACATCAAAGTTTAAATGGAATCAAATATTTTTTCAACAGGCTAGCCGATGCTGAGGATCGTGGACAGGAAGCTGAGAAGCTCTGGTTTCTTCCTTGTGCGCGTTTTACAAACAGCGACCCCAAAAAAACGAAGGATAATCACTGCTTAACACTACAAGATGGAAAAATACGGTGTCCGCAGCAATAAGTGTGAAGCTTCTGTCCGGATAACTATCAGGAAGCATAATAAAAAGACAGTGAATCGGATGACATATAAACTGAGCAATATTCAGCTAGTACTTTAGGAGAAGCTCAATTACAATCTTAAAAGGAACGTTTCACTACTTAAAAGTTCTGTGGAACGCATTAGAAAGAATATTTCATACACGAGGATATACAGGACTCGGTATACATTGTACAAAGCAAAACAAAATGAATAGCTAAGCAAGCAATACATCTAAATGCTTTCACTGCAAGTACAGTCTCCCCGGGACCAGAACATTCGGCGTGGAGACGCCGAAGTTAATCCGGCCAAGAGCTCCGCAAACACGTTTCCTCGTGGACAAGTCCACTCGTTTCCCCAGCGATAGCTTAAGGAAGCTCCCTTCCTGAAGCTCGTTCCTTGGCCGACATTGGTTATTTCGTGAAGCAGCCCTTCCATCGGTTGCCTTCGGATGGCTTTCAGCCGCGTACTGTGTGCTGAGCGGGGTTTCTGTGTTTGCTAACGGTATTTCCCGGCAAAGCCCCCGCGTCGTAACTTTTCCCAACGTGATCATGCCAGGCTGGTATTTGCAGTGCGGGGGACGTATCTCTGTATGCGACAAGCGGGTGCCCACTGCGAAGCTTACAAGCATCACCTTCGGCTCAAGTGATCTCCTGGTGCTTTCGTGGAAGATATTTAACCGTGAGACGTAAACGTATCTGATATGCTACGTCATGTTAAAGAGATGTCAGTGTCGGTAATGGAAACGCACGATGAATAACTGCCGTGTTTTCTGCGCCTTCATTTATTCCTTAAAGGGACCGACAACCAATAGTTAAAGGGCCCCTAAACCACCGCTAGATACTTTTTAACATTTCAAGTAAACAAGCGCATCGACATGAGAACGCCGTCACAATCGTCGATGCCAAACGCGGCAGCGCTACGTGCCGCGGGAGAGCCACAAAACGAACCTTACTTCTCACTGCTCAACACTATAAAGACCTGATCAATGAAGCGAATCAAGTTAGCTTCCTGGACATTCATTAATTCCTTAAAATTAAACACATTGAAAACAAGGGCTGTTTACTTTAGACCTAGAAATAAATTTTCCCCTTTGCATGCACCTTTAATTCTAGGCACGTCGACTGATTGATTGATTTGCGGGGTTTAACGTCCCAAAACCAGCTCTGATTATGAGAGACGCCGTAATGGAGGCCTCCGGAAATTTTGGACCTCCTGGGGTTCTTTAACGTGCACTGACATCGCACAGTACACAACGGGCCTCAACATTTCGCCTCCATCGAAACGCAGCCGCTGGGGGCCGGGATTCGATCCCGCGGCCCTCGGATCAGCAGCCGAGTACCGTAGCCACTAGACCACCGTTGGGGAGGGGGGGGGGCTGCCAGGAACCTCGGAACTTCAGATAGTACCAAGTGTTAAATGTCTGGGTATAATTTTTGATGAACATATGTCATGGTGAATGTCAAAAACCTAAGACACTGCGCCGACCAAAGTAGGTTTAATGCACACACAAAAACAAAAAGACGCGGTTCCTTAGGTTTTTGACCTTCACCGTGTATCCTGCCGAACAGACAGGCTTCCGTCAAACGTTAGACTTCATATGTCATGGAATGCCCACATAGAAAAGCTGTCTTCGAGTGTATCCAGGATAACCGGAATTTTGTCTAGGGTGCGTTTTCTGCTTCATAAAAAAGTTAAACTTCTCATCCACAAATCATTGTTCTTATCGCACGTAAACTATTGTCATCTGATTTGGGGATGACAACTTTAACGAACATTCACAAAGTCCATGTAATACAGAAAAGGGCAGCTCGTGCCATTGCAAATGTTTCCTATGGAAGTCACACCTCCCCGCTTTTTGTTGAAATGAAGCTATTAGCCTTACCAGATTACTACCGCACAAGTCTTATGAAATGCTACCACAAAGGACGAAAAAGTGATAATTTTTTTGGGCACACTTGCTCGAATAGAGCACCGGACCCTTTTTTATAACACTCGTCATGTTCACACATGGTTTCTTCCACGCCGGCACACTAAATACGGCAAAGAGCTGCTGCGCCTTCTCTTGCCGTTTTATCTGAGTCAACGAACAGTATGAAAATATTGCTAAAGATACTGTTTTGCCTTGCATGGGGTGTAATACTTTGTGGTTTCGTTTTTACGCTTTCATTGAATTTATGTGGTTATCGAATTAAAGCTGGTACATTGTTTGCCGCTTTATTTTCGCTCTGTTTGACTTGTATTACTTTTTGATCTGTGTATACATGTGCATATGTATATATTTATGTAATAACCCTATTGAAAATCCGCCTGCCACCCATCCCCATAATCCACCATAACCATCAACTCAATAGTGGTTTTTATGGTGGACATGGTGGTTAGATGGTGATTGATGTTACGTGCCTCGCTGAACGCACATTTATTTGGCTGAGACTGTCCAGGCCTCTCATGCACCTCCGTACAGTTGTTTACTATTGTGCGGAAAAAAAAAGCACAGAAAAGCGAGAGTAATGTACAATCTTCTCTGATTAAGAGAAGGAACCTTCAGTGTTCGTTTGCTGTTGTGGTTTCATGCTTTATTTGCGTCACCATAACTGCGACGTAACTGGGCGCAGGTGTAAAAGAGGACGGGGCGCGTTCAGCCAATTAGGTGTGCATTTAATGAAGCACAAAATATCACCCACCATGTAACCACCATGTAACCAGAATGTCCACCACAATAACCACTATGCCAATGGTGGTTATGGTGGATTATGGTGATGGGCGACCAGCGTATTTTCAATAGGGCATTTACAGTCTGGTTGAGTTCTAATTTAGCGACACAGTGTTGTCTGATTTCGGTTATATCATAACTATCTCATCAGGTTGTGGCAGTGACGCTTTGCGTTTTTTTTAAAACTCACTCAGCTCTTTTTTATTCTGTTTATGTCTGATGAAATTTGAACTAGACAAGTTGTCCTTTCGCTCCGTCAATTGTTGTGTTGTACTGTACGCTTGCCTATCCCTGTTATTTTGTGCAGGGTCGTGGTCCTAGTCGAGAAGAGGCTTTTTGACCCCGGCCCGCAGCGTCCAAAATGATGGAATGTTGGAAGCAATAATTCTTCAAAAGTTTCAAAGCTTCAAAGAAAACTACACCGTTTGCCACTCGGGGCATTTCCTATGCTCCGCAGCTGGTTCGGACATCAATAGGCATCTCTGATGATGTCACAATTGTGTGGTGCTGTCACTGGTAGGAGGACTGCCGGCAAGGTCTGCAAGAAATTACGCACGTCGCGTTGCTCGCCGTGCCATTGTAGGCAACCAGTGGGGGCAAAGAACAGAAACGCCGATGGTCATCCTGTGAGGTTCTTCAACACAGCCAGTCACCGTACGATTTCATTGTATTGGCAAGGCTGCGGCCTTCGTAGGACGACAGGCCGGCACAATGCAAGAGGGCTCATTGGCGATAGCTAGTCACGTGACGTCTGGAGAAATACTCGGCGAGGAAAAGACGGCACCGATCAGACGGCGCATAGCGAAGGAAAGAGCGATATGAGTGTGGACCAGTTTTCAACCATAAAACCCATGTAACTCCGCTATTACTTCGCCGTTTTCAAAAATTCTTGCGGCTATACGTGTTCGTTGCCGACTCCTGTACAAGAGGAACGCCGAAACTACATTTCAGCCTCCGCGTGCTTTAGGGGCAACCTAAGGTAAGGGACACTGAAGGACAAAACGATTTTTGGTGTATTGCTAAACTACCCTTTCGCAATACCAAGGGCAGCATTCTTGCCGCGAGGAGCCCTTGGAAAGCGAGAAAATTCGCAAATAAAAAAAAATTCACAGCATCTCCACGGAGTGAATGATGATGAGTGGGCGAAGCTCCGGAGGTTCATCGTAGATCGTGGCGAGTTCCGGATTAATTTAGTTAACGCGCGCGCTATGAATCCTTATGGTTCAATTACGCACACGTGAAATCTCCTACCGGCACTTCATTGCAAGGAAAGATCCAGTGCCTATATATATATATATATATATATATATATATATATATATATATATATATATATATATATATATATATATATATATATATATATAGCAGTAAAAACTAGACACACGTCGAAAAACAGAATGTATTCTTTACGTTTCGGCCGCGGGACCGGGACCGAAACGTAAAGAATACATTCTGTTTTTCGACGTGTGTCTTCTTCTTACTGCCATTATTTACCGGCGCCCAAGACTTTGTTCACTGCAATTATATATATATATATATATATATATATATATATATATATATATATATATATATATATATATGGATGGCCGGTGAACGGTTCTCCAGCGCGAGCAGTCGGTAGTTTTCAATCAAGAAACTCGCTAGAAGACGCTGCGTGCGTCAAGCTTGTCTCTCGCGGGTGAGGGCGCGTTCTCCTTCTTTGCGAGCTGGTAGCACGTTCTTCTAATTGATTGATTGTGGTTCGGAAAGGACGCTAATTTCTGCAGCCCATGTAGGGAGCACGGCTAAGCGTCCGTGGGGGGTAGGGGAAAGGGAGTGAAAGAGGTAGAGGAGAGAGAAAGGCCGTAGTGGAGGCCTCCGGAAATTTAGACCACCTGGGGTTCTTTAACGTGCACTGACAACGCACAATACACGGGCCTCTGGCATTTTCGCCTCCATCGAAAATGCCACCGCCGCGGCCGGGATCGAACCCGCGCGTTCATCTAAGAAAGAGCGTTTCCATAGTCAACGCGCGCCTTTCGCTCTCTCTGTCTCTCTCTCTCAGAAGACAGCAGATGGAACAGTGAGAGAGCTGGCGCGCCGGGAGGCACGCGCCGAGGACGCGCCTCCCACACGAGCCCTCCTAGTAACGCGTTCCTAGTAGGTAACGCACTACTACAACGGACGGAGAGACCTAAACCTTAAGGAGCTTCGCCTCTAAAAGGAAGCACAGGCGGCGACGCCTTCACTTTCCCGCAACTGCTCTCTGGACGTCATAGATTTTGAAGGCGAATTTTTATGGAACACAAATTTATTTCGCGCCAAAAATGAATCGCGTTGCATTTTAGGGCGGCCACAGACTTAACATAGCAAGTTTCATAAAATTTTGTTGAATAAATCGGGCCGAAATGCGTAGAAACTACTTTGAAATCCGTGACGTCATGCTTCGGTTCGGGCGCCCTACACTCTAAACCAGAATTGGGCAAAAGTGGACTAACTGCTTCCATTTAGACCACCGGTTGAACGGTTCATCCCAAGGGACCAAATATTGCGCCAGTGCGTGTCGTGTGTAAATGCACTCTACGAAATATACCAATGGGAGACTAAAAAGCACCCAATCGTCTGCTTCCGCGCTGCCTGGCCGCGCCATGTTGTTCGAGTGGTTCAGGAAGAATTTAGACTCTTTTTTCACTCGTAGAAAGCGCTAAGTGCGCGGACCCTCGACTTTACACGCTCACACATCGACTGTGCGAGGCTGCATAACGTGACGCGGTTCGTGGCACTGGCAGGTCTGGCCGTGTATTTGGACACCGCTCGCTCGGCTGCCGTCTCAGGCCTCCGGAGGCCGGCGTAGTGTTACGGCGAGTTTGCCGGTGTAGCGTGCGCGCCCTACACGATGTGGATCTATTGCTTGAAGACGCATAATTACGAGGAATATTTACATAGATAGCAAAAGTAAGTTGTTTTGATCGTCAGCGGTTGGTTGCCGAATGCCCGAAGAGTAAACGGCTGCAATTTGTAGGCGAAAAGAGATTTCGCATGCTGTCGGCATCGAGCCAGTCGGCGGCCGGTGTGAGCTATCGCTGGCGCAAGAAAAAGAAACGTCGCCTTTGTTTTCCGGGTAGTACTCTCTGTATCGTGGAATAAAGTGTAGTTAAAATTGTTTATTTCGCCTCGTTGCACGACTGTCAAGCAGCTACCGCGAATGCGAGCGCCGATAGGTGGCAGACCGAACCAACGGGCTGCCGCTGGCCCACTGCGACTACGCTGCATACCGTGACCGCAAGCCTTCTCGGTCGTATGATTTATGGTGTTTAACGTCCCAAAACCAGCTCTGATTATGAGACACACCGCAGTGGAAGTCTCCGGCAATTTCGACCACCTGGGGTTCTTTAACGTGCACTGACCTCGCACAGCACGCGGGCCTCAACATTTCGCCTCCATCGAAATGCAGCCGCCGCGGCCGGGTTTCGATCCCGCGACCTTTGGATCAGCAGCGGAGTGCCACAGCCACTAGACCGCCGTGGCAGGGACCGTCTCGTTCGTAGTGAGTGAGGTAACTGGAGCACATCATGCGTGGTACCTGATATGTTGCAGAATATCATCATGTCACTGGCCGCATCGCATAAACTTGGCCAAGGATACTGCAATGAAGTTTTAATCCATGCCGACTAGAAAATAACTCCTTCGAAATGTGGTGGCCAATATGGTTCTGAATTACATTAGGAATGCACAAAAAGATTCGACAGGAACACATTAGAAAGTCAAATGACTACAACGTCAAATTCATTGCGTGCTTTATAGAAAATCAGGTGTCGAGACTCATCAGAATGACGGTGGCCAATACGGTTTTGAATGACACTAGGAATACATTAAAACATTCCAAAGGAACACATTAGAAACTCAATAGATTCTAATGTCAAGAGTCGTATTGTGCTCTATTGAAATTCAAGTGTCAAGAGTCATCAGAATGACGGTGGCCAATATGGTTCTGAGTGACATTAGAAAAACATTCAAACATTCGAAAGGAACACATGAGAAACTCAATAGATTGTAATGGCAAGAGTCGTTACGTGCTCATTAGAAAGTCTGCTGTGGAGATGCATCAGAACAACGGTGGCGAATATGGTTTTGAAAGGCATTACAAATGCCTTAAAAATTCCAAAAGAACACATTAGAAAGTCATATGACTGTAATGTCAAAACTCTTTAGACTTTCATAAGAAACTCATTTCAAATTTTCATAAGGGAAATACAGCACACCTTAGCCGCGACACAGACAATAAGACTGGTTCTTCATTTGTGTGCAGAATAACGACCGTAGAAATAGCTAAGGATTGCGTATTTTGTGAGCGCCGGTGATCGTTTGTTGTAAACGGCCGTGCTCTACGGAAAAGCCGTGCTCTACGGAAAGGGACGACTTCGGCAAGAACGTATACCGGCGGGGCAACTGTGCATCGCGTTTCTTCGCCGCCGCGGCTGAATGCTTGCCGGTACTGTGTTTGTATGTGCTCAGGGGCGTTTTATGAGCTCGTGCATGACATTGAGAACACGCGTTTGCTTCACGTCGTGCTATAGTTACTAATTGGGATTCGCTAATTAAAAAGGCGCTGACTATATGGCGGGTTTAGTTCAAGAGATATGGTGGTGCAGGATTATCGAAGAGCCGACGCTAACCGCTCAGCTGTTCTGTGAATATTTATTTTGTAATTGCGCTGAACAGAAACTTACCACCGGCACTACATGTGTGCGTATATACATCCCATCGTCGGTGTACGGTTGCGCGAGTTGAGTGGACTGGTAGTAAAGAAAAAAATCACAGTTTCGCCGCAAGGGCGAAGCAATGAATGCGATAGCAAGAAACTGTAATGCTATACGAAATGAGGCTCGCAGCTTCAGGAGCAATATTAATAGTAGCAATCATGCACTTGCTAATTCAGCGCCTCCGGTGGGTAGCTCGTGCTGGTATGAAGGGCTTTACACGTTGTGTGTCACAAAAATACACATGCAAAGCTAGGGGAGGCGGCTAAATGAACAAACAGAAGATGAGCGCGAGCTGTCAAGTGAAGCACGCACGAAACGAACGCACAGATATACACCGAACGAGCGCGAATAAGCTGTCACAATGGATACTCTCAGTTTGAACAGCGCTCCTGTGGCAAAGGCGGCCGAAGCAGCGAACTAGCGTGCTTCAAGTGTCGAGTTGTGACACATGATAGTTCGCGCTCATCTTCTGTTTGTTCGTTTAGGGTCGCCCCTTGAGCTCGAGTGACTTTCGTACTCTCCCGCAACATAAGCGCGGACATCACGGTGAAAGCTCGAAACATCCCTCTTCCTCTCACCACGAGACAACCGCGCGAGCAGACAGCGGAAGGGCAAGGCCCTGCGCAAATAGAAGAAGCGAGGGAGCTGGTCGACGACTTTTAAACGCGCCTGCTGCGCTCCTCGCGCCATCTTGCTGGTAATGAAGAAACGCTTATAAGAACCTGCCGTCTCTGAGTCCTGCCAGCGGCAAAGGGTGTGTATATAAGGCTCGCCGTTAGATCCCTGAAGGATCTGCTCTTTGTGGCGCAGTGGTTAGCGCCACGCGAGCGGAGCGAGAGGTTCCTGGTTCGATTGCGCGCTTCGGAAGCATTTATCTGACTTATTTTTCTTTGGGACTCTCATATATATATATATATATATATATATATATATATATATATATATATATATATATATATATATATATATATATATATGGTTCATGACGGCGGCGACGGGGACTGCAAAGACCAGCCGAGACTGTTCATATAATTGCTATAGCAATAAAAAAAGGTCTATGTGGTGCGTTACTTTGATATGCTTTCGTGTGTGTTTGCGTGTCTACGTGTGCGATGTTCCTTTGAATTCATGGGAGTCTGTATATGCGATATGAAATACTGATAAAGTGTGTGTGTGTGATATACAAGCTAATAAATCGAGTGAAAATGTGATCGCAATGGGAAGCTTCCATTTTTCTTTTTCCGTTTGTCCGGAACAGGTTCAACAGTTAGTCTGTCTGGAATGCTCTACCGAGGGCAACCGTTAAACCATCGAGTGGGAAATGCAGGGCACTAAAATCTTGAACCACTGCTGTTAGTCTCGCAGTTACTCCGAAATTAGTTCAAAAACTGTGGCAGCCCACTTACTCCCCGAAAGGACGAACAGCATACCCAACTTTCATCCATTTTGGTTTAGTGTAGTATTTGGCGCGAAATTCAAAAATGAAGCTTCAACTTTCGCTTTCTCTTCTAATACTGAAGCTATGGTGACGAACTAAACGACAAGAGCTCTCAAATGCTAATCTATCGGTCTAAACAGGTTCACTGTTTCTCTTTGGTGTCCGTTTGACGTACTGTTTTCGCTATTTCAACGAAAAACTTATTGTTCAGGGTAACCAATCACACAGTGGTAACGGGGAAAATCCCACGACAGATTTCACAGAATTTTTTCTGCCTATGAAGTCTTGTACGCTACACATGCTGCAAACAGAGGCCCAACAGCTATCGGGTGTGTTTGTGCCAGGTTCTACCGCGACACTGTGAATGCGCACACCGCCGCACGCTGGGCGCATGCGCCGCGGTTAAAATGAGGTTTTCGGTTGCCGCGAAGGCAGCGCCGTTCCTCAGCGTCAAGACTTTTTACTGCGTAGAAAGCAAACATTATGGCAGGTATGCGTTCTTATGTACCGACTGCAATTTAAGCCAGAGTTATGGTTTTATGAACAGCAACAGGTGACGTGCGGCAATTTGATGACTCCAGAAAGCAGTACCAAGGCTTCACCACTAGACTACGCCACGTTCTAGCTGCCGCAATTTTCAAGCTCAATTTAAATATACAAACCATACGCAAACCGTGAAAGGGTGCTCCATTCGATCACCATAATCCAGGTTCTTTCCAAATGCACGCGTCCGTTCACACGTCTTGGCCAGTTGTCAGTGCCTTCAACGGAAACTTCGGCAATTACTCGAGGTCAGTTGACGTGAATAAACTTCGCTACGTACGTTCCTTGCCACACTTCCGTCATTTGTGCAAGGTTACAGGCTTGAGTAATACGCATATTACTGGCAATTCAATTTTTACCGATTACCTCGAACCATTCACCTGGCTTCCTAAAATTACTGGCCACAATGTATGTTAGCATCATAATCAACAAAACAAGAGATGCACAGCGCTACCATATCATGGCCTTCGAGATCTGCGGGCGCCGCCAACCATCATGAAATGGCAGCCAGGTGAATGGCGCACACGCTAATATGACATCACTGCATGGTTAGATTTCGGTCCCGGTATTGGGTTTTTTTGGGATTTCAAGATTATTTTCGGATATGCTGAGCATTTTTTCTAACCGTAACGTGACCAGAGCGCCTCAGGAACATAGACTGGCCATTACCTTGACACGTCCAAAAAATCGCCGGAGTTGGCCTTTGTCATGCTATTTATCTTCTCTTCTTTTTATCCCTTATTGTATCCTTATCATATCCGGTATCCTTGTCCTATCGTCTAGCGATTCCCACTATTGTATCTTTCTTTCTTTGTATCCGCAGTGCAGGGTAGCAAACCGCACGCACGTCTCGTTAACATCCCTGATTTTACATTTCCTTGTTTGCCTGTTCGAGTTTGTTCCGTAATTCGAAGATGCCTCTGGAAGTTTCATGAAGGCTAGGTCAAAGTCTCCTTAGCCAGATCTGCTGTTGTTTTCAGTTCTCAAACACGTCGCTGGATAATGTAAAGAGCGTGCTGTGCGACCACAAAGGTATAGTGGGATGCGCAACGGACGGAATGCATCACGCGCAGAGTATTGAATTTGCCTGACCAACACGCCTCACCCGACCCATCAGACACGTCTGCATTGACTGGACCTGACTCTTCGACTTCAACGTCCATCTGGACTCCCTCGAATAGCGAAACCAGGCCATGGCTTGGTGTCGCTATTACGAAATCTTTTGCTTGCACAAACGGCATGGCCGATAGCCCTGCTTGCAGTCACTGTGGCAGCGAGGAAATCGTAGAATACGTTATTTTCCCCTGTACTCGCTACAACGCGCGCGGCCCGCCACTAGCGGCCGCGTTGTCTTGCCTTGACATCGGGACGCTGGTGTTAGAATGCCGGCCAGAAGTGACGTCCCGTTGGAAGTCGGTCAGAGCTTTGTTGAGTTTTCTCCATGGCTTCGGCCCGTTACAAAGAATGCAATTCCCCGTTACATCTCCCCCACCCTCCATCGCCTATTTGTTTTTCTTTTTCTTTCCGCTCTTCCACCCTTCATTCCCTTTTCCCATACCTTATGGCACGGTAGCAAACCGAAAGATTATTTGTGGTTAACATCCCTGCCTTTCCCCCTTATCTCTCTCCCTCTCTCTCACTTTCTCTATCTCTGCGACTTTAAATAGAGCTCGGTCTGCTCATGCAGCGAACATCCTTACCGAACTCCAGCTCAGCCGCTCGAAAATGAACTAATTTGTGTGCCGCTTTACTATCGGTGAGAGTATCACTTATTTACCGTGGAAACCAACATTTGGGTAATGGTAGACTGGAATACACCCAATGCTACGACAATAATGGACCACCCGCCACGGTGGTCTAGTGGCTATGGTACTCTGCTGCTGATCCGAGGGTCACCGCATCGAATCCCGGCCGCGGCGGCTGCATTTCGAGGGAGGCGAAATGTTGAGGGCCGTGAAGTGTGCGATGTCAGTTCATGTTTAAGAGGCTCAGGTGGTCGAAATTTCCGGACTCCTCCACTACGGCGTATCTCACAAGGAAATCGTCGTTTCGGCACGTGAAACCTCAAAATCAATCTACAACAATATGTAGTGCTGTTAATAAGGCAACCGGTTCTTGTGCACTTCATCATTGGACATAGCGCTGGAGAAGACCAACCATACTGACTCATAAAATTGGCAATCGGCAGAGTCCTTTGACAGAAGCCCCAGTGGTTTCCGTGGACTGAGTAGCTGCAAGGATCAGGGCCCTTCTAAAATAAAAAAAAAAAAAGAACAACCACAAGCGGAAAGCTGAATTGCCTTACACCCTAGTCCATTATGCTGAACAACTCACACGTTAGTCAGCCTCTTCGACGTTTCAGTAGCTATGACAGAAGCCACGGCAAGACGTTCGACAAGCGATAATTGTTGTTTTGTGGGGTTTTACGTCCCAAAACCAGTTCTGATTATGAGAGACGCCGTAGTGGAGGGCTCCGGAAATTTCGACCACCTGGGGTTCTTTAACGTGCACTGACATCGCACAGCACACGGGCCTCAACATTTCACCTCCATCGAAATGCAGCCGCCGCGGCCGGGATTCGATCCCGCGACCCTCGGATCAGCAGCCGAGTACCTTAGCCACTAGACCACCGTGGCGGGGCGACAAGCGATAATTACTGCAGGCGTAAAGATGTGTACCCTTCTGCATTGCTCAGAACGGGTACTTTCTTTAACGATTGAATTGCGAACTCGGCCTGTGGCGCGGCACATCTTTTACAAAAAGCACTTACAAGAAGCACGCCTTGGAGGTCGCGTCGAGTGGCATAAAAGGCAGCCATGATATTGACGCAGCCCATTCCGTTGACTGAGTACTTGGTAAAAAGGAAAAAAAAAATTCTTCTCATGCCCCATCTAGACTCTTTCGCTGAAGAGGTGCTGTTTTCCAATTTCGCATATCGTAAGCTTTCATCTCAATTTGTGGCTCTCCCTACAGGAGAGGTCGTTTGCATGGTCGCAGTCACGTGTAAAGAAAACGAACGCTACGAAGTAAGAGAAGGCGAGAGGTGGTGTTGGAATGGCGGAAGAAGAAAACGAGCGGATTGAACAGGATGTAGCAAGTTGACAATATAAAAGAAAAAAAAGTCAGCAAGAATGTAACACCAGTGGACAGAGGCGCCAGGGAAACAGGCGTCATTTTCTTCCCCAGCATGTAGCGGCCCCTTGTGGCGAAATTCCCGTCGACGGGAAGAAAACTCTGATACGAAGGCCGTGTAGCATAAAGAGACAGAATAGAGAAGTAAAGGGAGAAGGAGAGAGAGAGAGGGAGAAAGAGGTGTTTGGCGAACGGTGCGCGTAAATTTCTGAAGGCGGCTCTTGGAAAAAAGCTGAAAGCGCAAAAGAGCAACGGCCTCGTCTTTTTCTGACATGCTGAATGCGGAGCTTGTACATTTTACCAATTTGCTTGGTACTCGGCCAGCTACAGAAGGAACTGAAGAAAAGGAAAAAAGAAAAACATAAAGAGGAAATTACGTGGAACACCAAGGCATACAACTACGTGGAGAAAATGTCGGCTTATCTGCGTTCCGTCGGAAAAGGGTGTGTGTGTGTTCTCCCCGCATTTTTCTCGGTGGACGACGAACGGAAGTTGCGGAAACGAAAAAAAAAACGCATAGGAAATCATGTCTATGGTATCAGTCGTTTTATTTTATTATTTGTGTTCTTCGTCTGAATGTTCTTCCACAGCGCGGCCGAACAAGAGCGGGTAATTTGGCCACGCCGCGGTGGAAAGGTCTCGAAAGAAAAGGAAACGGCTGGGAGACGTTAGGCGGTGAACACTCCTTCTACAGCGCTGCGCAGCCGATTCTGAAAAGAAAGAAAGAAAGAAAGAAAGAAAGAAAGAAAGAAAGAAAGAAAGAAAGAAAGAAGGAAAGAAAGCATTGGGACCAGCCTCTCTTGAGGATGGTAGAAAAGGTGGCAAAGAGTAAATTACAGCCTTTAGGCTCTGGAAGATTTATTCGCATGGCCTTCTGCCTTCTCTAGAGCGGTACTTGGTATCGATCAAACGTTAACTCATTTTGTTTCTCTTTCTGTATGTACGAGTGAACGTATTTGTTGAAGCGGTAAGAAAAGGTGGTAACGAAGAACGGGAGGCGGGCTTTCCAACGAAGCGTGCCATTGTGGTACAGGAGGAACGAATGAGACAAGGCGGTTGCTTCGTTTCATTACCAAAAGCGCCATGTCATGGATAAACTCCTACTGAATGCAATCGAAAACAAAGCAATAAAAACTGGTGACACTGTGTCTTGCCCACCAGCCCCGCTAACAATAAAAAAACGAGATAAGATTCGGCGCACATTAGCAGCAAGCTGCGTGCAATGCACCGTAGCCGGAAAAGTAATCAACTTTATTATGTTTGAGCCGTACACCACTGTAGTCTGTTTGTCGTGCAGTGGTGTAACTCACGGATCGCCTCAAGTGCGAGGACAATACAATTTTCTGCCTCCCTCACGACAGCGTATGCAACCGCAAATATTTATTAATACTTAATGACACACTTTCAGGAGTAGGGTTTTCCCTGGGAAAAAAAATTGGGGGACCCTTAAACTTCACCTTTAAGAGTTGAACACGATAGCGAAATGCGGCCCCCAGTGTGCACTTTAACCACTCAGTGCATACTTATTAATGCGTGTTGTTACACACACAAACACACACAGACACAGACACACACACGCGCGCGCGCGACGTATCATAGTAACGGTAGAGGTTTTCGATCTACTTAACAGCACTTTTATATCAACTTCATGAAATTTGTGCAGTGATGTAGTCACATGGTCCTGTATTATGAACAGCGCGTAGGCGTGACACTTCTATTCGTAAATGGTCACATTCTGTCGTTCTTCTTGCGTTAAGTATCTGGCAGCTGTTCGATTTGTTCTTCTCGAGACCTCTTCCGGCCAATCGCAACAAGCATCGCCTTATGGTCGGTGAAATGGCAACTGCAGTACTTCACTTCTTTAATGGTGTCGTGAGAAGCACAGCCCGGACCTGGGTCTGCAACTACTGGCTGACCGGAGGGCCATCGCGCAGGATCTTGACTTGCAATGAAGTGCCGTTGGGAGATTTCACTTGTGCATAGTTCAACCATAAGGATTCGTAGCGTGCGCGTTAACTAAATTAATCCGGAACTCGGCACGATCTACGATGAACCTCCCGAGCTTCGCCCGCTCATCATCGTTCACTCCGTGGATATGCTGTAATTTTTTTTTACTTGCTTCTTGTCTCCTCCGTATGACTGAGGTCCTCATTTTTATGATCACCGCAAGGTCATACACGTAGTGTAACCCCTCCAATCGTCACACCGCTTACAAGAGTTGGAACCATGAACCACTTGAAAGCAAGTTGGTCCCTCATAAATGGGCGCTTCACCACTGAACCCCCAGAACTCAATGAATTCCTACTTTGAATGAAATAGAAATTAACTGAATTCCACAATAAACTCCACATAAATATACAATTAAACAAGAAATACAAATGACGAAACAGAGCGCGCACAGTTCACCGACTTACCTGCAGAGTGCAGTCCTCATGCAATATATCGATTACCTGCATACCACAGTACGCGAAAGTCCACAAAGTAACGTCGCTGTACTGATTTCTTCAGGTATATCAATGACATTAGGGCGTTGATATCTAACTGCAGGCTGTGTAAATTGCTTCCCTGATATGGAAACGTGTTTATCGAGGTACTACCACTTATGGTGTCTATGATTTTGTTCGGGTAATCCAGGCTTTTACCGCGTACGCTCGGCGCGTTGTTAATTCACGAGAAGAGGCCACACAGGAGAAACAAAGGAGAACATCCAAAATCGATAAGCGCTTAGCACAGACTAGCACAGACTTAGAGCAGTTTGCAACTGTTGCGAAATTTCAAGGCCGGTGTGCTCCCCGATGTCAGCGCACGTTAAAGAACCCCAGGTGGTCGAAATTTCCGGAGACCTCTACTAGGGTGTTTCTAGTAGTCAGATCGTGGTTTTGGCACGTTAAACCCAATCAATCAATCAATCAATCAATCAATCAATCACTCAATCAGTTGTTCTGTGCTTCGGTCTTTTATAGTCCGGCTCTTTCCCTGCCTTCCGCCCATCATCTCTCTCTCTCTCTCTCTCTCTCTCTCTCTATAGTCCGGCGCTTGTTTGCGATGAACTCGTGTGGAACATCAGCACGGTGGGAAATCGCACTATACACTGGGAGTGGACTAGCGGCATTGTGCATGCTTCGGTGCTACTACTGACACACAATCGGGGTAGCGTCACGTGTTTCAGTTACTTGCGTGAAAGATAAGAGTTGGACCTTTATTCAAAAACCAACTTTATGCTTATCTTTTGCCTTCTTTATCTCTCCGGCGCCTTAACGCGTTTCATGAAGAACGCTTATGCATAAGTCAAACCTTTCCTTGACCTTATCGCTATGAGAAAGGAACCCCCTCCAAGGCCCGCATTCATAAACGTACTTTATCTGTATGGCTTGTTTTCCTTATGTTAACAGTGCGCTTATCATGCGTAATTCATGAACTAATTCGACCGGTATCTACAGACAGGCCATATGATAGTTTTTCGCACTAATTACCATTTTATCCCCTTAAAGCACCTCAATGTGACAAGGGAAAACATGCGATAATGATAAGACAAGTTTATGAGTGCAAAAAGATAAAGGAAATGCCCCACAAATTTTAAACCACACGGGTCTTGTTTATCGTTCTCAGATAAGGCGCAGCGCAGCGTCCTCTATCACTCTCGGCTCCACGGAAGGTGCCGCCACCGCGTCCGGCTTAACGGTCAGCAGCCACGCACCGTAATCACTGCGCGCCGTCGCGATAGCAAAAGATACAAATCGACACGCAGAAATGGCAACAATGGAACCATACACACCTAAGCCTAACCCTGTGCTGCTGTGTCGGCGTACGGGTAAATAACGACAGTTCCATACATCCCGAGCGAAGAGTGCAGGGGTTGCGACGGGTTCGGAAAATGAATGACGTCGGAGAAGAAAACGTTCAGTGGCTTTCGGCGAAAGAAATGGCCGCAAATGACAGAGCGCGCACCGGCGCTCACAGGAACGGCGATGGTGCGCACTTTGTGTGCAAGCTGACGCTGATCGTTCCTCCGGTTCGCCCTTTCCCCTGGTTATGTGCGCGATTTTACTTTTTCCTTTTCCATCTGTCGTGTGTTGGGCGGCAAGTATATTTTTATTGTTTGTCTTGCTGTACGTTTAGTATGTGTGTGCATTACGATGATGGAGTTCTTGACCCCCCCCCCCCCCCCCATTTTTTTTTTTTTTTCAGTCGTGTAAGTGCGGATGTGCTATCTTTCCCTTTGTGTATCACATAGTTTTTTGCATTCCAGCACCGTAGCATTGCGTTTCCATTCCGTTTTTGCTTGCTTTTATGGGTGTGGAATTGCTTCTGCTGTTATGATGCGGACAAAGGTTCCCTAATGCAATGAACAGCCTTGCGAGACACAGATAAAAAGGCAAGAAGTCCTGCATGGATTTTTTTTTTTTTTTTGCGCTAAATGACCAGTTATGCAGTACCAACAAGCCCGATTCCAAACCCTTGTCAAGGGAAGAGGAGTGGACAACACGAACAAACGCCGGGATCTTATCAAAATAGCGTGTGTTGCATATAAACAACGGTAACCTTTAAATGACGGAAAGCTGAACAAGTTGGTGAGGATTTGTAATACAAAGAACAGGCATGCAAGACACGGACACAAGGGAAGGGGAGTGGACAACACAAACAAACGCCGGGATCTTATCAAAATAGGTTGTGTTGCATATAAACAACGGTAACCTTTAAATGACAGAAAGCTGAACAAGTTGGTGAGGATTCATAATGCAAAGAACAGGCATGCAAGACACGGACACAATGGAAGGGGAGTGAACAACACGAACACCGGCGTCCGTGTTGTCCACTCTCCTTCCCTTGTGTCCGTGTTTTTGCGCGGCTGTTCTTTGTATTATGAATCCTTACCAACCCCTTCAGCTTTCTGTCATTTAAAGGTTACCCTTGTTTATATGTAACACAACCTATTTTGACAAGAATCCGTTGTTTATTATTAATAATATCTGGAATTTCTCGTCTCAAAACCCCGATATTACACGGCGTAGTGAAGAGGCACAGAAATTTCGACCACACGGTTTTCGTTAACGCGCACTGACACGACACACTACGCGGGCCTCTAACATCTCTATCAAAATGTGGGCACTGCGGGCTGGATAAGCTTCCGCGAACTTTCCCATCATAACGTGGCGCCGATGTTTCGTTGCCGTATTTGATGAGATTACGCTGTTTCCTTATTTTATTTCTCTGTTACGGTGCCCCGAACCATTGATCGACGAGAAGCAGTGAGACGCTTGCGTCATCCTCTCCCCCCGCCCTTTCCACTCGTTTCTCTACACCTCGCAAGCATTCCCTGGGTGAACCAGGAATGTTGGCCGGTAAGACAGCTACGTAATATGAATTCCTCTATCATCTGTATTTCTTTCGCTTCTTCTGCGCGTGAGCTGAGTTCCTGCTCCTGTCTGAGGGTATGTGTCTTGCTTTTGGTCATCTCGGACCACGACCCATCATATCTTGGCTTGTTTATTTTTACCTCATCTCCCGCCTTACAGCGCGAGAATTTTCGAGAATGATGAATGAGTGAGCCGCTGCTGTTCTTGATGAATGGTTCCTGCTGTGTTGGACACTGAATGATGGCCGAGTGCGTTTTGAGACCGGTACTTCATTTTCAGCTTCTCGTTCATCAAAACACACACAAAAAATACTGCGGTTCCAGGCGTTGTGTCCATGTTACACGTTTCCAAAATATCAGTTTCCCCTCCATCAATAGTTATTTATTGCAAAGTTTCTGTTTAGTTAAAAAAAAAAAGATCCTCCTGAAGCGCTCGTTTTCTTTGGTTTAAACTAGAGAAAATATACTTTTGGACGATGTAGGCGGCTCAGCTAAAATAAATAAAAAAGGTACCACGAGAAAGTAAGGCCTTCATCTAGTTGATCGTTCTTGTTCAAACTCACCTGCCGTGGTAGCGTGGAGGCTAGAGTACGGGCTTGCTAAGTCTGGCGCATGACGGCTGCATTTCGTTGTGGGAGAAATGCGAAAGACACACACGCTTATGGGTAGGTACACGTTCAACTTGCTCTGGAGGGTCAAAGTCTACGGAGACTTCAACTGGGCGTACCCACAAATTCATTTCGTGGTTTTGGCACGCAATGAATTTGGCACCTCAATTA
The DNA here is from genome assembly GCA_013339685.2 of Hyalomma asiaticum. Taxonomy (NCBI): domain Eukaryota; kingdom Metazoa; phylum Arthropoda; class Arachnida; order Ixodida; family Ixodidae; genus Hyalomma; species Hyalomma asiaticum. The sequence goes on from CM023491.1 coordinate 58,427,846, forward strand.
TTGATAAACCCCACACGTGCTGTTGTCGCTTAAAAAAAGAACACTGGCTCACGGACGCATGTGATGTCTTTAGGGCGTCTCTTGGGGTCCTGTATTTTTCACCGTTTGTCATTTGAATAGGCCCGTTCATTTTGTTACGCCGTTAACACCATTGCTGTGTTTCTGGATCGCTAGGCGAGTTTTATAGCTTTTTGAGGTGTGCGAAGAGACAAGAAGCTTACAAACTGGTCTACAAGGGCTTGCCAGATGGTAAACCTGCCACGGACGCTCTTGCGCCATGTGTTGGGACGTTTTGTTACTTTGTTTCTTGGTATATGCGGCCCTACCCTATCACTATTGAAAAGCTACTTTTATAACAGAGTTCAAGTTGTGTCTGTTTCTAATGGCTGTTCTAAAGAAGAAACTACTAACATTGGTGTCCCTCGAGGATCCATTTTAGGACCACTCCTGTATTTTCATCTGTACTAATGACCTACCTGTCTGTCCTCCACAGAATTCACTCTGTACGCTGGTGATACGACCAAATTTTAATCCGACAAAAACATTTCACTTCTCGTTAACAAGCTAAACAATGACGTTAATAATGTTTTAAATGGCGGAGCGCCAACGTACTACGAATTAGTGCAACAAACACAGAAGTTGTAGTAATTTCATCATATCAGAAGTATTCAGCATCCTATCCTTCTCTACCTTTTCGGTCGCACTCCATTTGACCCAGCCCCTGCTCATGTTTCCTCGGAATTTCGCTTGAGCGCAACTTTAGATACACAGATAGCTATTCTCATGTGAAAAATAAAATAGCATACGGTGCTCGCGCTTTAATCAAAAGTTGTCACTACTTTACATGTGCCACATTATTGACACCATGCTACTCATTCGTTCACCATCATATTGTTAACGGCATCACGTGCGGGGCAACACTTAAAACACTCACTTGGCATCCCTTCAAGTAATCCGGGACCAGCACATACGGATAATTACAAGCAGCTCATTCTTCTCTAAAGCTAAATGCCGGTTTAATGAAAACAACATGCTGACTATTTCACATCTCATCGTGTATTAGTTAGGGATACTATTCTATAAGTACATATCCAAGGAATACCTTTGTTTGCAGACAGGTGTACGGAACAGTGCTCAGTCTTCACGAATACTGTTAATGCGCAAACGAGCGCTTTTCGGTAAAATCTCACGTGTTAGAAGCGGAAGCTAGCACTGTGGGTTGAAAGGACATATATTCCCAGCTAACATGACTAGACCAAGACGATCTTACTAAGAAACCTTGTAGTATTTATTTATTTATTCATGATACTTTACAGGGCCCAATAGGGCATTGAGTAAGGTGGACAAGTACAAAGTAAATAACCGAACTAACATCAAGAAATAGAGAGAAATAAGGAATACAAATACAGGGAAATAAACAAATGAAAAAGAGAGAAAGAAATGCACATTGTAGTTATTTAGAAATGCCTATACAGAGCAAAACAAGCACCAAAAATACATTGCAAACCATTTTAAAATTGAAGCAACAACATTCGTTGCTTAATTAAAACAGAAGCCCAAGCACACTCACAAAAGTAAAAGAATGCGTGGTGGCATCGCGGGAAAAATAATAATGACATAAGCTTTTTCAGAAAATGCTCCCACAGTTGACTTCGAAATGATTGATGGTTTGTGATGGATGCAATTTTGTCGGGAAGATCATTCCATAGAACAATGGCGCGGGGAAGTGCTGATGAATTGAAAGCGAGGGTTCGTCCATTTATGCGTTCTTCAGTACTTCAGTGCGCTAAAAGAAAGAGCCCACAACAACAAAGAAAATCACAAAAACAAGCATCAAGTCAGTGTGATGGATGATGCGGCACTTGTGAACAATGGGGACATCATATCAAGCTTTCCCAGTAAGGATTAGGCTGCAGCTACTTTCGAAAGGGCCGTTTGCCTACATTGGAAGCTCTCGTGTGAAGTGTAAATTGCCTAATTATCACCTGGTGTGGTGTTTGATACAGCTTCGCTAGACGCTCACGTTCGCCGGGCAGGATGGCGGCCTTTTTTTTTATTGTCTTACCTATTGATGGAGTTTTATGTGCGAAAACCACGGCATGATTAAGAGGCACGTCGTGGTGTTGAGCTCAGAGTACCTTGATTCCGTCACCTTATTTAACGTGCGCTTGCAACGAGAAGCACACATGGCTTCTGTAGCATTTTTGCGTCCACAGTTTCGAAATACGACAGTCGCGTCTTTCGAATACTTCGCTTCTTCGGAAGTGCGATCGAACCAGAGTTTTTCGCGTTAGCAGTGAAGCACCTGCACAGTACAAACCACCGCGGCGGGCATTATGCTGTCTTATCATCATGCAGCCAGCCTTTCCTTCATGTCAGCCTCTTGTGTTATCGCATATTTACTCCGGCTAGTCGATGTCAGCTGCTGTCTTTTAACCCTTTAATCCTTGTCCCACAGAGTAGGGTAGCAAACCAAAGGTGCATCTGGACAACCTCCCCTCCTTTCCTTCCTTCCTTCCTTCCTTCCTTCCTTCCTTCCTCCCCCCTTTCCTTCCTCCCCCCTTTCCTTCCTTCCTTCCTTCCTTCCTTCCTTCCTTCCTTCCTTCCTCCCTATTCCGGTGACGAAGAGATCAAGATACATTATTGCACAGGGTAGATTTGGGTGTGGCCTACTATCGACGACATATTTTTGAAGATCGGACGGTAATAGCGCCCCGACTGCCGCGTGTGTCTCACTTCGGAGACTACACACCGCCTCGTCTATGTGTGCCCTAAACATGCCACTGAAAAGAGGACACTCAAAGGCCAACTCCGGCGATTTTTCGAGGTCAGTAGATCTCAATAGAATTCGCTGGGTACAACAGGACAGAAAGCTTAGCGAGTTGGTAAGGGTCCATAGTGTAAAGAACAGGCATGTAAAACGTAGTTCGTGTTGTCCGCTTCTTCCCCTTGTGTCCGTGCTTCGCGCGCCTCTTCTTTTCACTCGCTCGGTACGTTCCTTGGCATACTTCTGTCATTTGTGCAAGATTATAGAGGCTCAGGAGGTTTGTAGATCGCTTGTAATTCAAGTTTTACCGTGTACCTCGAACAGCCCACCTGGCTTTTCCTAAAATTATTGGTCACGCTGTGCATTGACGTCATTTCAGGAAAAACGACAGAGGCACACCGGTACCATATCATGGCCTCCGAGATTTCGCGCAAGCCAACCTTCGCGATATTACCGCCAGGGGAGAGGCGCATGGGCTGTCACACCATGCAGAAGGCGTGTTGACTGATATGACGTCACTGCTGGGTTTGATTTATATTTCGGTTTCACGCATTCTTTAGCGATTTAAATATTATTTACGTATTTGCGAAGAATTTATGCTATCCGGAATGTGACAGGAGCACCTCAGAAACATAGTATGGCCCTTGAAATGTGAACAATATCGCCGGAGCTGACCTTTAAGAGTCTGGTAGACTGTCTTGACTCCTGGCTCTTCTGGGGGGGAGAAACTTTTGGGTGCACGTAAACACACAATGAACATGTGCGGCGCAACATTAAGGCTTTCTTTAATGTTTTTTTTTTGTGAGACAGGTTTAGTTGCACGCTTCCAGCGCTGTGCCGTGAGGAACACTGCGCATAGTTCGCATCCGCGTACGGGAAGTGTACAGTGACTCTATCTACCAGACCATCGTCACATGTCCTCATACGTCCCTTTTTCCTGTCCGTCCTTTTTGCCCCTTACCCCTGTAAGGAGAAGCAGGCCAGAGACGCACTCCCCAGGCCGACCTCTCCTCCTTTCCTTCCATTAGACGCCAAATCCTTCTTGCCTTCTTATTTATGTTTGCACGAATATATGCAGCTTCTCCTTCCTGGAATCATGGTGATGTCGTGGCTTTCGCGTCGGTATGTAACGCGTTCTACCAGGACGGCAAGGCCTCGTGGAAGAAGATTATGCATACAAAAGGCAAATGAGTTCTGCGGAAACCCGCAAGGTGGAGTAACGTTTATGAAAGGGAAAATTAGCATGCACCCGTTTTGTAGCACAAGGCTGCAAGGGAACCCATACGGATTTTGTCAGAAAATGCAAGCTTCCTAGTTGCTAAAAGATTCGTCCTGGTTTAATTTCCTTGTAGCCTTGTGCTACAAAACGGGTGAATGCTGATTTTCCCTTCATATGCATACAAAGGTGCGGTAGAACCAGCCAAAACAAATACCAGTATCTACTGGAAGTATGCACTAAAGTGGAAAAGAAGATAGACAAAAGGCTCTTGTGTGCATTCTCAGGAAGGGAGGGACAGCCTTCCTAGCGGGCACGCTTGTGGGCCCGATTAGAAATAACTGCCTAAATAGGCATTCCATTTTTTTTTCATGTAACTCAATAGAAGGCTGGCTTAAGCACGCATTTTCTGTGCCATATATATATGCCAAGCCTGAACCAATAGGCGGATGGTAACTCTTGAAAGTCTTTGTGATGACGACAAACAACCTTATTTCTTGGAAGAAAGTTATGGAAGAAGTTAGAATTTGGATTAAGCTTCATTGGATTAGCGGACCTTTGGTTTACAAAGTCGTTCGTGTTGCTAAGGCCGCATTGCTTCCAGTAAGCACAGAAACCGTGTCCCTGATTGTGCGCTGTGAAAGCGACAGATCGGTATTACTGGGAAATATTAGTTGTTCGAGACCTTAGCAAGGGAAAAAGCGGTACAAACAACGCAACGACTCAGCGTTACAGAGACATCGGGCATAGAGCTGACTAACAACCGTAATCGCTTTGTGAACCTTCACTAGACAGGGACGGAAAGGCGAGCTGCGCAGAAAGGCAGGCATAAAGTCTTTTCTCATCAGTGGAGCACTGTTGACCAAAGGCTAGCGTACATTTTATAGGGTGCATAAGTGTGATTGCACGCGAGTGCATGGGCATAAGACCTCGCCTACAACCATAATTAGATATCCTTTATTGTAATAAAGGTGCCTGGTGGCTGCAATCCGAAAGGACAGCTGTCCTAAGAAGCATAGCTTTGTTGCTTGCTTTTTCGTCTATCAACAGGTGCGCGGAAATGACTGAGTCACCTGCATAGGCCATTCTTGATACGTTTAGATCTGACAGAATATCGAGTATTACATTGAAAGGCAGAACTCCTTTCCGGCATGTGTTGGCCTTATTTCATCAGAGGATGGAACTTTAGTGGGAAGAATGTGTTTGGCGTCAGGAAGCCCGCTCGTACCAAAGTCTACAATACCTACGTCAAAACAATTAACTCTGATTATAAAACGAGGTATTGCTCATACCCTCTTAAGGAACATTACCAGCTTGAGTGCTCTGCAACTGACAGTAGTTACTGCGCCAGGTGCCGCAGTTGCGCTAAGCTAGCTTTTCATTTCTATTGCTGTCGTCGATAGCGGAACGACTGTTATCCATCGTGCCAGATAAAAATAATGATGACACGAATGTTGGAAATTCGCGGGCCTGTCCGTTTCCTTGTTCCCAGTTATTCGACAGCCGGGCCGCAGTGATCTACAGGTTATGGTTCTTGACTGCTGATCCGAGGGTCGCGGGTTCGATCCCGGCAGCGGCGGTCGCATTTTCGATCTAGTCGAAAATGTCAGAGGCCCGCGTACTGTGCAATTTCAATGCGCGTTAATGAACCCCAGGTGGATGAAATTTCTGGAACCAACCGCTACGGCGTCTCTCATAATCCTATCTTGGTTTTGGGACCTAAAGCCCAAGAAATTAATAAAGTCATAAAGAATAAACAGCGCACGAAACAACAAGAGGGGACACACACAGATATGCCGCGCTTGTCGCTGTTTGTTCTTTTGCGCTGTTCATTCTTTAACATATGAACCAACTCGTCCAAGCTTCCTCTTCAGCAATAAAATCAGTTATTCCACATGTGCCTGAGCTATGCCGCAAATTTAAGAATATTCCAGGGAAAATGTAAATAAATGTGCTGTTCCGTGAATGCGATGAACTGACCTGTATTTGCCGCAGCGTGAACCAAAATCATTGCGGATGTGGACTAAAACACGTACAACGCTTTAGGTACATATTGTCTATAAGATATCTTATACGGCGGGTTCTGTTACATCGGACAAAGAGGACCATTGCGTTATTGGTCACCTGTTACTGCTTGCCTATTCGGTTGAGGACTCAAGTGCAAATAACCTGACAGATTGCTGCACACAAAAATAGCTTTGAGAATATTTTCTTCATTGGTGAGCAATAACGGGGGGGACGTAATATTTGTAGAGCCTCACATGTACGCGAAAATGCACTGTTGACAGAGACTTTCCTTGGAGCAATACATTATTATTATTATTATTATTATTATTATTATTATTATTATTATTATTATTATTATTATTAATATTATTATTATTATTATTATTAATATTATTATTATTATTATTTCATAAATGTTTGCTCTTGCTCGGAGGCCCGTATGTGTCCTTGGAGAACTTGGGTGGCTGGCGCCATCTTGGTGAGCATCAAAAAGAGTGCTTGTTGCCACTGGAAGCCTTGAAACCACGGATCTACAGAGGCCCACACAGACTGAACGCGAAGAATGACTCTTGTATCTGCGTGCTCTACACAGATTTGTACCGCAGCCAGTTACGCAGCGTACACTTAGAGAGAGAGAGAAACATGTGCATCTTATTTATTTATTGGGTTCTAGACAAACAATAAAAATACTAAAGATGACGTCTTCTTGGTTAGCGAAACCAGCCGGCGGGCATACCTGACCTTCGAGCTAGGCTGACAGAGGCCTGGACTTTTTTTCGCCAATGACGTAGCGGTCAAGTTTTGGCCGTCTTTGAGAAGAAATTACTAATCCGTTGCGGCATGCAGTGCATTTACGTTTGGCTCGCAAGTTCAGAGAAGCATCGTGCTGATAGGCGACGATCTCTGATATAAAAATAGTTCGAAGCAATTGCTGAGTTCTTCCGTGCCAGGACCACGATATGGTAGTGTGGTTATTGAGGAGACCTGTACTCAACGCGTTGCTATTTGGAACGTAGGCTGTTTATATCGGAATCTTGTGCCTTATTGAAACTTATGCGTTTAACGGCTGTCTGCTTGCGCCTTAATAAAGGCTCTTTGAGGTTTCGTTTCTTGCATTTCCTGCAGAAATGAAATGACGTGGCACAAAAAAAAAAAAAGCAGTGAAGACGCTATCACTGTGTTCACATGCGGACTAGTGTTAAGCTAGCGCACCTAGCACGCCTAAGGCAATAATTTTATTTTGAGATCATAACAACCGCTCTCGTATGTGTTGTGCTTTGAGAAAAATATTCCACAGTTGCAGAAAAAAAAATTTTCACAATATAACCGATTGCAAAAAAAAAAACACCAAAGAACAAGAACGACTGACACTGACAAACAGGCCAAGGTTGAATAATTCGACCTAGTGGCCCTACCAGCACCTCCATTCCTACCTAAATTCGGCATTTTCTCGTTTATGTCTTGAATGAATTACTCGCTCTAAATCAGTTGCTCTAGCTTCCACGATGGCAGGGCGGCTATGCCGCTCGGCAAGTGACCGCAAAGACGTCGGCTCAATTCCTGTCTTGGCGGTCGTATTTTGATGTAGGCCAAATGGTAGAGAACCTTGGGCTGCGGGATGGCAGTGCACGTTGAAGTTTCACCTCAGGTGGTGGACATTCCCGAAGCTCTCCACAACGGCATGCCTGAATGTCATGCCGCGGCTTCGACATCCCTGCGGTAAATTTAGTTCGCTGCTGCCTCCCTTCACTCCCTGACTAAAGTCCCTAGACCATTTTTCCGTTTTTAAGTAGCGACAACTACCTCCTCTCCCGGCACCCTCTCGCTCAAAGCCCGCGTCGGCAGCCATGTTCTTCCTAAACCCGTGGAGTAGAGCACGCGCGCGCAGATAGCGCCCGGCGGTCAACGTACGCGTTCCTACCGAATATGATAGTGAACGTGCCATATGTAAGGAAACGCCTACTGAAACGCGCAACTTTCTTTTACGTTCTCTCGCTGCAGCATTCAAGTAAACGCTTTAGAAAGAACATGGCGGCCAAAGGCAATGCCGACCAATCAGATGCGCCAGCTGCACATCAAAGCTTTTTGCTACTTAAAAAACGAAAAAAAAAAACATCTAGGGACTTTGTCCCTGACAAATGAAATTTAATGCCAGAGTGTAGCTGAGAAGTATAGGAGAGCTTCTGAACATTACATGGAAAAATAGCCGAAAAAATTCATGGTAACAAAAGAAAAGCGAGTTCATATAACGAGCTGTTGGGCACAGCCACCCTCTTCACACCAGATATAGATATAAATACGCATCAGTACATGTATCAGCGTAAGTAGTGGGGAAGCAATGGACGAGGTCGTCCTTGAAATATACATGAAACAAATGACAGAATATGGCGGGTTTCCTATGAACCATGATGACCATACTCGTGTTTACTGTTATATATATATATATATATATATATATATATATATATATATATATATATATATATATATATATATATATATATAGAAGAGCTTGCAGGCGACTGCCTCTCCGCCCCCCGAGAAATTCGGTGTTATAATATTAGTCGGACATACATGATTATGATTCTGTTGTTCGGATTTCGAAGATATCCGTTGGGGTTAAGTCACTCTCGCATAGTTCCACGGGAGAGGTACCTGTTATGTTCCACTAAATGCAACAAATATACACTTCAAGCATCGTATTTACAAAGCAGCATGTTGTTTTTCAAGAATTAGAGGCATTCGGAGCGTGGGGAATCTCATACATGTCATGCTGAAGATGTCGAAGAAGCAGTACGACTCGCGACAAGCCTATCTATCTATCTATCTATCTATCTATCTATCTATCTATCTATCTATCTATCTATCTATCTATCTATCTATCTATCTATCTATCTATCTATCTATCTATCTATCTTTAAGGCACAGTCAAACCGACACGCATGCATTAGTGGACCGACGTGGCCTGTCGCTGTCGCAACAACATCGCATCGGCACAGTATAACGGACATAAGCATATACAGCAGGAAGACGCAGATTACGCGGCCAGAACATGTCTTCCGCGAATGCCACTTCCTTTCCCGTTCGCTTGTCAGTTATCCCTTCTACTCCGACAAGAAATGGTTGGAGCGGAAGGAAATGTGGACGCATCGGGATTCGTGTGACGAGCCGAGTTATGCAGTTCCTGGTTCGGTTACAACAAGAAAGAAATGAGAAGATACGGAGCGCTGTGTGTGTACATGAGTTCTGTGCGCACGTGTATTAGGAGGTAAGCTTGAAGGTAAGCATTTGACAGAAGTCGGATCTGCCGAACTTGGATATTGGTTGGTATTTACATTTACTTAATATCGAAGCTGTTCCACGTTCTACGAAACCTTAATGTCTCCTCTCGTTAAATTGAAATGTTCCCTCTTCGCACCCTAGTTAACATTTCACGTAATTAGATCAGTTAGGTGCAACATACTTTGCGAATCCTTCGTGCTGACATCGTAAGAACGACGGGTTAGAGCGGGAATTCAACTCAGGCCAACTGCGTGGCAGGCAGGAGTTTTACCAAAGAGCCACGACAGCGGTTCATGCTGCCTCGAAAAAAAAGCCCTTAGACGCGGTGGCAAGCATATCCATGTATACAATGATACCCGAAGGAGGCGGGAAAGGAATTGAGGCTGAGAGGGAGGGAAAGAAGAAAGGCATAGACTAAACCATAGTACAGCCTTGTGTAGTATAGCAGAATAAGGCGAAGGTGGTGGAAACGGAAGGCGAGAGTGGGAGGAGGAAATTGAGCAGGCGAGAGGGTAAGCCATTGCATACAAATGTCGTAACTTGGTAGCAACCGATATATTGCAATGTTCCTTGATAAGCTGTGATAAAAGAGGTCTATGATTTCGAACAAGGTCATCTTCAAATTATTAAAAATGCCCTTCTTCAATGAAACTACCTTCAAATTAGGACGTTTTGCGGCAAACACTTACGTTTCGGTGCAATTTTAAATCTGACAACGGAACAAAATTGACTTCGTAAGAACGCCGAAATAGAAGAGTTAATCTCCAGCGCGAGTTTCAGTGTCCTCAATCTAATTTTTCTGCACAGATGAATTTCTGAAGAACAGGTATTTTTGTACACTTACCGTGTTTCTCACTTCCTTATCAAAATTTTTGCCGTAGTCAATTGTAAGAACATGCTCATAAAGTTGAATTTTTCTTGTTCTGCCATTGATAAAACTTTTGGGATCAAAATGCCAACGGATTTTGCGTTAAGCACGGTCAAACACTTGAAGTCGCCAAATTTGTGAAATAAAAGTGTTCTTAAGCGCAGAACTTTCCATATTATTTTTTTCAGGTAAAGAATTTTTTACCGCAATACGAAGTCCAGATTCATCGTTCTGAGCTGGAAGCATATGCGTAAAATAAGTTTCCTCAAATTCGGGAATATCGACTGAGACCACTCCTTCGTTCTTATCTCAATTGGCCCTTGCGATCCCTTTAGAACAAGAGCACTTACAAGTGTTCTATTAGAAGAGCTGCACTTCGGGCTATCGTTTTTCAGTCATCCTAAATTATAAGTTTACTTTCTTAACAACTCTCGCTGATGGCTGCCAAAAACAGGCAAGGGGCTGGTTCCTATGCCCGGAGGCGCTCCATTTGTGACGCCTCTCCGGCAACGCGAAAGTGCGGAACTTCATGGTGGTGGCCGGTTTACTTTATTTAGAACTTTTGCGAGATGGCGCAGCGTTATCGACCGCCTTACTCGTGCTGGGGGTAATTTAGCCCGTATCACGTTTCTGCATAGGGGCGGCAGTGAACGCCCGTCATATTTTCTGCACGCCCCAGCAAAAATTCTACGCCTACAGGAAATGTTCGGTCATGGCCGCCTGCCCTGTAAATTACTTGGGCCGTGGCGAACACTTCTTTCGTATACTTGTTTTCTTTAATAGCAGGAGGCCTATCAGTGTGTTCGGCACGAACTAGTAGCCTGGATTTTCTTTTTCTTTTCCTTTTCACTTAAATTTGTGTTTACCTTTCGAACTAAATGTATAATACTAAGGATCCTGAGATATCGCTTAGGAGACGAAAACGAGAAAGCCACGGACTTTGGTAGTCGGACCCGGGACACGGGTGGTCGAATCCCGAACCTTCCGCAGTCGAACAACGCATGAATGATAGTGAGCATATGCTTCGGAAGCGAGCATTGAATCAACTATGTATCCAAAGCGTGCATGAACGACGCGGTACGTTTATGAGCTGTAATCCCGACCTAAGTGGCGAAGATTGCACGTTATGTTGTGGCCAAATAATTCACAATTCGTACACTGGTATGCTTCCATGCCGATTCTGCTAAACACCAAGTGAACAGAACGCGGATTTTTGATTTACTGTACCACATTTTGTTGCCGCCGTTCTCTTCAAGGGCACATGCACATGCCGCATTTAATGCGTTATATGGTCCTACGCATCACAGGCTAGAAAAGCGCCACAGACGTTGCTTCAGTTTTTTTTTTTACGCTCATCCGGGCTGAGTCACCACCTGTAAGCTCACAATCGGCACACGCATATGATCTACCTGTGACAGTAACACCGCCCTTTCTCTTTCTTTCAATCCCTTTCCCCCAGGGTAGGGTAGCAAACCGGACGCACGTCTGGTTGATCCCCCTGCCTTTCTTCCCTCCTCCTCCTGTTTTCGTTCAAAGAACCATCAAACGGTGGTGAAGATTTTGTACAAAAGTACTGAGCCGGTACTTCAAGTCTATCTGATAATTAGCAGACCAGTGACTACTCTGCGTTAAGTGTGTAATTTCCTGCAAGGTGTTAAACTAGCGCATCTCTAGAGACTGAAGCGACTCGTCAGAAACAGCTCTGAACCACCGCTACACCATAGGGAGTGCCACGGGCACGCCGCGTCGCTATCGACTGATTTGATTGGCTAGAAATCCCACTGACGCCGTAAGTAATAGTTCTTTTTCATCGCGATAGAGTAGCGGCATCTGACTTTGCAGATTTCACTGTCCGCAATACGTGGATCTCGGCTCCATGGCAAAACGCAGCGCGCACGGTGAGAATGCCGGAGGCGTCGCGGCCGTCACTAGGGTGAGCCCGTACCACCTGCCGAGTTCAGAATTTTCGATAAGTACGGGAACAAAAGATCCCTATTCATAAACCTAGCTCATCCTGATTGCTTGTTTTCCCTGTCGTCCCTGTAAAATTAAGGAGCGTTAGGGGGACTAAAATGGTCATCATTCCGAAAGATTATCATAAGGCTTGTTCGTACATACTGCACTGATTCTTTCAGGGAACAGAGAAGATAAGGAAAACAATCGATAACGATAAGGTAGGTCTACGAATACTGGCCTAAGTTTGCCCGTGGCGGCGTAGATTATTGGCTGTTTGCGCAATTTAGAGTGTGAATGACTTGATGCTGCCGCAGGGTTTCGGCAGACACAGTGTCAAAAAACCGTTTTAGCGACTCCTTATAGAGAGGGCATGTTAGTTCTCGGATGCATCGAACAGCTATTTCTTTCCCGTCGTCCTACTTGGTCTTAAACTTTTAGCCAGCTAAGCTCGGCAAGCGGTAGAGTCGATGCTTCTCAAGCATAGCATTTAGACTGCATTAGCTTCATTTGAATTCCGTAGCATATAAGACGCTTCAGCACGTAATAATACTGGGACTATGTGCACGCGCAGATCACCCGTCGTAGCAGTACCCGCTACACGTAAAAAAAAGGAAATCAAAAAGACAAAGAAAATCAAGGTATCATGAAATGGTGAGTCACCAGTATTCTCCGCTTTTTTTTCCTTGCACACGGGTTCATTAAACTGCGTCACCAGTAAAAAATTCATTCCACAGAGAAGAATAAGTAACTACTTTATTCCTTTTCCTTTATGAGAATAATAACTGACTCCTTTATGGTTCTCATTCAAGGCCTAGGGAGTGTTGAGGGCATTTAAGAGTGTCATGCATCACTTTCGCTCTCCTATTTACAGGCGCGGATTCCATAACAAACTTGAGCGCTTACTACAAAGAGAAGGACTGCGTCTAGGAATCCCGAAATATCAGCATCAAAAACATGAAGTATATTAAGTGCCGTCGGCACAAAGGAAAGCATCACGCTTGGCCAGCTTCAAAACACATCTACATCTTGCAACTCTCAGTAGCCGGCAAACTCAACGGCGCCAACTCGAACAGGCGACAACCCGACGCACATTTTTGCGCCGCTAAAACGTAGCCAAATGGCCGTTCCCCCAGGACTTACAACACTCCCGTTTCTTCTCGACACTCTCCTATTAAAGCCAGCACCCAGACGTCACTCTCCCTCGCTCCCTACCACCACACTCTCCCCATTTTCCCCGTGGTTCAGCGTGCCTTTCCCGGGTCCCTCGTATCGCCCCGGCCGCAGCCGCCTTCCCGCGGATGCCATCCCCTCCTTCCCCTTTTTCCCCTTCCGATACCGCGCCATGTCGCGGGCTTCACGCCGGCACACTAACCACCACCAGGCGCCACCCGCTTGATTTATGTCCCTAATTTGCAAGCAGCACCATCCGCTTCCCGTCCAAACTGCCAGGCGTCCCCATTTTGGAGCAGCGCGTTTTTCCCGGCACCCCTATCCTGTTCCTTTTTTTCCCCTGCTCGCTAAAAGCTTCACGTTTTCCTCTGGAAACTTTAATTCCCTTGTTCCTTCCGCAGCACTACGCCCTTTCTTGCTTCGGTGCCCGTTATTGAAGCGTCGCTCCTCCCTTTCCGCATTGCTTTCGTTTTGTCTTCATTTCGACATTATCCTAACAGCTTCGTACCAATCTCGTTCCGGGATTTGTTCTTTGTACCCTCCGTGCTTTCGTAACTTCCTTAGCGAGTCTCTTTTCTTATGATCGGTTTTCGTTGAAGGCGTCAAGGTATCGAGGATTAACTGTCGTCGGTTTATCATCCATGACGTGAAACCAGCTTATCGAAGGCTTTTGTCGAGGGAGAAGACAAAAGCACACCAAATAAAGAAAGAAAAACAGGGTGGCTCTTGACTGCAATTTGTGTTCTATGTTGTTGAGAACGGAACCTGATTTTCTGCGAGCGTTCGTTTCGGCAGTGCATGCAGTGTGTGTTAGCTCGATGTTTTTACCGGTTCGCAAAGTTCACTAAACATACAAACCTCGTGATGATGTTAAGTCGGCGTATATAGCCTGCAATATTTCAGTCAGCGCTTAGAGATTGCGCAAATGAAGCCAGAACTTGTGCGCACGTTTAGGAGGGGAAAGAAATTGTGTGTGTATATTTGAAGCTCCAGAAAGTTAGCAAGTATGGGGGACAGCGTACAAGTCCCGGCGGTGCCTGATCTGCGTTGACATTGTAAGGGATTAAATCCCACGTTTGTCCCGTAAACCTATTAGGTGGGCTTCGTTGCGAGATTTTTCGAAAAACGGCTGCCGTCCCACCAAAATGAAAGTATTTACATGTAATTAATTTTTGATATTATAATTGTGCTATTCTACACAAGTGAAGGAAGAGTAGTCGTCGGTAACAAATGCGAATACGGATACTTTCATTTAGTTTATCCCAGAAAAAATAAAAATAAAGGATTATTATGAAAACTTCTAGAAACTCTCCTCAAACTATAGTTGCGCAGCATCCGACAGCAGTTAAGCATGCAATAATTTTAACCTTTTATAGCTATTCAATGCGCCCCTGTAGTTAGTTAGATACAGTAGTTGTAGATATCTTGTTAATGAGTTCGATCGGGTTAGTTAGAGCTAGCTCATTAGAACCATTCATTTGTAGCGAACAAGCACGGTTGCACATTATTCATGACTACACAAGACACTCCATAGACTTCAGAGAAGCTTCAAACGAAGCTTCAGAGAACACTAATACTCACTGTACTGCACACAAAGGAGTGCCTCGTCAGAGATCAAACGTCGCAGATACTAGCACCACCCCCCTTTGCCGCCCCCTCTCAAGCCCTCATTCAAAACTTCGCCCAAACGCTTGAAATTAGGCCACCGTAGACGGCAACTCGGCTTGCGTCGTTTCGTGCTCAGCAAAGCCATGACCTCCAAGCCACAGCAGTGAGTCTCTGTTCAGAGCGTTATCAATATTTATTATTTTTCATTCACTTACAGATACTGCCGGCCCTTACACAGGGCCAGAGCAGGTGTGGGAAAAAAGTAACAGAACAATAAGTTTGTACACTGCAGAGTAACACAAAACGAGGCTTTGAGGAAATAAAACAAATGACACAAAAAGACATTTAAACAGCAGATAACAACATTAACCTTTGGAGTTCGCAAAGAGGCAAATATATTTATATGTATATACACACACACACCTGATTAGGCTTAACGAAGGATATGTTCAGTGTTTTCAGTAAATGAAGCAATTGAAGAAGATGAAAACGGCTTCCTCCGATAGAGAATTCCATTCATTGATAGTTCTTGAGGAAAAAAAACTATACTTGAAGCAATCGGTACGAATAGCAGGAGGACGAATGAACATTGAATGACGGCTCCTAGAGGTTTCACTGGAAATAATTTGAAAGATATCTATGTGCTTGATGTGAACATGATTATGAATTATTAGATAAAGATATTTAAGCCTTTCGTATTTTGTTCTTGCCTGTAATGTCGGTAGTTCTGCCAGTACGCACAGTTGAGAAGGCGAGTCCATCCTGCGATATTTACTCAATATAAACCTGCCTGCCACACGCTTTTTCAATTTTTGATATACTTGTAGCAGTGAAAGGATCCCAAACAACCTTTGCATATTCAATAAATCGTGAGTCCACCCTAGAACCGGTCTCCCACCGACACTGTCGAATAAGTTAGCTGTCGAGAAATGTCGAAGTGCATGAACTAAACCTCACGGCGCTGTCGAATCGATTCGAAGGTTACCAGGCTAATTTCTCATCCAGCGGAACTAGGTTTGGCAAGGTGACACATGCTTTGTCATAGCAGCTCCCTTGAGACACCTGAATGCGAATGATTAAGCGTTGTGAAGAGGGGCGCGAGTGTCACACGAGTATGTGAAAATATTGTGTTTTCGAATGATATTAAACGAAAGACTGTAACGCAGTGTTGCCATGAGTTATGTTTAGTACAGTGAAACGAGTCTCGAAAACTTTAAATAACATTTCAGGACAGTGGTGGTCTGTACACCTCGGCGCGCACTGCTCACAGAGAGAAATGACGTAGAGTAATTAGGAACAATAAACTTAATTATAAGAGAATTTTCATCCGAAATGGCAGACTGTTGAATTATCACACATTATAATAATTGATTGATTGCTGGGGTATTATGTCCCAGAACCAGCTGTGATTGCGAAAGGCGCCGTAGTGGAAGGCTACGGAAATTTTGACCACCTAGGGTTCTTTACCGCGCACTGACATCACATAGTAGACGGGCCTAAACGTTTCGCCCCATCGAAATGCAGCCGCCGCGGTCAGCATTCGATCCCACGACACTGGTATCAGCAGGCGAGTACCATAACCACTACAACACAGTCTAGGGGCACTCTTCCGACGTATGGAAATTGAGTGACATAGGCTGAAATGTTGAAATACAATCAGCTGTGGCGCATACCAGGATTCCCCCGGCCTGGTACTGCGGGAATGAGTGGTGTATGATCGTATTATAGTTTTTCCTGACGTGTATGACAAGTATATTTCATTAGCGATGTCAACATTAGCAAGTTATGGTCGGCCTACGTTCTTGGTCCACCATGCCCGTGGTGTATACCAATTGAACGACACTATAGATAGATAGATAGATAGATAGATAGATAGATAGATAGATAGATAGATAGATAGATAGATAGATAGATAGATAGATAGATAGATAGATAGATAGATAGATAGATAGATAGATAGATAGATAGATAGATACGGGTCAAAGTTTTCGAAGATAACGAAGAAATGCTTCGCGGTCAAAAGTACACGGTTAAGGAACTTCTTGAAGTACTGCTTGCGAACAAGAATAACATTCAAGCACTTGTGACCCACACGCACATAACCCTCTCGTAAGCTCCTCGGGCATGTAAGCTTGCTACTGTCTTTGCACGCTACCATCCTCTCAACCTTCCAAATAGAGAACCCACAGGCAAGTCATTCGGTACCAGTTCTTACAATCTGCGAATAACCCGTGACAAGCGCTTTGAGTTTCTCACTAACCGAGAAGTTTTGATCTTGGTGCTACCTAAAATGTTTCCACCACCAGTGAACCCGAGAACGGCGCCGCTTTTTTTTTTCGATAAAAAGGGGGCATCAACGAGAACACAAAGCTGACAAACCGATCCCCAGCTCAAGAGCCGGGTCACCAGAGCTCTGACCATTGTCCGGCGAGAAAACATGAGTGGACACATAAAGAAACTACCCCGTTTGACGGGACACTCCTTCTCATGCTGCCCCTAAAGACAACAAATAAAAGAAGAAGAAATAGAAAACGAACGCAAGAAAAAAGTCGTTGCGAAGGCAGCTGAGGTGGTCCTCATGTGTTTCCACCATCGCCGAGAGAATTGAAAGGCACTACTTTTTTCCACCCCGATTCTCCTCCCAGCTTCGTCGAGTTCTCCACCGTCGCTCGTACCGTTACCCGTATCGCGAGGCAGTCGGCAAAAGGACCTTCGATCGGGTTCGTATTTCCAGTGTTATTGAAAATCGATTCCGTTTCGCCCGCGGACTCTTGCCTTTTATCAGCATTTCTTGAAGAGGCCCTTGGCAATACGGAGAGCGTGCAATGGGATACGCCGGACACAAAAGAAATGACGACGGTGTCACGGGGAGGTTGAGGGGTTGGCGTGTTGGTCATTAAGAGAACAAAGATACACAACATGGTAAACGTAATGCACTGTTTCCTTTGGCTTCAAGCATATACAAGACACAAATACCGCGGCTATATTTATATGACGTCCTACATACGCAATATGTTGCTCTACAGTGAACATATTATGGATTTTATATGTACGTAAAGAGAAGGTAATACCTGTATCATGGCCGAGAAGTTATTCGTACTGTAAAGCTGTCGGAAGAGCCGCTGTTAGCGTAGTCCTTTATTCATTTTTATATCTTGAACGCTTGGCAGCCTAGTAGGGGGGAGGGGCAAAGAAAAACAAACGCAACGATGTGCATTCAGGAGCATTTGCAATACAGCATATTGGAAACGAGTTGATGCATTTATCAATAGACATAAAATTTAGGAAATCTAGCAATAAAAAAAAATACACGCCCCACCACTGTGGTCTAGTGGTTATGGCACTCGGCTGCTGACCCGGAGGTCGCGGGATCGAATACCGGCCGCGGCGGCTGCATTTCGATGGAGCCGAAATGTTGAGGCCCGTGTGCTGTGCGATGTCAGTACACGTTAAAGAACCCCAGGTGGTCGAAATTTCCGGAGAGCTCCAGTGCGGCGTCTCTCATAACCAGAGCTGGTTTTGGTATGCTAAACCCCCCAAAATCAAATAAATAAGTACACAGTCAAAACTCAACAAGAAGAAAGAGGAAAAGAAGCCAACACCATTATTTGAACTACGAATTGCTGTACATATGAATAAATTACAGTGAAGCAGTTTGAAGCCTCGCGAGACATATTAGGGTTAGTATTACTGACGACTGGTGTGCACAGGTGATTCCAGTAGCGCCATGTTTCGGCAAGGAAAGATTGCGAACATCTTTCTTTCTTTCTTTCTTTCTTTCTTTCTTTCTTTCTTTCTTTCTTTCTTTCTTTCTTTCTTTCTTTCTTTCTGTGGTACAAATTCTAAGCCATTAATTAGTATGCGGGATCTACCGCCACTATACGTGAAACACACGCGCTTACACCTCTCTGGTTAAGGGAAGATTGCGTGACCGCCTGCCGGCTAAGCCAATCGTAGTGCTGCGGACAACTGCTACAACGCCGAGAACGCCATGGGGGAAAAACACCGGTTCACGTTCTCCAGTGCTTCGTGCTAGCGCACAGTCTTGGAAAATTATGTAGCCGAGCAAGAGTCTCATGCCTTGGCCAAAATAGGCTTTCTGTTTTACGCTTTCTCAAGACGACTGGTTTGGGTGAACGCCTTTGACAGTTGGACTTGTCCGACAACGTCTTTTTCATTATTCCCCTTCCTTCTCTCTCTCCCATCTTTCTATTCCCCCCTTCCCACTCCCCCAGTGTAGGGTAGCCAACCGGACGCCCTTCTGGTTAACCTCCCTGCCTTTCTGTTTTCCCCTTCCTCCTCCTCCTCCTCCTCCTTCCCAAGTTGTCAATTGCTTTTTAAAAGCAAAACTAGCTTTCTATGTCGCAACAACAGTTCAATGCAAGCTCTCAAAGAGACAACTTGGCGCACTCACGAAACATATGACTTCTAGTTTAAGTCAGTTTGACACATAGGAGAAATCTTGGAGCGCCTTGTAACGGAGTAGGCGCTGGAGTCGGCCAGCAGCGGCTGCCCGCGCAGGCGCAGACGTTCCATGCATGCAGCGTTGAAGCGTGGCCGCATCGCGCTAGCCGCATGGCCACATCGCGTTGCAAGCCCTTATGAAAATGAATATTGAGAGTCTAATGTATACCTAATGAACTCTTAATGTGACATTAGACAGTCATTAGACTTGCAATGGCTAATGTCATCTGGCATTACGTTCACATCAAAAACCCTAATGTCAATGCACATGGGGGTTTCTGGTGCCAGAAGTACTCAGACACCCTAATGTCAGTGCACATGAGAATTTCTGGTGCCAGCAGTACTCAGACACTCTAGCGTCAATGCACATGAGGATGTCTGGTGCCAGTAGCAATAAGGGAGCGTAATGTCAAAGCACATGAGGTTTTCTGGGCGAGTACTGTTTCATTGCAGTACCTAATGTCAAAACACGTCATCACAAATGCAGCGACCTAAGGGTCCAAACCCTGGGTCCCGGGTTCTGAAACCGGAGCCCATTCCATGGGATGGGTCCGAACTAATTGCATCAATTTTTTTAGTTTGCATGCCTTTTGCTGAGTCACTGTCTTTTTTGCTGAGCCATGCTCATCATGACCTACTTCCACGATCATCCTTTAGCGCTTCCTTCACTTCCGATCCCATTCCACCAGCTTGTGAGTTTTAACTTTTTTTGCCGAGTCACTGTCATTTCTGCTGAATTATGGTGATTATTGAGCATACTATGTTTTGTCACCATTATTATTACCATTATAACCTTTCTTGTGTCAATTACGATCACAAATTCTTCATTCTTGGACACTTGGGGTTATTTTGGCCTATTTCTAAGCTTTACCACGCTTGTTATCAGAAATAATTTGATAATTATCATGATCATGTGTTTTTATTTATAGTCATTGCTTATTATTTATATATGGTAATGCGACGTTTGTAATGGTCTTATGAAGTTAACGATTTTTTCACGTATCTTTTGCCGATTTATTAGTGCCTTCTTGATGAACAAGTGTGCCCCCTTTCCTTCCCACCTTTTTTTATGATGGTTCTACTTTCTCCTTCAATGTTCCCTACTAAACGATCTGTTTCCGTTAAACAACTGCAGGTATTCAAAAGCCCCCCAATACGGCGATCTTCCCCTTTCCACTCTTTCATTTCCTTTCCCCCAGCACGAAGGACGCTCAGCCGTTCTTGCCGTGGTCATATGCGTCTCTCTTTGTTTCTATTCACGAATCTCAGCTCTCCCTACTCCGTAGTCCTTTCCTGAACGAAATCACAAATATTTTGCCCGTGCCTCCTATCCTAATTTTATAAAAGGCGTAGTATAGAAACAGGATGCAGCTTCAAAATTTTATGCTGCGTAGCGCTCTGCGCGTATTCACACGTGCACATTTTTTTTTTTTCCTTTCCGGTCTAATTTTGGTCACCGGCTTGCCAGCTGTTACTAAGGAGGCGTGAGCCCTGCATATCATGAACGTTTATGCCTACTATACCGCAAAAATGTTGTTAATGAGAGTTACAATTAACCCATGTAATCAGATTTTGTGTGTGGCGTGTGTAGGGGCGTGTATTCTAAAACGCACTGTTAAGCTGAAAGAAATAATTCGTCGCACAGAGCTGCCGACATAACCTGTAGTGCTGGTTTCGACGGCTGACCACGGCTGAACATTTTGCTTCAAGTGTCACTTCCTCTTTTATTTATATTTGTGGCGTGTGTTTGTGAAAGAGCAGGTGAAAGAGCTGGCGATTGCCAACACCGATATCCAGTTCAGCGAATCGCAGATTTGGCACTGCCTTGTTCTTCTCTCACTATGAAACAGGCCGCGTATTAAAACGAAGTGCCCAATCACGAAAATTTTCTGCTTTTGAGCCTGCCTAGCTCTGCCTGAACGTCGGACTCGGCTGAGGCAGTAGTGGCGCGGCAGTAATTAGCAGCCGTGGTGACGCGGCGAGCGTCAGCGCAAGCGCAACCGTGAAGTTGGCTTTCCCCAAAAGAATGCATTTTGAGCGCGTGAGCGCTGTTGGCGAATGGGAGCGCGAACGGCGCTTTCTGTCTAAAGCCCCTCTACCTCCAGAAGTAGAGGGGCTTTAGCTCTGTCAGAGACGCAACTCCGTTCCCCGAGGGGAACATATACAGTAACTCTAGGCAGTAATACGCAAAAGCGCAGCCTTTGAGATCCCTGAGTCCTCAAAGATCTCTTTGAGATCTTTGAAGACTCAGAGATCTGAAACGCATGCGGTGCAGTTTTCAAACGGCGTAGTTCAATAACTCGCTTGATTTGCCAAAAGACGCAACATTATCATTGAGAAACTAAAATAAGCAACGACATTTGTGATAATAGTGGTTTCTGAAGCGATAAATATACCTTTCTTTTTTTAAAATATATTTTGTATTATAACACGACAGTGCTGCCACCTATGCAGCTGTAGCAGTGGAATTTGCTGAACAGTCCTCTTTCTACCGGGGCCTGCGTCGCGTGCGGAGCACATGTTTAGCGCTCTCGTTTGCACTCTTTGTTTATCAATATTGTGCGCGCGAATTGTTTTCTTCTCATCATGGGCGGGCATCGAGCGGACAAACATCGCGTGTCGGAATGTTGAACAGCACCGAGTCGGCAGCGGACGAGCTTCGACGGACGTGCAGCTTTGTTCGCGCTCACAGCAGTGCCATGTGCCGTGTTACCACGTTTTTTCCGATTATGAGCGCGCGTGATTCGACAGTGAGTAAAACTTCCTGAAAGAGTGAGCGAAAACCATCTGAAACAGTTCACGTCCCAGTGTTGTGACCAAATGTGACTGCGGCTTTAGAGGAGGACAAGCGAGCACCTTTTGACGGGACCGTCGCCGGGTGTGTACGTAGTCGACCGGAAAGCCGACGAGCGCACAGTGGACGCCAAACTCCGGTAAGCTTATACGAGTTGCGTAATTACGTTACTTGGTTACTTCACTGTGTGACTACTCTTTTATGCAGGGGCCGAAAAATATATCCTGGGCTGCGTTTTCACGCAGCACGAATGATGCACCATTTGTCGGGCTATCTGATAATGTTTTGTTCTAGGATCTGTGCTTTCCTTGGCATGCATACAGTTGCGCGAAGCGGCTACCGTGTGCGTTGATTAAAGCTAGAATAGGTCGATTAATGCGCGTTGCCTTACGCCATTCCGTGCTTCTGCCGTGCAATCCCATGTACTGCCTCTTACTGTCTGTTAGAGACGATCGCCTGAAACTACCCGTAACGATATCTCGTCGCTTGTCATGGTGATAATATAAAATGGAAGTTACCTTTCAAGAGGCTGGTAATAACGAACTGATGTGCAAAGCGTGCGCAGTGCAGGAGACAGGAGCGCAGATATAAAAACACACGGTGCGTAACCGACTGCCTCCTTGCACTTGCTTTTTGGTCAGCAATTAATATACTTTCTCTATTGAGAGGATGTCTGCGCAACGTCGAGGCCTGTAGCAGTTAAATTTGTTCGCGGAGCTCGCTGGAAGGTAATGTATTTGAATTAATTGACTAGCTTTAAACCTACACCACAGCAGGTGCAAACAGGAGCATCGTAGGTGCTTATTTTGGTTAACATTGCTATAGACGTAGGTTAGTTCAAGTGAGTTTATCTAGCTAGCATATGCTGCTTTTTCATAAACTGGTATTTGGGGAAAAAAGTGCTTAAAATATTGAACTTGCCATTATATCTTTTCTGTGTCCTGAAGCACTTGGGTCCCTTGTAATACAGACTCTTTTAATGGTAAAGTGCCCATGATGGAAAAGCTTCTCATAGGATTGTGCACTACACTGCTGTAGCAAGAACACTGTTTGTTTTGTGCGCCACAGTTCTTTTTCTTTTGGGGGTGGGGGGGCATCTGCATTCAACGAGCATGAACTCAGCGGTGTGGTTTTATTTGCAGCATGCACCACAGTAATTAGTAATGAAGATAAAAAGTGCACTGTAGTTTTATATGGTCAATAATTTCGGGTAGGTCTTATTTTTGCATATGTGAACGTGTGTTGTAAGTTTGTGGAAAGCCATACAATCGGTTGGTGTCTTGTGCACGGCTCATAGTGATAAAGAATCAAGTGGATGCTTTAGGGTGTGGGATGAGCATGTGAATTGGCTTTAGCACAGTAAGCATTGTCATTTGCTATTGCAGTAGGAGTGATGATGTAGCATTTTCATATAAATGTCTGTCTGCACTTCTGTCAAGTGCTTACCAAGCATGTGATTGTGTGAAAGTTAGCACAAAATTGCTCTTAGTGCAACCCGAGCTGATCGTTTATGGCCCATTGTAGCATGTCAGCATATACTTTCCCAAAACATCATTATTAGTTTCTATCATTTTTGCATCATAAGACCAGCTTTGTTTGCACTTCGTTAATGTTTCGTGGCGTTTGTTGTGTACCCAGCGATCACGGCAGCTCACGGTGCTGAAGCAGAGGACAACTTGGAGTAGAAAATGGCAGCACTGTTCCTGGAAGCCTGGACATATCCAAACTAATTGGTATGCATTTGTTTCTGTGTCTACAGAGAGACAGTTTCAGCATGTTGCTATTATGGAGGTGTGGCTGCTTCACTTATTTTTTGCTCCATTGCAAAGTGCGCTGTGGACAGTGAGCTCTCCAATGCCATACTAATGTCTTCATTTGTTTCAGTTGCTGTCTGTATTTTATTTAGTTTGGATAACCACCCTTTTTTGTATGCTGTGCCAGGTGTAGCCAAGGGGATGTATGCTTTAACCTTGGCACACGAATCAAGCTAATAACAGATCAAAAGCATTTATATTGCATTTTCCAGGGCAAACCGTCACAAAGACAAACAAGTGAGCATGAATAACGCACATCATGTCATTTTTGATTATTCAGCAGTCTTACTTTTGCAAGAAGGTGTAGTGTTTCTGTACCAATGTGTACCTCCTGCTCCACCTTTGCATGCACGCTCCTTGCACTGTGCAATTAAAAAACTTCCATCTGCATTTCTGCATCATTTTGTGTTGCATGTCTTAATCGTCAACAGTTTCCAGACTGCACCAAAGAGTATAAATATATTGTAATTTAGTTTTGTGTAGTGCGCCACTACCTTTTCTTATTATTTTTCTTGCACGTAAGTTCTTTCTTTTTAGATTAGGAGACAGTGGAGGTATGTGTACACTTATCTCCTCTTTTCATTGGCATCTCAAGTTTTGCTCATTACCTTAATTTGAAAAAAAAAACAGGTTCTATCCCAGCTTATTCTGAAAACATTTATTCATCAAAAATTCAAGGCATCTAGTAGTTTGGTGTGACCTACACAGTGGTGAATGTATCTCCTGCGTGTTAGTGCAATGCCCATAAATCCAGTTCATGTGTAGAATAAATGCAACCTATGATGATGCCATTTACTACAATAGGAAATTCAGATTAATTTCATCATGAAGTGAGCAGTACATACAGTCTGTTTGCGCAGAGAATTGCCAAGAACTGCTGTTGATATTCTGTTCTTTTTTTTCATGCAGGGCGCACACGAAGCAATTTTTCTGACAAGCATCCTGCACGTCGCAAAGAGTGAATCATGTTTTTTAAGTTTGGAGAATAAGTAAAAAGAAAAGTAACTATGACAGCTGTAACCATGCGAGTACCATGACTATTTTCTTTTCATTTAATGCCTTTGTGTGCTTCCTAATAAATAAAGCTTGTTTATATTTTCATTGGTTGAGGAATGTCTTTGCCCAGCACAAGTGCAGAAGGTGCATCATTTCACTTCTGTTTGATACTTGGCTGGAAATATATCATTCAGCAAATACAGTGCCATGCACAAGTAATATATGGTATAACTGGAGCACATCATGCGTGGTACCTGGTTTGTTGCAGTATATCATCATGTCATTGGCCACATCGCGTAAACTTGGCCGAGGATACTGCAATGAAGTTTTAAGTCATGCCGGCTAGAAAATATCTTCTTCAAAATGGTAGTGCACCACTCAGGCGCGGCTGAGTCATACGGTTTTGAAATACATTAGGAATGCATACTGTGTTCTAATGCATAATGTGTACACATTAGAAAGACAAATGACTGCAATGTCAACAGTCATTGCTTGCTTTATAGAAAATCAGGTGTCAAGACTCATCAGAAATACGGTGGCCAATATGGTTTTAAATGACACTAGGAATACATTAAAACGTTCCAAAGGAACACATGAGACACTCAATAGATTCTAATGTCAAGAGTGGTTTTGTGCTCTATAGAGAATCAAGTGTCAAGACTCATCAGAACGACGGTGGCCAATATGGTTTTGAATGACATGAGAAATACATTAAAGCATTCCAAAGGAACACATGAGAAACTCAATAGATTCTAATGTCAAGAGTGGTTTTGTGCTCTATAGAGAATCAAGTGTCAAAACTCATCAGAATGACGGTGGCCAATATGGTTTTGAATGACATTAGAAATACATTAAGGCATTCCAAAGGAACACATGAGACACTCAATAGATTCTAATGTCAAGAGTCATTACATGCTCATTAGAAAGTCTGCTGTGAAGATGCATCAGAATAACGGTGGCCAATACGGTTTTGAAAGACATTACAAATACATTAAAAAATTCCAAAGGAACACATTAGACAGTCATATGACTGTAATGTCAAAACTCATTAGACTTTCATAAGAAACTCATTTCAAATTTTCATAAGGGAGGTGCTCCGAGATTTCCCCTAAGTGTGCAATAGACTCTATGCAGAATATTTGCCAATTTAGTACATCGTTTATTCCAGTATTGCCATTGTAAACGCCATCCCCAAGTTAGGCTAAATGTCGAAGGCTTATGGTTTCGACATTTAAATTCACACGGTTAAATTAGTATACAAAAGAACCACACTACGCGCCGCACCATGTTCGACGTTCTCTGTCACAGCTATAGTAACAGCACGGCAGTGAGGGATTAAATGCTGCTTACAGGTAATTGTATTCAAATTACGGTACATACGCTCACGCATGTTACCGCTCATACAATCAGCCAATCAAAGTTTAAAGGACTTGAGAGGATACATTGCATTCGAACAGTACCAGCTCTATATCTGCTTGTATTGTCAGAAATCATTATCTCTTCAAAGCGATTTACCACATTACACATGATACACACAGTGCCTATGCTTACCGAACTTCCAGTCCCGCTTTGCTTTCAATAATTACTAATTCCTCCAAATATCCTCTGGCTAGTAGCGTTGACTCTTCTCAGAAAACCTTTCAATCATCTCAGCGAGAGAAGTCGTAGCATCGCACTTGCATTTTTACGGCATCAAAAGTGTGAAGCGCAAGCGTGCTTCACCTTTGTCAGCTCTTATGTGCAACAAAGCACGCTTTACAGAAAGAATTTCTAGCCGATTGTTCCTTTTTTTTCCCTGCGTCGAATGCCAACCAAACTTTGGAGAAAGAGAGAATAATCATTTTTATTACGTAATATACAGTGAGCATGCGAGAGGAAGTCCTAGTCCGGGGTACCTAAGAAGATCTCGGAGACCTCACGTGCTTATTGAAGTAGGGCCCGGGGGACCACGGGAGGCCCGTCGCAGAGGGCATCTTCCCAGGCCTCTGTGGTGCGAAGGGAACGCAGGATAGCGGGGAGGGGAGGGAATAATGTGGAGGCGCATTCCACCGTGACATGGAATGTCGTTGGGAAGCAGCCGCAGACAGGGTAAGAGTCTACGTATCGTTCCAAGGTTGTGTCCCTCGAGAGAGGAAGAGGTGGCACTACGTCAACTTCAAACGCACGCCTTCCCCAACCTGCGCTCGCTGCATAAATTTTACCCAAACTTTGGACACAGAGCTTTACTAACGTAGTGCCCGCTCTGTAAATGAGAAACGTTAAGAGATAGCTTGTGTTGATCGCTTTTAAGTATATTAAGAATGCATTTCTATTTAAACGCCGTGGCACGAGCCTACAACACAGTCTTTGCAGATAGAGAAAACAGCTGTCTCGTCATGTCTTGTAAGTTCATTGTCGTTTCAACAAAGTCGTGATGAAGTGCGATGGCTGGATGGGACATTGATGCATCTCAGGCTTTTAGTGACTCGTCGCCATACTGGACACCTATCGGTGCTATGTAATTTGTCGTTAAAAAGCACAATCACTTAGAACGCGACTGCCTAAAATTCCCGAAAAGCGCAGGCAGAGGATAGGGACACAACCCCCACTGGTTCTGAGTATTCAATAGCTGACAAGCACTTAAACGCAGAGAGAATTCTTGATATTTTTCGAGACAGTATGCAGGCTTTGGAGGATACGGTAATCTGTAGTGTTAAATTTTTTTAGCAGTATCGGATCGTTAATATCGTAGCAATAGCGGATCGATAATATCGTTTCATCACAGGCATATTCATCAACCAGCTACCTAAATCATTTCAGGCTCTGCAATCTCATCCGCAGAACCTTATATATCCTTTTGCTTTACATATTCAAGCAACCTCCCGCTGTCAACGCATCTAGCAACATCGCAAACTCCGCCACTCGTACTCTGGCTTTCATTCGTAGGGATCGAAGATATACGGACCCACCACTGAAATTAATAGCTTGTATTGCATCCTTCCGCTTTAAGTTGGAATCCGCATGCTTTATCTGGTATCCTCTTCAGACGAAGCTATCTAACAAGCTCTAATCGACTCGAAAGAGTGCGGCTCGATTCATCTGCTCAGAGTATTTTTAGCACTTCCGCGTTTCCGAACTTAAGAGCAGTGGTAATATAAATAGCCTAGAGTCGCGTCGTCGCAGACTGTGCCTCTTTCACAAGTTTTATTATGAATATTTTGATGTTCCAGCTATCTTACCAGCTCATCGCTTGTCAAGCCACACAAACCATCACAAAGCCGTTTACCGTCAATCAGCGCAAACCACATTGCTCATCCACTTTCCTTTTTTGTTACGACTGCGAAAGACTGGAACTGCCTACCCGCTATTGTCGTGTATTACTCCGATCCACAACTATTCAAGACTGCGCTGGATACATTATTTAACTGTCCTTAAGCCCATCCATCATTCACTACCCTGAGCGGGGCCTTTGAGGCAAAATAAAGAAATCAAAACGATATTACACCAAATGCCTCAGGGGATTGGACGTACTTGACCATAATTTATATGCAACGTCCACCATCAAACTTTGGCATCAGATCTGCATTTCCACTTCGTCTGACGCTGAGAGATTAAGTTGAGCGAATAAGTCGATCTAACGCACGAAAGCTTAACGCAAGAGCAGTGAACACTTTTTCTTACTTTCCTTTACTGAAATACTGAGCCTTACAGTTTAGTCAACATGAAAGTCTTGAAAATGCAGGCCTGTTGATATACATCATGTTAGGGCTGTCGGCCTGTGCTTTCCGTCCTTCATAGTTACGACCTTGTTGGCATGCACTAGCAACACATCAAGAAGGCATCTGAGCCCGTGGCAGGCACAGAAATAACGGAATAGTCGTTAATTAAGAAACGTAGAAATATCAAACTTACGTTAGGTCTTAACGAAAGCTTAAGCTGAAATAAGGTGCCAATGTTTTCTTAATCGTTTTTAACGAGGGCCCGTACATGTAGACAAAAGGCTGATGTTGCTCAATGTATCGACTCTAGAAGAGGCGACGTTTTTGAGGACATAATAGCGCTTTTGCAACCTTTGTACCACTTAACGATTCACCCGGTGCTTCACCGCGCTGTGCACGTGTTCTCACTAGCTGTTACCTTGTTTATTTTTCCCTTCCCTTCTTTTCCCTATTCCATCTATCACTCCCCTTTCTCTCTCTCTCCGCCTCCCCCTTGTGTAAAGTACGAACCTAGCAGGGGCTTCGTTCACCTCCTTGCTTTTCCTCATCTTTCATGTCTCTGTCTGTTACAAGTAATATCGATGATCACTTTTCCTTCGATGGAAAGGTAATGATGAAAATATCCGTGCGTCCCATGTGTTATCAGCTGCGAGTTCATTGTAGTCAAAATCATGCACCCAAATTAAAAGATAAGGATAAAAGAACAGACCGCTCTCTCTCAAAAGGATTATATGGTATTTCATAGCCGAATGAGAAACGTCTGCTCTAACATTAAGAACGTTTACGAAATACACATGGCCGGTGTTCGTAAAGATAGGGTGTGAACAATGTCAGCGAGCGGCTGGTGAAAACTTAGCGGCAACGACAACTAGTACTTGAAGTTGCCGTCCGCGAGCTCATTTCATAATTCTCCCTCAGATTAATTCTCTTGGACAGACGCCCTCCTTCACCGACTTCTTGAGGCGGCGAAGAAGGAAAAGTTGCGAGAAATTGCGAGCACAGAAGGCGACGACGAACGTATAAGAGAAGCAGACAAGCGACAGGAGCGGTGCCAAACGGCATCGTCGATGGGCCGCAGAGATGGAGCAAACGATGCGTCGCCTGTGTATCGGGCATTCGGAGGGCCCGGACGAAGGCCCTGTTCTGGAGCCCGAGGCTAGACGGCCCGTGGTAGAGGATAAAGAAAATTGCTGTAAGTGCGTGCGCGCGTGACGTGTCCAAATGAAGCGTCGCACTGTCCAGCTGGCCGCGCCAGCGGTCACTTTGCCCGGCGGCCGAGGCGCAGTCGGCATTGTCCCTCCTCACTCCACCTCGCCTTCTCCCACTCCAGCGGTCTCGCGCGGTTGGGACTCGGGGTTCAGGGCGCTGGCGTCACGCGCAAGCAAACGCAGCCACACCAGCCGGCGCCAGTTTGGTTGGCTCGGTGCCGGCGCAATGACAACCACTGCAACGACCTCCTCTCTCTTCCTCCTCCTCTTCTTCCTCCTTCTTTCCTTTTCCCTTTTCACTCTCCCCACTTTTCCTCGCGCTCCACGTCGCCGAAGAGAGCTGGATACAGCGTCAGGGCTCTCCAGTGTTTGTCTCTGCTTCTGACTGAAGGTCTTATTCGTCTGCGTCCTTTTTTCCTTGTTCCTCGTTCCGGTGTCTGGGTGACTCCATTTATTTTGTTCATTTCCCTGTGTTGCTGTAGTTTCCTCGCTTTCAGCGTTTTCCCTTCTTGGGTTCTTTGTCGAGACAGAGAGAGGCACTTGTGTCTGCACGCCGGTTTCCCGAGATCGTCTCGAGGGCTTCCCAGAAATCGGTATTTCTTTTTCTTACTTATAGCTTTGTCTCTGGTATTATTGCTCCTTTCTATCGGTTTCTCTAGAGTGCTGGCTTGTAACCTTGCTTGAGCAACTCCCTCCCCTCTGACTCTCGGGCTGGAGCATCTATTCGATTCGGATGGTCCCGTGTCTCGGGCACTTCCGGTTCCGCGATGCTTAGCGTCTGCGGTTGCTTTGTTTATTCTTTCATTCCGTTTGTGGAGATGATATGACTGGTCTTTTTGTTGTCTACATTTTCCCGCTTGTGCTTCCTTATAACGCAGTTTAGTTCATTGCTGGTTTCTTCTCTTTTGCCAGTCTTCGCTTAATTGCTGAACTAACGAGACATGAAGTTATTAGATGTTTTCTGGAGATAAGGACTTATTCACGTTTCTAACGGTATCACTAATGGTCCCGCTTATTTGTTTGCTGCTTCCCATATTCTCATTCCTCAGCAGGTGATAACATTGTCACCCATATCGCATTAGCAACTGCACGCTCACCACATGCGTGTCGGCAGGTGACCAATGTATTTGATCGTCTCATGGCTCCGCGACCTTTATTTGTTTGACGGGCCTCTACGTGCACAAACTATACATAACTCACCCTTTCGGTAACGGCACTATCAGGTGTCGAGACTTTCGCAGGATGCAGCTGGTGACGATGCAAAAAAAAATGTTTTAAAAAGTTTGTGCAGATATAATCATAGCTCTCTTCTCCGCAAATAGTGCGATAATTCGATTAAGAAATGAAAATCGTGAACTTGTTAAGCACTGCATGCGGCATTTTCAGGTAACGTCTTAATGGATCTTCTGGGGAGTTGAATTTTATGCGGACTTGGGAGGCGCAGTTCATGACACAATTGCTATCCACACACAGCACAAACACTTCCTAAAGGACGGATAGACTCAGGCCCTCATATCCTGTGCGGGTGTGAGATACACATCTCTTTCTTTCTTTCTTTCCTCCTTTCTTTCTTTCTTTCTTTCTTTCTTTCTTTCTTTCTTTACTTATTACTAAGAGCATCATGCCCGAATAATCCTGCGGTTTCAGAACTACCCCAAATTAATTATTCATATATTGCCCTGATGATTAACTCCTTTCAGTGCTAAACTTATTTCACGATATCACACTTGCCTCGTACGAATCTAGACTCGATGGTTTTCTAAGATTTTTTTTTCTTATTACAAGAGATCTTTCGTTGTTCCTAACAAGCGCCATCCGGATGTGAATCGAGGGTGTTGAGCAAGACGCAGAATGTGCTAGAGCCGTCTCAAGTGTATTTAGAAAGCAGCGGCGCTTGTTGCTGAGCAATTCAAAGATTTTTTTCCAGCATCCGTGCTGTTGCGGTGCGGGTATTCTAATGTGGAACCCGTCCTAGGAACCCTGTCGGGTGAATGTGTACTTTATATTTACGCCCACTGTAGTTTCAGTGGTGTCTGCAGACTTACATCTCGAACGAGATATGCTTGAAATTACTCGAGCGAAGCTTGTATTGGTTCACCTGCGCACTACTTGTACGGTTGTACGGTTGTGGAATCTGTCGGCGGACACACACACACACACACACACACACACACACACACACACACACACACACACACACACACACACGCGCGCGCGCGCGCGCGCAACTCGGCGCCAGCCAACCAGCATCCACGATCCACTTTTGAGGATTACTAGTGACGACATCAATGGCCATATTCGCCCACAGAGGACTAGGCGCCGTCCACACCGACTCATCTTCTGCCTCGTCTGCCTCGGCCACTACCCTTCAGTAGCACAACGACCACTTTAAGACAAATACACTAATACGCTACATTAACACTACCTACTATCTAACCTTAACGTAATTCACATTATACCCTAACATATTCTTGATCTCTAGCTAAACACTTCATACTAATGCACAACATTAATATTTGGGGCACGTAAATGCCTAATTATGACCGAACATTTACTTTTTGCAGCTAAACATTTCCCATTTTCGCTCTTTTGACTGCGTTTAGTTAGCTAGGCCTAATTTTTTTTGACGTTATCTCTAAAAGGAACCTTGGGAAGCATTTCCCCTATTCATTTATTTTTACTTGGCTTAAGCCCGTTGTACCTCACGGTGGTAAGGGCTACCCCGCATTATTTCCCTTTTCTTTTTGTTTCTGGGGAACAAACTAGCACACACACACAAAGAAAGAAAAAAAGAAAACATCGTCGTCGGGAGAACAGCGCACGGACACTTCATTCTTCGGTTTGCTGAAAATTACATGACAAATCAGACTACGATTGCTCGTTATGCTGCTGACTCACACCGCAGACCGCCGGCTTGTGAGGTCAAGTACACAAACGAACCAGCCACATTCGGATCACCATGGGCTCGCTTTCGAGCGGGTTTTTAGATGCGGAGCAGCTCTTTGACTGGCCTGTGTAACGCTGTCCGTCCGTGCGTCCGTGTCGAATGCGCCGCAACGCGCTCCCCTCGCCACATCTGTTGGAGCGGTGCCAAGTAGGTCACGCCGCAGTTGCGCGTTGACGTCCCGCTCCCCTCGCAGTGCGCGCTGACGTCACTCTCTCCCTCGCCTGCCGCGCGCTCGCCGCAGCGCCCGCAGCTGCCGCCTCGTCCGTTCGCCCGCAACACCTGCCGCAACCGCCGCTCGCTCCGCTACCGCGACCGCCGCTCGCTACACCGCCGACTCGTCGGTTCACGCGCAAAAAATTAACACCATCTTCCCAAAGGGAACCCTGATGGGATGCGAAGCACCCGCGTTAGCGCCGTTCAACCCGTGACGCCACCAGTGCGCAACGCTGCTGCTTCGCATCCCATCAGGGTTCCCTTCGGGGAGATGGTGTTAATTTTTTATGCAGACGAAGGCGTAGACGCAGGGCAAGGTGAGCGCCCGTAACACTTGCACGCTCCTCAGTGCACTCTCTCCAAGGAAGGTGTGAACTCGTAGCTGAGACATTTGGATACCTCGGATTTTCTACATAAGAAGGCATGGAAGAGATAATGGAAGACACCACGAAAGAACTAGATTGATTGATTTCTGGGGTTTACGTCCCTAACCCACCTACGATTATAACAGACGCCGTAGTCAAGGGCTCCGCAAATTTCGATCACCTTTGGGTTCCTCAACGCGTGCTGACATCGTACACCTCCATCGAAATGCAGCCGCCAGGGCCGGGATTCGAACCCGCGACCCTCGGATCAACAGCCGCGTGCCATAGCCACTAGACTTTCGTGGCAGGGCTACTAACTAACTAACTAACTAACTAACTAACTAACTAACTAACTAACTAACTAACTAACTAACTAACTAACTAACTAACTAACTAACTAACTAACTAAATAAATAAATAAATAAGCAAAAAGGCACTCACATTCCAACCTTCACTTGCCCCTATTTTCCCCTATAAGAAAAGGCCCTTTAATTGGTTGTTTGTCACATTGCTTGCGTATTCTCCCTCCAGGAGCGTCATACAAGTTGGAATGTGCCTTTACCTTTCGAGATGCAAATGCCATGTCAAAACTAAATCTTTCTTATACGGCTTGAGCCTTTTCAGAAGCGCTCAACGCGGTTCATGCTACTTACCATTAATGTGGCGTGCTCGTCAGTTGCATAACCGCTCGCAATAATAACAATATGGTGCGGCTTGTGTGGGCGCGCGTGCGCGGAAAGCTTCAAAGCCTGCACGCCAAATTTTATCGACGTGCTCTTGAACTGCGCAAGGTTCCGGGTCTACACCAGTGAGTCCAGAGTTCGATGAGAGCTTAACTGCATTACCATCCCAGCTACGACTAATTTTCCCTGAGTTACCACACGTCACACGTGGGGAATTATTGAACGGCGGAGCTCTTTAAGCCGGCTGTTCGCTCCTACGTGCGAGCCGAAAATTGTCGTTACGAAATAAGCACGCGTGCATTTCTCCTATGAAATGCACGGCAGCTATACATAAAGGCAGGTACCTAGCATAGCACAGCATAGCATAGCATAGCATAGATTGCCATAGCAAAACAAGGGGGTGGGATAGGGAAGCTAGGTTGGGGAGAAGGGCACAGAGTAAAGCATAGCGTAGCCTTGTTATAGCAAGGCTACGCTATACGCTTGGCT
This sequence comes from Hyalomma asiaticum, assembly GCA_013339685.2. Lineage (NCBI taxonomy): Eukaryota > Metazoa > Arthropoda > Arachnida > Ixodida > Ixodidae > Hyalomma > Hyalomma asiaticum. Next base: position 58,462,391 of record CM023491.1, read on the forward strand.
ACGCTTGGTTTAGCAAGGCCCGGAAAAGGAAAGTGAAAGTGCAGAGGAGGAGAAAGGGTGAAGCATGGCATTGCCTTCTTTTTTTTATTGATATGATATTAGGAGATGTTGGCGCACAAATAAGGCGCCGGCTACTCCTTGGCTCCTGGGTTGGTGTATTCAACATGCACGGTTGCCAAGCAGTATGCGAAGCAATCCGGCATAATCACAATAACAGTAGTTCCGCCTGAACAGTAATGAAGAAACACTCTCACGAGGTATACGTATATAAGTTCAAGTACATGGCAGTTCTTTCGAGCAAAAGTCTCTAATAAATAAATAAGAATGTCACTGGCAGAAAAACGTCCATAGTCAGTCAGAGGCACGTGGTCGTGTAAAAGAATCACCAGACATTGTATAACATAACAATACAGTGCACTGTTAAATAATCATAGAAATCACGAATAGGCGAAATAGATGAAAAGTATAACAACAGGGTGGGAAAGGAGGAGGTAAGAGGGCGCAGGGATGTACTGTATAGTACACAAAGGGGTGAGAAAGAGAGGTGAAGGTAAAGAAGTACGACGTGGTGGTGAAGAAGGAAAGGAGGCGTAGGACGTCACAACCGGACACTGCCCGCCAAGACGATATTAGCCTAGGCACCTGAACAAAATGACATATCATGACGTCACCGCTAGTTCACGTGACATCTTCCTACCAAAACCACGTAACACGTACTCACGTCATAAAGCACGTGACTTAGGCGAGCTTTTAGAAGCAGTAAGATGCTAGGTCGGTCGCAGACTTTGCTCTTCGTCCAGTCTTGGGCGACTAGTGCAAGCTGCCCACAATTTTATATGTACCGAATGAAGTGAGGCGTGGCACAGCATTATTAACCTCTTTGCGTTAATATGATTAATATTATTGATTTAATATGATTATTTAGGTGATGGGGACACGCGATTCATGACATTTTCCCGCTTAGTTTCAAGATTCCTGCGCAAAACACAATGTAATAAACACGGCGCAGTTTGTCAGCATAGCAGCATGACTGCATCAGGTAATACTAAATTATGTGGTCGTTCTCTCGAACGCTGTTGGTGTGCTTTACCTGATAACAGGATTTTTAATTACAGTCTAATAGGGTTAGACTAATGTCTTGCATAATTATTCTTGAAGATAGGGATACTTTTTCTAGTACGATGTGCACCGTTCCTGTAGTCTGTTACAAGCAGTAGCCAACACAACTTTTATTTAGCGTGCAATTTTCGTTTTGTAGAAACATTGTAGAACTGAAAAAATCCCGAACGCTCAGCTGCATATTCTTCTGGGAGACGTCCACATGGAGTGCGCAGAATGGTACATTTATATACGTATAACGCTCGCGAGTTCATGGTTAATATATAAAGACTTTTGTTTCTATTGCATTTCCGCGAACTGGACGCCTTCCGTCAAGTAAGAAAGAGGGAATTTTATCACTACCGTAAGTAAAAAAAAAAAATGAAATAAGAGATGAATAATTTCCATAAGATATGAATAAGACAGAATAAGATAGAATAGAAACAAGATATGAATATGTTTCATAAGATATGAATAATAAGATATGAATATGAATAAATAAGATATGAATCACAATCATCGGACGCAATGTTTATTTGAGCTCGTTGGCTCGAACAAGGCCATTACTATGGCATTACATTATTTCTTCACAACAGTACATCGTACCAGCACTTCGCAGGGAATTGTAGACGCTTGTACATTTCGTGTCACCGAGCTCAGAGATTGGGCGAGAGTGTTCACCGGCTTCCCTTCTCCGGATGTGTTATACATGTACGCCGCTCCACGCAGACGATGAATGCGTGAGAACAATAAAAAAGACGTCTCCCGTCCGCGCCAGACGACAATAAACGTGAGTACAATGTATCGAGCTGAAAGTACCGGAACGGCGGGGCAGTTTGTCCAGACGAGACGGCGCAAGTGCTTGAAGGCCATTGAGGACTGCATTGAGGTCGAGATAGCTTGCTTGGATCGTGCTCAAAGATACTGGCGTTTCACGCCTAGCGAACAAACACCAAAAGAACAGAAACTAGGCTCGCCAAAGAAAACAAATTTTTTTAGAGGTTTTACTCGTCGGTACATCGCAATTTTTTTTCGTTATAGAGGCTTGCAGCTACAGAATGCACACATTGGATGGAGAACCGTCTTTAATAAAAACAGCTTGAAGAAGTAATGCGATAAATGGAAGTTCGAATAAACTGAGGAGTGCATGCTTACATTCTTGTTTAGCTTGGTGAGTCTCTCAAGGAACGAAACATTTCCCTTACAAGTACTTCGCCACCTAATCTACCCTCGCGGATGAAACGTCCTTGTTTGTATACGCAAACACGAGCATGCCTGTTAAAACTCATATGCGCGGTTCTTTTAATACGCTTAAGTGCAAAGCCGTTATCACTTTACTGCAACACGCGCGCTTGTTGTTTGCGGCGAGCGCCGTTATCACTCTCTGTTACGCGCAGCGCAGGCCGCGTTTATCCTGAATGTCGCTTCGGGAACCGTGTCGACCGTTCTTGAGACATGCCTGACGCGCACATTTGAGTGTCTTCTAGAATTTCAGAGATAATGCGAGAACGCGTTATGACGTGTGTATGAAAAGCCGGCGCATTTTGCCGCTTGTCAGTCCTTCCGTCGACCGACGACTGTTGACGCCGCTATTGCTGTGCATTGTCATCGGCTTTGTTTTTCTGGGCACACGTTTGCCCAATAAACAGTTCGCCTGACGTCGTCTTGGGTTCTGCGTACTTTAGCTTAAGTGCTGCGTGCACCACGACACCGTGACAATAGCGTTGTTGGCGTCCAGCGGAGATTTTTCCAATTTTGTCGTTATATTACTCATACGTAAATTATTTATGTGTTCTAACACTCCCAAATGTAAAATAAACGTGAGGGGTTGCAGAAAAGGGGGCGGAGAAAAGTATACGAGTGCACGTATATATTTTATAACCTTTCCGCATTACAATGTGTCAACGACAAAAGCATGCAGGGTTACCTTAGCATTGAGGCGACGAATGAAGGATGATATATGTACGTGGATGCGGACGCAGAATCAAAACCGATGAAGGTCAAACATTTTATCGGGCGAACCTGTGCACGGGAAGAGGAGTGTGACTCTCACTGTATGACATGAATAGTGAGCGCAATCTTCGGTCGTCGACAAAACTGGCTACCGGCAAAATGCGTCTGTCATCTTTATTACGCGCGTTAAAGCGCATTCTAGTGCCAACGCTGATGCTCGTGTAGTGTCTGGAATCTACTGAACTCTACCCATCGCGCATGAAAAGTGAGCAGCATATTCGGAAACATTTGACAAGCTTCACGTTTGCCGAGGCGCGGCAATCACTCAAAGATTAGACAAGAGATACGTTAGTTAGAACGGGAGAGAGAATGAAACAACGCGTCGCACTATTCGTCGATCTTCAAAGATAGGGTCTAAGATCACAGACAGAAAAGGAAGACGAGCACCAAGATTTTGCGCTATTTATGTAAGCACGATATATTACTGTAGCCACAAAATAATGATCGAAGCGCTTCATTTCACTGGCGTAGAAAAATTCTTCCGGCAGAACTTGCAAAAGTGCACACAAAAGAGAGAAGAACCATGAGTAGCCCACATTATAACGATGAACAGATGGCTAAAAACGATGTATAACAGGGAATGTTGCTGGAGCCAACGTTTCCACAAGTGGACTTGTCTTCGTCAGGACGGTTGCCGTCCTGACCAAGACGAGTCCACTTGTCGAAACGTTGGCTCCTGCGAAATTCCCTGTTCTACATCGTATTTTGCGATCTGTTCATCGATTCAAGCATCCATCTTGCCCTGGGCTTTTCTGCTAGTCAACGTTATATCACGGAATTTAAAACTGAGAATGTTCAGCTGAAGCTCGAGGTGTTAGTGGGAGTAGTTATGAACGTGTCGCAAAGTGCACCGGTATCAAGATGCACTGGTGCATTGTCAGCTTGGTTCTCCCAAGGAAGGTTTCACGTAAAGCGCCTCTTTGACTCAATTTTGAACGCGCTGATTCCTCTTTCACTAGCGTGGAAACCATTCCTATGTGTATTTTTAATTAAACGAATGCTGCGGATCATGGTTGTGCATATATATTTAGCCTGAAATAGGCGTGAGCGTCCTTTGCGGTGTCTAACGTTGACGTCCATGACCCAGTTCCACAAGTGCTATAGTAGCGCATTTGGTTTTGGTCGGCCGGTTGAATCGAATGACAGAAAAACAGAGGAAGTTTTCCGCATTTGTTGTTTGTTGTTTTGTGGGGTTTTACGTCCCAAAACCAGTTCTGATTATGAGAGACGCCGTAGTGGAGGGCTCCGGAAATTTCGACCACCTGGGGTTCTTTAACGTGCACTGACATCGTACAGCACACGGGCCTCAACATTTCGCCTCCATCGAAATGCAGCCGCCGCGGCCGGGATTCGATCCCGCGACCCTCGGATCAGCAGCCGAGTACCTTAGCCACTAGACCACCGTGGCGGGGCAGTTTTCCGCATTTCTGTAGCCCAAAATAGACTGGCATTTTCAAGAAAAAATCCACGCATGTCCACGGAGTGAATGATGATGAGTGGGCGAAGCTCCGGAGGTTCATCGTAGATCGTGCCCAGTTCTGGTATAATTTAATTAACGCGCACGCTACGAATCCTTATGGTTCAACTACGCACAAGTGAAATCTCCCACCGGCTCTTCGTTGCAAGTCAAGTTCCAGTGCCTATATATATATATATATATATGTATATATATATATATATATATATATATATATATATATATATATATATATATCCTTTTCCTGATGAAGGCCGGACCACCGGCCGAAACGTTGAAAGTAAAAAGTTCTTGCACGTTCGTCCGTTTCTTCACTGCTGATATTCGTCTGGATCCGCAGACACATTTACTGGATTTTATATATATATATATGGGTGGTCGGTGAACGGTTCTCCAGCGCGAGCCGTCGGTATTTTTCAATCAAGAAACTCGCTAGAAGACGCTGCCTGCGTCAACGTTGTCTCTAGCGCGTGAGGGCGCGTTCTCCTTCTTGGCGAGCTGGTAGAGCGTTCATCGAAGAAAGAGCGTTTCCATAGTCAACGCGCGCCTTTCGCTCTCTTTCTCTCTCTCTTACAAGACAGCAGATGGAAGAGTGAGAGAGCTCGCGCGCCGGGAGGCACGCGCCGAGGGCGAGCGCGAGCGTGGCTACGACGCGACAACGAAACAGCGAGCGCCGCAGCGCCATCTATTGATCAATTCACGTACTAGCTAAGCAGCACAGCAGCGCCATCTCGTGATCATTCTGAGATCATTCAAGAGCGAGGACATTCAAGAGCGAGCACGAGACCAAGCGGTCTCGTGCGCCATGCGCTCCCATACTACACGTTCCCACACGTCTGAATGAAGCGAGCACCGCAGCGCCATCACGCCATCTAGTGAGCACTTCACGAACGAGGGACAACAACAAAGGATGGAACGACACGTGGCGTAAGGAGCGTCGCCCCTAATAGAAAAAATATTATATAATTGAACTTGAATTGATGGCGCATTTGCGCCATCAATTCAAGTTCAGCTATGCACCAACTAGCCCGACAGCAAACGTTATTATTTATATAATGTTTATTACGCAATTTATTCTGGTTGGTTCTTTTAACCTGTGCCTTAGTTTGATCTTCATGTTCGAACGCGCGGCAAAATATTGGAAATAATAATAACGCTCCAATTTTGAGCTAACTTGCATTAGAAATGTGGCGGTGGTATTGATGACTGCCTGGCAATCCTGAAGTAGGTGCTCATATTCGAATTGTCGCTTGTGATTACACGTCTAATTTACTCATTACGGCTCATTTATTTTTATATAGCGGACGTGTTTCACTGATTGATTTGATTTCTGGGGTGTTACGTTCTAAAACCATCTGTGATTATGAGAGACTCCGTAGTGGAGTGCTCCGAAAATTTCGACCGCCTGGGGTTCTTTAACGTGCACTGACATTACCGGGCGTTTGAGCGAACGCTCTCATGAATTCCTAAAACTCGGTTAATCGAGAAAAACAGATAACCTTTTCAGAAAAAAGTCACAGTTTCGCCGCAAGGGTGAAGGAATGAATGCGATAGCAAGAAACTATAATGCTCGTGCATGACATTGCGAACACGCGTTTGCTTCAATCGACGTCGTGCTATAGCTGCTAATTGGGATTCGCTAATTAAAAAGGCGCTGACTATATGGCGGGTTTAGTTTAAGAGATCTGGTGGTGCAGGGTTATCGAAGAGCCGACGCTAACCGCTCAGCAGTTCTGTGAATATTTATTTTGTAACTGCGCTGAACAGGAACTTACCACCGGCACTACTTGTGTGGGTATATATATCCCATCGTCGGTGCACGGTGGCGCGAGCTGAGTGGACTGGTAGTAAAGAAATAACCAAAGTTTCGCCGCAAGGGCGAAGCAATGAATGCGATAGCAAGAAACTGTAATGCTATACGAAATGAGGCTCGCAGCTTCAGGAGCAATATTAATTGTAGCAAACATGCACTTGCTAAGTGAGCGCCTCCGGTGGGCAGCGAGTGCTGGTACGAAGGGCTTCCTACGTTGTGTGTCACAAAGCTGCACATACAAAGCTAGGGGAGGCCGCTAAATGAACAAACAGAAGATGAGCGCGGACTATCAAGTGAAGCACGCACGAAACGAACGCACAGATATACACCGAAGGAGCGCGAATAAGCTGTCACAATGGATACTCTCAGTGTGAACAGCTCTCCTGTTGCAAAGGCTGCCCGTTGCGCTCCTCGCGCCATCTCGCTGGTATTGAAGAAACGATTTAAGCGCCTGCGGTCTCTGAGTCCTGCCAGCCGTAAAGGATGTGTATATAAGGCTCGCCGTTAGCTCCTTGACGCGTCTGCTCTTTGTGGCATAGTGGTTAGCGCCACGCGCTGCGGAGTGAGAGGTTCCTGGTTCGATTCGGCGGGTCGGACGCATTTATCCGAATTATTTTTCTTTGGGACTTTTATATGTATATACATCCTTATACATATACGGTTCATGACGGCGGCGACGGGGACGGCAAAAACCAGCCGAGAGTGTCCATATAATTGCTATCGCAATAAAAACACCTTTAGCAGCGGTGGGCTTCACGAAGTGTGAAGGACGTGTTAATTGATTATCCGGTTAAGTAAAATTTACTAACTAAGCTTATAATCAGGGTAATTTGGACGACATTGATGGTGGCGTACTTCAGCCACCGAGAAGACTACATCACACCAATTTTTAAATAAAGGAGATTCGTTGCCCTAAGTCCTGCGGCACGGACGTTACCAAAGCAAAATTGAGCGCATAGATCGCGACGGAAGTGTCGATACGTACACTCCAATTGCAGTGCACACTGATAACACGTGCAGACTGCGACAGCGAAGTCGACATGTGCGATATTTTACTCATATACCAAGAATGTCCCGACGAGCAGCAAAAGCCGCAGCCAGCCTTACCTTCTGCTTATGTGTTGATTGTAATAAAATAGCTGACTACGGCAAAGTGCGCATCCCAGGTTTTGAGGGAGCGCTTACACTTCCAATCAGCCCACGAAGTCATTTGAGCACGTTGCCTGCAGGTGGAACTATACAGAGCACTTTTCCTCGGTTTCTTGAGATATAGCCTGCCCGTACTTTCCAACACTTGTAAGACAAATCTTCGCACTCTTCAGGCCACACAAGCTCAGGCACTGAGAACTTGCCTTGGTTTGCCGAGGAGTACATTATCAGAGGCAACTATAGCGATTGCTCGGGACCAACCAATACAAACGCACGTTGCGGTGGAAGTATTGAGAACCCACATCAGGCATTTCGCCCGTGCCTGCTGTCATCACCTCGCAACATTACCGTCAGACAAGCGGAACGCGTCATTCGGCAAAATGGTCTCCAGGTACTCTGCCAAACTTCCGGTAGGCTTCACCGCCGCCGCCAAACCATTGATTCCCCCTTGGTGTCTCATTCAACCTACAGTACACCTTGGTGTGCCAGGAATCAGAAAAAAAGCTGAGCTGTCATCAGTTGCTCTGCAACAATTATCCCTACTTCTTCTACACGAGAGGTATGCCGACAAAGTGCATATTTATACGGATGGGTCTTCGAACCTCCAGTGTTCGTCCGGAGCGGTGGTTGTACCAGCGAAAGCTTCCACCATCAGTTTTAAGACCGACCACCCGACGACATCGACAGCTGCGGAACTTGCTGCTCTGCGTGCTGCCCTTTGTGTAGTAAATGAGGAACCACCCCGACAATGGTCAATCTTTAGCGACTCAAAGGCGGCCTTACAGTCCTTGCTGGCAGCCCTGCGGCGCGGACCATACGAGCAACTGGTGTTGGAGATCAGATCTCTTCTCCATGCATCACATGAGAAGGGACACCACGTGACGTTTCAGTGGCTCCCCAGTCACTGCGGCGTCATTGGAAATGAATATGCTGACAAGGCCGCCAAGTCCGCACTTGAAGGCACAAAAGTTGAGCCCATACCTCTCTCAAGGTCCGACGCTGCCAGGCAACTTCAAGCGATTGCACAGGAGATTACGCTGTCGGTGTGGAGTGCCTCAAGCAGTCAAACAACTCAGAACAGTCGACAACACCACCTTCCGTCTTTGCGACATTTTCGATTGCCACCAAAACTCCGCCGAGCAGAGGCCACCCTGCTTTATCGTTTGTGGTTAAGAGTGGCTTTTACGAACTCTTATTCTTTTATGATCGGAATGGCCGACAGCCCTCTTTGTGACACCTGTCGACGTGAAGAGACGCTTCAACACATCATATGCGACTGTCCTCGCTATGACACACAGAGGCAAACATTGGCGTCCACTCTTGCTCCCCTTGGCCTGCGACGGATGTCGGTTGATGCCATTCTGCAGTGTCGGCCACACAAGACATTGCAACTAAAGGTGACAAAGGCGCTGCTGCAGTTTTTAAAGACGACGGACTTGCACAAACGACTTTAACAGCGATGTGTGATGTCACGTACCATGCAGGTGCCACTGACTCTGACAATGTGCTATATGTGCACCCTCTCTCTCTCTCTCTCTCTTCCTCTTTCCTTTCACCTTTCAATCTCCCCCGTCCCCTTCCCCTCGTGCAGGGTAGCATACCGGTTGTCCTACACTGGTTAACCTCCCTGCCTTTCCCTCTCTATTTTTTCCTTCCTTCCTTGCCTGCAGGCATGTAGTGCTCGTGTGACCTCCAGTGGTCTTTTTGCGCAGTTTTGGTTTCGTGCGGAGGTTGGTTGGTTGGTTGGTCCTCGGATACCTTGGCGCGACCCACTCTGGGGGATCGGCCATGAACCGAAAAAGAGATGTGTGTGGGAAAGGACTACTAATAAAAATACAAAAAAAATTCCAATACAAGATCGATAATAAAATTTAGGTTAAAATAATGGTTTTCTGCGATGACTGAAGGTATATAATTCTTAAAAAGAGAAGCGAGCGCTATGGAGATTGGTTCCCACGTACTGTGATCAAGATTAAAAGATAAAAAACAAAAAGCTGAGCTAATCAACATTGAATTCCTCTTGTCTCACGAAGAAAATCGCACACGGCCTTGCAAACGTTCCTCTGACTATCTCAGAACAGTCGCACCAAGAGAGAGAGGACTACCGCAAGAGATACATTTAAACCCATGTTTCGTAAGGGACACAAGACTGTGGCAGGTCGCAGGGCTCCGAAGAATGACTTTTTCTTCGCTTTAAAGGGCCACTCCGGCGGTTTTTTTCACCATGTTCTGATATCGATGTTCCTCAGCGGTACTGAAAGCGCTGTATCAAACACGGTGGTTCAGTTTGCTCGGGAATGTGCCAGTAATTTTAAACAACCGACTGAAAGGAGTGTTCAAAGCGAAACCGAAACGGGCAGAGGCTTCGTGCAGCGTATGCGATGACGTCACAGCCTCCCCACCATCAGAAACATGGAGCTGGTGAAAGAAAAAAAGACAGTGGCGAGGTCATCCGACAATGTATTGAGGTATTGCAGCTTTTCTGAACTTGAGAGCAACGATTTGAGGGCTGAAGTATAGCCGTGTTGCTCTTGAAGGCGCGCAGGCTCGGGTGGGCAGCGCTTCTGGCGGCGACGTCAAGAACGCAAGGTGGCCCACAGGGGAATCAGCTAAACATTTTTAAAAATCACTGCCGGAAAAACTAACTGACTTACAACCGCCCGGTTTGGCATATATTATTACTGTACCGAGGAGAATGCATATTAAGAATTTAATGAAGATCAGTGGACACTGATCTCGATTTTGACTGTGATTAACAAGTATGAAAAGCTGCTATTTAGAAAGTTCGTTAGACAAGCTTACTTACTTAGCTATGTCATTCGCGTGTTCCTCATAATAACTGACGTTCACCGAAGTTGACACTTTGCCTGTTGGGAGAATCATGTTTTCTTGAAAAACCTTTCTGCACGACAACGGCACGGCTGCCCAGCGCAAATGAACGAAGTCAGAGTAGAGGCCACATCACAGGCACTGACTGCAACTGGGTAAAAGTGAGCCTGCCTCTTGCCCGCATCCGTTCATATACGTTTTGTAAACCTAGCGACGTCGTTTAACCAACTCGCCCAAAATACCGCTCTGTCTGTAGAATTTTTGGAAAGGGCTCGCTGGAACACTCGGTACAGATTTTACGCGATAGAAAGTACGTCTCGACATACCGCCTCTACATCCATCACCATTTCGAGTAGTTAAGGGCGACAAGGCTAATTTGCCAGCAAAACATTACTCGTCATTCTGCTATCGAGAACAGAACAAGTTTCAAGTGTGATCATGGTCATTTAATTTCCGAATTCAAGTGTTTTGTGTTTTCATCTCACGAAGAAAGTGGGCTTTCGTTCTGAAAGTAACAGCAAGATGACATCAATAGTTCGCGTAGCGTACTGCGTTTCCGGGTGCAGAGACTTACTCATGCGCTTTTCCCTACTCCCCTAAGTACACGTACGAATAATGTCTTGCTGCCGACTTTCATTCTGAACGTTGGGAAAAGCTATTAAGACTGTATGGCCCAGGCGTGCCTAAGTCGTTCTTTCAGGGAAATGGCTCTCATATTTCGACGAAGAAACATCGTAAACAGAAATTCTTCTGCATTTTTTTCTTTTACGGCGGCGCGCTAGTTCATGCAAAAAGCTCGTCGTAGTATTGCTGTCCCGTTATCGATTTGAGGAACAGCGGCCGGGCACCTCTGTCGCATTTCGGATCGTGTAGAGGAATGATGGACGCTTACAAAAAAAGCTTCGACAGGGACGGCTTAAACGAGGTTTATATGAGTGATGATGGAGTTTTTGCGAAGATGGATTTGAAAGATAGGACCATCACAGAGCTGCAGTTGCAGAGTTGCAGTTCTTTCAAGTTTTCTGCTGATGAATGGAGGCAGCTTCCTCTTGGGCCAGGGAAATTTACACCACGACTGCTCTGCTATGATGTGCTTGGAAAATATCATGGAGAAACGTTCTTCCGTTCTTTATTTAGTTTCGAAATGTATGTGCCATTACGACAATTCGGGCTTGTATGTGTGGCCGTCTACGCTTAGCTTTAATGCAGTTACTTCCAATGCACAACAAGAGTAACGCTGTCTTCATTTTGTTGCATCAGTCACAACAGAAACGTCGCTTTCTCAAACATTTATTGCGAGTAGATATGACGAGTGTGTTTGCACTGACGCAAGCGTATTTTAATTTCACTGCACACGCAGTTGCGCTCTAAGTGTGCCCCTTTAAGTGCTACGGAATGATCTATTTTAGAGCCAAGCATTTCTCAGGAATAAAAAAAAATGTCCTACAAATCCCACGCACTGTGGGGTGGGTGTCATGTAAAGGAGCCACAATTGCATATGGCGAATCTTGTGCCGTCCAACATGGTATTACGAGTAGGATGAACGTCTTTGTGAAAAGTGCACTCTTAACACGCGCCATCCAGGAAACTTGACGGCATCGTCGCGACTGAACGTTATACCCCTGTCACACGGGAGAACTTAAGTGCACTTTGAGAGAGTGCACTTCGCCGCTAGTGACATTCGCACGCTGTCACACGGGAACGTTTAGTGACACTCGTTGCAAAGCGCACTTGCAGGCGAGTGCGTTCGTCGAACTCACTTCGCGGCGACGGAGTCTGTAGCCTCGGTAGCAGTGGCTTATAAACAAATACGCTTATGCACAACGCGGCGCCCGTAGTATTTTTAAAAATTGTTTTCGTTATTATAAATACCGCTATGCATTAAAACAAATCATATTTCAACAAAATACCTCGCTATTCTCGCCCTTGGGCAGTTTGCGGCCACGTCCTGCTAGGGGAATGCATATTTACAAAGCACACTTCTGTTTCTCGTGTAGCAGCGCGTGAACGTAAGTGCACTCTGCGAGCGTAAGTGCAGTCGCTTAAAGTGCACTTTAGTTGCCTCGTGTGACTGGGGTATTAGCCCCTGATAGGGAGTAACGTTGACACTTGCATCAGTGCGCAGCACAGAAACCTGTTTTGTCGAAGAGAAATGCAGGCTACTGTTCACTGAAGTGAGTATGATACGCTTCGTTAGCTGTTTGACAAGAGCATGCCGAGTGACAGCAGGAGATATGTGTCGTTTATTGCATTGCTGAGATAATGTTTGAGACACATTAGAAGCGCGATTTACGTTACAGAAGCACCGTCATCGCACGGGTGCATTCGGTTTATTTACCATATTCTCCGTTTCGGAGCAGCCGCCGTAACCTAGTGGTAATATGCTCGCTTGGTTGGTCGGGGCCCCATGTTAGATACCCACCTGCCGCTAGGCGGGTCGCCTTAGGTGGTTAGAGCGCGTTCCTGTGTGTTCTTTACAGTTAAATCTCGGTATAATGAACTTCAGGAGGTAGCAACAAATTGCTCGTTGTACTGAAAGGTCGTTATAGTGGAAACCCCGCAATTTTTCATAACTACATTGTTTCCTATTACCAAAGCGTCTTTCCTTTTCAGCGGTCGGTTCTTGAACTCGTTCTCCGCTACACACACACATAAAAAAATTACAATGATTTACAGGGAACTTAAAGTAGTCTGTGATGTTATTATTATTTTTTTTGGACGCGTACACCACGAACATTTCAGTACGAAAGACTCCAACTCATCCGTATTCCTGTGGATCGATACGGCGGCTGCAACGCTTTTCCTCAATAATATGCGAAGTTTCCGCACGATACTTTCCGCACGGTATCCATCATATCTGCGGTCGTTATATCTTCGTCACAGTCTCCTAGTGCTACCGCAGCACATTCATTGTTTGAGACATAGTCTTTCATGGCGCTGTCACCACTTCCTCGATCATCGTGAATTCTTTACACGATGGCCCTTTATTGACCATAAACTAAGGTCCCTGGAAAACAGCTTTAGCGGTTATACACGGAATTTCTTCGCTAAGTGGCACAGTTGTGTTCCTCGGGTGAGATACTATTAAGCTGCACTCCTTCCCCATGTCTATTTCTGACTCTGCAACAATCCCTGCGTGCGAAGTGGTTTCAACAGCAGCGACAAAAAAAGTATTCATTCCTCAGCTTTTTCTTCTGACCCTTCGCAGCATGTAGCGCTTCCTACGCAGCTAGGAACCCGATCGCTATGTCGTCCGCTAGACTCTTGCTACAGTTGCCGCGACGAATTCACTGCAATTTATGAGAATTCTCGCTCATCCGACTACGAGTTAGTTGCACTAAGGCGTCGTTACAATGAGGCGGAAGAAAATGTAGCGATTGTTATTCTGAAACATTTTTGGTATTCTGAAGTACGTAGTAGGGAAATAATTATCCATTGAAACTATCAGCAGTCAGCGCGGGATTTCCAGGAAGTTCGCTAATCTGAAAAGATTGTTCGTTCTACCGAGATCTCACAGTATATCAACCATTTCACTACGATGCTACGATGAACGGCATGCATGTGTTGCTTTTAAGTGTCTTCTAATGATGTGTTAACTGTCTATTTTAGTTGGTCGGACGTGGGTTGGGCAGTGTAAATTACAAACACCTGTGGCGAATGCTCATATACCACTGGCTGAGCGCTACGGTTATGAGCCCCACGGGATTGTCGTGTTGTTAATCGTGATGTACATGACGAGTGTATCATGTTAGTGATGCAAATACCAAGCATACATGTTAGGTCATACATTCGTACCCTACCATCCAAATTTTGGTGTATATGAGATGAACTAGATAGATAGATAGATAGATAGATAGATAGATAGATAGATAGATAGATAGATAGATAGATAGATAGATAGATAGATAGATAGACAGATAGATAGATAGATAGATAGATAGATACGCTCAACAGTCGCTCAAGTTCGCCAAGAAATGCTTTGCACTTAAAAACAGCGCACATGCGAAACATGGGATCAGCCAGTGCAGGAAACGGCGGCATGGGAATCGTTGGGAGAGGCTCACGTTCTGCAGTGGGCACAAGTTCGACTGCGCGCGATGGTGAGGTGAAAATAAGCCTGCTGGTGCAGCTGAAAGCATTACTCGCCAAAATACTTTTCGAAGCAGCTGTGGCCAGCACTCGCACGTTTCAGTCATATTGTAATGTGCTCGTGACGATGAAGGCATGCTGGCGAGACGACATGCTAACACGATGCGCGGCTGAACGATTTCTCCTTTGGGCCACAGTATATTTTATAGTAACTTTCTTCAGGATACTTTCACGAGGTTTTCTGAAACATGTATAAATCGAAGTTTTGTTAATTGCGTTCGTCATGCTGTGTAGGAATCTCATCTACCTTTGTAAAGTTATACATCAGACGCGCTGCTACTTGCCTAAACAATGGTTTGGGAGGAAAACCATGGTTGTGGGCGTAAACTTAAGGACGACTGATTTCTGGGGTTTAACATCCCTAAACCAGATTTGATTATGAGAGACGCCGTAATGGATGGCTCCGTAAATTTTGAGCACCTGGGGTTCTTTAACGTGCACTGACATCGCACAGTACACGGGCCTCAACATTTCGCCTCCACCAAAATGCTGCCGCTGCGGCCTGGATTCGATCCCGCGACCCTCGGATCAGCAGCCGAGTACCATAGCCACTGGAACGCCGCGGCGGGGCAAAACTTACGGACGGTCTTCTTATCACGCACTACGGCACGTTCTTATCTCAGGCGGAATTTCGACGACGTGATACGAATGTGATATGATTGCTATGATAAATAAAAAAAAACGATGCTGAACAATAAGGGAAACGTAGTGCAAGAGGTTTTATCGTTTTCTGGGGTTTGACGTCCGAGAGCCACGATATGATTATTAGAGACGCCGTAGCGGAGGGTTCCGGAAATTTAAACCACATGGGGTTCTTTGACGTGTGCTGACATAGCAAAGCACACGGGCCTGGTACTTGGCAAGTGTGGACGAAATCACAGTTTCCATAAACATGTGAACCACATTGTGTGTTTGTTTAACTACAAAGAAGATCGGCGTTTTTAGGGCCAATTTTAATAGTTTTTAGTCATGCCTGTATGACATGCGGACTTTCTTTGTTCTGGCATGTGCATACATGCTCCTAGTAAGTCTGCCTTAGCTACTGATACATGTCGACTTAATACATGTCTACTAGTAGACATGTCGACACATGTCTACTTAAAAATAGCGTTTGTATCGTAGTGCTTACATTGTCCATGTTTAGTATGCGCTATTAAGATCATATTGGGCACCAGGAAGCCTAAGGTGCTGTCATGAAGTACAAATGAGTTAAGATAAATTGACTTCTCTGACGGAAATAGCTGAAGATGCTGTATTTTATGCGGTATGGACTGGACATAATCGGGTGGACAGATAGACAGTATATTATCCAGAAGATAAATTGCACTATCGATCTATTGTCTTCTATACTATAGGGCATTACAACAGCTAAGGCACATGCGCAAAGGGGGATGAGTTTCTGACTTCAGAATTTATCCTTATTACATTCTTTGTGGAGCGCAGAAGAAACGAGACAAAACAAAACCTCACTGTCCAACTAAAAGTTATGGAATGTATATTAGCAAAGCATTTCCTAGAGAGTTTGCAGCTCAATATAGTCATGTTCATATGTTCCGCGAATTCACGTACCCAGCGCCGCCAGCTGAGGTAATCGAAGCAAAATAAGATATGCGGATCTCTGTTGAACTGAGTTTAACAATGTAGAGAAAGTTCAGTCAGTTTTATCCTACGTTTGATGCCCACTTTCAAAACGATTTCGTCTCTCCATGCGTTTTTTGTTTTCTGTATTGCAAGAAGAAAACTGGCGAAGTTATTGAAGTTTCTTAATTGTAGTATTGCAGTTGTGGGAGTAAATAGAAAGTAACCGCCGTCGTAGCTCAGCGGCAGAGCATAGGTCGCGTTATCCGAAGGTCGTGGGTTCGGTTCCCACCGAACGCAGGTCTGTATTTTCGTCCTCTGTAATTCCTATGTACTTACTCCACAAATGCAATCCTAGAATTAAGAAACTTCAATAACTTCGCCCGTGCTTTCATAGGATTCACAGTTTGTTGCCTCATTAAGTTGTTTCTAACAAATAAACGAGGCCTTCACCCCTTTCGTTTCGTTAAGACGAGAACTGGAGCCATAAAGTAAAGGCGTCGCATCTGAATTTTCATCTCGAATGATGTGCAACGATGAATGCATAATACATAAACCTGAGAATACTCATGAAACCATAAATGGCCGTTCCAACAATACCAAGTGCGTGGCGACCGAGCGAAGCAAACTTGTTACTTAATCTGTAGAGCTTGTTTGTGATAGTCAAGCGCGGGCAACGGGAACTGCGCATATAGTCGACAAGGCCATTTTCCAATGCGGCCGACGAGCAATGGTCGTTCTCAGAAATTGCGAGGCCCATAATCTCCCGAAAACAAAACAACGCTCCTCGGATCGCCCTAGAAGGGATTAAAATAAGCATCAAATAAAGCGTCCTAGACAAGTCGTACGAGACGCCATTGCATCTAATTGAGGGAGTGTTTTCAAAACGGTTGGGCAGCTATGTAGACAAGGCTGAATTCAGAATGCGCGTAAAAAGCTCTCATTTAGCAGAGACGAACCGTCTTCAAACTAGCTGCTCAAAACAACTCCAATTCGACGCAGCTATACGGCGGGAAATCGTGGTGCATTGTGTCTCGTTGTATGAAGCATACTTTTAGAAGATGCGCTCCTCCTAAAGAGTTCCGGGGAAGAATAGTGGGGGTGCCATTTGGGGCATTGCGCGAGGCAACGCAGCGGTCTTGGGAATGACGGTATTGAGATGTTTATGACCTATATGCAGTAAATAAAGAACTGGTTATGCTCATATATTGCAACCTCACGAGGGAGGTAGGACGTGCAGATAGGCAAAATGATATCGTTCAAAAGTATTGTGCGAAAACAGCTTAATAAATGTATAAAGTATGCCTTTCTAATTTTTCCATGGTTGTTCAGTGTAATACACCCCGGTCAGGACAGCGAAGTTCCATGCGTCACTGCTGACGAGGTTAATAAAGCAATTCAGGGCATGTCCCGCGGGAAAGCAGCTCGAGAAGATGGCATAACCGCCGACTTAATCAAAGATGGAGGGGGTTTCCTATCTAGAAAGCTCGCGACACGATACACACAATGCTTCAAAACATTAAGTGTATCAGTAGGTTCGAAAAATGCGAATATTCTTTTATTAGACAAGAAGGGAGGTGTAAAATACTTGAAGATCAGTGTACTTTCGCCACTATGCAAAATATTCACAAAGGTTATATCAAACAGAATGGGAGCGACACTTGAACTTAATCAACCTAGATAGCAAGCAGGGCTAAGAAAAGGATACTCCACAATGTATGACCTTCATGTGATCGACAAATCCACTGAATACTGTATCGCTTTCACAGACTACGAAAAGGCTTGGTAGAGATACCAGCAGTTCGAGAGTGTATCGTATTTCGGGTGCCGAGCGCTACACGTGTGCCATAAAAGCGCACCGCATAAGTTCAACGTTACTCTAAAAGCTTATCTGTTAACGGCGTAAGACACGCCCCTTGAGAATCCTATTATGTACTCGTGTGCAATAAACCTGTCTATGTTTTCCCCCACTTCCCGGCGCAGCATGCTTGGCTTCCTGGACGCAACGATACAGAGAGGCATTGCACTGCCAAGGAATATGTGATCGTTACGTAAATATAATAGCCAACATCTACAAGGATTCTACAGCCAGCCAACTCCCCCTCAAGATATGTAGGAAAATTCCAATACAGAAAGGTGCCAGACAAGGAGATACAACTTGTTAGATGCTGCATGTATGGAAGGAATCTTCAAAAGACTAGACTGAGACAAAAAAGTGACACGGATTAACGGTGAATATCTCAGGGACTTACGCTTTGCCGACGACATAGTGTCTTGAGCAATGATGGCGACGAACTGCAGAAGATGATTGCAGACTTAAGCCGAGAAAGCACTTCAGTAGGATTAAGGATGGACATGCAGAAAACAAAAAAAAAATTATGTTAGGTGGCACGGCGAAATAAGTGTCTTCACGGTTCAAAACCAGGCATTGGAATTCGTACAAGAATACATATATCTAGGACAGCAACAGACATGGGAGCCCACTGATGTTAAAGAAATCCACCGTGGAATAAGCATGGGTTGGCGCGCATTCGACAGGCATCCCTAACTCATGAACGGATACTTAGCATTATCACTCAAGCGGCAATTACGTAACTACTGCACTTTGCCAGTACTGACATACGTGGCAGAAACTTGAACAGCAAAAAGCTCGAGAGGAAGTTGGGAACCAGACAGAGGGCGATGGGACGAAAAATGATAGGTACTACATTAAGAGATATGACGACAGCCGAGTGGATCAGGGAACAGACGGGGGTCGCCGAAATAATAATCAAAGTTAAGAAGAAAAAAAATGGACATGGGCAGGTCACACGATGAAAAGGCTAGACAACCGATGGACAGTTAGAATGACGGAACGGATACCAAGAGAGAGCAAGCGCAGCCGTGAGCGACACAGAATAAGATGGGGGGACGAAATTAAGAAAGTTGCAGGCATCAAATGGAATCAGCTTGCCCAGGACAGGAAAGGATGGAGAGCATTGGGAGAGGCCTTCGTCCTGCAGGAGTCATAAGATACGCTGATGATGATGATGGTGATTTCTCTTGTAACAGCGTAATAACATATGAATTGATGACGGTTGGCAACCTTCTTTTTCCTTTTAGTCGTTGCAGTGACAGATGAAAATCTGCCACGTTCCACATCACAGAACCACCAAGACCAACAGGCAGCTCTCAAATCTACGTGCTTAGATCAAAGAAGGGAACAAAAGCGCTGACAGCGTTAGTTGCGGGACGCCAAGAAAGCGCGTCAGCAGCACCTCCCTTGCCCTACCTCCGGTCACGTTCGTTTTGGATGACGAAGCATCTCTAGCAGGCCACTGTCTAAGTTATCAGGCAAAAGTAGTTGTAGCCCAAGTGTAGTGCGTGATTCCTGGGAGGAAGAAACTAGGATGTTTGTCTTGTTCGATACGACTGCTGCGAGGAAAGCAGCGAACGGCGAGAAGTGAACAGCCTACATTTGCTACGGCCTCAGAGGCGAGCGACAGCCCAAAGGCAGGCCATGTGGCTGCGTGTGTGGGAGCTCTTGTCTTATTGTTTCCTCACGGGCCACGCCTCGAAATCGTGTCGTACTTTATTGAGATAGAGGGGCCCTAAACGCTGGTATAATGAGAACTGTTACCGTCAATATCACGTGAGGTGCCGATACACCCAATTGCACCACTATGCACCACAGCGCTGCAAACGAGCCTGGTAAGCCCACGGCAATTAAATTTGCGCAAGGACGTTGATGCCACTCACAACACTTGGATGAATTAAAGAAAAATTCGACGCAGGCAGCTTCATCGCTGACGGCTTCGCGTGGTATCGATTCCATCAATGCGTGGGACCTGTCGCGTTCCTTCACTACATGGGCAAACATAAACATGTTATTCGAGCCCATCATAAACTGCAACGTCAGTGCTTATTCCAGGACGCTGAATCGTGTCATCATTAGTTTCCTTCAAAACTGTATTGAGACGGACACTAGTCTTTAGATTAACTTGTGCGCGTACATACGTTGTTATGTTGTTATGTGGGGTTTAACGTCCCAAAACCAGCTCTGATTATGAGAGACGCCGTAGTGGAGGGCTCCGGAAATTTTGACCACCTGGGGTTCTTTAACGCGCACTGACATCGCACAGCACACGGGTCTCAACATTTCGCCCCCATCGAAAGTGCGCGTACATACGTGGTGTAGGAAAGTTATAACCCTAAGAGCCTCTAATTTAAAACATGCCCCAAATTCGCAGTCGTTGAAGTGAGGCTGCCGACTTGAAAACAAATGGTAACATTAATATGCCTTCATTTATGAGCCACAGACGCTGCAAGTCGAAACCTCTGCATCCACGAAAATTCCTGAATATCATTCATGCTGTTGCAAAGTACGTGTGTGCGTAATTTATGTCCACTGCGCGCCCTTAGTAGTACAGAATCTAAGGCATTCCAGAAAAATATCACGTGTTACTGTCACGTTGTGAAAAGTTCTGAAGCTGAGGGCTCTCTCGTGAATGCCTTCAGGTGCGACAACAACCTCATGTTTCATGCATTTTCTTTCGCACATTTCAGTCCGCTGCCTGCTATACCTAGTCAAGTTTATGCTGAAGCACTGGCTCTCACTTTGCATATGATTCGCAACACGCACGAAAGGTTTTCTTTCGTGTACGCTGTCGTAACAGATTGCGGTGCTCTCCGAAAAGAACCGCATTCATTTTTTATTCTAAAACACTCACTACTTCTCCGTGGTTTTAGGTCATGTGCGAGGCTTCTCTAAATTCTTGGAGGCATTTCACCCAAAATGAAAAGGCGCTTTTTTTTTTATTCCAACGTCTTGTGGCAGTCCGAGTTTGTCTTCGCCGCTGGCACACGCCTGGAGAAATTACGTTTCTTATCTCGGGTTGCTCTAACGCTATGTCAGGCTTGAGAAATTGTACGTATGGCGTACAGGAACGGCAAATGTGTACACTAAGTTCCCTTAGGGGCGGTGTTCATGTGGGAATGTAATATCCAGTGCGAATGCTAAGAACAGCGATGCGATACTGCGATCAGCTGCTTACCGAACTTCAGGGCACATCTCAGAACAGCTTTGCTTGGTACGTAATATTCTTTTCAGCAAACCTAACGTTTCTGTTTATTTTTTTGCTTATTTCAGCTTTACTCAGAATGCTCGAACGTCTCTGCATCGGTAATTCCTAGCACCATTTTTCAATCGTGTCAGTGAGTGAGGTTCCATTAACATAATACCACTGCGAACATGATACTGATGCGATATGCTAGGTGCATGCGGGATACACAGTATATACGGAAACCGTGGTACGAGATTATCTGGCCTCACATGCAGAATTGCAGCGCCAGCTGGCCTTATTTGCAGGCTGAGGAATCTTAACACGCTACGGCAGCGTTCTTGACTGTTATTACTTCGGAGTTCCGAAAGAAAATAAAGAAGCAGTGTCATCATTTAAATAAAATTAATGGAACTAGAGGGTCCTACTGTGTGCAATTGTGGATCTACGCTGAAAGTTCGGCAGCTTGTAGCAAAAGGTTTGTGATTCAGTAACGGTGCGGATAACGTCTCATTTTGCTATTGCCCGCCAAAACAATTTCCTTCCAACATCAAGTTTGTCAGATGTCCTAGTACGTACTATCTCAGATGCGCTCAAATGTACCGAGATCGGCCTATGCACACACGAATGATATATATAGCATACGTACACAACTACACAGCTGCCACGACTGTTTTAGTGGGTGACTCTACCTGTGCCACGATAGTATTTACCAGGAAACGCACGTGGCGAGCGTATCAGGCAAATACGGTACGCGCTGTCAGACTGCACTGCCGCAGGATCGACCCACACTTTGTGTTTACTACGTACGTGCTTTTCACCGGAATGCTGACAAAATTTTGCCGACGTCGGAAAGGGTGGGGGAGAGGAAGGTGGTGAGGGGGGCATGGCATCGCCCCGCTCCCAAAATTATTGCACCACACTGGTCACCCGCTACACCTATCAACAGCGCGCTCACACGCAGCCGCCTTCTGTGCCTCGTTTTTCTTCCGAACGGCATGAGATTGGAATGCCCTTCTTTGCCATGTCTTGCCTACAAATGACTACCGTATGTTCATGGCTCAAGATTTTTCAGCGTTTCAAGATTAATTTTCTTTTCGTGAAAATTCATCGCTTCCTGCACTTAGTTGTCTTACTGTATTCACGTGTTTTTCTTTATTTCCATTTCTTACTTTTATTATTTTGAAATGTAACTAGAATTACTGCGATTGCTACGTCTTACCCCACCTCTTATTTAACACCCCTGTTTAAAGGGCCGTTAAGGAAAATGAGCTGATTCAGCTGAGCTGTGACTAGCGGGTTCATCAAGCTGGACGAATATTGGAGAAGGAAACAGCCAGTATCATCTAGGCAACAGTCTATGTTGTTATCTGGGGTTTAACGTCCCAAAACCAGCTCTGATTATGAGAGACGCCGTGGTGGAGGGCTCCGGAAATTTTGACCACCCGGGGTTCTTTAACGTGCACTGACATCGCACAGCACACGGGCCTCAACATTTCGCCTCCATCGAAATGCAGCCGCTGCAGCCGGGATTCGATCCCGCGACCCTCGGATCACCAGCCGAGTAACAATCTAAGATGGGACGACTCTTTCTTAGACGGCGATGTCAGATATCGTACCGAGTTATGGTCAATGCGGTACCTTATTCATATGGACTACTTAGCACTTATAAAGGATGTAAATGCGAAAGAGACAGTATCTAAACCTACGGCCTTTTGTCACGAACTATACGCGCGGTGCAAAAGAAAGGGAATTAATTATTCTAAATTAGTCCAAAACGAAATATCTCCTGTTTCGTCCTCAGGGGTCTGGGGATGTAGCTGCTGGATGCATATCGCTAAGTCCTCGCGAAATCACCGTTGATCAATTAGTAAATTTCTCAGATTCGTCCCTATCCACTATGTGTGTTGGAGTGACCACATAAGAAAACTGCTAATTATTTAGCAAAGCTCTCGGTGTGCTAAGTGGTCGTTGCCATGTTCTCCCGGCTAATGCTAGGACTTCATGCTACCCTTTCTGAATTTCTACCCGTACTACACTGAGTCCGTGTGGAGAGACACCACACCTACAAACGTGCATAAACCTACATTTATACAGAAAAGGGAGAAAGGAGCTACGGTCTATTAATAAGGCCCCGTTTATAGAACACGCAGAAACACTTTTCCGCAAGCATAAAATCATACTATTGGAGAAAATTTAAGCCCAAAATTCTTGACGCTGTTGAAAAGCGCTCAGATCGGCACATATGAAGAGTCATTTTGACCAAGCAAGCAGAAAGAAAGCCATAGCGCTGTGTCCTTTTCTGTCCCAACCGCCATATGAAATTTCATTCCCTGTGTTTTTGTTTGTCAGTCCGTCACACAATTCAGCCACCCTGCCAAAGTTTAAGCACTTGCCCAAAGTCCAGCCATCTTGAACTGGTAGCTGCCTTCATACTTGTGAACATTGTCGGTAAAAAAGCAAATATTACGCATAGCTGAGGCGAAACATCAATACGTAAGTATTAAGTGGTATGTTCCTATACTAGAAAATACATAGATACGCAATTCTAAAGACGCTGGTGTTTCTTAGGCTCCGCTAAAAATGCGACGCTATGCACGAAAAAGCCTCTGCCGACGATTTGGTGCGCCCACCTGGCTGTTGCCTAGGGATTCGGCACAAGCTCATGCGTCCTGACGGCGCTGCCAGATGGCGTCCTTATCTCACGCAGCGTAGAACGACCGGCAGAAGACTATCGTCTTTCGACATTTGCAGCGAAGCAGGCATATACGCAGCCATTTTCTTTTCTCTTACAACCTATCTTTGTTATGTCGTGTATGCGAGCGACGAACATAAAAGACATTTACTGACTGACATCAGTGTGCGTGTTGCTTATACGGCCTAAATAGTCGCAAGCTTCCATAGAGTTTCCTACAAAATACCAGAGGGAAATGCGCCGCCTAGTGTCTATGGCAGTTTCAACGAAGGCGGATCAGCCATCATGGAAATGATGGGTATGACATGGGTTTCTCTAGTCTTCCTTCTTCTGCCTTCATACGGCCTTGCGACTTTAAAAAATTGTTCGTTCATGAACAAAGGTTGCATTAAAACGGAATAGTTCTCAATCATGATATACATGTACAGGCACATGCTGCTTATTCGCGGATAGAAACACACCGAACGCTCATAAATCCAGCAATATAATGCGATAATGACAATGTTGCCTCCTCTACTTGTGTTCACATTCAGCAGCGTCCGTAAGAGTTTGAGTTCCAGGTGTAATCGTGTTAGAAGTTAAATACGTTCGCTCTTGTAAGTGGCGTGCTCATGTTTTCGAGTATGTAAAAGGTAGGTGCGTCTTCTAAATATAACGGGCTGTGGCTCGCTTCCTTAGGGACAGTGCAAGTGCTCCACTGTATTTTTAAGAACTGTACGGGTCAAGCCGCTGCAAGAGGCCGTACCATCTGCGTAGTATCGCCCAACGTTTGGTGGTTGGTTTTGTGCAAAAACGTGATGTTAAATGAAGCGACCGCGGCCGTTAAACTGCTTCGGAAACTGTGCCTGAGCCAGGATCGCAGAAAACTTTTTGAGCATCGTCGGCGGGTGCGTCTGCCTATCGTCTAGTCGGCGTCTGCTAGCCACCGTAACTGCGCGCCTGCTTGGTGTGTTTGGTCGGCGTTCAATTGATCAGATAGCTCAAGAGAAATGCTGTAGTGCATGGTATACGAACAGCCTTGTCACAAGGAATGCATGTGTTATGTGAAACCAGCTCTCCGCTGACAGGTTATGTCGCATCTTATGCAAAACAAAAGAAAAAAAACGCAAAGCCGCATCGATAAGTTTCCCGAGACCTCGGCGAAAATATTTATACACTTAAGTCACGCACCACTGCAAATGATACGTTTGGCCGGCAGCAAACCCAAGACGGAAACAAACCGCATGCAATCCCATCATTCTGAACGGGGTTAGTAAATGCGGCAGTCTGATGCTCTCTAGCGAGCAGTAAAGCGTGCACTGCAGCCGCCGCCTTCGTCGCGCACGAGGAGTGTAGTAAACGAAGTGTAGTAGTACTAAAGACTGGCGCTGCCTTTACATCCGCTTAGAAAAAAATGGCAGATCCCACGTGCAGTGGGAATCAAGGAAATGCGAAGCACGCATAAGGAACGTCAAATGGATTTGCATTGTTGTCTCGCTATACCGAGTGTGGTACATATGAAGTTAATGAAACGGCCGTACGAGCATCGTGACTGTGGCATGTAAACCATGCCGCTCATACACGGATGTCATGATTCTAACGTTATGACCTGTCATTTACGTTCGCCATGCAGTCGTGTTATGCCATAGCAATGTTGGTATACACCCCATTAACGAAACGCGTGGCATGCAAATCATGTCGCCCATGACATGCATTTCACGATTTTCATGTTATGACCTGTCATTTATGTTCGCCATGCAGTCATATTGTGGCATACCAATTTTCGTAAACATCCCATTAGCGAAACGGCCAGGAGAGCACAAAATCGTAGGCGGATAGATATATATATATATATATATATAGATAGATAGATAGATAGATAGATAGATAGATAGATAGATAGATAGATAGATAGATAGATACGCTCAAACTCGCCGAAGTTCGCTAAGAAATGCTTCGCATTTAAAAGTGCAAGAAGCAAAGACACACAACCAGAAATGTACGCTACGTTTTATCATATTTATAGACTTACCCTTACGTGTAGAACTGTTACGAAAGAGTAGAATGCGTGTGCGCATCGTAATCAAACGTGTTCTAAATAACACAAGCCAAAGCGCGTGGTTATGAGACAAAGCAATGGCCACAATACGGATATCCTCACAGCGCAATTAGTGTTAAGGATGATTGCCTCCATCTCAAAAATTTACTGGTTGCCTGGTGTGCACATTTGTTCAAAGCATGAAATCGGTGCAAACACAATGCAGACGCATTGACATAAGAAAGTTACCAAGGACGAACAGGTCTTCATGGAGGTTGTGTGATCCAGATGGCCTATTCGCACATATGTCTATTCTGTTTTTCTTCTTCCTTTTCTTTTTAGGGGGGAAGCTCCTTCAGGTTTGGGTCTGTCCGTCCGTTGTAGTAGCGCGTTACCTACTAGGAACGCGCTACTAGGAGGGCGCCTGTGGGAGGCGCGCCCTCCTAGTAGCTCTCTCACTCTTCCATCTGTTGTCTTGTGTGAGAGAGAGAGACAGAGAGCGAAAGGCGTGCGTTGACTATGGAAACGCTCTTTCTTCGATGAACGCGCTACCAGCTCGCAAAGAAGGAGAACGCGCCCTCACCCGCGAGAGACAAGCTTGACGCAGGCAGCGTCTTCTAGCGAGTTTCTTGATTGAAAAATAACGACTGCTTGCGCTGGAGAACCGTTCAACGGCCACCCATATATATATATATATATATATATATATATATATAGGCACTGGATCTCGACTTGCAATGAAGTGCCGGTGAGATTTCCTTGTGGTAGGTGAAGCATAAGGATTCGTAACGTGCGCGTTAACCAAATTAATCCGGAACTCGGCACGATCTACGATGAACCTCCGGAGCTTCGCCCACTCATCATCAATCACTCCGTGGATATGCTGTGAATTTTTTTTATAAAAAGAACTTCACTTGCTAGCCATGGCTTCTCATAATGAGCAGCCTCCAAAACACGATGACTAGGACGTCGCGCGGTGTTGAATAGACATATGTAAAAAGAAGCATGGCTTTTGAGACCAGTTATACGGCTCGGAAAATCAGCAGGGCAAATCGGGTCAAATTGCTAGGGATTATGATAAGGAGACAGCGGCTTAGAATGTGGCAACAAAACTGAAGATCAAACGAGAGAACACCAGCGCCTCACCTCGCCTTTTTTTTTATTGGAAACGCGACTATGAAAAGGCTCTTTCTGAGATGAAAGGAACGCAAGGAACGAGAACGCAAGGATCGCGAACGAGAACGCGCCGTCGCCCGCGAGAGAACGCTGACGCAAGCAGCGTCTGTTAGCGACTTTTTTGATTGAAGAAACCGACTGGTGGCGCTGCACAACCGTTCACCGGCCACCCCATATATATATAGGCACTGGATGTTGAGCTGCGATGTAGAGCCCGTGGGAGATTTCTCTTGTGCGTAGTTGAACCATAAGGATTCGCAGCGTGTGCGTTAACTAAAAGTAATCCGGAACTCGGCACGTTCTACGACTTGGGAGAGCAGGAACCTCATAAAGACCAGGAGCATAAATGACAACGCGTGTGTAAACATACACACGCGTTGCCACTCATTTACATGCATTAGTGGTCAATGCCACGGGTGATTTACTGTAACACTGAATATTCCCCAGCGCATCGCCTACTCGTCATGGTTCACTTCGTGGAGTTACATGAAATTTTTTCGCCTGTGAACGTGTGCTTCTCTGGACTCCATGCCGCCGTGTGGGGCTATGCTCCTTTCCCGATATGCTGGACCGTACCGCGTATTGCGCCATGTGACTCCTGTCACCTACGAAATTGCTCCCGTCTCATCCACGCAGGCCGATCCCAACTAATCTAGAGATGTCGTCGAAGTCTCACGGCTGAGACCTTACCGCTGTACTTTCTACGGCACCTCTTAGCCGCTCCGAGACGGAGCTTCTACCGCCGGGAGTCATGCTATGGGACACACGCGAATACAAGCTGTGTTTCATGGTTGGGCCAGAGAAGAAGGGGACGAAGTGTTGACCCAATGCGGGCTCTTCTTGTGCACGGTTATGGCGGAGCCTGTAAGTACAGTTGCATATAGCCTTGTTTGTGCGTAGAAATGTGAAAATGTTTTAGCGTGGAGCCATCGGTGCACGCGTGTATTGATGTCTCAAGAACTTCAGCTTGGAATAGTCTGCCATTGTATCTGAGGCTTAACATTTCGATTCTAAAGCGCGGTTTTTCAACACAGTGACGGCCTTTCTGCAATATCTAACTCGACGGCAGATGCAGCAGTTCATATTCGTCAACGCGTCTGCGACAGTGACAATGCAATGGTACTACAAATAGCACTAAATAATAATAATAATAATAATAATAATAATAATAATAATAATAATAATAATAATAATAATAATAATAATGCCACGAGTTGCAGAATTTTGCCGATACTGCACATTATACGTGATTTTTAACGCCCCCTTTCTGCTAGTAACTACTGGTTACTATATATGCTCGCCAAATTGGGAGAATGAACCAGAGGGTTGCTAAAGGAGATTGCAACAGCCGCATCTAAAAGCGAGTCGTGATGTAAAAAGTTGCTCTTGCTGCTGCTGTCTCAACGGGAAATTTCAAGGCTGGCGTTAGCACTGTTTGTGTATGGCTTTCACGATGTCATAAAAAACATAAATAAAGAGAAACCAGATGTTGGCAGTTAAAGTACTGGTCCCCTCTGATAAAACATTTCTCCCTATATATATATATATATATATATATATATATTGTTTTTCAGATTTCTACGTTGCACAGAGTTCTCTTTTCCGCTGAGGCCCAGAAAGGGAAAAGTGCAACACGCGGCATGGCAATCGAGCAAAGACATCGCTTTGCCGCGTACAGCTATACTGCCCGTCGATGATTGGTTCGGCAGTTTTACGACACTCCTTGAGAAACATGCCTCGTATGGTTAAAGGGAACAAAAGAACAGAAAATAAACCTCTGGCTGTCGCCTAACAAAGTATTCGTTGCAGTCCTTTCCATGGGCTCTCACTGACACACTTGGCCATTCTCGCACTCACCACTTTTTCTAGCGCAGTTGTCAAAACTTCTTTATCGCGCCAGCTTGATGCAGCCAGTTTTCACTTCACTTGCTCCTCGGCAGTTTCATATACATTAGAACATCACCAGATTTCACCCAAGTGCGAAACGATCATGAGCACACACTCTTTTTCAAAGAATGCTCTATTTTTGTTGGCTAAGATGCCCAGCACTAGCTTCCCATTCTCGCAGCTCCCTTTGCATCTTGCTTTATCATATAGTCGAATATGGCTTAGCAATACTGTCGTCAGCACATGAAGTGACCTCCAGCTAACGTTTGTTTCTTCAGACCTAAAATGATACCCCCATAGAGAAAAGAAGGCTGTTTTAAAATGATCAGGAATATTATACAACACGCCGTCATCAAAGAAAATAAATAAAAGGAATAAGTGAACGTGGAAGAATATGCGTTTGCTGTACTTATCGCTTAAAGATCTAAAGATGTTAACACAAGAAAGATGAATACTGAAAAGGGAATCAGATCAGAACGTCACATACAAACGCACATTACTGAAACCCTAACCAAGCGAAAATGTTTCAAGTATGTCGGTTCCAGCCTATTTCAACTGCCTATTCCCTGTTAATGTTTTAGTATCGGCTGTGAAATATGAGGCGCGCTAAAATTTAAAACAACATTGGTTGACATTTCTTAATAAGAAACGCAATTAGGCAAGCCAGCATCTACTGGCAGCCACACTGCGTAATTTTAAAGATATAACGCAATTACAAACATCACACACACACACACACACACACACACACACACACACACACACACACACACACACACACACACACACACACACACACACACACACACACACACACACACACACACACACAATCATTCATTCATTCATCTATCCATCCATCCGTCCCTCCGTCCATCCATCCATCCATCTACATATTTCATCTAATTAAGCCTGCTGATGATTGCTCGTGTAACTGAGCCGTAAAAGCCTGCACTTGAACCGCGTACTGTAGCTACGTAGCTGCTACTAATACAGGTGCATATATCTAGATAATCTGTCGGCGAACGATGCCGAAGTCCCGATTGCAATGCACTAATTAACCATTGTGTAAGGAATTAGTCGGGAGTTTAACATTCCGCCAAACAAAACGAATCCTCTGACATTGAAGATCAATCGAAATGCTGATAGTCCGGCGCTATAATAGAAACGTCGCAGTGGGTTGTGCTCAGGAAAAGAGTTTAAAAACAGGGCCCAGACGGCAACAACTACGCTATTTCACGAGCGCACGTGCAAGAACGGAAAGCTAAAATAACCCCTTCTCCAGAAAATTTTCTCCTGTACGCCCGCTCCAAATCTAGGAGGCGACAGATTCGACTGGTTCGCGGCGCTGACTTCGCTTGCCGAGATCTCGACGAATTTCCCTCGGGAAGGTCTCCAGAGACACATGTCACAATAGGCACGGTCTCTTTGAAGCGCTTTACTCTATCCGTTTGAAGCTGCTTCAGTCGATAAAGGCAAGTTTTCTGTATTCTTTAGCGTCTCTATCTTGGCACTATACGTAGTCTAGGAAGCAGTTACGTTGGCCGACGTCTAATGCGCGTATCTTCTCTCCCCCCCCCCCCGCCCTTATTTTGGCTTTAAGGAGAAGGAATGTTTCAACCTTAGATGCCAAGTATCGAGATTAGCTTTAGAGCAGGATGTGTCCCTTCCTTTACTGGGTTTTACTTTGCCCGAATAACGGGAACCTCTGACGTGCGCCGCGGTTCTTCAAAGCGTATAGTTCAACTGAGCTGGCAGTGCGGTTGTACCTGATATTTCCGGCAGTTCTTGTTTCTCTTTTTCTTTTGTTTCAGACAGACTTATCCGACCTGACATGCTGATCGTTTTATGCAGCTCTCACTTTTTGGTACGATCGCACCTTAGATCCGAAAAGTAAAGCTTGAAGGTCCTCATTAGACTTTCATATGACTTCTTATCCTTGTCGAGTTATTTATGTACACTTTATTCACATCGCAGTAAAACACGTGTACTGCAAAACAGAGCTGGTTTGCGGAAAGAGGAGTCCGAAAATTCAGTACAAATTTTATCGACTCGTACGGAGCAGAGTTGCGAGCTTAAATGAGAGACGCTGCTCGTTGGATGCGAGCTATTTTGGCATGCGTCAACTGCGCAGCGACGTTTGAAATGATCTGGGTTGTACATATCGGCGACATAGATGGCAAAATATGCTGCCGTATTTCGCGATACCGCGCGCTCGTGTCGAAGGAATTTTAAGCAGAAATGTCGGCCGCAGCTTGGATCGCCATATATGAAGACCAAAGTAGCAAAGCGTACCGTGCCTTCCCTGAACTGCATCCAAATAGCATCGCCATCTCTCGTGTGGGAACGCGCGTTTGAAAAGAAGGAAAATGAAGACGCTGTGGTATACATCTGAACATCTTCACGTTTATGTGATTAGTAAGCAATATTAGTGCGAAGCAGCTCTTTGACTAGCCTGTGTAACGCTGTCCGTCCGTGCGTCCGTGTCGAATGCGCCGCAACGCGCTCCCCTCGCCGAAGGTGTTGGAGCGGTGCCAAGTAGGTCACGCCGCAGTTGCGCGTCGACGTCACGCTCCCCTCGCAGTGCGCGCTGACGTCACTCTCTCCCTCGCCTGCCGCGCGCTCGTCGCAGCGCCCGCAACACCTGCCGCTACCGCCGCTCGCTACACCGCCGACTCGTCGGTTCACGCGCAAAATTAGCACCATCTTCCCAAGGGGAACCCTGATGGGATGCGAAGCACCCGCGTTAGCGCCGTTCAACCCGTGACGCCACCCGTGCGCAACGCTGCTGCTTCGCATCCCATCAGGGTTCCCTTTGGGAAGATGGTGTTAATATTCAGCAAAATTTCTTGTGCGAGCCCCGAAAATCTATCTGTTGCAGCACTTTCCAATACAATTTTTTTAAACTGGTCATCATGGATGCTATACCGGTCTGTTCGACGACAGTAAAAATAAAACACAGGTCTTGTGGTAGAGCTTCACGGGAATGTTCATGCAAGGCACACTCAAGCATCTTCCCAATTTATCATTTGATGTATTCGTAGGTTGGATTAGATTTAATTGATTTCTGGGGTTTTACAGCAGAAAACCACGATGTGATTATGAGAACACGCCGTAGTGGAGGGCTCCGGAAATTTAGACCACCTGTTGTTCTCTGACGCGCATTGTCATGGCAGAGTACACGGATCTCATCATTTCGCCTCCATCGAAATGCGGCCTCCACGGCCGGAATTCGATCCGCGGGCTTCGGATTAGCAGCCGAGTGCCAAAGCTACTTAGCCACTAGGCGGCAGTGGCGGGTCTAGTCGAAATTAGGGTAGTATAAATCTTGTGCATTATTCCAAACGCTCTACACTGCTATATAGATCATGATCATCATCGTCATCATCATCGTCATAACCATCATCGCCGTCATAATCATCATCATCACCACAACAGCCATAGGAATAACAAACAAAAAAGAGCAGAACTTTAAATATATTTGCTCAGCAGAGCGTACCAATCCGTTTCAAGCCGTACACAGTTATTAAGCCCTGTAGCCAAAATTCATCGGCATCGTATGGAACATTTAGATTCAATTGGTTCCGAATTTATTTATAATATACGATTGTTCAATAATCTGCTTATAAGGGCACCTTAAGCATGGCGGCGACAATATTAAAAACGTTTTTGCACCTCAGTATAAATGTAACAAGGTAACGTACAATTGCATGGCGTTGATTTAAGAGGCTTTTTCCCATTTAAGAATTGAACGTGCACCTGTGTAACCCTTATTTATGCAACTGGACGCACAAGCAAACGTACCCTTTCATTTAGGAGTTAACTAGACTTTCAGAAGTTGTTTCCATCCAAAACTTTTGCATGTTTATAGAGTCGTGCACGTCTTAGGACGCCGGATCCGACTGCCCATGTCCACATACTCGCATATTGGCCCTACAGCCACGAATCAACCTTGCCATAGTGCAGTAGCATAAATTCGCCAGAGTCAGATATGGTATTTCAATAAAACGACAGAACTTCCAACAAATTGAGACCACCAGAGCAGAAAGAGCGCCTTGAGGGGCAAGTGTTTGTTTCACTAGTTTCACTAATTTACTCCCGAGTCTACTGCCGCGTTTATGAAGCGTTTTTACACCATAGATAGATAGATAGATAGATAGATAGATAGATAGATAGATAGATAGATAGATAGATAGATAGATAGATAGATAGATAGATATGTTGTTTTGTGCGGTTTAACTTCCCAAAACCAGCTTTGATTATGAGAGATGCCGTAGTGGAGGGCTCCGGAAATTTCGACCACCTGGAGTTCTTTAACGTGCACTGACATCGCACAGCACACGGGCCTCAACATATCGCCTCCATCAAAATGCAGACGCCGCAGCCGGGATTCGATCCCGCGACCCTCGGATCAGCAGCCGAGTACCATAGCGGGGCGGGGCAGATAGATAGATAGATAGATAGATAGATAGATAGATAGATAGATAGATAGATAGATAGATAGATAGATAGATAGATAGATGATAGATGAAGTCTCCCTCCTGCAGTCAACGCAGCCATGCTCTGCAGTATCAGTATGTGACGTTTGCTAATCTGGCAGTATTATTCAAAATGCTTAAGCGAAATACTATGACTGGATTGAAAGCGAGTCACGGAATGTTGAAGTGTTACCAAATTGCTCTAAAACACTAACCAGGCGTTGCTGAAAATAATACTAAAGGCTGGCGCTGGCTTTATATTCGCTTAGAAAAAGTGGAGGAAGCAAATATACACAGCCGGAACTTTGCGCTACGTTTTGTCATATTTATAGGGTTACCCTTACGTATAGAACTATTACGAAAGAGTAGAATACGTGTGCGAATCGTAAGCAAACGTCTTGTAAATAATGCAAGCCAAAGCGCGTGGTCATGAAACAAAGCAATGGCAATAAGATGGGTGTCCTTACAGCGTGATTCGTATTAGGGATGATTGCCTCCATCTCAAAAATTTACTGGTTGCCTGGTGGGATAAAATCGGTGCAATCACAATGCAGACGCATTGACATAAAAAGGTTACCACGGATGAACAGGTCTTCATTGAGGTTGTTTGATCCAGATGGCCTATCCGAACATCTGTCTGTTCTGTTCTTCTTGTTCCTTTTCTTCTTTTAAAAAAGAGCTTCACTTGCTCTGCCCTGGCTTCTCATAATGAGCAGCCTCCAAAATACGATAAATAGGACGTCGCGCGGTGTTGAATAGACGTATGTAAGAAGAAGCATGGCTTTCGAGACCAGTTATACGGCTGCTCGAACGGCACAGCAAATTGGGCAAATTGCTAGGAATTATGATAATGAAACAGCACCTCAGAACGCGGCAGCAAAACTGAAGCTGAAAAGAAAAGAGAGCACGACTAGCGCCTGTCCTCGCTTCCTTTTTAAATGCAAGACATTTCATTGGGAACTTAGGTCACTTTGGTCGTATCTATTTATCCATCTAGATATCTATGTATACCTGCTAGCCGTCTACGTTTGAGTGGTGTCCTGCTCGCCTCGATAGCCTGGTACACCCAAAAATTTGGGAGGTATAGGCTATGAATGTACGACGAACATGAATGACTGATCTTCACACCACTAACATGACATGCTCGTCGTGTAGGTCACTATTAACAATCCTACAATCACGCGTAGTTTTCGGCACCTGACACGCTGCGATGTCTCGAGGATTGGCCCACACATGGGACGGACGCATTAAGAAGCTCCACTCTTAAAGCAAAGAAAAAACAGTGTTTGTCCTAGCACGTAATTGAAATGCAGACATAACAATCATACAGACACACAAGACTTACCGAGTGGTCTAGTGGGGTATCGAACGCGGGCCCTCTAGGTGCCAAGCAAGCACGCTACCACAAGGCTACGGTTGCTTCTTCCACACGGTATACAGAGTGAACAAGCCTACTGCACCTTCATTTGTAAAGACTGTGCTTGTGTCACGTGAATTCCGATTCTAATGTGTGATAAGAACTGCGATAGCAATACATATGTTCTGTTACCAGTCGGTATGCCTTTGTGCGACTTTCCTCCATCACGCACACGGGACAACGAACGACACTTATGATAGCACATTTTTCTTCGACAAAACAGACGTCTGTGCTTTGGATTAACATGGCTTCCAACGATACGTCGTACCATGAGCTACCTTTCAGATGCAACGGTGCTGCCGACGCTCCTATTTAGCCCGCGTTAAGCATGCTCAAGGTGGGGTTCTCATGCGATTTCCCACAAAGACCTTGATCCAACTCGTCACACTGAGACTGAATGCCGAACAAGTCGTCATAGAGAATTTCCTCGCTGACTGCTTCGCATGACACCGAGTCGCACAATGCGCTGCATGATTTTTAATCTTCATTGTTGCCGTCGTACTCTGTGGCGCCGTTTCATAATGATTTATTTCCCCTGGTAGCCGTGAAGTGAAATGAACACTTCAGGAAGTTCACACAAAAGCGAATTCCTTCTGTGTATTTTTATAAATAAGTAAAGAACGGCCACAAAGGGATCAGTTAGATCTGCTATTATCGAGAAATAATTAATCTTGCTGTAAAACTCGCACGAAATGAAGAGAATGAAAGAACACTGTTAATTCATTAGTGGCGTGGTTCAGCAAACGCAATCGTAGTTATTTTTGCGACCAACAAAGCTACGTTTGTTTAATTACTTACGCAATAGGCAATCAAAGTCTGAGTTTCTTTTCTTTCTGCTAGTACGAGAATCGCGTAGGTCATTAGAACGGAGTAGAATCTCTGGTGCTTGTTACGAACAAGATTGCCGCTAAATCGCCGCGCTTTTCGCAGCTCTCGCATTCTAGGGAATAGAGGTAATCTTCGGCTCAGTCGGAAAACAGTGGGACAGAAGAGGAAATACTCTGAAAGGCGTCGAGCTATTCTTGTCTCTCTAACTAATGATCTCGGAACTACACAGCGGGCAGGATGGACGCACAATGTGCGGGAAAATGCGCAAATTGTTGCAGAACGATACTAATTAGCACAACTTAAAAATAAGCTTGGACGGCGATAACTTCAGTTGCCTACTACATCAATTATACAAAGCAAGGACGAAACCAATAATAACGTGGTTAATGCAGCATAGAGGGAAAGAAATGCAGACAGGAGTAACGCATAGGCGGCAAGTGGAAAAATGAGACGCATTTCAGATGCGAAGCAGCTCTTTGACTAGCCTGTGTAACGCTGTCCCTCCTTCCGCACAAACGCGAGGCAACGCGCTTCCCTCGGCGCAGGTGTTGGAGCGGTGCCAAGTAGGTCACGCCGCAGCTGGGCGTTGACGTCACGCTCCCCTCGCAGGTGCGCGCGTACGTCACTCTCTCCCTCACCCGCCGGAGCGCCCGCAGCTGCCGGCTCCAACGCCCGCTCGCCTCCCGTGTCTGCGTTTCAAACAAACGTTTACATCAGTAAACATTACACCGAGTTTCGCTTGAAACTGTTCTTCGAGCACCCGCGTTAGCGCCGTTCAACCCGTGACGCCACCCGTGCGCAACGCTGCTGCTTCGCATCCCATCAGGGTTCCCTTCGGGGAGATGGTCCAAGTTTTTTCTGTCAGGGAATGGGAATTAAGGGGGGGGGGGGGGGTGGAGTCGTTGAGAGTGGCAGTGTTTCAATGTTAATACACTTCAACCTGAAGGGATCTAACTTGGGATTGCTTAAACGAGAAATAAAGGTGGTATTTTAGTGTGTAAATGTGGTGCTCCATATCAAGCAGCCACCATGAGCGTCATCGTTAAATTTTCTTAAAAATTGGGAAAAGAAACAGCGCGTTCTGCTTGCTAATATGTGCGGCGACTTACGGATTCGTAGTCGACGGCTGTATGAGTTATCAAACCATATTTTTAATGGGTGAATAGATACACACGTACTATGAGCCATGTTGGAATCATCAGCGTGACAGCCGACCCTCTTGGCCCGGATATTCACAAGTGCGGTTGGGCGTAGCATCGTAATGCGGTGTCTACTAAGCTATCGCGTCGACGCTTACGGGCTCTTAAGGGGGCACTGAAGCTTTCCTAAGTCACCGAATTCATTGGATATTCAGAATCTGAGACGCCGTATAACAGTCCTAAGACAGTTTTCTTCCGTGACATATAATTTGAAAAATGCAATATAAAGGCGCAAAGTTGGACTCAAGGAACGCCCCCACGGCGCGCGCGGAATTAGGCGAGGAGGACGGCAAAGAGTGAAGCGCAAAGAACTGACGTCATCCGAAGGGCAAGCAAAATAGCTGCATTGGTTTGCGGCTTTCGTTTGGGCACTGCGCAGCTTCAGGAGAGCCGCATACACGGGTGTGCGGGCGCCGCACTGCTTTATTCTCATACTTAAAGATTTTGGCGACTGCAAGCTCACCGTATAGGACATTGCTTACTGCTACAAACAGGGAAAAGAGAAGGAAACGCCAGCCGACGACACGGGCGGTAACTTCTTTCAACCTTGTCGTCTTCTTGTGCTTTTTTCCTTGTGTACCCGTCTTTCTTTAGCGGTGACCACGTCGTACAGCAAGTACCAACTAGATCAAACTGAGCTTCTCAAAAAGTGCATCGATTGTTTCATGGTATCGCCTTTGCTGCAGCATATGTGCTGGTTGTGACGAAGTCGACTTGTCACGCCTCGCCTCTGCACTGTCTTCGCAAATTACGTTAACAATATAGCTAGTTGATATTAAGAAAGATAGAGATAAAAATAAATCATGATGTTAATATTATAGCTATTTGATATTAAGAAATATGTAGATAAAAAGCAATCATGACGTTAACATTATAACTGGTTGATGTTAAGAAAGACAGAGATAAAAAGAAATCATGACAGCTCCACAACGCGAAACCTGGGAAGGTGCGAAGCATGCGGCGATGCGCTGGTGTTTCCCACAGGAACACGTCAATCGCTGCTAATGGGCTCGCTTTTTACCGTGGCCGCGACGATGACGTTAGATGCTGACAGCCGGGGCGAATTAGCAGAAACTCGTCAGAATCGCTTCTGACAAAACAACCCTATATAGTGTGTGGGTGCACTGCCTCCAAGATTGGCCCACACATGGACATACACTGTCTGGCCGCACAGCCTCCGAAATGGGCCCGCACAATTTTCTTCGCGACCCAATTTTAACAAATTTGTGTTAATAAAGCTTATTGTTTTGTGGGGTTTAACGTCCCAAAACCAGTTCTGATTATGAGACCGCGTAGTGGAGGTCTCCGGAAATTTCGACCACCTGGGGTTCTTTAACGTGCACTGACATCGCACAGCACACGGGCCTCAACATTTTGCCTCCATCGAAATGCAGCCGCCGCAGCCGGGATTCGATCTGGCATTAATGCAATTACATCCTTACTCTTTCTTTATTTTAGGTTACTTTAAATCTCGTTAGTTTATTTCAAAGCGGTTATATCCATTATATACTTGTATTTTGACCATCGTTTGACGACTTGATTTACCGTGACGACAGGACAAAAGAAATGCCGACAGCCCAAGACCCTAAAGTGCTGCGCCCCTAAAACAACTTGAATCCTTGAACAGCAAGAGTGCCATGCTCGACGCACTTTCTTGGCAGCGGCTACGTACTTTAATGACCGTCTCTCATACAGTCCGTGTGCTCGTACGTGAATACTACGCTGGCGAACCGTACCGCGGTCTATTTTAGATGCGAAGCAGCTCTTTGACTAGCCTGTGTAACGCTCTCCCTCCGTACGTCCGTACAATGCGCTGCAACGCGCTCCCCTCGCCGAAGGTGTTGGAGCGGTGCCAAGTAGGTCGCGCCGCAGCTGCGCGTCGACGTCACGCTCCCCTCGCAATGCGCGCTGACGTGACTCTCTCCCTCGCCTGCGCTCGTCGCAGCGCCCGCAACACCTGCCGCTACCGCCGCTCGCTACACCGCTGACTCGTCGGTTCACGAGCAAAATAACACCATCTTCCCAAGGGGAACCCTGATGGGATGCGAAGCACCCGCGTTAGCGCCGTTCAACCCGTGACGCCACCCGTGCGCATTCCTTGAACAGCAAGAGTGCCGTGCTCGACGCACTTTCTTGGCAGCGGCTACGTACTTCAATAACCGTCTCTCATACGGTCCGTGTGCTCGTACGTGAATACTACGCTGGTGAACCGTACCGCGGTCTATTTTTCTCTGTCCGCTAGGCAAACGTCTGATGTTTCCGAAAGTGGTGGTGCTGCCTTCCGCTCCTTGCCGCTCCGATCTCCACGCCTTCCCTCGGCAGATCAATGTGCTCACTGCTGACGGCAGTTCGATGCTCTTACATAACTGAAATAACCCCTATTTTATCAAAGTTACGTTTAAAGAAGCCACTTCTACAAAATCAGCGTCCAGTAGCAAAACAACGAGAACAGCGACACCATCTGCCTGATCGAAGTGAATCGCTTCGCTTCTATACGAGCAATCGTTGTATGAGCGGAGTTTAGAATTAGTGGCACATAATAACGCACAACACAAAAATTTGTGTTTTTCCTGTTGGGAAAAGTGAGCACCGAGGAGCTCAAACTGGATTTAAAACAGCGTTGGTCACACTGTCCGCCTGCATAGGCCTACTTTGTATTATCCAAGGCTGTCAGGGGAGCCGTTCGTCATGATTGTGAGCTGTACGTGCTTTTCAACGGTGAATGCACAATCTTATTGAAGTATATTTGCGCCAAACGAAGCAGCATCATGCGAAGGTTAGTTGTGTTGTACTTGACGAGAATACGATGTCAAAGTCTTCTGAGCGCTTCATATGCCGGGTACCGTGCCTGGCCGGTGCCTGTACCTCGCTTACTCGTTCGGGCGCTCCATTGCAGGTGTCTTAAATTGCTGTATATACCGCATGGTAGCACACGCGACGCTTGACACCAGATGTAAGCCGATCGCGATCGGCGTGTAGCCGTTCTGATCGCGATCGTATGCGGTGTATAAATAAAAGAACATATTCAAACCTAGGTGGCCACTTACGTTTCTGTACAGATAATTCATCGTAATTGCCAAAATTAGCCAAAATGACAGCGATACCCTGATATTCAAAGAGAAAATAAACACACAAAACGCCCAAACGAAAGTACACGAAGAGCACTCAGCTGCTTCGAGGTCCGCGCGATGACGTCACAAAGCTCCTAAGCCAATCACAGCCAGCAACGACGCTTGCGCAGTCACTCGCGAAGCTCGCTGTCAATTTTCGCAAAATAGTGTAATTTGCTGTAGTTTATGCCACTTTTCGACCAGCTTTTAGAGTTCACCGTACAAAAAATGAGAAAATTATACCTTAACCTCAGTTTTTTTAATGTGCTTCAGTGTCCTTTTTAACAACGGAGCTGCTCATGTGATAGCAATGCCCTTCGTCCGTCACGCAGGAGTGGAAAGCAGTGGTTAGTAAGTAGTGGTTCGTTAGGAAGGAAGAGACGCTAATTTCTTTCTCCCGTACTGGGGACACGGCTAAGCGCCTTAGGGGAAGGGAGAAGTGGGAGGAAAAGAGAAGATAGATAGAAGTTTTAACAAGTGCAGAGGCCCGGACGTCGCATTGCGGTCAGCAGGCTATTGGCAGGGGTAGATGCGGCGAGGGTCCCGTACTCAGTGGTAGGCTGCAATACCCGTCTCGTCCAGGAACTCCACCAGGCTCCAGAGTGCTGGTAGATGGGGGCGAGAAGGGAAGAGGAGGTATTGCATCGTGGTGGCAGGGAGACCCTGTCTCCTGTAGGCTGTGATGACCTTTGAGCGTTCCTGTGCCAGGCCAAGGCACTCACAGAGGAGGTGCTCGAGGGTTTCGGGGTCGCCGCAACAGTTGCAGGCCGGGGAGGTGCAGCGTATTTTGACATGGCGGTGGGCCGCGGTCCAGACGCAGCCGGTCCGCAGGCGCAGCAGGGCAGCCCGTTCCCTCCTGGTGAGGCCCGCCTCCGGAAGAAGTCTTGGTCCCCGCCCCTTGACCGCCCTTTGGTCTGGATGGAGAGTGACGAGAAGCTTCCTGAGACGTGCCGGCGCATGGCCCTTGGCCGCCACGGCTCGGGTGAAAAGGGCGCCTGGCTGATGAGCTGCCTTAGCCAATGTGTCCGCCTCCTCATTGCCTGCTATGCCCACATCTGAGGGTAGCCAGTGGAAGGAGACGGACACTCCCGACGCGCAAAGAGCCTGGAACGCTTTGTGAAGACTAGTTTCAGATTCGTGTTATGGCGTTTGCT
Organism: Hyalomma asiaticum; assembly: GCA_013339685.2. Classification (NCBI taxonomy): domain Eukaryota; kingdom Metazoa; phylum Arthropoda; class Arachnida; order Ixodida; family Ixodidae; genus Hyalomma; species Hyalomma asiaticum. The sequence goes on from CM023491.1 coordinate 58,503,497, forward strand.
ATGATGGAGGGATAAAGGACATCTTTTTTTTTATGTAGGAAACATACACGTTTTGTTAATGCGAGAGTAAAGCCGGAAATGTAATTTTTATGTTTTCGGCTTTACGCTCGGCTAAACTCCCCCAAAGAATGATCTATATTTCTGGACAATAATAGCTTGCCAGTTCTTTAAAAATAGTTAGTTCTTTATAATAGTGTTTCTCCTCTCCTAACCTAGTGCTACTTTAGTAGCGGTAGTCCGGTTGAGGAAATGACGCTATTTTATGCGCAGTATTTCTCGGGAGAACGACTCAGCGGTAGGGGTTGGGAGAAGGGGGGGTAGGCGAAAAGAAAGGAAAGGATAAAAACGAGAGAAACTACGCACTGGAGGGCTCCGGACATTTTTACCAGTTAGGCATCTTCAACGTGCCTTTTCACCGCGCATTACCCTTCAGTGGAACAGTTCTAGAAACCCCCATATTTTTATCTCTCACAATTTGTACCGGACTGCGTCATGTAATGCTTTGTGACCTTGTAAATTCTCCTTGCTCTCTTGTCCCACAGCGGACCCTCAGCATCCTTAGCAGCTGGAGACATGCGCACTTGGGTAGCACCAAACAAAGTCACTAGTGGTCGGGGTTAAAATTGCGTGTTTGCACAGGCTGGGCGCGAGGTTAGAGTGATATTGACAGTATACATGACTGAAAGGAAAAAAAAATAGAATTAACCAGTTTACAACCCGAACAGCAAAGGCGAATCTACACCACGAAATATTCAAATAAAAAGTTTCGCAGCTGACTGAAAGGACAGCCAGGTTCGAACTTAGAACACGGACTAGCTCACTCGTCGAGCGAACGCTCGTGCATTAGGAATAACCAGGAGGCCAGCAGATCGTAGCCCGAGCCAAGGTAAAGAAACTTAGAGAAAAGTACCACCATGTGCGCGCTGACTGGCAGTAACACGTATGCCCGTGCAGTACTGCCCTGCCGACATAAATTATTCGAATGAGAAAAAGAAGTAGACCGGTTGTAAGCGCTGTGTTGTGAAGAAAGTTTTTACTTAGTTGCTGTAGACGTCACCATGAGCGGCAGACCTCGGAGGACAATTAAAATTTTAGATGAGATATTGAGACACTGACATATGATGTAGACATCGCCATGAGCGGCAGACCGTGGACGAAAATTAAAATTTAAATGAGATATTGAGACGGAGACGCTGACATAATAATCCGCAATGGGCGTACTGTTAAGTACGGGTGAAGTAACTTATCTCGCCCCAAGAAATTTAATAAGCGAATACGCTATACATAAAAGAATGGCAGATCGCAGGTGCAGTGGGAATCAAGGAAATGCGAAGCACGCATCAGGAACATAAAATGGATCTATTTTTGTCTCGCTATACCAATTTTGATACATACGAAGTTAACGAAAAGGCCACAAGAGCAGCAAGACTGTGGCAAGTAAACCATGCCACTCATGACGCGCATGCCATGGTTGTAATGTTATGACCTATCATTTACGTTCTTCATACAGTCATGTTGTGGCATACCAGTTTTGGTATACATCCCATTAACGAAACGTGTGGCATGTAAATCATGCCGCTCATGACATGCATGTCACGATTTTCATGTTATGACCTGTCATTTATGTTCGTCATGCAGTTATGTTGTGCCATACCAATTTTCGTATACATCCCGTTAACGAAACGGCTGGAAGAGCACCAAGACCGTGGCATATAAATCATGCCGCTCATGACATGCATGTCATGATTTTTATGTTATGACCTGTCATTTATGTTCGGCATATAGTCATGTTGCGGCGCGCCAATTTTCGTATACATCGTATAAACGAAACGGCCAGGAGAGCACGAAGTCGTAGGCGGATAGATAGATAGATAGATAGATAGATAGATAGATAGATAGATAGAGAGATAGATAGATAGATAGATAGATAGATAGATAGATAGATAGATAGATAGATAGATACGCTCAAGGTCGCCGAAGTTCGCTAAGAAATGCTTCGCATTTAATAAGAAATATCATGAACGGACTTTTCTCCCCACTGTCCCATTTATTTTCCTTCTGCCACCGCCTACTCCAGTCAATACGAATTATTGCTATTTCCCAAAGCAGGGACACATGTTCATTGTCTTCCCTATCCGGGTGGCATTCCCTTCCTTTATACGTTCCCATCGTCGTTCCAGAATCAGATGTCAACACGTAAGCTAAGCCATTTAGAGGTTACATTTTGCGAGGCCGCACTGACGCTTGGGAAATGAAAGTTAGCTACATGCCCCAGGAGAACAAGAGCGCAGGCGCCTAGATGTAGGCAGCTGAAGGCAGCGCAATTAGTGTGTCGAGTAATTAGTGCGCATAATGTATGACTGCTGCTGTGATTTCTTTTCGCAAATACATCACTGCTTTACTAAATGCGTGCGTTGTTTATATGTAGGCCAGGTCACATGAGACGAGACCTACCCGCCCCAGAGTTTCAGATTCATTCTGAATCTTCCAACCGCTCCAATTAACCAGTATAGCGACAGTTTTCTTTTGTTGTTATTTTGTGGCCAAAGTGGAGGTTCTCCGGGCTAGAAGTCCTGGGTTAATCTTCTCGGCTAAGTGGCGTGCCTCTTAGTTTTGTTAGATGACAACTACTCTTCAGAGTGCGGCCCATTTTGTACACGCCAGAGGTTTCGTTCGGTTACAATTCCGCTTTATTCCACACGCAGGAACATTTGCGGCGGTACGCTTTACTAACAGTGCTGGCTACAACCTTCTGATCTCCAGAAGTCAGCCCAGACAGAGGAGGAAAGAGAGAAGGGAGGTATAGAGCGCTCTTTATTTAACAATACAGCCTCTACTCAGCGTGTATACTCCTAATTGCTACTTCGTTCTTCTTGAGACGGAGGGAAAAAAAAGAAAGACCATGCAAGGTATGTCTATAAAGGCGTTGTTGTAGTGGCTAAGGCAAGAACTGCAAGAATTTTACCCTATAAGGTAGATTTTGTAGCTGCAGACCATGGCTCGCGATTTCCGCGCTTTGTTAGAGCTGATAAAGAAGATTGTTTTTGTGTTAATGCCCGATAGCGTGTTTCTTGAAGAAGCGAGTAGGGCCATTAACAGAGATTTCAGAAAAATGGATGCGAAACCACCGAAGATCAAAGAGCAGGTTGACGAATTGTTGATTTCACTGGTTCTAGAAACTGTCAGCATCGGTCAAAATAAGGAAAATGAACGCATCCAGAAAATTTTTAACATGAATGTATTTTATGCCGGGGCCCACCAAGAAATCAGTGAAGCACTTCCGTAACGGAAGTGGATCTCTTAAAAACATGAACATACGTTAACAATGAAAAAGTTCCGCCCAGGCGGCCCCGAACCCACGTTCAACGGGGATCCGACAAGAGGAGCCGGAAACTCTCCAAATGCACCACCAGAATTTTTTTTCTTTATTACCCGTATTTGGTACAAAACAAATAACAGAATAACTCAAACAAGAATGTCAATACAACTACACAACGCTCACTGTACATTTGGTCACCTGTGATCCACGAGCAAGTGCTGGTTTCGCGAGATTAAAATTCGCGCAATGCTGCGAGCGGCTCTACGCTTGAGAGCCACTCGGGAGGTTCAGCGGAGGCCCCCCTTTTTTGCATCTCTGTAAACCAATTTAAACTTTCACGGAAATAAATTCGCGCAGACCGAGCATGTTTATCCACGTGATACCCTGCCATCCTAGATCGCCAAATAGTGTGGAGCCCAAGAGCATGATTAAATCAAACGGCACCCCTGCTCCCTATCATCGTTTGAAAACCTCATCCCATACGTGTCCAGTGGGAGATATTTATTCGTAGTTGGTGTAATACATCCCAAAAATAAACGCCTTCCCGGCAATGTAAAAAAACATGGTCTAGAGTTTCTAGCACTTTGCAAATTAAGCAATGCGATCCCCTCGGTAAGAAAAATCCCTTTTCCTCGAAAAACATCTTAACTGGCAATGTGCCAGTGTGTAGTTTAAAGAAGAAGGTACTTGTTTCCGGCGGCGCCTGCATTTTCTTGACTCTCTTGAAGACGTTGCTGCCTGGGCCTCCACTGTACAGTGACCTGAACCACAGCACTGGGAAAACAACGTCACACAGGGCAAAATACAATTCTTTACGCTTTACAGAGCAGAAGTACTCTCTTGTAAAACGTACAGTAAGAAATATTACACTGAAGACTATTTTTCTGCAGAAACCCCCGCACACTCTTCGGTTGATACAATATATTCGGGCAGTCGTTTGCCCAGCCTCATTTGGCACACGGTTCGCAGAAACGGATCTGTTGCATCACGAAAAAACAAAAACCGGTTAACGGGCTGATGCAGAAAAAAGGTGATCAATACCCGGCCCTCCCATCTTTCACCTGTTTGAACATGTTGGTACGGCTGCGGCGGTCCCAACCAGAACCCCGGACAAATTTAGCGAATATTCTATGAATCTTCTGGACGTTCATACGCGAACAGTAAAGAACCTGCATAACGTACGAGGGCTTGCTCATAAAAAAGAGATTGCAAACAGTAGCTCTGTCAAAAATCGATACGTTGGCATGCCTTTCCATTTTACCGTTTTCCTGCGCCCTATTCATCGAGTGGATGATGAAAGACAACAGAGATACACCACCGCAACATTGTTCATATATCGAACAGATCGGTGTTATAGCTTCACTAGAGGGCTTTCAAGTTGCACCTAATGCTCGTCCGCTTGAAGTAAAGGTGTTCAGTACAGTGAACTGCAATGTTTAACAAGCAAAATTAGTACTAAATTAACATCGCCTCCCTTGTACTGCACTCTTGGTTTGCTTAGGTTCGCTGCGGTGGTACCGCCATCTAGGAACGCTAGATAGAGCTAAGCAGACTGTCGTGCTAGTTCGCGCCTCGACCATCGCAGAAGCGAGGGGCGTGGCGTCGTCGTCATGGTGCGTTCCTCCAGGGAAGTAGGAACGCGGCCACTACAAAAAAATTACACCATCTCCCCGAAGGGGACCATGGGGTGATGCGGAGCATCGCTGGGAGTTTCAACGGTGCATTTAACGGCGGTGTTTACAGGTTTGCAGTGTTGTTACTTCCATCACACAACTCCACCAACTTCTTTCATCGGAGAAGGAGGAGATACTAGTGAAGCGAAGCGCGCGCGCGCTCTATACCCGCTTTATTTATTGCAGCAGCTGTTGGAGAGAGGGAAGGGAGAGGAGAGTCGCGCATGCGTAGTGTGAGTGCGGACGGACGCCGCGCGCGCGCGCTCTCTACCCGCTTTATTTATTGCAGCAGCTGTTGGAGAGAGGGAAGGGAGAGGAGAGTCGCGCATGCGTAGTGTGAGTGCGGACGCCGGTTGACGCGTGACATACCCGTGAGCAAGAGATGCTCCTCATCTAAAATTTGTCTTGCGCGGCCAAGCGCTTTCAGTTGCGACGAGCACTGCTCCAGGAACGCAAGGACGGCGGTTGGCAAGCATATGGTTGGCCGTTCGTTGCCGGGGGCCGTGTTTTCACAAAACGACCCTCTTGAAAACCCGTTCGGTTTCTCTTGCAAGGCGTCACCGTTACGGACGCGCCTTGTTTATGGCAAGTTTGCGTAGTGCCCTCGCACGTGTAATTCAGTGTCTCCGAAGCAATGAGAGTCGTTCGAGAACAACTTTCTCTCGTGTACAACTGTCGAGTATCCCTATTACGAGTCGAGGTGCCGCTGACGTCTACATGTAACATATTCTCATGTTCACAGTACCCCAAGCCATCTCCCGCCCCTCCACTCACCAGACTGCCGCTTATGCATTCCACAACATCGCGAAGAATGGTTTCACTTTCTTGTTATACCGATTTCTATAACAGAGGGATCAACCATTTTTTTAATTTTTTGCCTGCAAAACACATAAGCAAGATCAGCCGTCCATAGAGACAGTCAGGGAAAAAAACACGTGGCAACAAAAATACCACGCTTTTTCATGACCACCTTTGGGTGTTGGTTTATTAAGTCGCCCGTGTACTGCGCGGCATCAGTGCCCAGATGAACTTGATGACCTCACAAGACCTCAGATCAGGAAAACTTACGCAGCCCTCTATTACAGCATTCCGCTACCTTCGACAGTTTCATACCGTTTCCTCCGCATCCCTGGAACCTAAGCCGTGGTTCCTAGAATACAGTTTTTAGTAGCGCAGGAAAGATTTACAGAAACGTTGTCGATCACCTTTTATTTTGGATCTGCTGGAGTCTAGCCTTGAAGTTTTAGCTGGCGCCCATGTATGTTATTTTATACCTTACTTTCCTTCTCGTCATTTTAGCGTCACACTTACTGCGTCAATACAAGCCCTCCAAGCGGCCTTTCACCAACTGAATTATAAGTACTATGATTACCATATAAACGAACGCCCGCAGAGCCGCAAGAACACGATTGGTGAGAGGCAAGTAAGGGAAGTCGCGCGTAAACACCATCATGCTACATGGGATGCTTCAATACCTACGGAAACCGTGATATTATCTTTCTTAAATATTTGCTTTACTCGCAGGAACCTACTTCTATGATACATGTAAAACAGTCGGATGTTCTTCTAAGCCAACGCGTCACCAATGATGACGCGCAGTCATGGAGTCGTGACCACACGGTATAACCTCACCGCGCTTTGGTTTGTGTTCTTCCTTGCACATTGCCTTTGTTTTTTTCGCGCTGACCGTCAAAATCCATAACGTTACGTTGTGGCGTCGTGTAACCGCCCGGTCGTGTCCATTTCTCGGACGTGTCTCCCAGCATTGATCAAATGTGTCTCCCACACCACAGCACCCACATCGTTGCGCATGCCTGCCAACCGAAGAGGCTGCAATGAATTATTTCAAAGTATTGTACCACTACATGTAGCTGCAAAATAATCTAGGCTAAATATAAGTTAGGCCGTGAGAAATTTCCTGGCGTCATGTACGATGTACCATGCACGGCGAAGCTAGAAATTTCAAGAGGATATTACTGGAGCGCTGTAATGACGTAAGGAAAAGCTTCTCGGCCTGCGCAGAGGACGGACCACAATGGCAGCTCAAGCTGGAATTTCCTGCCTGCTCTCCCACTCTTCTCAGTCATTCATGTTCTCAGGCTCATACACCCTCAGACGGGTTTATGTGCGAGCTCACACACGGTCACCAGTGGGCGTGTGAGCTCACTCATAACCAGCAGGTCATCACAGCGGACCGAAACGCGGACACGCGATGCGTCTAGGCCTGCCACCGTGTACGGCGCATGTGCACAAATGAGAGATTGGCTACCAAAAATCACGTTCTTTGGGGATGTTAGGGCTTGTAACCTCCCACGTTGCTCCCGCAGGCTCGCACATACCCCCGTCTGAGCGTGTGTGAGCGTGAGAACAAGACTGACCGAGAAGAATGAGGGAGCATGACGCAAATTACAGCTTGGGCTGCAGGCAGGGGAATTTTCTTTTACGTGATCGCAGCGCTAGCCTAATCTCATCTTGAAATTTCCGGCGTCACCTACGCGAAAACTTTGCCACTCCGCTCATGGTACATCGTAAAGGACGGCACGAAATTTATGCCGGCCTAACTTATATTGAGCCAAGATTTTTCTGCGCCTACATGTCCTCTTCTACGTCCATTGTCGTTTTTTTTTCTCCTTCTTGCTCTTCCTCTACGTCGTCTCCTTCCAGCTTATCTTCGTCGTCATCGACTGGATCTTCTTCGTAGTCTTCGCCGTCTTCTTAGTAGGTGAGTTTTGTTCTTCGTGTAGTGGTCGTTTACTTGTCTTCTCCCTCTTCACTTCCTCTTCGCTTCTTTTTCTGCTTTCCATCTTACTCTTCTTATGCCCTTTAGCTTCTCGTCTTCGTCGACGAAACTGCAGCCAGTGGCTGGCAAACATATAGGATCCTAAAGCACTACTTCTACCACATCAGCAGAGGATGCGAGATCCGCAAGCAAGTGATGGTAGTCAGTAATGGCTGTAGTGGCACCACTCCTATAGAAAGTCGACTTCAAATGCGCGAAGTCATGAAGCTCTTTTTTTCCTCATTAATCTTGACAGCAACTACTCACACTGGCGGCTGGGGACACCATCACTACAATTTTTTGCCATTGCAACAAGTCCATAATAACCTTGGCGGCAAAGTGTGACGTGTAATGGCCCTACAGCACGCGTTTTGTCCACCGACCTGACAGGACGCTTCCATGATCGCAACGGAAAAGAGACTATCTCCAAGACTTCACCTGGACGCTTTGATTACCCCGAGTACTCGCCCAAGCTGAACAAGTGCAAGGGTTATCAGCCCCCAGTGTATGTACACTGCCGAAAACAAGTGATAGGACGACGGTATGATATATATGATGTGGTAGTTCTTGCATTCGTTGTGAACAACGAATTCATTTTCGTATGGTCGGTGCTGTATGCGGACAGAATCCCTGAACAGATGGGATTCCGTGCAGCCCTAGGCTTTATGCACGCTTTTAATTATATAGCCGCTTGGCCTGGGTGACGAAACCGGGAAAGCTTGATTAAGCATAATGGCTAATAGAAAATAAAGTTTGGCACATGTAACACCTACACATTCACTCGTCATGGTTATGCGTATGCGTTGTTGGGAAAACGACTGTGATTGCATGAAACCTGTCTGTGATGAAAATATGCCGCTTTGGTGCTCATTGCGCAGACCATTCACGCTGAAGACAAGTACTGTTGCCTGTTGAAGCGTGGCGAGCAAGCTGTGATGTATTATGTTGTACTGTAGCACTGCAGCGAGGTGCAACAAAACAGGTATTTTATTCCGGTGTCTTTCTTGTCACAGAAATATTTAAATATGCCACCTAAGATATCCTCAAAGCAGGGTTAATGACTAGTACACAGAGGACAACAATGCATTAACAGCGACAAACTGTAGGTCTTAGGATGGTCCCTTAAGTAACGTTTTAGCGCCAGCCGGAGACACTTCGGGCTACGCTTAAACTAATAATCGCTTGAATCCAGGCTTATTTTAATCTCTGCTTACATTGGAGGTATGATTGCCCAGACGGGATCATACCTCCGATGCTATATTAATAGGATCGGAGGTATGATCATCAGAGGTATGCTCTGCTCTGTTAGGAGTAAAGCTGTTGAAGCCTTTCGTAATTTGTTGTGTCACGAAATATGACCTTAAAATAGCCTTGGCCAGCTACCAAGCGACACCAAATGTGCCAGCATAACCTCCTATGGCCTCGACATCACGTTAAATCTAGTAACATGACGTCACAGAGAACTGGCGGAAGACGAATAAGTATAAGAAGTGGATGATGTTGAAGACCCGGACCAGCCAAGGGCCATTGTCGTTGCTGCATCGATAGTCTTGCGCCACTGGTGCAAGCTGCGCTAAACTTTATGAGTAGGTCGCGCATTTAAGTCCAACCGTTTATGAGCTTAAGGGTTTATACGTTGGAAATACCTGTATGCCGAAGGTCGTCTCATTATCTCCATTTACAGAAGAGCTGCGACCACTTCTCCTCTCTTGGGAGAACAAAATAGAGGACCGTGGATCATATCTATAGAGTGTAGGATTTTTTGCACGTGATGCAGACTAGGGCTCCGACTCATTTCCAATAAACGGGTCTTGAACATTTATGACTGCGCTGTGTGCCGGAGCACAGCGTGCATTACGGGCGTCATTACCGTAAGTGTTATTGCATGTGGTAGCTCGTTCCATGGCCCTCACGCTGTGGGAATCCCATTGTCATGAAGGGGCAGCTTTCGCAACAGAATCATTTGCAAAGTGAAGGGTTTTCAGATACGTAGATGTAACAGGACTCCTCGATGGAGAGTTTAGTATGAGCACACAGACTAGGGCATGCATCGCTGACGCAAGCTGGTCTTAAATGGTTGTTCACGAACGTGCCGGCGGAAACTACCAGCGGAAATTTTGCTAGAAGCTAGGTTGAGGCCACGAGGCCGGAATCCATAATCCTGCTACATGTCCTCCTTTTCCCCCTCCCAGATTGCTCCTGCCAAGATTGCTTTTCTAATAAGAGCTTACTCCTCAATGCTTAGGCTATAATATGCCACCCAAGCAGGATATGCTAGGTATGAGCCACACGTGAGTGAATTTGTGGATTGATTTCTGGCTATTCACTTCCCAGAACAAGCTATGATTATGAGAGACGCCGTAATGCAGGGCTCTGGAAATTTTGACCAACTGGCGTTCTTTAACGTGCATTGACATTAGCACACGGGCCTCAACATTTCTCCTCCGTCGAAATACAGCAGCCGTGGTCGGGATTCGATCCCGCGACCTTCGGATCAGCAGCCGAGTGCCATAGCCATTAGACCACCGTGGCGGGGCAAATCATCCAATGTATTCCCCTGTGAAAGAAAAGTTCGCCAAGGTCTACGGCCTAGAGCCATTACTTATGCCTAAGTTGACAGTTGAGGTCGCCTAAGGATTCTTTTATTGCCAACTTCCTGTGCGCTTGCTACATACATTATTCAATACGCAGGTCAGATGTTAGTACTCTGTTTCTTCGGTTACGCAGATGCGTCACAGCACTTGTACGACATGGCTTTCGCAGACTCATCAATTACGTGACTGTGTTAGTTATCAGCTCAATATATTCCAATTTTAACTGTAACTTTAGTATCATAGATAATAATTACCCTACTTTGAGACGTCTTTTTTCAAAGCGTGCTTCTAACTACGCAAGATGTGTGTGAGGTTGATTATTTCAAAGAACGTTTGCCAAGGCCCCGAAGAAGAGAATGACTTTTGCTCCAGATGTCGTATCCGTTGCATTCCTTTGCGTGAGTGTCAGTGAAAAGTACCACATATTACAAGAACAACTTCAATAGAAGGCAAAAACTAACTCTTTGTGTGAACACTGTTCATCCTGTATGCGTTTTAAGACCCGTTTACACCTTACCGCACAATGCCTGCGGCAACGACACATGAACAAAATAGCGTTTTGCCTTAAAATAATTTTGTGGTCTCTTGCTAAGTAACATCATAGGGACAAGTTAGCGCAGATTCTTGAATACGATGATTAGTTTTCTTCAATTATTCTAACGTTTTGACAGCATGAAAGTTCCACAGGGAGGAAAATACTTATCGTTTCCCCAGCAGATGCCAAAACACGCGGAAACTTCCATATAAATCGGGCACGAAACTCCTCGAAGACTCCTAGCAGATTGTCCAATGGAAGAACTGAAGGGAAGCCGAGAGAAGATGCTGTCAGGGGCCTCAAGAAGCGCTGCTGGGTCACAGGGTGTTGACAAACGGACCATAAAAGCATTTCCGCGCGTTGCAAGGACGACGCGACGTCCATCGCAATCATCTGAGGAATCGGGCAACGCGCGAAGTTCTATATCCCGCCGACTCCTTAGCCATGCTTCGCAACGCTGCCATGGACAAGGCGGTCGAGACGTGGACTAGGGTTCAACCAACGCTATATGTTTTTATTGATCGACAAGCGACACCGAGAGTTAGTTAGTTAGCCCTCCTATTTGCTCCCAGCGCCCTCGGGGACTTCACTTTGTCCGATGGCGCCCGCACAAGTTGCAGTGACAGGCTTGTTCATAAACTCTCGCCACATGCACTATACATCTACGACGACCCTGCAGGAACTTGGAGATATCATTACACTTCGAGCAAAGTTAGTAAGGGCTGTCTGCAATTCCAGCTTCTGCTCTAAACCACCGCAGTGTCCAATAAGGGCACAGCGGGCCAAGGGAGGAAATGTGCATGGCCTGTTTGGCCTTGAGGAATGTCGAAAAACATTGCCCGCTGGCTTTGAGAAAAAGTTTTGCTTTCCGCTGCTACAGTAAGAGTCATTGCTTTAAGGCAGTTTCAAGTGTTTCAAGGAGTCTTCTAGGCTATTGTGTCCTGCTGATACTTAGAACTATAGCTCGGCTGTCTGCTGTCAGGTTTCTGTGCACACTTGACCAGCGACATTCTGCCCACTGTATCGGGAATTCATTAGGGTAATGGTTGAAGATCTCTGCGTTCGCAAAAAAAGGTTTGTTCTTTTGCTGTGACTTTTAAGCAGCTCGAACCCTCCTCTATAGCGTAGTTTGTCAATATAACGCCTAGTTAGCCGTTTTTGCAGTCAGTTTTTCAAAACCGTCTCTTGTCACTTATCAAGCGACGGTGAAAAGTTTGCAGCCGTGATAGGCGTTCTGGCTGAATGCATACGTAAGACTTAGCCTTTCGTATCGACTTAATCTTCCTGCCGAGAATGAAGCCCATTGCTGTGCCATACACGCACAAGGTCGCCCACAATTTAAAAAAGTGGAAAGTAGGCATGATGTCGATGTGGTGTTTTCGGCACCTAAGAAGCTGGCTGGGTTATGCCCAAGGATTAGCGGGTAAAAAGCCCGAGGAAGCGGTTGCGGAATCCGACATCGCCAATTTTTTGTGAAGTGTGCCACGAAGGTGGTGTAGGAAATACCCCTTAAGTGTGGAAGGTCATACGTGGGTCAAACGGGGCGATGCGTGAATGAACGTGCAGGGGAGCATGCCTCGTCTCTAGAAAAAAGAAGGAGCGAGTTTGCCCGCACATTGTAAGAAGTGCATGGGATGCAAGCTTCAACTAAAAAAGATCACGATACTCGGAAGGAGCCAGACCAGAGTAGGCCGTGAATTAGAAGCATTTTTTTATTGAAGGTAAAGGAGATGAATGCGTAAGCGACACTTCTCTTACCTTACATAAGGCTGAAGACAAGTTTCTACACAGGTGTTTGCTGACGTGAGGTGTTTGAATTGTATGCTTCCCCTTTCAACCCCTCTTTCCTTTCTTTGTGACGTTTAAACATGCTTATGTAAGCTGATTCAAGAGCGAATAAAGTTTGCACTCTTTCTACCTGCCTTCTTCTTCCTGCGATCGTCCATTCGTCGCGCAACACGCTCGAAAAATAAGTCGTGCACGAACTGGCCAAGCAAGAAGTTTTACGCACCTTAGGGGCTGGCCTGCAGCGTATCTCTGCTGTAGACTTCTGCAAACGCACAGTTACCCCAGCCCCTATATCTGCAACAAATACCTTCCGGATATAAGGCCCGAATGCCCCAAATGCCAAAATGCAAAGTGCGACTTAAACCACATGCTGTGGCAGTGTCCCGAGCTAAACGCTAACTTCGGGTCTCCTGCCACCGAGGACGAATGGATCACCCACCTTAGGAGTCCCGACAGGGCCCTTAAACACCAGGCCGTCCAGAAGGATAAAAGGTGGCTGGAGAGCTCAGACTCCCAGTCCCCACATGGGTGGAGCCACCGGGCCGGACCCCGTAATGGGTGCCCATGCCCCTTCAGGACCTTTAATAAAGTTAATTCTCTCTCTCTCTCTCTGCTGTCGTCACGGTGAGCCCATCCTGAGAGCAGTGCAGTCCGACAGTGTATGTGTGCGTGTGTAGGGTTATCGTGTCAGAAGTGATTCACTTTTTTTATTCACGTAGAATCACTTTTTTTTTTACACCAATAAAAAGCGATTCTAACGAGTTTCTACTAATGCGCCCTGTCTGTCGGCGTCTAACGTCGTCGTCGTGGGCACGGTAAGGCAAGCCCAGTAGCGGCGATTGACGTTTCCTGTGGGAAGCAACGACACATCAGTGCACGTTTCGCACTATCCCAGGTTTCACGTTATAGTGCATTGCGTGATGTATAACAACGCTTTGCTTGCTGCTTGAACATAGCTGTGCATGAGTGACGTGTGCCCGGTCAGTGCAACGAGGGAACTCCACCGTTCTGGTTTTGTACGACGAAACGAATAGGCTGTGCCTCTTTCGTTTGCGATAATCTTTTTTTTATTTTTCGGTGTTGTGTGCCTTCAGCTCCTTTAACGAAAGGGAATGGGATCAAGGGCTCGTTTTTTTTTGTTTGTTATGACCAATCAGACAATGCTCATTAAGTTGTTTCAGCTCCTTTAAGTATCGCAGTGTGCACATAAGTCATGTCGTCTGGCATTCATGCAAGTTTTATTGCTTGAATTTTCCACCTCATCAAAAAGCGGCATAACTGTTTCGCATGATTGAGACGACGCCTCATGTTTGTTTACTTGTTCATCACTACATTTACTGTCCCGCACAGTTTCTTAATTATTAGAACGTGAAGTTACTACAAATTAACGTCATACAGGCCGCCAGGCAGTAGGAAAACAGCGGTTAACAAAAAAGTCACTAAATAGACAAATTTACCTTTGAGTTTGCTCAATATATATATCTCGTTATTTTGAGATGTCACGCCGTCTTCCCTTCGATTTGGTTTTTATAATCACTCGCTATGTTGTTTGGCATTTTGGTATACCTTCTCGTTTCACTTATTCGTCCATAGGATCATTAATTTTCCAGACAGCGCCTCAGCTGTTCCCTAAGTATTCCTTTGTTTTGTGCATAGGCTCGAAAGTTTACTTTTTTTCTTTTTAGTTGCGCCACGTGAAGTGAAAAATGGTTGCGATGTTGTAATCAATAGCTGTCATGGCCGCGCAACCAGGTTCTCAATCTTTCGCGTGTGATGTTCTGGACTGCGCACTTGTGGGACAACATTTTTTTCCCCAAATTCTTAGCTGAACTTGCTGTAACAGAAGTGGTTTTGGCCATAAAACGACAATTCTTGCCCTAGTGTGTTTAGTAATCCCTTCAGCAAGCTTGCTTAAATTGCATTGGTCGTTTTTTTGCCGCGCTTTTCTGCGCTGTACTGTTCCGCATTTATCACTCTGATAGTTATTACTCTTGAAACCGGTTTATTGTGCTGTGCTGTAGCGTCGCGCGTGTCGATTGACAGGTCGTAATTACTTGAGAATCGTTCTAGTATTGCCATTACTTGGCATTCAAAGACTTCTAGCGCTGTTTGCTAAATGAGGGTGCTGGAAATGTTATTGTTATGCCCTCAAAAGTTGTCACTGCACAATGACTTTTGGCACCGTTAATTAGAAACGATGCGCTTTACGGGAATTGCGATAAACATTAAGAAGGCGAGAGAGCGAAAGAGGCTTTAGTAGCATTATAAGAGGAAAGTCCAGTTTCCCCAGCGCCTGTTTAAGCATATATTTAGCTTTCACCTAAGTTTTACAAGGAAAAAGGCCATGGCGGATCAGGTCCCAATTCTCTAAGCATTCTATTTGCCTTCTGCCGCTTACAAACAATACCTTTGCATCTTTGTAATGTACGCCCCGTCCTGACCAGATCATTCACACGAATAAAAAAGAAGCAGTGATAGTAAATGAAAAACAGCACTGCTACGTCTAACGTTCGTTGCCTATTCACCTGTCACACCTAAACTACGGAATCAACAATTATCTCGTGTTGCTGCGCTAATAACTTTCGCTGTTTTCTAGCGGTTATGCGCCTTTTCACTTAGTCAACCGAGAAAGATTCTATGCTTCTGGAGCGAAGCTAAATTTGGGCGCGGTAAAAAATTGTGTAGAATGTGGACTTGCACATCGAGATGGG
Source organism: Hyalomma asiaticum (assembly GCA_013339685.2). Taxonomy (NCBI): domain Eukaryota; kingdom Metazoa; phylum Arthropoda; class Arachnida; order Ixodida; family Ixodidae; genus Hyalomma; species Hyalomma asiaticum. The sequence continues at coordinate 58,518,896 of CM023491.1, forward strand.
TACACGCAGGGAGCGCTTGTATCGCGCTAAAAAGAACAAAAAAAAAAAAACAAACCAAAAATATGCCGAATCATAGCTGATCACTTACACTAAAATTCTTCCCTCATATTAATGGTTACACATTTTGGATACTTCTACAATTTACCGGACGCGTAGTATATTTTGATATAGGCTGTTTTGAAATATATTGAACACCTGTTTGCGTGTATAATACTCCAGGCGGTTCGATGAAACCGTCGACAACGTATGCGTGACACATGGTGTAAAATATTTATGGAATTAACGCGGCGTGCAAGCCTTTGGCACGCGGTGCGTTTGTTTCCCCTCACGCATTTTAAAGATGATAGTCTTTCTTGGGACACTTGAATGCAGAAAGTTTGGTCTGTCTGTCTGTCTGTCTGTCTGTCTGTCACACGATTCAGCCACCCGGCCGAAGTTTAAGCACTTGGCTAACGCCGAGCCATCTTGAACTGGTAGCTGCGTTCATACTTTGAACTTTGTCGATGAAAGAGAAATATTACGCATATTTGAGGCACAACATCAATACGTAGTATTAAGTGGTGCGTTCCTTTACCAGAAAATACATAGGTACGTAATTCCAAAGATCCTAGTGTTTCTTAGACTGCGCTAGAAATGCGACGCTATGCACAAAAAAGGCCTTTGCCGACGATTTGGTGCTGCCACCTCGCAGTTTCCCAGGGATTCTGCAAAAGCTCATGTTTCTCGACAGCGCTGCCAGATGGCGTCCATATCTCACGCAGTGTAGGACGGCTGGCAGAAGACTCTCTTATTTTGATGGCATTTGTAGAGAAGCACGCAGATACGCGGCCAATTTTTTTACGGAGGACTTTACAAATCGCACGCACAAATAATAATTACTGGAAATATTAAATATGCCCATATTGCTGCAGGGAGGTGTTACACGGCAGCAAATTGATTTTCCTATTTTCAGTTGTTACCTTACTTGCACTACATAGACGTAATATAATGCATCGACAACAAATTTAATGCGCACGTGCACGATGCAGCTTCCAGACATCTCAATTTGCATCACTAGCATAAGAAATAGTATCATTATCAAAAGTCACTGGTCACGTGTGGACGATATGAAAGACATACCTTGGGAGCCCGTCGCCAGTGGAATTGAGACAGACACCGAGGCACGAAATGGAAAGGTTGGGAGGTAAACCAAGCACGTGCTCGGTTCACTACCCTGCAGCTGTACAGGAGTACAGGGGAAATAATAGACAAGATAAAGCAAAACGAACATTAAAATGTAAACAAGGGGACACATAGTGATAAGGGAGGTACTAGCGTTGGTGAACCGTTTACAAGCGTTAGTGGAGTGGAGTCTAGTTCACAAAGCACAGTGCAAGACTCGCCTGAGTATCAAATATGAAGCGGCAAAGAAATCCCACGGATACTACGCATTATGTGATACACTGTCATGCGAAGCGGCCAGCGATGAAACTGCCCACGACGAATTGTTTGTCATTCAGTTGAAGTTTCAGTTGCAGTCTCAGCCAAATGTTATTTGAGCCAAGTGCTTCCTATTCAGACACGTGCTACGCATGACAAGCGAATCTTTCGCGAAAAGTGCACAACTATGTGTACTACCTTTGACGTGGGCTGACCAAAAACTTCCGGCCGTGGCGGCTGCATTCCGATGGAGGCGAAATGTCGAGGCCCGTGTGCTGTGCGATGTCAGTGCACGTTAAAGAACCCCAGGTGGTCGAAATTTCCGGAGACCTCCACTACGGAGTCTCTCATAATCAGAGGTGGTTTTGGGACGTTAAACCCCACAAAACAACAACAACAACGACAACCAAAAACTTCGACGGCACCGTGGCGACTGAATGGTAGCTTATGGTGCCACATAACGTTACCGCTCACTGTGGTACACATGCCTGTGTCACGTCGAAGAGAAATGCACCACTGCAATGCGCTGATGTGGGTATCGTACACAATATTCGCCGAAGGATAACTACGGGATCGAGCAACGTTGGACAGAAGTGTGCCCAGTGACGTAAGATGTGAATTGTGTTTGTTACATAGCTGTGAGACTGGTTCACACAAGTAGAATTGCGGCATTAGTAATTCAGTCATCGTCATGCTGCTCCTTTCGCACACCGGATCAATCCCACTAGCCATGTGAGAAACGCGAGCTAATGTGTCTTATTGTTCCATTCGGTACATTTATCTCGACAACACGTAAGCACCGCCGTCGCCTAAGGGCATCGCTTGTGATCTCGCACGGCCCTTCATTGTAGGATATATACACAGGATGACGCCAACGTTCGTCACTAGCCCTTGCTTTATCGATAAGCCTTTCTACTAAAGATGGCACAAGAGCTCTTTGGGGTCGTGGCCCTAACAAGCCTTCCGCCTAGCCCGGCTTATTCGATTATCACGCAGCCCTATGTTGAGTGGTATGCCCCGGAGAGCTCTGGGTTAGTGACGCTCTCCCCGTGGCGACAAGGCTCCGACAACGGGCACCGACAATTGATTCATTACGCAGTAAGGCAACATTGATAAATACGGAAAGAAACGCGGAGGCAAGCGCGGGAAAGCACGAGGAACTCGCAAGGAAAGAAGAGTAAAATTGGTTCATACTGCTGTAGGTTTAATCGAACTAGGCTGCGCCAATCGCATCTCGACCTTTTTTTTTTAGATGAATTGCTTGCGCGTACATGCCGGCGACTTTATAGTGGCAAGTGCGGTAGTTTTCGTTTGCTTAAAGAGGACGCCGTTATCACCTTGCTGTGAATCGCGCGCTTGCTTTGAGTGTTTGCGGGGAGCGCCGTTATCGCTTTCTGTTACGCGCAACGCAGGCCGCGTTTATCTTGCATACGACTGCTGGAACCATGTGGACCATTCTTGAAACTTTGCATGCCTGACGCCCACATTTGAGTGACTTCTGCAATTCAGGAGATAATGCGAGAACGCGTTATGACGTTTTTATGAAAGCCGACGCTTTGCGCCCCTTGTCAGTCTTTTCCGTCGACCGACGACTGTACACGCCGCTATTGCTGTGTATTGTGATTGGCTTTGTTTTGCTGGGCACAAGTAACGCCCAATAAACAGTTCGCGTCACATCAACTTCAGCGCTGCGTGCGTCACGACCACGTGACAATAGCTATCCGCGTCTGTTGCTTATTGCTTCAATTCCGCAAGGCCTTTTTTTTTGTGAAGACGGCCTCCAGAAGTTTGGCACTCAAAGGGGTGTTTTAAGGCACACTTGCATCGCACCGTACTTGGACCCCAAGAAGGACAGAGATCTGTGTAGTGTGCGATGCCAGAGTACGCCAGGATGTCGAAATTTCCGGAGCCATCTACTACGGTTTGCTCTTCTTTATTCTATTTGATTCCCTTACTCTACCTCTACAGATGCGCAGCGGTGGTTCCGAAAAAGGTTGCAGAAAATAGCGTCGTTTCCTTAACCGAACAACCACGATTATGATTATTAGCTCAAAGATATCCATAGCGTAAGGCCGGTACAGTCAGTATTCACCGCTTCACGTAACGCAGTGCCCATGAAATTTGCCTACTGCGTCCAACATCATATGCAACGATTTAATATGCAACGATTTAATCTGTTCAATTTACACGGGGATTGTGCACAGCTAGTAAAAGCATTATTGACACGTTTACCGAAACAGCCCACCAAGAAAAAATTTACACCTATTGAGCAGCCGAGCTGTCATAAATCTACAGCAACACGAATTTCTGCATGTTCACTAATTTAAATATTGTTGCCTTTATCTAGCCACTTTGGAATTTCGCACACAACGTGACACTTGATCTGATCACAGGCTTACCCGAACTGATGAGTTAGGAATGATCTGACGCTTAATTTATTAACATACAAATCTGAAATAAAGCCAAACACGCTTCGATCTACGCAAAAATTTTGACCTCGGTCTTTTTAAAAATACAGAAATATTTTGAAGGCCTTCAGCTAAATTCTTCTGCAAACTCTAAAATACGAATGTTCGCAAGAACGGCATTGCGAGGACGCATTTGCCTTGTACGACGCCATAGATATGGTGACCGACGCCAACAACGTACTGCTGATTTGAAGTTACGCAAGAGACGTATTTCGCCGTGTTTTATGGACAAGACCGGTCACAACGCTACCGGTCACAAAGGGGAGCTCCGGCAGTTTTAGCAAAAGCTCAGTATTTCATTGAATGTTTCAACGTTCTCGGGGCAGCAGGATGTCGTTTCTTCAACTCGGAACACGACGATCAGTACAAAAAAAAAAAAAAAAAAGAAGAAATCCAGCGACGAGCTGACGCACGGCCTAACAGAAATGCACAAGGCATCACGAAACGTCCTTTCTTGCCTATCGTTGCACCAACGACAGAGAGATAGTGTGAGCCTCCTGGTCGATAGAAGACGTGCCCGCCATACAGGAACAAAAGGAGACCGGACAAGTGTACACAATGGCCTACTTTTACTTCTAGACACCCTTCAAAGAAGCCTTACCCTTTTGATGTACGTCGTTTTCTATTCAGGGCACAATGTGCTGTTGTGTGTTCGTGCACCGAGGTTTTTCCGAGCTTTGCCTACATCCTTCGTTTGTTTTTCTTTGTTAGCGCCGCCATGGACGTCACCGTATGTGGCGTCGAGGCTTCACGGCGAAACCGATGGTTTAGCTCTATTCTAGTGGTTGCGTTCAGCAATGGCATACGACGCTTTGCGGAGATTTTCACCCGTGGAGAAATAGGCTGCAATAAATGGCGCATTTATTATCTACAAAAGTGGCGTATGTACAGGTTTAAGCGCTTGGCTTGGTTTGGCTTGGCTTACATTTCCATAAAAGTTGGAGTACCAGAAGTTTTGAAAACTTGCTTTCGACAGGGGTCTTCCTGACCAGGGAAACAAGGTCGATATCGTATTGGCAGTCGCAGGGTGCGTAAAATAATTAACAACATTATCATCGTGTCGCTAGTGGTGCACACACGTATCTTAGACCTACCACATGTACATTAAGTGCATAGATTTCCTGGTCATGTTAGCACATGGCGAACTTCCAAGAACGGCTACGTTAGAGCCATTCGTTACTAAGCTCACGTTGGCGCGTAATTATTTAGGGCGTCATCCAAAATTATAATCATTTTTAGCGCCGAATTTACCACAAAGACATACGAAATGCGCTGCTGCTAACTACCAATAAACGCCTTATGCCAAATTGCCTGGGTAGGTTTTTAAGCAAAGGGAGCGTATAAATTCACACCTGATCATATTAATACACGCACGTCATAAAAAAAACACTTCTTATCAGCTACCATCAACATAACGAGGGAGGCGCAGGTTTGTAATTACTTCAGTTCTTTGATGCAGCTTTCGCAATCTCTAGCGTGGAACAGTGTCTCTTTCTGGATAATTATGTTGTGTTGTCAAGGTATGCACTGCTCGGAAAGCCCTTGCAGCCCACGGCGAAGTGTCTTTAGCTAGCGTATGCGATGCTGGAAGGGCGATTGCTTGAACCGCTAAGATTAGCCTGGCTCCTTCTTCACGGTCGATTATCTGGTCTCCTAAAAGAACTTATCTTTGCCCTTCGTCTGACATATGAAGCCTTTTACATGAAAAAAAAATGAAGTGACAAATGCATTAGTACATTTTCTTTTGCACTGTCAGCCAAACAAATAGATTATGTTGCCTCTGCGATTTGGTTACGAGTGGCATCATGCCTGTGCTACACTGACTGATCTTAATCCAAACTAGAAGAGAAGCTCAGGGGAAGATGGAGGCTTGAATCTATGAACAGACCGCTGAACACGATTTAGAAGAGGGAATGTAGCATGAGCCAACGTTTCGACAAGTGGACTTGTCTTCGTCAGGGCGACGATTGTCGACTGTAAGGGCGGCGGCTGTCGCGACAGTCGCCACCTTGAAGAAGACAAGTCCACTTGCCGAAACGTTGGTTCGTGCGACATTCCTTGTTCCATTTCTAGTGTTAACAAAACAAAGAGAAGGGAAGACAGTCAACAGGACAGCAGATAGGCAGAACGGTGGTCTTTCAAATGTTTTTTTGTCGCAGAACGGTACAGATATATGAACGTTTGTACGTGCGCAAACGCCTAAGATCAAGCAGTCGATGAACAGATCGGAAAGTACGCTTTGTATTTTGCGATCTGGGGAAATGTTGAGACCCGGTGTACTGTGCGATGTAAGTGCACGTTGAAGAACCCCTGGTCGTCGAAGATTCCGGAGCCTTCCACTACGGCGTCTATCGTAATCAGATAGTGGTTTTGAAATGTAAAACATGAGATATGAAGCAAATTGGCGTGCTGACAAAACGAGCAATGGAACTATCCAGCTATAGAAGATGCTTTAACATCATAAAGACGTACGAAGCATTTGTCCTCCTAAATTTGGGATACATCAGTCTGAAAGGCTTTGATATGAAGCACACGTGTACCAGCCGCATACGACACCTATAACCGCACTGACTGAGGCTTACATTTTGCATCGCTCACACAAATTCAATGCTTTTCGAGCCCTTCATGTTCGTACGGAGGCTAGCGAACATATTCCGGAGACTACTATCTGGTTAACCTCCCTGCCTTTCGTCTTCATCTCCCTCTTCATAGAGAAGATATTTCTTCACACACACGAACATTCTCACTTACTCATAAAAAGATATGCAGCGGAGGATTGTACTGGAGAAACTCAAATACGGTCTGATGTCGTGCGTAAAACGCATAGCATGGGACCGTAGATAACGCTGACCAAAGCAGCACCGGAAAAACTTTCCCTTTGACAAAAACTCTCTCTACTGTTCCTAGCGGATGATTTACGAACACGGAACCAGCTTCGTTTGACATCTGCTATTTAAATGGAAGAAATATCACTTTTAAATTACGGGCGGAATATCGCGCCACAGAAATGTTTCATCTCGAAATAGGTGCAGGCATGTCAAAAACATCCGAATCGAACAGGAGTGACATGCTGCAGGCGTATCTGTTTCACTGCCAAAGAAAGACAGGGCCGAGAAAAGCCATTACTTACTTCGCCTCCATTCGACTCACATCCGCATTGAGAATACCTTGTTCCAACTAAAAATGAGGCAAGCAGAAAACGTAAGAGAAAATGAGTCTTTGAGAGGAAGCGAGCCCCTGTGAAGTCGAGGTCTTCAAAGTGAACAGGTAAAGTAAGTGCAGTGGTAATGCGGATACGCCGCCTGGGAACGGAACTAGAAGATGTATTTCTTCGTTTCTATTTCGCTCCTGGAGAGTTCTTGCGTCTTAAATTTTGGCTTCGGGGTTTAGGCAAATGAAGTGACGTGCTCGGTGTGACGTCTCTTTTTCCATAGCTTCACTCTCGAGGCAAAACGATATCGTGGATGCCTTGGGCAGCTGAAAACGAACTCTGGTTACGCAGGGTGCGTCACATTTGATGACGTTTCCTTGCCTCTTCCGGAAGTCCCTTTGCATAGTCAGGTATACTGTTACGGTCAGATGTGTTGGTGAATTTGTATATTTTTCAGAGTTCTTTACTACGTGCCCTGCCAAGGTAGTCTAGTTGCTATGGTAATCGGCTGCTGATCCGAGAGTCGCGGAATGAATCCCGTCTGCGGCGACTGCATTTCGATGGAGGCGAAACGTTGAGGCCAGTGTACTGTGCGATGTCAGTGAACCTTAAGGAACCCCAGGCGGTCAAAATTTCCGGAGTCGTACACTAAGACGTTTCTCATATTCACAGCTGGTTTTGGGACGTAATACCCCAGAAATCAGTCAATCATTCTTTATTGCGTATAATATTTCTAAATAGGGAAGGCCACTATAATGCTTAATCCTAATTATTGTCAAAAAGCATGCAAGTAAATGTACCATGTTGTATGTGACCCGTAAATGTAGTCCATTTGTAGCAAAAACTATCGGAACATTGCTTTTGCAGAATATAGAAAGGTTCACAGAAGTGTCAAGAGTTGATAACACTGTGGAATATGTGAAACACATGCTTCGACCAGTAATACATCGTGAACAATAAAAACAAAAAGTCTGCAGAACTACAGGGTAGAAGAACCCCTAGTATACATTAGCAGAGGCAGAGTAGAGTCAATAACTTAACGGTTCCTTCAAAAGAGGTAGTTACTGTGGCGTCGACGTGTCCCATTACCTAAATGCTCACTGTCGGTGATCTCGACTGCAGGCAGTGCGTCAGTTAAAGGCAGCACCTAAACAGGACAAGCCCGTTACTCCATCGTGAAGAAACCCTAACCACCGTGAAATATTGAGTTCCTCTATTTCTCCCGTAACATCAGCAGCTTCTCATCTGCGCAAACTGCGGCTACGACACTCCCACTCCTAACAACTTCTCGAGCTACTGGCTTCAGTGGCGTAATTGCGCGGCTGTGCCTTTCTCGGTCAAAGAGAATCGATCACATTCGCTGGCCCGTAGCGAGGCACCGACGGTGTATTAGGTAATTAAGGCTTCTTTCTATCAAAGGACGGCTTACTTATGCTCTTGTGGCACTCATTTACTTTAGCCGCATTTATTATTTTTTTTACGTTTACCGCTTCACACAATGAGGCTCAGAGTGCGTCGAGCCAATGTGGGAGGAATGTTCAGAAGCGGTTACTGGAGCAACGGTAAGCTGGCGTGGCCGAGGAAGCGAAAGTACAGGTGGGGAAAATGAAATTCGCAGACAACAGTGCCAGTAGTCATTGGAGGAAACTGTATTGTAAGCAAGATAATTTAGTTAAGGGATATAGATTGAAGGACACTGAATTTAGCTATTCGGAGCGATTAAAGACCTGCTGAAATAAATGGAACTCTTGCCTCCGGAAATCTTAATAACCATGAAAATTCATTAATAATTTTCCTATTAGGTCGAGGTTTCCATTACCTCGCTCGCTGAGTTTGTAATTCGATAGCTATGCACAAGGCAGTATATGAGAAATGAATGTTAACACAAAACAAAAGTACGCGGGAATGCTGCGAACGCGCTTGTCATGCAAAGCTAGTTTACTGCGTACGCAGAGTCTTACGGCGATGAAACTTGAACAGCTAGTACAAGACGTGTGTATACGCAGCGCAGAATCGTGAAAGAAGTTTTGCAACTACCAAGTAAGTCGGTGTTGTCTTTTTCCCTGTTTTTTTTTTATATCACGAGACATGACGCTTTCCAAAAGTCCGAGGGTGGAGCACTAGGAAAAAATAGCCCGAGGCACGTAAAAATAAGTTCCAAGATTATTTTCCAGCAATAAATTATTATTCGGTTTCTATTGCTGTGTAGCCATGTATATGGTCGCCCGAGATGATATTTCGGCGAGAATAGGAGAAACTGCGGCCGGCCTTACTTGTTCGAGGAAAGTCAAACTTCTTACAATGCATGAGGTGACTTACTTCGCTGATTGCATGAAATTTCTAATAAATACTTATTTATTTATTTATTTATTTATTTCACTACCTTCCGGGCCCGAAGGCGTTCCAGAGAGGAGGGGGTAGGCGTAAAAAAAAGATAAGGAAAGAAAGAAAAATATGGCTTCTGGGAGTGCACGCAGGATTTCAACTGTAGCCATAAACGCAGTGGCATCAGTGACGTGGCCAATAGTGGTAAGCAGGTGAGCACCGCAGTGCATTGCTGCAGCTAGTGCAGCAGGTAGCACGTAGTGGCAAGCAGGTGGTTACAGTCATTCGACATATTGAGATTAAAAGAATCGCGAAAAATTGTTTTATGTGAGAAAACACATATGGGGGGGGGGGGGGGGGGTGCGGGGGCAATGATACCGGTGAGGTAATAGAGCTACCTTGAGAATAGGCAAAATCGAACAAGACGAGTCTACACCTTTCTCGAGCTCGTTATTGTCCCTTTTTCAAAGGAAAAAAAAGACATATCTGTGTTTCTATGCGTCATCGAATGAAATCGTCCCTTAGTTGTGGTACCTGAACACAGTCTGAAGGCACATTTGTGAGAGAAATGTTAAACGAAGTGGCTTGCACAAAACGCACCTTTACACAACGAAAGCCTCAAAAGAATGCAAGAAAAAAGAAAAGATGTCTAGATGAGACGGAAAAACACAAGCGAGAAGAGTTTGAAGCGTTGTTACAAGCGCTAGACTTTTGAGAAACTGCATTTCCTGCAGCAGGCGTGTCACCTGCACGCGCAAAGGAATTGTCGCACTTAAATTCTTTCGACTAAAGTAGCGACAATGCGACAGCGTGCTGTGAAGAGAACAAAAACAACACTCGAGCGCTACCGATGAAAAATAGCCAGAACAAAGGCGCATCCTCCACGGAAGTATTCGAAAAGCTTTGCGCGAGAAACATCTCACGAGGGAGCAAGGCGTCTCTGTAGTTCTCTTATTTGGAAAGAAGGATTACCACTTCCCGCCGAGATGACATCACGAACCTCAGATTCGTGTTCCTAATGCATTTTTTCTCAGCGAACGCTGCAGAATAAAATGACGAGGGATATACTGCGAGACTTCAGCGCTTCAGTGATTTCCTCGTGTATAAGGAGGAAACACCTAACAAAGCTCTAGCTCCATGTATGCGTAGTCCTGCCTCTCCACTGGTGCTTCGTTTTTTTTAGGTCGGTTTCCTGTAATACACGGTCGTTTCTGGAATGTGGCGCGTGGAACATGTAGCGAATAAGAGAAAGCATTGGTGCCAGACGTAAATCTTTATCGGAGTTCTTTGCTATGTCTAGCAAGACGGGCGTGTCGAGCCTTGCAAAACCGGAACACTAAACAAAGCCGGCCCGGAATTCGGAATAAAAGTTGCCCTGCGCATTTATCTGAGCAGTAACAAAAGCGGTATGGTTGTTTTTCAAACCACGCCGGCTTATCATCCTTGCCTAAACACTTACTCTGAAATCCTGCAGATCCCACGCATTGTGGGGATCGGTTTCATGCAAAGCAGTCAGCGAGGGAATTGCCTAGGACGAATTCTTAGGCATTCAAGCATTCAACCAAGTGTGACGACTATGATCAAGGTCTTTGTAACGGACAATCGGCCCAGGCAAGCTGTGTCGCCAACAGCTTTTCGCTGGTGGTGGTATATTTCTCGAAATAATTATGTATATCGTATTGTATTGTAAGTTCATGATGACCACTCATCAGTTGGCTTAACTTAGCTAACTATGGACGTCCACAAAGCGATGGTGGATGAATGGTAGCTCGTGATACGACGCAGCTGTGGCCCTCACGGTATTGCGAAGCACAGACATGTGTATTGTGGAAGGAAAATACTGTATACTACGTGTTATCGTAAGCGCCATCCGTTGAAGTATTCGTACGGGATCAATCAAGGTTCCACAAAAGCATGCCGAATGGCAGAACTTATGCATTCCAATGATAGTACTTATCACATATTAGAAGGGCAATTCACGTTACACAAGCACTATTATTAGCACTCCAGGTCAACAGGTTCGTTTACTCTATGTACCGTGGCCTCCCGTAGCCTATCGGTAGCGTTCTTGCTTCGCACATCCAGGGCCCGTGTTCGACACCCCCTAATGCTTGGTAAGTTGCATGGTAGCGTGTGTGCTTGTTACGTCTATATTGTGAGACAACGTTCAGGCCGCAGGACTATTCCTTTTTTAATGTCCCGATACCGAGCCCCGCTGCCCCAGCCTAAGAGGTGATGACGAATATTTACAGGTGAGAAGGTGGAGCAGACGAGCAATGCTCACATATTTTACCCGCGAGCCAAAGCGGCCAGCCTGGTCGTGCCTTAGACTGGGGAGATACGCCGAACGAAGGGCTTGAGACGCGAAACATGGACAATCTCTGCACCACGGCAGCGACGGTCTGGAGAAACCTCAAGAGGGTTGATATGATAGTTAACAGGGGATGCTGGATGAATAAATATGTAGGGTCCGAGGAATCGCGACAGGAACTTTTCGCGCAATCCGGCAACAGGAGTAGGCGTCCATAGGAGCACTTCGCCGCCGGGACGTAATGAGACGTCACGATGAGAGCTGTCATAGCGCTCCTTGCGATCGTGTTGACTGGCTTCTGTCCTTAGTCGAGCAAGTTGCCGACATTTTTCAAGGCGGGAGACAAACTGTTCAGGTATAGTTGACGAATTGTCAGTTGGAGTATTGAAGAATGAAGCGTCGATCGTGAAAGTTGGCGAACAACCGTAAACGAGGTAAAATGGTGAGTACCCAGTAGCGCGTTGAGAAGCGGTATTATGGGCAAATGTCACAAATGATAATATTGTATCCCAGTTGTCGTGGTGGCGTCCGATGTACATTGATATCATATTGATCAGAGTGCGATGGAATCGCTCTGTTATACCATTAGCTTGAGGGTGGTATGGTGATGTCGTCTTGTTAACTGTGCGGCAAGTTTTAAGAACTGCTTCGAATACTGTGGAGAAAAAAGTCTTGCGCGATCACTTAGGAGGACGCATGGCGCACCATGACGTAAGACAATGGCCTCGAGAAAGTAGGTGGACACGTCCGAGGCAGAGCTAGAGAGTAGGGGAGCGGTCTCTGTATACCGCATCAGGTGATCAATCGTTGTTACGATCCGTCAATACCCTGCGGGAGTTACGGGACGAGGTCCAACCGGGTCTATACCAACAATGGCAAAAGGTGCAGCGGGACATGGGATGGGTTGCAACAAGCCTGCTGGAGGCAAAGTTGGCCGCTTGCGTCGTTTATACAGTGCGCAAGAGGCGACGTACTTGGCAACAGAAGTGAAGAGGCCAGGCCAGAAGAAACGGCTTCTAATGCGCTTATACGTTTTGTAAAATCCCAAGTGACCTACAGATGGGTTATCGCGGAAGGCGTCAAGGACCTCATATGAAAAGAGCGTGGGATAACGGGCATCCACTGGCGTCAATTATTAGGATTGTAAACATATCGATGCAGGATGTTGTTATCGAGCTTAAATTGCCTGAGTTGCCGGCGTGACCTGGCATGGGGTGGTGGAGACTGTCCGCAGAGGCGTTGAATAATGCGATGGCAATATGGATCATCACGTTGACAGGAAGCCAAGTGAGTGTAGCGATTGGAGGACAGCGTGCCAGCGACCGCTAGTTCTGGAGTCAGTAGGGGACTCGTAGCCTCCAAATCTCGGGACGAGTGATGGAGAGGGTTGCTCTGAGTAGGCGGGAGTGGCAGGGGGCAACGAGAGAGAGCGTCGGCATCTTGATGTTTTTTTCCAGATTTATAAACAATGTCAAAAGTGTACTCCTGCCGCCGGACAAATTCTTTAGGGATGACAGCCAGCATAAGGCGTGGTGGTCTGTAATTACGGTAAAATAGCGTCCGTAAGGATATGGGCGAAATTTTTGTACGGCATAAATTACAGCCAAGCATTCTTGTTCTGTTATTGAGTAGTTCTGTTCAGCAGTCGTGAGAGCTCGGCTGGCATAAGCGACGACTCTCTCTCTACCCCTGCTATCATGCTGTAGAAGGACGGCACCGATGCCATGGCCGCTTGCGTCCGTGTGCAGACTAATAAAAGAATTCTCGTCGAAATGACAAAGGACAGGGTCGGATGTCAGCGCTTTCTTGAGCGTTTCAAAAGCGATGTCGCAATCGTTCGTCCAAACGGAGGTAGTGCCCGACGTCAGTAGCTTGTGCAGCGGCGACGCAATGAAGGCGAAATCGCGGATGAAGCGGCGAAAATAAGATGCCAAGCCCAGAAAACTTCGTAGTTGCTTTTGGTTTTCGGGGCGAAAGAAGCGTGTCACAGCAGCCACCTTCTCAGGATCTGGTGGAACACCACCTTTACTAACAAGGTGGCCCAGCACGATGATATTCTTTCTGGCGAACTGGCATTTTTTTGTGTTCAGTTGAAGGCCGGCATTAGAAATGCATGTCAGGACTTCGTCCAGCCGCTATAGATGCTGACGAAAAGTACAAGAAAATATAACTATGTCATCCAGATAACATAGACAAGTCTTCCACTTCAGGCCGCGTAGAACTGTATCTATCATACGCTCAAATGTTGCGGGAGCATTACATAAACCAATGGGCATCACATTGAACTCATAGAGGCCGTCGGGCGTTGCAAAGGTGGTCTTGTCCTTGTCCGCTTCGTGCATATGTATTTGCACTCATCGGTGATCGAGACTTGAGAAATATTCCGCGCCTTGAGTAGAATCAAGGGCGTTGTCAATTCGTGGCATCGGATATACGTCTTTTCGCGTGATCTTATTGAGTGCTCGATAATCAACGCAAAACCGTACCCAGCCGTCCTTCTTCCGGACCAAGAACACATGCGACGACCAAGAACTGACGATGGCCTAATGATGTCGCGTTTGAACATGTCACTGACGTTGTCCTCGATGACTTTACGCTCTGCGGAAGACACATGGTAAGAGCGTCGGCGGACAATCGAACCGCCCTCGGTTTCGATGCGATGCACTACGACGGAAGTGCGTCCCAGAAGCTTCGAGTGGACTTCAAATGAAGTACGGTGTTTTCGAAGTACAGCTAACAGATCTTGCTTTCGCTCCGCATTTAGGTCAGGGTTTATGGTTGCAGTTAACGTTACGGTCGTCTCGCGTGGTCATCAGTAGGAGTACGCAGCGGTGGTGGAGCTGTGTGAAGGGGCATGAGGGCAAGAGGTTTGGTGTCAGCAAAGCAGTTCTCAACGGTACCTTGGGGCAGACCAAGAGGCCAAGAAGTAGGGTTGCGTGCAGTGACCAATGCCCTGCTGTCGTGAAACCGGACGAGGCTAGATGCAATTACAAGCCCACCAGAAATCCAGCGATCACACGGAGCAAGAAACACTTCGCCATTAACGATGGTATCGGACGTAGGCGTTAGAACATTCTCTTCGCCCGGAGGTACGGAACAATCGGCCACTGTGACAAAACGCAGACTGTGAGCATGACCACCAGAAGAAAATTCAGTGTCTTTCATGTGAACGACTCTTTGACGACAAGATATCACTGCTGAAGCTGAAGAGAGGAAGTCCATACTAAAATAGTGTATGAGTACATGAATACAGCACAATAAACTGGATGTGGTGAAGTGTGCCGTCGATGAAAACTCGCGCTGTCTCACAATATTTCCATCTCAAGCGAGGACAAACGGTGTTCCTTCGGTGTCTTAAGAGCGAAACTCTTTAAGCCGACCGTCCGTTGTGTGGACCGTTCCTGGAGGCAATGTGCCGTGTGAGGTGCAAAAAAACTGCGCTCGATTACAGTATCATTAATTGTTACCTACATAATTTTTATAGAATGTTATTGACACACTGGTTCAATTCCTCCCAAGACCAAAACGTTTGACGGCGACACATGTTTCAACAACGTTTGAATGACAGTCAGCAATGAACAAGATGTCAACAAGGTTTTCACGGTGCCATTGAACATTGCTTCGTAAGAAACCCTGGCAAACTGTACCAGTGGTACAGGTATCAACTCAGGGAGAAACCTGTGTCCGACGGCCTTCTAAATGCGCAACTAAGTCACGTAATTTGTCACGTGAGTAGCTGTTACATGGTTTCGGCGGGAACATGTTACGTGACCACCAGCGACATGGTTTCGGCGGGAACATGGCACGTGACTAACTGTTACAAGGTTTTGGAGCAAATATGTCACGAAATAGCTGTTACATCATGTTACAGCATTCGGATTGCGGGTTTAGGCTTCAGTTGACTTGGCGGGCATTTTCTGCCTGTGGCGTCATCTTCTTCCTCCTTTTTTGCCTCACTCTTATTCCCTTTTTCCGCCCATTGCTTTACTATACCGTACTTATGCTATTCTTTCCCTCACTTCCATTTCCTCACTTCCCTTGTTATACTATACTATGCAAGGCTATACTATACTATGGATCTTTCCCTTCATCATCATCACTTTCCTTTCCAACATCCTTCTTATACCGTACCAACTTCTGCTATGCTACGAAACGCATCTGTCTTCATGTAGTAGAGGGCTGATGGAACGAGCGCGAGAAAAGAAACAAGTCCGCACGAAAATGCGCTGCGCTCCATAGAATAAGCGCAGGCGCACACTCTTCATGATAATGATAGTGTTCTGCTCAAACGTGCCTCAGAACGGTCGGCTTAAAAACCTCCGCCCTTGGATGCAAAGTTTTATCAGCAACATTTAGCACCGTTTTACCAACGATGTTTCTATGACTCTTCAATAATGACATTGAACATACCAACAACTTTTGAAGGTGGCAGTCAACAATTCTTTCAAGAAACGCAAAATTTTGTTGTAATTGCACTTGACAAGAATTTTGAAACAGGAAGTCCGTGATCAATTTTCAATATTCCGCCAACATGATTTTCAACATTTCTCTTCAATAATTCCTGAACGTCTCTGTTCCTGTTCACGTTGCTCATTTTCATTATTTTGCAACAAAAGTTCTCGTGAGGTGGCGAAGACGATCGGTAGGAGGGATTCAACGACTGCCGGATCGGCACCTCCCAACAGCACGCGCGGACACACACAGGCGTGTGTATAGTTCACAATGTAATGCTTGTTGTACCTGACTCCGCATCTAGCATTCACCAAAGAACTGAACACAATTGCCCTGATTAAATAGGTGAAGCCCACTAACTACACAGAATGGCTATTGAGTAAGTACGTATGATGGCCCTAGTTAGTGTCAATTAGTGTCCAATTCAGAAGAGACTCGCCTATACAGTCGCCTGTCGCCACTTAGTAAGTTCCAGCCGGCCGCACGCACTTTCACTTCGTGCAGCCTGTAGTGAAAACCCTGGACGTTCCTTGTGTACACGTCAACAGGAACTCTATTTTTCTCCTGTTTGTTTCGTCCAGTGACAGGACGGAAGCCACTGCGAAGCACCACACGACTACGACCCGACCGCGGTAGGAGCCAATAGGAGCTAATTAAGGGCTGAACTGCAGGCTTTGGCAAGCAAACACAGTCTGTTGATCACTGATAGGTTTCTCCCTGAATATTTGTCACCGACTCGTACTTCTTTTTCATTGTTTCGTTCGGTAAGTCGACGCTCCAGGCAAGCGGCCGATGGGTAATCACTGTCGGCGGGTCCAAGTAAAACGTGGCTCTTTCTGTATTTAAGGTTCATTAGGGTGAGTTCAGTCGAAATCACGAAGCTAAGCGAATATTTACTCAGTACAGACCGCGCTTCTGCGCGAAGCGCAGTCTGTACCGAGTGAATAGTTTCGTCCTTCTTTGTAGTTTACGAAATACTTTCTGGAGTGAGCTTTTCTTGTGCAGCAACATGGAAGAGAATTCCCGAAAAAATAGGCTGATAATGATAATTATGGGAGTACATGATAGTGGAGTGGACTTGTGCCAGCATAAGAGAACTGGCCCAGAGATGAGTGGTTTACATGCTGCTACCCGTTTCATAGAAGTTAAGTACAAATCGTATAGTTTCAGTTTCAGTTTATTGAATGTAATTGGGTGGAGGGTTACATATGAGAAGGGATATACAGAAAGAGGTCCCTTAGTGTGAACACTGCAATGGGAGCTCTTGTTATAAAACACATAAAAATACAGTCCGAGGCAAAAATAATGAAATACATGCATACAATGCGTACGAAATATGTGCGGCAACATAGGACGAAATGATAATAGGAATAAGAGATAGTGACACGAACAAACGAAACAAAATAGTGAATAAGAAAAGGCAAACATATTAGCACGGAGACAATCTTTAGAAGTTTAAAAAATAAAATGAACCTAAATCATCACTTGACGAAAAGCACTGTCAGAAGCGATAAAAATAAATGAGAGTGATTATATGTTAGTCAAGGATTGAAAGAGTGAAGCAAATAATGGCGAACTCAATGTTTAAATGCGTATAGTCCGGGTGAGGTTTTAACCTCCAAAGGCAGAGTGTTCCACACCTTGATTGTCGAGAAGCTTAGCGTTTTTATTCCGTAATTTGTGCGCACCTTACAGAGCAAAATATTACTTTGGAGGAAGAAACGTGTATTACTAGATGAAGTTGCGAATTTCTTACCTATGATATAAAGAAGATTCGGATTACCTACGATGCGGTAGGCAAATACAGCTAAGTTAAAGGTGGTAATATTTCAAATAGGGAGGATATTTAAGGAGGAGAATAGTGGCGCCGAATGAGCCTGTTGGTCATTAGAAGTGCTGTTGGTCATTATATGGGGTACCTGCTTTTGGATATGCTCTAATGGTCTTAAGTAAGTTTTATATGTGCGTGCACAAGATACAATGCAGTAGTTCAAATGACTATGAAGGAATGCGAAATACAGAGGAGCAGGGAGCATGAAATCTTGACGGGCTCTGAGCAGAACATGAATTCCGTGAGCCAGCTTCCCTTTTATTTTGATAAATCTGTTCATTAAAGTTCAAGAAGCAATCAAGTTCGACGCCGAGAAATGAGCATTTGTCATACGGAAAGATAGCATACTTATTGGCATACACTGGGTGTTTCATTATCCCGATTTTTAGACCGAGAGCTGAAAATAACATACTTTGTCTTAGATGGGTTAAAGAGAAGCCTGTTTTTATGCCACCATCTAATACGTTCTGAAGATCACTATTTAGCAGGGAGGTTAAGGCTGGAATGGAGTCATGTGCAGTGAAAATGGTAGTGTCGTCTGCGTAGAGCACGGACTGTGTGTGAGGTGATAAACAGTCATTTAGATGATTTATGTAAATAATGAATAGAAGAGGACCTAATATAGATCCTTATGGAACTCCCATATTGATAGTTTTGGGATCGGAGAGCTCGTTTGAAATAGATACAATCAGAGTACGGTTAAGTAAGTAGCTAGAAATTACTTATCGAGACATGGCAGTAATACCACACGAAGTGAGTATGTTCAAAGAGAATCGCGTGATTGATTGTATCAAAGGCTTGACTGAAGTCGATGAAGACTGGTCCAAGGAACTCCCCGTCGCGAATTGTATTTTTGATATTTTCAGTAAGGACAACTAGCGCAAGGTTAGTGGAGAATCCTTGACGAAATCCAAATTGATGGGCTGATAAGAGCTTAAATTTTTCGAGATAGAAAGACGCGCGCAAAATAATTTTTCGACAACCTTACTGAAAAATGCACATATAGCGATGGGCCTATAATTATTGATGACTGTTTTGTCACCTTTCTTATAGATAGGTATTACCTTGCTTTTCTTTAGTTCAGAAGGAAGGATAGCGTGCTTAACGATTAAGTTGACAGTATGTGCAAAAATAGGAGCGATGACATCAGCAATATCTTTCATGTATCTAGCGGATATGTTGTCAAGCCCAGCGCTGGTTGTGTTAAGATTCAAAATTGTGTTGCGAAGTTCCAGAACAGTAGTGAACCAGTTAGAATCCAGAAATGGCAGTGCGACGGGAATATTTAAAATAGAGAGAGGGAGAGAGAGCCAAACATCGATTCGTTGTGAAATTTTGGTTGCGAATTGCTTTCAAAATTATGAGAACTACCTTGAAAACAGGATCGCGAGGAATATGTATCTCACTTCGAGAAAAAATTAAATCCCTGAAAGAACCATCTTCACATAGTGCGAACTCCTTAGCAGGCATCTAAATAAAGTATTATAGCTGTTTGCTCAAAGGTATGCAGATTTAAAAAAGTTCGTTTTCTGAAAAGTAGAATCTCTTTATGGGAAGTCGGTAATTAAATAAAAACAATCAAATCTTCTTTTTTTCTTTTGGGGAAATAGGACTGGGGGTAAAATGAGAAATTGGATTTCTCCGAAATTACCGTTACAGAAATATGCCAGTACAGATACGTCTGCGTGTAATAATAAAATTCAGAAATGGCCATGTCTAACCGTTTTTACGACCTTCTTCTTTCAAAATGGTACAAATATATTTTCAAGGTATTTACAAAAGGATAACAGTGAAGCAGCGAATATGCTGGTTGTAGTTCGAAGCACACTTCGTCGACTTCCACACAGATGCCATCTTCTTCTTCCTTGGCGCTCTAACACCGTAACATTTTATTTATCTTTGAAGTCGTGAGATTGTGGTAGTCCGCGAACGATGCTAGTGAAAACATTGGGCATTTGAGGTCTTGGTTTCGGCTTTGTAACTTTCGTTTTTAGCACTCGCCATGCGTTTCGCGCGCCAGCTTCATTGAACATGGCCTTGCTCATTTTGAAAAGCATGATTTGAACATTTATTCTGGAGATCAACGTGGAGAAAAAAAAGATGCTTCCTAAAGCTATTTTGGTCAAGAATGCAATTCGGTTACACTTCCTTGAAGGCAATAGACTCTGCACGTAACGTAAACAAAGCCTATAAACAAGGAAAGCAACAAATATATCGTGCTTGCACCCAACTTATTATAAAGCGCACTTTGCTTTTCATTGACGCAGGTGGATAAAGACCCAGAAAGAAGGAGAGAGATAGGGTGAAATAAACAACAAGATTGAAATAACTTGGCGAAATGGCATTCCATCCTGCTTACCCACGGCACAAAGCCGAGCATCGTTGGCTATACATCCAGCACGCAGAACATCCATTTATGGGAATCACATGATTGTGCTGTACCGGCGTTTGTAACAGAACAAGTGTAAAGTGCATTTGAATCCAATCAGTGGGGGGAGGGGGGGGGGTGCCTTTCGCGCGATCCAAAGTGCTGCCATCGTGGCCGAGATTCGCGAACAACTTAGTGAGTCAACAACTTAGAAAGCTTCTACGCAAACTGAAAAAAAAAATAACAATAATCTCTGAAAGGGTAGAAATTTCCTTCACAGGGCTGGGTGTTGAAAGTGCGCCAGCACGCTCCAAATCCTCAGTCAGAATGGATGACGATTTCCTGGGGTTTCACTTCCAGGAAGCAGGAAACGGTTATGAAAGAAGCCGTACACTCTAAAGAAATTCACGCATCTCCACGAAGTGAATCATGACGAGTGGGCTAAGCACTGGGGAATGTTCGGTGTTACCGGAAATCGCCCATTACATTGCTCACTCATGCACGTAAATGAGTGACAACGCGTGTGTGTGTTTACGCACGCGTTGTCATTAATGCTCCTGGTATTTATGAGATTCCTGCGCACTCACGTAGTAGACCCTGCCGAGTTCCGGATTACCTTTAGTTAACGCGCACGCTGCGAATCCCTATGGTTCAACTACACACAAGAGAAATCTAAAACAAAGAGTGCTAGGCGCTCACTTCGGGGAGAGTACTTTCCTGTCCCAAACTTAACTCCCTTTTTCAGAGTAGACAACCCCTGTTTTATGCAGAGTACAGTAACCCCTTGAGGCATGACCTTAGCACTCCACCTGATAGGGTACCGGTACTCTCGCCAAAACAGAGTAGTAGGACGCCTCCGAAGGGGATTCGAGCACTCTTTGTGCTAGAACTCACCAGAGGGAGTAGCAGAGACAAAAATAAAAGCAAATACTGCGTATTTCCAGCACGCTGCAATCAGCAGACATTTAATTACATCAAGACTGAACATAGAACATGTAGGTTGACATGACACAAACGCATACACGCCAGTCATCCAACGACAGCAAAGCGCACAACACGCAGCACACTCGAGATACACGGTTTTAACTGAAGTCTGGTATATATAACCCGTATACCTGACCTGCTATGTAGCGCCAGTAGTAAAATACTGTTCTGTGAAAAATAAGCAAAATTATGCATAGACCAAGGGTATATTTAGCGTTGGCTGATAGGTCGCCGTTCGCCACATAGATATGTTAATCTGAACGTGCGGTACATACAATGTCCTTCAGATTAACGCATTCTCATCATGAGCTCGCGTTCTGTTTTAGGTGCAAACGCGCGCTCGCAGTGCTGGTTCGCGAAGATGTAAAATACACCTGAGGAAGCATGTAGTACGAACACAAAAATTAGCAGATCCCACGTGCAGTGGGAATCAAGGAAAGGCGAAGCACGCATCAGGAACGTAAAATGGATTTGTATTGTTGTCTTGCTATACCAACATTGGTGAGAGTCTTGGTCTTGGTGCTCATTGTCTTGGTGCTCATTGCATGAGCACCAAGACTGTGGCATGTAAACCGTGCCGCCCATGACACGCATGTCATGATTCTAATGTTATGGCCTGTCATTTACGTTCGCCATGCAGTCGTGTTGTGCCATGGCAATTTTGGTATACATCCCATTGACGAAAAGCATGGCATGTAGACCATGCCGCTCATGACATGCATGTCACGATTTTCATGTTCTTAGAACGTGTCTCCGATGGTCGTCATACATTGTCGTCCCACCATACCAATTTTGATTTATATCAAGTTAACGAAACGGCTGCAGGAGCACGAAGACCGTGGCACGTAGTCATGTTCGTCATGCAGTTATGTTGTGGCATACATATCTTCGTATACATCCGATTAACGAAACGGCCAGGAGAGCACCAAGACCATCGCATGTAAATCATGCCGCTCATGGCATACATATCATTATTTTTGTGTTATGACGTGTCATTTACATTCGTCATGCAGTCATGTGTCATACCAATTTTAGCATGCATCCCATTAACGTAAAGGTCAGGAGAGCACCAAGACCGTGGCATGCAAATCATGCCGCTCATGACATGCATGTCATGATTCTAATGCTATGGCCTGTCATTTGTGTTCGTCATGCAGTCACGTTGTGGCATACCAATTTTCGTATACATCCCATTTACGAAACGGCCAGGAGAGCACAAAGTCGGATAGATAGATAGATAGATAGATAGATAGATAGATAGATAGATAGATAGATAGATAGATAGATAGATAGATAGATAGATAGATAGATAGATAGATAGATACGCTCAAAGTCGCCGAAGTTCGCTATGAAATACTTCGCATTTAAAAAGGCCTCGTTAGGCCTTCGGAATCGAGCCGTATTGCGTCCATGAGCGCGTCGACGGTGCAAGTACCGTGACTTAGACCCGTCCCGTTCGCAAGTCTGGTAAGTGCATCATCAAGTGGCAAGGGTACTCTTGCCACTTGTTATGGCAGAGACCTATAGTTAATTTGTGTTCTGAATAACGAGGAACAAGGCTTACATATTTTGTGACCGCCAGCGGTTTGTCGCCGTACAGACGTGCTCGACGGACTCGTCGAGCACGTCTGTCTTGGTGCTCTTGGGGCCGTTTCGTTAACCTCGTGTGTACCAAAATCGGTATAGCGAGACGACAGTGCAGATCCATTTTACGTTCCTGATGCGTGCTTCGCATTTCCTCGATTCCCACTGCAAATGGGATGTGCCAATTTTTCTTTACATCTATAAATTATATCCAGTGAGTCTTCGGAAACAAGCCATCGACGATCACAACAGCTTACTGTATCGCTGAAAGTGTATTCCTCTTGGTTTCGCACATGTAAGCGAATTCGAGGCGTGTAGGCATGGCAGGTTTCCCTAGCACGGTACGGCCGTTCGATCGGGGAAAAACACAGGAGAGGCAGCTCGCTATGGCTGCCGTCGGTTGAGGCTCGTAGCCGAGGAAGGCACCGTTCGTTAAACGTACACTGCACGCGTTTGTACGCGAAAGCTTGTATGCTTGTACGTGGAAGTCGTAGGAAGGTCGCTGCTAGTTGCATCCGAAACACACTTCACAAAGCGGCTGTTGTCTCCTTCAATCGCCCGCTCCCACCCCAGCCGCCTTGTTTGTAGCTGCGAATGCGAGCATCACATGTGTGGAGCAGGAGAAAAATTGCGTTTTACTGCCTTATGCCGCAAGAGATACGGACATTTCTCTCCATCCGACGTTTTGGTAGAGCGGAACGATGCCCTAGAGAGCAGCTCGATCATTTCACTCTTGCGAAACCGGCTCCAGTTTTCAGAGTGTATAGAGAAGGACTCTGAAATGTCGACCAACTGGGGTCCCTCATAACATGTACTGACGTGGCACAGTGTACGGGCCTCAATGCTTCCTATCCATTGAAATGTAGGCTATACTGCCGCAATTCGACCCCAAGACCTTCGGACGAGCCGTCGAGCACCATAGGTACTACACCAGCCTGGGATATTCACTCGGCTCTGCATCGACACTCTGCAAAGTGTGGTTAATACACTATCTGTACTGCATTGTGAGGTGGTCGTTGACGACGAATGACGCAGTATAAGCTGTTCGTCTGGGGATCGATCTCCCGACCAGGACGAATATTTTAGGAACAAGGAAGCTTTCGTTTCTGAGAAATCCGTAGGGATTTCTTTGCAGCATTATCCAATAAACGCGTGGGTGCTAATTTTCCTTTTCATAAATATTACTTCACCTTGCGGGTTTACCCCAGGACTCATTTGCGAAAGCTGTTAAAGATCAACCTTGTATGAGGCCATCTTGTGCGCAGCAAGAAAACGAACTCACTGTAGAACGATAGCGGCCACCACAATCACCGGTCGTCGATGAAAATGTGATAGGTGGCAAATGAGTTCTGACGGAAACCCGCAAGGTGGAGTAATGTTTACGAAAGGGGAAAATTAGCATCCACCCGTTTTGTGGCGCAAAGCTACAAGGAAATCCATACGGATTTCTCAGAAATGAAAGCTTCCTAGTTGCCCTCAAAATTCGTCCTGCTCCGAGGTTCTGAGTAATCCAGTATGGATTTCCTTGTAGCTTTGCGCTACAAAACGGGTGGATACTAATTTTCCCCTTTCACAAAATGTGATAGGTCTCCAAATGCACCTGCTTTTAACCTGCTTCACAGTACAGTGTATTCTTAAAACTGATGCTCGCGTAAAATATCGAAAGTACTCGAACATACGGCTCGGCGATGCGAAGTTTGTAGAACGGTCGGCATCCCTCTCGATGAGCGGGTTACGTTCGGCTCGGCGTGCGCAGAATGAAAACGCGCGTCACAAAAAAATTAAAAATGCGGTTTCCGTGGAACAAACGAAACTGATTGATTAATTTCTGGGGTTTAACGTCCAAAAACCAGGCTATGATTTTGAGAGACACCGAAGTGGAGGGCTCTGGGGATTTTCGACCACTTGGAGTTCTTTAACGTGCACTGACATCGCACCGTACACTGGGCCCCCAAACGAACTCGAGTTGGCGCGGCTGAATATGAAGGCCATTTCATAATGCGAACAACCTAAACGTCAAATGAACCTTATGACGGGCATGTACTGGAATATTATCTTAAGCAATTTTTTTGAAAATCCTAGTCTACATGAGTTTTTAAACAGGCATACGAACGAATGGCTAAACATCGATTGTCGTACGCGAAGCATTCGTATTTTAATAAACTTCTGTGAGAAACGCGAGTCGTTGGCCACTATGACATCGCGAACAACTTATTTGTCCCAACGTGAACTGTATTCGAACTCACGAAAGGCAATATGCAATGCAGAAGAGAAGCTTCATGGGCAGTGCTTTAATGAGAGAATGCTGAGGCATTGAAGACACGTAGGGCAACAATCTGGCGACCGACCCAGCGTCAGAATTTTTAGATGAGAAGCAGCTTATGACCGAGCCTGTTCCGTCCACAGCCCCACTGCGCATGCGCCACAGCTGGCCCCCCAAGCTGTCAAGGAACGAGAACGCGAACGCGACCGCGAGAGACAACGCTGACGCAGGCAGCGTCTGCTGATGAGTTTCTCGAATGAAAGACCCGACTGCTCGCGCTGCACAACCGTTCACCATCCACCCCGTATATATAGGCACTGGATCTTGACCTGCAGTGTAGTGCCGGTGTGAGATTTCCCTTGGGCGTAGTTGGACCATAAGGATTCGCAGCGTGCGCTTTAACTCGGCACGACGTACGACGTGGGAGCGTTGGAACCACATAAAGACCAGAAGTACAAATGACAACGCATGTATAAACATACACACTGTTGTCACTCATTTACATGCATGAGTGGGCAATTTAACGGGAGATTTACGGTAACACCGAACGATCCCCTGTGCTTCGCCTACTCGTCATGGTTCACTTTGTGCAGATGCGTGAATTTTTTTTATTCCTTACGTAATACATTTTTCAGTAATAATTATTGGCCTTTTACGTGAGAAAACCAGGATATAGATATGAGGCACGTGAGGGATTCAGTAATTTCAACCAAACGGGGTCCTTTAAGGTGCCCTGACAAGTACTTTAACCTCCTTGGCCCTGACATCGCAGAACACAGCGGGACTGTAACACTTCTGCCTTGATAAAAAAATATGGTGCGGATCTCTCTGCAATAGGAATCGGTATAACACGAAAGTGAAACCTGTCTTCGCACATAAGCGGCAATCTGGCGAACCGAGGGATGGGATATGAATTAGATACTCTGGACACTGTGAACCCCTCGATTGTACACATCAGTGGCATCTCGGCCCTGCGCACGCATCCTCGACAGTTGCACACAAGCCAAAGTTCTCGAACGGCTCACATTTCTCCGGACACCCAGCATTGAATGGGCCAGCGCTTTGCTTAAACCTGCCATAAACGAGGAGCTTGCGCACACGGTGAAACTTTTCAAGCGAAACCGTACTGTTTTCCAACGGATCGTTTTGCGAACGAACATTTCAGTATGCTAAAGACGCATAATCTGCTTGTCGGCGGCCGCCTCGGCTTTCCTGGATTAGAGCGTGTCGCAACGCAACTGGCTATCGTAGACGTCACACAAGACAAATTATGCAGCGGTCGTGACTTAAGCAACGCAACGGCAGGACGCCCAAGCCTGCGCGGCGATAGAGGCGTCGCGACAACTGAAATGCTAACTGCCGGCATGCCTATTAAACAAATTTACGACTGCGCTGCAACGTTGTTAGGTGGCGTACCACCTCCGAGAACCAAGGGCGCAGTGACAGAGTGAGGCGGTGTTAATTTAAGAGCAATTTTGCGTGCTAAATACCTTTGCTTCAATCGGACATCAATTAGACGCCAATTATAAGGCGGTGTAGTAAACATATAAGGCTCGTCTTCTACTCCCTGTTTTGAAGTCTGGCGGTGGCGTGGTCGGTAGCTCTTCCATTTGGTACCGTCGCACCCTGGATGGTTGTGGGTTTGAATCCCAGGGAGTGGAACTTTATCAATCTCAAATACGTGTTTATTTTTCAGACTACTTCCGTTACGGAAGTACGTCGCGGATTTCTTGGTGGACCCAGGCATAAAACACTTGCGTGTTAAAAAAATGAGCAAGGCATGCACCAGTGGAGGCTAGCTAAGCTGATGGGAACTTGGCTGGTCCAGGTTTGCCTCTCACACATCCACATTTCGTCGTTGCCTGAGGCTTCCTGAAACACCTCGTGAAGCACCGCGAGGCCCTGCAAACGCTTTTCAGCTTTGCACCGAGATCAGCCTAAAGACGTTTGCGTCAAACCACACATGAAGGCAGGCGCAAAGGGTCCTCGGCTTGACGCCATCCTAGCCCTTTGCTATACTACACTACGCGTTTGTGCATAGCTTCGCGCCATGAGAGTGCGCATGCTTTCGTGGTGCGAAGTTGTGCACTAACGAGACTCTGGGCATCGGACAAATT
This sequence comes from Hyalomma asiaticum, assembly GCA_013339685.2. Classification (NCBI taxonomy): domain Eukaryota; kingdom Metazoa; phylum Arthropoda; class Arachnida; order Ixodida; family Ixodidae; genus Hyalomma; species Hyalomma asiaticum. The sequence goes on from CM023491.1 coordinate 58,546,169, forward strand.
GAAGCACACTCTATTTGTGTCTTCCTCCTTCTGCTTGCCCGAGCAATATGTACGCCCACCAGCCGCTATTTTGCCAGTGTATTAGAGGGCTGAGGGCATAAGGGCAAAAGAAGAAGCACGCGTGCGCATTGCGTTGAAGAAGTACACCGAAACTCTTGGGGACCAGAACTAACCAAGACGATTACTTTTGCATACAGTCTCCGTCTTTATGGTTTGACTAACATCTTCCGCTTGTTGTTGGACCGCCGCGGCCAGCTCAAACGCGCTTCTTTCACATCATCAGTCAAGCACCATAACCACTAGACTGCCTTCGCGGACGTCTTTCAAGTGCAGTGTAGCACAGTGAGGGTTTGACGATAAATACGTGTTTGCGCACCTCAGTAGCATTCACGCCTCAAGAACAGAAAGAAGAGGGGACCATCTCCAAGAAAACGAATTCTCGTACAAAGCTATGGAGCATCCGTTTCGAACGGGATAACGTCAGAAGGCGGAGTGTATTTATTACTCACGCCATGCAGGCTATCTTGAGAGCCCAGAAGAAAGAACGCCAGCGTGCAATAGGAAAGCGAAAGTTGAGGCCCAGTTTCAGAGAGCCAGTGTATTGAACGACCCTTACAGCCAGAACAAATGCGAGTTCCAACAGAAGAGAGAGCCTGTCCGGAAGATATTGGGGTGCAGCCAAGGATTAATGGCTCGCAGCAGTCCGCGGGAATGCCGGGCTCATATGTTGGTCGGCAGGGAGAAGATATTGCGGACGAAATGATTATGCAATAACACGCACCGAGCGCGCAGTTGACATCTGGAGCTTAAGGAATCTTTCCTTTGGTCCATTTCTTAGTGAGCAGGTAAAATGAGATGGCATATTAAATAGAATCTGTTCCCTTACGATAGGTGTGCGACATTGGCTTAACGATAACTGCAGGAAAAGTTTGATCAAGGTGAGATGCTTTTGATTTTTTGCAGGTGACAGCGTCGTCCTTACAAAAGATTATGGTTCCTAAATTGCGTGCACACAATACCCTTATTGGACATGTTTTAACGCGAAACCCCAAGATCACTGTGTCTTAAGGTCATGCTATCAGGTACAGAAAAAGAAGGGCATTGTGTGGCTGGAGGTGCGCGAGTCGTTCGCGTAGACCACCCGCAGAGCCTGTTGAGTTGCTAGAAGCGGCGAAATGTTTCACCGTGCCCGTTCACCCGTTTACTGCGAGGGCCGGTGGAAGACGCTCTTCACTCTGACACCTGGGGCGCCACGCTCGCAGTATGCTCGCGTGCTTTTTCTACGTCACCGCGTGAGCTCAAAGGCTCATGCGCAGGAGCGCTGAGAGTGGTTTTCCCTTTTCAAAGGACGACAGTTTTCTTTGAGCTACCTAAATGCGAAAAAAGTCTGGCTGTTCCCTCTGTCAGAGGAATCGGTATAACATGAAAGCGAAACGTATCTTCACAGAAGCAGTTGAATGCTCATTGTACATAGAGGTGAACCTGTCCTTTCAATGTGTCGCTGGTACGGAGCTGGATGAGCCCCCGTGCCCAAATCGCGATTTATCGCGACCAACGACTTATGGTAAATGAAGTAGTTGGTGTAATAACTGGACATTTTCGATTGTAAACGTCACGCGACAAAGGGATCAATTATGTTTACTTGCACCACATTGACTTGTCAACGTTGTTGCAGTACTTCGGTGCCTAAAGCAGGAGTTTTCTTGTTGCCATCACGCTCGAAGTGTAGGCGGGGAAACGCCATCCATGACGAAAGGTGGCTGGTGCTCTACCGCTACGCTCTCAGCGCTCATGCTCGAATCTGCATGAGCGCGCCTTATGTTCTCTCTAGCTTCTTTGCTCGATATCGTCGTACGGCTCCGCGGCACGTGCATCGAAGCGCACTTGGGAACGCACCTCAAACGATGCCGCAATCCAGGGGAGGCGAAATGAAACACTTCTCCTGGATGACGGCACCATTCCAGGCAAAGTGCGCCACGGTTCGCGCGCGCTGAGCGAGGCGAGAGGTCCAGGAAGAACGAACGAAGCAGGGTAACAGTATACGGTGCCTTCGTACAGCGTTGAGCATAAGCGCCGGTAGCGTAGTGGTAGAGCACCGGGCTGCTTTCGTCGTAGAGCGTGGGGCTGTAGGTTCGATCCTCAACGGTCTACATCCCTTTCTGTCTCCCTTCACCCCTTCCCCAGTGCAGGGTAGCAAGCTGGATATTTCCCTCCCGGTTAACCTCTCTGCCTTCCGCCCATCATCTCTCTCTCCCTCTTAACGTTTTCTTTCTTTTTCTGACAAGTATGTGTTCATCATCATCATCAACATCATCAGCCTGTTTAGGTCCACTGCAGGACGAAGGCCTCTCCCAACGATTCCCAATCCACCCTATCCTGAGCGAGTTGGTTCCACTTTATGCCCGCAAACTTTTTAATTTCCTCGCTCCATTTAACCTTTTGCCTACCTCTGTTCCGTTTTCCCTCTCGTGGTATCCATTCCGTCGCTCTTACTGTCCACCTATTATCCTTCCTCCTCATGACATATCCTGCCCAGGTCCACTTCTTTCTTTTAATTGATAAGATAATATCGGCTACTCCTGTCTGTTCTCTGATCCATTCCGCTCGTTTTTTATCTGTTAGCGTTACCCCTATCATTTTTCTTTCCATTGCACGTTGCGTGCTCCTTAGTTTCATCTCTAGTTTTTTCCTTATTCTCCATGTTTCTGCACCGTACTTATAGTACTGGGAGAATGCAGTGATTGAATACTTTTCTCTTTAATGAGAGCGGTAAGTGTCCGGTCATGATTTCGTAATGCCTTCCGAATGCGCTCCAGGCGAGCCTTATTCTACGGAGAGTTTCGTTTTCCTGGGTAGGAGTTCCTGATATTAACTGTCCCAGATATACATATTCATTTGCACATTGTAGGGTTCATTGTTGATTTTAAATTCCTGTTCCTTAGCTAAGCTATTGAGCATAACTTTGGTCTTTTGCCTATTCATTTTTAATCCAATTTTAATGCTTTCCCTGTTTAGGTCATCAATCACGTTTTGTAATTCGTCACCATCATTGCTAAAGAGCACAATGTCGTCTGCAAATCTTAAATTGTTTAGATATTCTCCTTCTATTCGAATGCCCTTTTCTTCCCAGTCTAGACGTTTAAAGACTTCCTCTAAACATGCAGTGAATAGCATCGGGATATTGTATGTCCCTGTCTCACACCTCTCCTGATCGGGATTTCTCTGCTTCTCTCATGTAGTAGTAGTGTGACTGTGCAATCTTTGTATATGTTGTTTATGGTTTTCACGTATACGCCAGGTACCCCTTGTCGACGTAGAGCTTCTAGAACTGCTTGTATTTCTATGGAGTCAAATGCTTTCTCGTAGTCGATAAACGCCATATAAAGAGGTTTGTTATATTCCGCGTACTTCTCAATTTCTAGGTTGATAGCGTGGCTGTGGTCCATTGTCGAGTAACCTTTCCTAAAACAAGCTTGTTCTCTCGGTTGGTTAAAGTCGAGTGTTACTCTTATCCTTGTAGAAATTACCTTTGTAAATAGCTTGTATATTACTGGGAGTAGGCTGATTGGTCTGTAATTCTTTAAGTCCTTTATGTCACCTTTCTTGTGGATAAAAATTACATTAGCATTTTTCCAGCTGCGCTGTACGCTGCATCTCTTGATACATTTCGTGACCTCTCTGCTTCCGCCCATCATCTCTCTCTCTCTCTTAACGTTTTCTTTCTTTTTCTGACATGTATGTGTTACTGCGTCATATCGATTACGGAAGTGGTGTTTGGGGTCTTGGTGGACCCCGGCATAAAACACTACGGTGTTAAAACTTAGTCAGTCGTCCGTCTCTCCGTCACTCGATTCAACCGCCCGACCAGAATCGATTAAAACGGCTGACAAAAAAAAATCCCGCATCTGCTCAAAGTGAATCATGAGTGGGCGAAGCACTGGAGATTGTTCGGTGTTACCGTAAATTCATCGTGACAGTGCCCACTCGCGCATGTAAATGAGTGAGAACGCGTGTGTATATTTACACAAGCGTTGTCATTCATACTCCTGGTCTTTATGACGTTGCTGCGCTTCCACGTCGTAGATCGTGCCGAGCTTCTGATTACCTAACGCGAACGCTGCGAATCCTCATTGTTCAACTACGCAGAAATCTCGCACCGGCACTGCATTGCAGGTCGAGATCAAGTGCCTATATATATGGGGTGGCAGGTGAACGGTTGTGCAGCGAGAGCAGTCCGTTTCTTTTTTAATCAGGAAACTCGCTAGCGGAACCTGCCTGCGTCGGCGATGTCGCTCGCGGGCGAGGGCGCGTTCTAGTTCCTTGCGAGCTGGCACAGCCTTCATCGAAGATTGATTGATTGATTGATTGATTGTGGTTCGCTTAGGAAAGGACGCTAATTTTTGCAGCAGAAGTAGGGAGCACGGCTAAGCGTCCGTGGGCGTGGGGGAAAGGGAGTGAAAGAGGTAGAGAAAGGCTGTAGTGGAGGGCTGCGGAAATTTAGACCATCTGGGGTTCTTTAACGTGCACTGACAACGCACAGTACACGTGCCTCTGGCAATCTCGCCTCCATCGAAAATGCGACCGCCGCGGCCGGGATTGAACCCGTTTCCACAGTCAACGCGCGCCTTTAGCTCTCTCTCTCACGGACTAGACGACATTGTCTGCGCGCACTGCCTCCAGGATCGGCCCACACATGCACACACACCGTCTGACTGCACAGCCTCTACGATCGGCCCGTACCGACACAGGGCGACGACGAGGGACGGCAGACAAGGCTCGGCTCTAAGGTGCTTCGCCTCTAAAGATCAGGGAACTACAGGCCTTTTCTTCGTGGGTCAGCATAATAGCCGAATATATGATATGGTCGTTGTTGCTATGCTGGGCACGATACGATCAGGCGCCTTCGGAACGCATTATATTAAAGCACGAAAGAAAGCAACAAACAAGCCAGTTCACCGTGTAGTGATTCCTATATCGCGATTTCTTTCTCCACATTTCGGGCGCGTATTCGTGAGATGGCTATATACAGTGCGCCGAAGATTCTTCCATATCGAAAACAGAGAGAACGAAGAACCGTTAGCATTGTCCATGAGAGGTGATGAGAAAGCAAGGCCGTGTGTAAAAAAAAGTATACCCTGAACGATAAGCGATTAGAGCTGAATCGATGTTGAGCGCGGCATATAATGACTCCTCTTGGCCCATCTTCAGTCTGCTAGCTCACAACGTAAAGGCCCCGTTTCCGTGACGCCCTTGAAGGCCCAAACTATAAGAGCCCACGGAGAACAACGGACTTCTCTAGAGGAAAAAAAGCAAAGAATTGGGAAAAGACCCCGGAAATACCGGCAAAGGACATGGACGCGTGCCGCACAGTGACACTTGGCTCTGCGTGTCGTTTCCCGTTTCCTCCGAGATTGACGTTGGTCTCCACGTCTCGCGCCGTTTCTCCTTGGCGTCCTCCCATTTTCCTTTCTTCGTCTCCTATTTCTACATCACACCAACTCAGACAATCCGTACGATTCACGGTCTTCCCGAACTCCCGCTACAGGACACAGGCACGCAAGGAAGAAGACGCAATGAGGAAAGAATGGATGTGTGCCAGGGATTCGTGCTTGGGGATCCACTTCGGCCGGACGGCCGGCATCTGCCGCCGTTCCACCGCGATTTATTGCTTCCTTCGTTAACTCCTTCCTCCCATCACACTTTTTTTCTCTCTCTCTCTCTCTATATATATATATAACGAAGAGTTATACGCACACACGTACACGTCCATTTCCTATGGCCAGTAAGTTTGCCGTGGCGGTCGGTTGTGCACAAAGCACTAATCCTACGCCACATATAAAGCGAACGTCGCCAGCTAAATAGAGCGAAAGGAGTAGACAGCGGGCGTGGGTTAGGCCAAGGCCCTTCCTGAAGAATCAGAACGGTGCACAACTACTGGATGGGGTACTGCTAAGAAGCAAGGCACTGTGTGCGAGAACAGGAGGAAGGCGGATGTGGTACGTATGCGGGAGTCGTTCTCCTCTCCCCTTTCGGAAAGACAAGCGAGAAGGAGAAGAGGAAAGGGTGGGTGTGCGCTCCAGAACTGGCCGAGACGCCCCAATCCACCCGTATTTCACACTTTTCAAGATATTATCGCGTCAAGGTCGGGATGCAGCCCCTTTCGCCCGCTGGCTAGAGTCGGGCTTAACACATCTTGCCTCTCCTCCTTTCATGCTCTTCCGGTTCGGCCCCCATCCTGATATTTGTCGCCCGGTCTTCGCGTCTTTCCAGCCCAGGATGAGCGACTGCAGACCGACTGGCGGCTGCGCTATCTACCGCGTGCTGGTCTGCTGCAGCCGCCGCTGCCAGTGTCGTCTGATGGGGTCACAGAATGCAAAAGGAAAACGCTCATATTTAAGAGCAACTCAATTTGCTTGATCCTGTGAGAATGGCAGTACAATGAACTGTAGGGATCTTTTCTTTAAAGTTTATTGAAAGGTTTAGCCAAGGTTGCTGCCTGGTACGGTAGTCATGAACTTGTAGAGCGAATGCTGGAAACAAAATCGTGATTATCGCAATTAATAAGGAATTGCCACTAATCCCACGACTAATAGGGCCTGTCTTTACGTTCGTTTCGAGGAGAAATTACAATTTCGAGGAGACAACACCAGACAGCTCGATTGTGGGTTTGGTCTTATGTCATCATTTTTGTCCGCTTCCCGGATGGCATGTATACGACTAACTCCGGTGTGGCAGCCTAAGAACAGGGGCAAATGTCACGCCAGCGGGTGCCCTTCGCCCTTTGAGGCCACCAGAAGGGACATGCACTGCTCCTTTATTGCGAAGTAGTTACGGCGACCTGAACCCCATTATTCGTGCCGCGGAAGCGTCCTTTGCATTCATGCCGAAAGAGGCTGCGTGTGTCACTTGATCCGAGAGTCGGGTCAACGGCCGCACAGTTAGTTGCGTGGAATGGGGAAGGACTGTGATGGTTCGAAAGGAGAGACAAAGAGAAACAAGAAAAGGGGTACGCAGGGACGTTAACCATCCGCGCGTCCAGTTTGCCACCGTATACAGAGGGAAGAGAGAACAAGTGATGGAGAGAAGGAAAGAGGTAAAGGGGAACAGCTCCCGCTCACCAGAGAGTGCACACTCCCACTAGGGATGGTAAAATCGACGAACGACTAATCGGTAATCGATTAAACGTTTAATCAACAATCCCTGATTGACACCGCAGCGAATCACTTCGCGCCCTTCTCTCCTTTCTTGCTCTCACTCACTTTCATTTCTGTCACACTGTTCCTTTCTATCGCTGTTGTAATCCCCGTCTGCCGGAAAGTACGGTCAAGGCTCGCCGTCCAGAGGCAGTTACTGCTTTGCAGTTTTCTCCTGTACTCAGGGTCTTCTCTCTGTCGCCGAGGTCAACAGAATGTAGATTCGGTGCTTGAGACATGCCATGGGGGCTACATAAAACGCCGGCATGTATTCCAAGCGGGTCGACGGGATTCACATGAGGATCGCATGTGTGGTTTCGCAAGAACACAGATGAGGGCTAGCTCGAGCAGTTCACCGAATGTAGTATTCAATATCTTCTGTTGTGCTGGTGTTCGTGAGAAGCATCGATGAAAAGGAAAGCCTGATGATGCAGAGGTCATGAACCTGCAGCTGAATTCTCGAATTGTAATGGTCAGCCAATTTCTAAACAAACTTGAGATTCGAAGAGTGTGGTTACAAAGCACGCCGCAGCAGGGGACACCAAGTCACTTTTGATTACCTCGGGCTTCTTAGCGCACACGTAAACTCTAGTGCATGGGTGTATTTCAGCGCCTAGCCGCAGCCTCGTCGTAGCGCGATTGCGTGATTGTCAGGTTTTTATCCGCATCAATAGTGTTCACCGCTGCTGGAAACTTCACTGCCTTCGCAACCACTGTTCTCAAACTGAGCCACCTGCTCTAACGAAACACCACCATCTCCAGAAGGAGTACATATCAATACAGGGCTGACCACAATACAAACGTTTATTTGTCGTTAACATCGACATCTGTAGCTACGCACACACTTGCAATATTACAAATACGAATGATCGCCACCGCTGGTGGCGAACTGTGTCGCGATGGTTTTATTTGCTTTATTCGGAAATGTATCCATACGGCAGGCGTTGTTGGTAGCAAATACTTCTGCGATCACGTGGCACTTGTGCTACAAGGTTCAAAGCTATTCACGACGGGCGACCACAAAGTGAGAAAGAAACACAACTTTGATGTGGACACAACCACGAGGCAGACGAGTTTAATGTCGGCCATCCCAGACGCCTGTATGCAAGTGCACACACGCTTTTGCACTTCGCTTCCATAGACGGGCCGAGGCTAATGTCGGCGAATCCGCCCTCCTTCTGAGCATCACAATAGCCGCCAGAGAAACCACGCCGCACGGCAGTTGTTTTCATTCGATTTACTCAGCAGCCACGAAAGCTTCATGTGGCCTGCTGAGAGGGACAACAGAAGAGAAACGAGGCAGGGTGCCAAGGGAAGTTTTCTCGGATGAGTTTTCACGCAGGACAGGCTGACTACATCTTTGATATCTCGAGCAAACTAGAAGAGAAGCTCAGGGGAAGATGGAGGCTTGAATCGATGAACAGATCGCTAAAAACGATTGAGAACAGGGAATGTCGCAGGAGCCAACGTTTCGACAAGTGGACTTGTCTTCTTCAGGACAGCGACCTGACGTTGTCCTGACGAAGACAAGTCCACTTGTCGAAACGTTGGCTCCTCCGATATTCCCTGTTCTCAATCGCTTTTAGCGATCTGTTCATCGATATCTCGAGCAAGAAACAGAGAAAGGAATCCAGCAGATTCTACGCATTGTGGTAGCCGGTAGCATGAGAAGCAGTTAACGAGGAAATCGCCTATCACGAATTGTATCACATTCAACCAAGTGTGACGAGCAGTATCGAAATCTCTCGGTCCATGTAAAGCAGGAACTATGGCAGCACCGTGTTGACTGAATGGTACCTCATGGTACAACGAAACGTTCGCAGTCACGTTAGTGCAATGCACAGACATGTGTTTTGTCGAAGGAAAACGCGCTGTTCGTTGAAGTATCCCTCAGGGATCAAGCAAAGTAGGACAAAAGCATGCCGAGTGATTGTGGAACACATTTATTACGTTGCTGTGGCAGCGTTTAACACTCGTTAGAAGAGCAATTGACGTTACACAAGCGCCATTGCCACAATTGCTGCTGGAGTAGATTTATGTACTATATGTACCGTGCGGGAGGATCCGCGGTAGCCTTGTGTTAAAGGGCAACTCCGGTGGTTTTTCCACCGTATTCTGATATCGCTGTTTTTCAATATAATAGATAGCCCTGATACAGCCAGGGCCATTCTATTTGCTCGGAAACTCACCAATAATTTCAAATAACCGCATGAACGATGTGTTCAAATCGAAACCGAAACGGGTACACGCTTTGTGTAGCGTAAGTGATGACGTCATAACCTCCCCGTCATCAAAAATCTGGAGATAGTACCAAGAAAATGAAGGTGGCGATGTCATTCAACAAAGTATTGAGCTCTTCTGAACTTGACAGCGACGATTTGGGTGCTAAAGTTTTACCATTTGGCTCTTAACCGACCGCCTAGTCGGATAAGCAGCGTTGCAGGTAAACTGACGTCAAAAGCACAGGGTAGCTCGCGTGGGGATCCGCTAAAAATTTTTAAAATTTAGTTTCAGGAAAACTAAATGTCTTGCAACCGCCTGGCTAGCCAAGGCGGCGTGTGGCGCCTTGGCTACGAGTGGCGCTGCCTAACACTCCCAGGATAACACGTAAATAAATACGCAATAAAGTGGACGGGGAGACGACCGCCTTTGTAGCTCAGTTGGTAGAGCATCGGACGCGACATCCGAAGGTCGTGGGTTCGGGTCCCACCGAAGGCAGGTTTGTCTTTTCGTCCACTTTAATTCCTTCCTACTTTCTCAACAATTACAATACCACAAGTAACTTCCCCTATGCTTTCCTAGGCTTCATTGTCTGTTTGCTCATTAACTTGTTTCTAACAAATAAAGAACGAGCCCTTGACCCCTTCCCTTTCGTGATGTGAAGATAGATCATTCATATTCGCCATAATTCAGCAAAACTCGTTCTGAACAAAGTTTGCCATAAATATATACTCCACCATCCAAACTTAGGCATGTAGAAAGTGAACGACACATGTAGGCAGTGAGTTGGAAGCAGTGAGAAGACACATGCAGGCAGTGATACTGTCAAAGTGACTTCAGTTCTAAAAGGAATGCCTAGAAGTTAAAGCACTAACTGGATTGCGTACAGTAGCGTACATATCATATCGGTCATATACGAACCTTAACGCGTGCTGATCACTTGTCTTTGATTTTTGAAAGTTATGAAAGGGTGGTCATTTTAGGGCGCTCTGCAAGGAACTTCTTATGACGCTAGAGGCCAGAGGCATAACCGAATGTCGAAGACACACGCACATTCATATACACATTGCTAATGTTCTGAATTTTGTACAGATGTTCTTTAGATGTGTTACGGTAGGCTTGAGAAAAAGTTTAGCACGTTACATAATGCTGAACGGGTATGTAAGCCGAAGTAAACATGTGCTTCACCGCAGGCAAGACAGTAATTTTGTTTAGGCTTAATGTAAATGAATCTCCATGTTTATTATCTGCCGAGGAGGATAAGATAAGGCCAAGAAATCTTACTTCATATAGAAATCCGAGCCGCACTAAAACTCCGGGAATATAAGAATATAGACAACGACAACGCCTAAATGAAAAAAAGAAATTATATGCTCAGGAAGCTTACATGACTGAGACGTTAAAAAGAAATTCACAGCATATCCACGGAGTGAATGATGATGAGTGGGCGAAGCTCCGGAGGTTCATCGTAGATCGTGCCGAGTTCCGGATTAATTTAGTTAAAGCGCACGCTACGAATCCTTATGGTTGAACCACGCACAAGTGAAATCCCCCACCGGCACTTCATTGCAAGTCAACATCCAGTGCCTATATATATATATATGGGTGGCCGGTGAACGGTTCTCCAGCGCGAGCAGTCGGTATTTTTCAATCAAGAAACTCGCTAGGAGACGCTGCCTGCGTCAAGCTTGTCTCTCGCGGGTGAGGGCGCGTCCTCCTTCTTTGCGAGCTGGTACAGCGTTCATCGAAGAAAGATCGTTTCCATAGTCAACGCGCGCCTTTCACTCTCTCTGTCTCTCTCTCTCTCAGAAACAGCAGATGGAAGAGAGAGAGCTCGCGCGCCGGGAGGCACGCGCCGAGGGCGCGCCTCCCACACGCGCCCTCCTAGTAGCGCGTTCCTAGTAGGTAACGCGCTATTACAACGGACGGACTGACCCAAACCTTAAGGAGCTTCGCCCCTAAAAAAGAATTTGTATCGGAAAGGACGCTTGCATTCGCTCATCGTATTAGTGATTTAAATATCCATACACGCGCATCAGACTTAAAATCAGGGCAGTTGACTGTCCGTTTCCCCTTGTATTCTGTGCGGTAAGTATACCGCGGCGATATACATTAGAAAAAAAAAAGATTGTAGGTGTCTCCAAGCTATCAGTGCGAACCGGTTTGTAAGATATGTTTCTACGGTGAAGAAAGACGAATACTCGGTGGTGAAGTCGTAAAACAACGCAGACGTGGGAAATAGGCGCGAACAGAGCAGAAAAAGCGCCGCGTTCAAGGGCCGTTTGCTGCGACAAGCATTCTCACGAACGGCGCAACAGTTCGTGATGTCTCATCTTGAGTGTCCAATGAAGGAAGCGATTACTTGATTGCTTTTCCACTACGAGCCAATCAAAACGAATCAAGGCGCGATAATGGCGATATCCCCGGGTCAAAACGTGGTTCGCGGTGCCCTGTTTAAGTGCACTAAATGCAGTACGAATACACTTACTGGCAAACAAAAAGACATAGGACACGGCTAGCTCTCCCATATTCGAGAAACAATTTGATCATGAAACGGCTGCCGACAAAGCAGAATGGTTAGAGATGGCAGTAGCTGCAACCTTAACAGAAGCGTACGCTATTACGCTACACCACGATGCGATGCTGACCTAAAAACTTACTCAGGCGGAATGAACATGTCTTTAACAGAAGCCCCTTGCATGTTTCCGCGAAAAAACGGGCGCAGCAGGCCGGACGCCGTCGGCTTTGTGAAGCAGCGTTGCGCCATCTTTCGAAGAATGCGCCAACCCCCACCGTGAAACTCGCTGATCATCGGCGTTGAACGATGACTGTTAGGTGTACGGCGACCTGTATGGCCCTTTGGAACGTCGCTTTCGGAAATATTTGATGTGGCTTCGCACTTCCAAACCACGGTATTGTCACGTATTGTCAATTGTGTAAAAACGCACTCTGCATGGGTTAAAGAACCACACAGCGTTAATCGCAGACAGCTCGCTGTGGAAATCTACAGATAACACGCAGGCAGGGACAACCATGCTGTAACGGCAGAAGGAAACCCACCACGCGTTATGTGGGTAGCGCATTTCGATGGAGGTGAACTGTTGAGGCCCACGTACTGTGCGGTGTCAGTGCACGGTAGAAATCCCAGCCGGTAGAAATCCCCGGAGCCTTCGATTATGGCGTCTCTCACACTCGTATGCTTGTTTGGGACGTAAAATCCAAGAAACCATTACATTTAGATTCGAACCTCGGTCAGGAAGGTGGCAAGAAAGCATCCTGCCACTAGACCACGTCGGCTCCTGTACCACGCACTAAATAAGGCAACTATGACTATTGCATCGGCAGTTTTAGTGGTGGTGATTTTGTAACATTACCTGTGCTTCTAATGTCTGTTGATGACATTTATGGTAATGTAAGGAACAATACTGCTATCACTGAGTTTCAATTTGTCCAGCTTTCCTCAAAACTTTGGTATACATCAGCTAATGACGCATAAAGTAAGGACATAAGCTCACTGAAACCTGCATTTCTCTTCCACAACCTAGATTCTTGTGAAGCTGAGTGGCTGCGTCACGTCGTACAATCGTCCACCTCTGTTTCGCCACAGTGCTTGGCGCGTGCCTCGCAAACGCACGTCGCGTGGAAAAACAACGCAACTTGCGCGAAGACACTGATCCCATTCCTAACACTCAGCCGAACACCGAGCAATTAGACACAGGTCATGCTCTCGTTCACTGCTTCGCTCGACATCGATTCCCACAGGGAGTAGGATCTTTCGGATTCCTTCTGTACGTTGTTTAGGCCTTAACTAGCGCACGTTATGTGACCGTCTATCAATAGCTGGGGGACAAGCAGAGACCGCATATTCTTGATTGTTGCCTCGATACCCCAATTTTACCGCTTGAGTTCCTGGATAAAGACCTTGACTTCTTGTTCAAGGTCAATGGAAGGCCGCTAACAATTTGAACTGTGGGCATGTCGTGCTTAAAATTCCGTACAAGGCTAACTCATAATTGCGCCCAGTATTTGACTTTCACATTTTTAGGGTGACATGAGCAGGTGTTCTTGCTGTGCTCCATAAATCCTACGCTGGATGTCGAAAAAAAGGTTCTACGTTTCCGTGTTAGGCATTTGTCCAATAAGGAGATCACAGGGCTTTCGGGGTTAGCTTTAATACCAGTGAGACAAAGACGGATGAGTACAGGAAAAAGACGCAAAACCGCTCGACATGCCAAAAGCCAACGCACGCAATCGGCTGGAGCATTGGTGCAAATTTGTAGTCATTCTGGCTTCTACATTCCCAATCCATCACTGGCTGCACACCGGCTTCGTACAACTATGTGGAATCGTGAGGCTGAAGGACTGCTCCATTCGATAGCAGTGCACGCAATTATGGCGATGCCATAACAACCAGGACGATCGGCAGAGTGCTCCCGGGAAGAGATAGGCACTGTGCTATCGCACTCCGTACAGGCGGCTCGCTCGTGAGGCATGCGACGGTGACAAAGTGATTCCCGCGTCGCTGCCACAAAATAGCACCTCGCTCAAACAAGCTCGCTCCAAGTGCCTACGGCTGCTGCGTTCTGCCATTGCACGCTCTTATGAACAGGGTTGCGCGTAGATGCGGCCAGCCGCGAATGCTGCGTTGAGGCGTGGTGAATGTGAGCGAAAATTGGGCGCGTACATGGAGTAGTGGCATTGCCGTGTTTGTGTGTGTGTGTGTTTTGGAAATGAAACATAATTTAAGCGCACGTATGCGTGCGTTAGTGTACATGTATTTCTGCATGTGTGTGTATGTGAATCATCCGTTTCAAACTTCATTACTGCAATTTGTGTTGTTACAAAACAATATAAAGGAGACAAACTCGGTAGCGCAAAAAATCACGAAGAAGGAACACAGGACAGGCGCAACCCCCTGTTCCTTCTTTTCTTCGCCGGTGTTTTTTTTCTTTTTTTTTTGCGCTACTGAGTTTGTGTCAAGAATGTACCAACTAGCCCAAACAAGATTATTACTGCAATATAAAGGAGGTGCTTTTGGAGTAGCAAAATGAACCGGGAATTCCTGTACATAATATACACGATGAAGTTGAATTTATAGTTACAGCAGTGGCAGGTAAAGCAGCAATTTATTTGCAGTTTGCGTTTAAAGAGAAGGGAGCATGCAAATTCTGTGACACGTAGTCATAACATAATTACATGTCACGCGATTGGTCATTGCAGCTGATGGAATCTTCGCAATAAGGCTAGAATGAAAAGTGAATGCCTTGTGTCTTCGGCATGCAAATGGAATATTATGCAATGTTCGATTGGCTGACAAGACATTTTTTTTTAGTTCTATGATAAATCAAGCTAGCCTCATTAATTTTAAATGAAATCGCGGCGAGTTTCACTGATGAAATGATCTAAAATGAGCCATTTCTTTACCATTGTTGTTTTTTTAGGGCGTGGGAAAGATGAAGCTTCTGTTGAAAGCAAACATGGTGTCCTTTGTGTTAGCTAGGGAAGAAATTAGAACATTAGAAACGGCGATTAGATTACCCATGTGCATAAATACACACACAGCAACGTTGTACTTCAACATGTCGGCAACTGCAAGTACCTTACTGACACGTAATATTTGTTTGAGGTATGTGTTCGTGTGCGCACAATACAGACGCTAGTTTCCGAATGGCTACGCCTTAGGTGGATGTACATGCAACGTATCCTGTTGAGCCCTGTACTTTGCAGGGTGGAAAAACACAAACGCATCGGTAAACACGCTAGGCCTTGCCGCCGCCGCGCCATGCAGCACACGCATATACAAGTGGATGCCGAACAACTAAGTTCTTGGTGGCACACATCATGCATCCGAACAGTAAAAACACCTATGGACGACCGTAGGCGTTTCTTACTTGAATTTATAGTCGTATTTCAACAAGGAGGGAATCAAACAACTGACTAGGAACAAGCTTCGCTCATATCATAGTCGGATATAACTTAAAGGAGTACTGACACTAATTTTTGACATTCTCGTATATTATTGCAGTAAAGAAAAGCACTGGTGTGGAGAACGCCAAAAAGAGTATCACAGTTCCTCGCAAGGCAATGAATATATTTTTAATGCGGGTTCCTTAAAAGCCGTGTTTCGGTTTCGATTTCGAGGGGGCGGTTTCCTAGTGACGTGTCAACATAGTCGGACGTACGTCTGAGTCACGTAAGGACAGCGATTCGTGATAGCGTCGCTGCAACTTTGTCTGTGGTCAATTATACGTGGGGCACGCAACCAAAATTTCACGGTCGTCCAGTGACTCTGACAGTGATTTTGGCGATCTTTAATAGACTGTGGTCATACGTTATCGTAGTGTCCATTGCGCTGCGGCTGGCCTGCAGTGCTGCGCGGTGAAAACTTTAAAACCAAACTAAAATATTTTGTACCTGTTTCCTCGTTTCCGTGTGCGGAGGGCGTTAACACTACACGGCTAGAAAACTGAAAATGTACATTTTGAGGCGCCGAAAAATCGTGTCAGTAGTCCTTTAAGAAGACAGGAGAGGCGTCGTCCAGATAACTGAAGCCCGGCAACTCGTTGTCTTTACGACTGAGGAAATAGTCCCGTTCAAAAAGAAAAAAAAAATGTCACTCTTCTTAGCCGCGTATTTCTCTGTATATTATTACCTTCTATATTGCATACTGGTTTAGTAGAGCCTTCGAGATGTGCTGGATGCTATAAAGGATGGCATTTTGCGAGAAAAAGGAGACCTCTCACATTGGACAACGCGGCACTGTTGTTGATTAAAGTCATCTGATGAAACGCCATCGGCGCGGTAAGCTATTGTACTGAATAATTTTTCGGGGAAAGAAGGAGTTTTTAAAGATCTTAGTCCGAGCGGTGTATGCAGGTTATGCATATGACGATGCCTAGATGCGGGAGGAGAAAATGGTTGTATGTATTTATAGGCAGGAATATTGAGCTTACCATTACATATGAGATGCAAGAATTTCAGACGTGCGATTCTGCGACGACCCTGAAGCACAGGGATGCCGTTGTCTTTCAGCAATTTTGTAGGAGCCATCAGTTGGTTTAAAAGTGAGAAAAATAAAACGTACAGCGAATCTTGATGCCTGCTTGCCCTACATCAACTAGAGCTTATCATGTTTCAAACATTAGACCATTCCATCCACGCACTAATACCTTTAAATACAGTTTTTTTCCACGCACGATTGAACAATGGAATTTGTTGCCTGCCGAAGTTCGTTGTTTACCAGTTTCTGAATTTTTGAATGCCGTTTATGATGTATGGTTCGTTTTACCTGTTCATATATTGTTGCTACTTGTCAGTTTCAATGTTCGCATATTTCTGTATATATGTATATATTTTTCATGCACGCCCACTCCTGCCATCGCCCTAAAGGGCTGCAGTATGTATAAATAAATAAATAAATAAATAAATAAATAAATTTCAAATTTTTTGAATATCTTTTTGTAGAAAGCGTCTCAAAGCACTGTTGCATATTCCAGTGTAGGTAAAATATTTGTACGCGAGCATTTTTAATTTCAGAGGGTTGTTTTTTCAATTTGTGCCTGAGAAAACAAAGCTTACGAGAAGCTGATGCGCAGAGATTTGTTATATGTGCGGACGAAGAAAATGTGTTTGTAATGGTTACTCCTAGGTATTTATATTAATTTACTTCATGTACTGGTGTTCTTTGGATGTGTGTAGGTAAACGTAATGGCTTTTTTTTTTTTGTCACACGTCGGAGTACCGTTTTGTAAGGGTTTATTGGTACTTACGACCGAGTACACCACTCACTAACTAGTGTTAAGGCTAGACTTAGGTCAACCTGATCTTGTTGGCGTGTCACTTTTTTATGTAAAATGCAGTCTTCAGCCAACAATCGGATACTAATGTTAGACTCAACCATGCCAGCTATTCATTGATGTACGTAAGAAAAATAAATGTATTGTGTTAGAAATATGTCCCCCCACGTCAACGTACTGAGAGCGTTTGAAAGATAAGCATGTATCTAATTTATGACAAAAGATGGAACATTCAGCCTTCGCAGCTTTAAGATTCCCATGGGGCACACGGTCAAATGCCTTGCTAAACTAAAAAAATAATAAATTTGGCCGGAAGAATCAAGTATTCGTGCGATATCATCAACTGCTGCAACTACCTTCTTGATCTCATCAACCCACCTAACTTTCTGCCACCTCCTGGCAAGCTTGCGTTTCCTAGAGACCCACTCTGCTACCCTTAATGACCAACGGTTGTGTTGCCTCCGCATTACACGTCCCGCCCACGTCTATTCTTAATTTCTGTTCATATATCCTGAACTACCCGTTTGTTCCCTAACTCGCTCCGCCCTCTTCTTGTCTCTTGAAGTTACACCTATCAATTTCCGTTCCATAGCTCGCTGCATTGTCCGCAATTTAAGTTTAACCCTTTCAGTGACCCTCCAAGCTCCTGCCCTGTAGGAAAGTGGCAGTAAGATGCAGCTGTCCACTCTCCTCTTCAGGGAGAGTGGTGAGCTGCCATTCATTATCCGAGCATGCCTGTCGAATGCACTGCGCCCCACCCTTGTCTTCCTAATTATCTCAGCCTCATAGTTAGAATCAGCGGTCACCACCTGGCACGAGTAAACATATTCGCTTACCACTTACAGTGCCTCGCCACCCTGTCCTGTACTTCGCCTTCATCGAAATGCGATTTCCATGGCGGAGAATAGGGGTGGCATCCTCAAGTTTAGCAGCGCGATGCTTTGCTCGCATTGCGAAGGACTGCGCAGTTCTCAGTGGATGAAACGCGTTACCCGGAGCATACGACTGCCGATGGTTACTGCGTCATCGCTTTGCCCTGATTCGCTGTGGCGCTCCACGAAGCGGGGTATTTTTTTCAAGCATTGTTGCACGCTTTGGTTCATCAGGGATCACGCGGCTCTATCCAGTAGCACAAAATTCCCAGGCCACCACGTGATCCCTGGTGACGCTTTTCAATATCTGAGAACTGTACGTACGTGCAGGGCTTTTGCGCTAGTTTTCATATAGACGTAACACAGAATACTCATTCTGCGAGCATAAAATCTCTTGTTCGCTGATCTACCATGGCGAAAAGCTTTAAATGTGCCATTCGTCATTTATGAAGTAGTGAAAAAAACAGAAACAACAAAAAAAGAAATATATGAATATACTTATAGGAAGCATAATTATAAACGTGTGTCGTGAAAGCACATCAGGAAATGGAAGAAAGAAAGAAACAAAGAAAGAGATAAAGAAAGAAAGAAAGAAAGAAAGAAAGAAAGAAAGAAAGAAAGAAAGAAAGAAAGAAAGCGTAAGTGAGCGTCACTTTGCTTCTCTTCTGGTGGCGATTTCACGATGCCTTCAAGAACTTACGAAGACGCCCACGCAATGCGGATAAGAGATGGCGGCGCACGCAGTGCGACACCTTCACGACATGCGAGCTGGGGTGACGTGTGCACCTCTTTCGGCGCGTCGAGACACCCACCCACAGCCGAGAAGATAACGAAGTTCTCTAAGTGTACGACATCGCATCACCGAAGCAGCATACAGTGTGTCGCCAGCTTTGCGATATGGACCTGAAAACCGAGGGCTCCTATCGACGGCTGAATGGGGGAATCGCTAATAAGAGCGGTTGACTCCTGTGACGTGGAGTGCTGCAGGGCGCGAGGTCGAAATATCTGCCCGGTGACGGCGCGACACACTCAATCCCGTGGGCTCCAGCCAGCACCGAACTGCTAATTAATATCCCGCGCAATCCTTTAAAGGAACAAATAAATAAAAAAGAAGAAAAATTTGCGCTGTACAGACATTCCTTGATTTCGATGCTTAATAAAAGGATGCATGCGTAATCCTGCTAAACCTCAAAATAGAAAGCATTTCACGCTTAACAACGTGATTATTATCGATGAATAATCTTGCGGGGCCTGAAATGCCCATTTGGGCAGCCAGCGCCAACTTAGACAGGCCCTACGGTGAAATAGCTGTAGTAGCGAGAAATTCGCAACCACTATGAGCTGCCCACGCGCCATAGCACACTTATGTGGTTCCATTGCTTAATTCTTTGTCTGGTTTTGGCCAGCTCTTCTCAAAGGAGAGTATCAAAGAGTATCAACATAATTCCCTTAGGGAGGCCCCACATACTCATTATAGCAGTCGTAGTCGAGCTTCATGTGCCCTATGGCAACGTAGCTGCAGAAGAGGCGAAATATAAATCATTCACTGCTTCCAAATGTCAATAAATGCAGCAAGCAAAACCCGCCATAAACCGCGTTACAAGTAAAGTCAATGTGCTATTTGTCTTCCGATGAAAGGAACAAGCTGTGACAGAAAGCAAATGCATTCAGTAGCTTTTTTTTTCTCGCACCGCATCAAAGACGCTGCCTATTTCAGTATGTAACATTAAGCAAACAATAACAAGGCCAGCATGCTGACACTTTCCTGTTGCCTGTTTCAGGGTTGTTGGAACGTCCGACCCGCCCTCTACAGCCCGCTGATATGAATAGCGTCAATGCAAGCACTGCAAGAAGCGATTATGAATTTCGGGGTTGATAAAGCAGATATTCTCGAGCAACTGTAAAGCCTTACAAGCCCCTAACGGCCAATGAATGCAGTCTAGCAAAAGGAAAGCCTGAGGAAAGCCTGACAATCGCTCGCTGATTGTGATCATTAAGTGGACGGCAATAAGCATAACGTTTTATCGTCGCTGCTAGACTCTCTGCTGTCTTAAAACCAGCAGCCAACGATTGTTCGCGGGCGGAACTGGATAGCTAGGAAGTCATTTCATTCGATGTCATTTCCGCAAGTCTCTTCTATCGATACACGCTGTTTCATCCGCGCAGTCCTTTCTACTTCACACGTGACTGGTTTGGTCTCCTTCACTACGTCAAAAAAGAACAGTTCGCGAACACACTCGGTGATCGCGTGAGTCTCGGACTTTGCCAAACATTCCTCATCGTAATTTACCTTAGGTGCAAACCGATAAACCATGAACAAGCGCGCAGGACTTTCTTTTTCTTTTTTTTTGCAGCGGCGTCCCTCGCAGAGCTCTTCTTTTTACACGCAGCACAGTGCCGCAGAGTTCGCTGCAAGGTCTCTCTGCGTCGTCACGACGAAAACGACACAGATACTGTACACGAACGTGCTCGCGGCGAGGCAAACTCCCGTCGTCGCAACTTCGCTGTGGATCGCAAAAAATGCACCACGGAACAAATACCCTGGACGTTCGATCACTACTCGCTCGCGCAGCGGGATCTTGTTTTCATACGTAGCGCAGTGCCACGCGAAGTTCGCGGGGAGCTCCCCTGGCGTGATCACCACGAAAACAAAACCCACCTGCCGCTCGCGTAAGCAACTGTGTTTGGGAAACTCCCATCGTCGTAACTTCACTGCACAGCCGCAAAAGCGGCATGGAACGAACACCCTGGCCGTGTGTTTGCTGTGGTCTCTCTTAGCGGAAGCCTGTTACCAGAGGGAGCCCAGCACAGCCAATGTTCTCTGGAAGCACCAGCACACCGGTAGGCGAAACGTCGCAGCTCGAAGTGGTTCGAAGTGAGCCGGAGTCGTGGGCGGAGTCACCAATGGCCCAGCTATAGTCGGGCTCATGACGTCAGTCTAGATTGCGCGAACAGTGGCGTAGGCTTGTGTTCTTTCGCGTGTCGTATGGCAAAATGCTGCAGTCGTTTGAATTTGTACCCGACTATCCATGAGAATGAAACGCAAGCGCGTTGGAATTTATGTGGTGTGTTCCCCACCACGACGTCTCTGTTTGGTTGTGTTGCAACACATTACAGATAAATAAATAAATAAATAAATAAATAAATAAATAAATAAATCGATCTATCAATCGTCTTCTTTAAAACTTGCTTTGCAGGCACATGTAGCGTCATTGCGCCTCTGTTTTTTCTTTGCAATGTCGCTTTAGGAGGATATAGAAACGCAAACGTAAGTTACCCGAACAAGGAACTCAATAAAACTAGTTTAAGTAAAAAAGAAGCATCCCGTAATCAAAAGAAAAATGTTCATAGTTATCTTACACTAGTGAACGCCACTAACACTAACTTGGCCAGTTCCGTCTAACGCGTTAACTCTCATATCTGGAGAAACGTGCCATCGACTCGATACATTCGGTTAATCGAAAGCTTGGACGAGTTGGTGCATATCTAACAAACGTGAGACGCACAAGAAAAACACACCACCAGCGCTCTAAATAGGCGTCTCCTGCCTTGTTCGTGCGTCTTTATTGCGCGACTCATCTTTATTGCATGCATTCATCGGGTTACCACGTTGTGCTTGTGGGTTAGGTTTACTTTATACTGAACAGCTCAATAAACTGTGCCTGAAATTCATTGATAACGTTTCCCTTTGTCTGAAGGCGTACTGGGATTGGATTCCCGGTGGTTCCAATTTTGTTTCCACGCCTTCTAGTTGAACTATCTCGCACCTCGAGCTCTTACGATCTTTTCGTTAACGAAATATTAAAGATAAAAGACGAACCGCCATGCATTTATTGAACGTTGCTTAGAACGTATCGTAACTATCGTTCGTTCGCAGTATTGACAGAACCGGAAATAATGCGCAGATAGCTGAATAAACACCAAAAATGCGGTAGGCCTCGCGTACATGGTGTCAATTCTAGGTTGTTTGCCATAGCACGTGTAATTCTAGTTCGTGGTAGCTAATAACAAAATTTACAGAATATTGGCTAGCCCTTGTGAATGCTAGCATGAATAGGAAGGATTGAATGTCGGAATTTTCTACGAAAGAGATGATAGCTGAAGCAATGAGGTCGTTTTATATTAGATGTAGCGCTGGTGCATCAGGCGAGTGCGGCTATTTACGGAGTTTTCATTAAAATTGATAATAAAGAAAAACAAATCGGAGCTTGTACGTTCCTTTAAACTAGGCCACAATAGCCTTGTCTTCATAGACGATGATATTCACGTATGGCTCAGTAAATATGAAAAATGAAAGCCTGAAAGCCAAGCTGAAGATTTATGAATATTAATGACACCGTCAGCACACGTGGATTATGCAAATACTTTTATTAGATGCGCTGCAGGAAGCTTTCAAAAAGTGTCTGCCTTTATTTTACAAGAAAGAAAAATAAACAAAAAGTCATTTTCCCGGGATCTATACGTTCATTGCGTAGGAGCACAAAAGGTATATGAAAGCACATAGCGTTATCCTTAGCAAGATCCAAATGATAGATTAATGCTGGGTGGTAAAAATATAGCATTGAAGGCAAGTGTGGAATGCGCATGGCTAAAGACCACTGTACGAGACAAACCGAATGCAGCAATATTACGTACGAAAATTTTATCAAACTATTAAATCAAGGGTCTGCTATTGGTTATGCAGCTAACGCAAAAAAAGTAACATATCTTACTGCGAAGTTGCGGAGGTTAATTATCAACCATGCCTGCAGTGAAATGTGGGCTCACTGCCAACACGTCCATATTTAAATATTTTTCTACACACCTTTGTGTG
The DNA here is from genome assembly GCA_013339685.2 of Hyalomma asiaticum. Classification (NCBI taxonomy): domain Eukaryota; kingdom Metazoa; phylum Arthropoda; class Arachnida; order Ixodida; family Ixodidae; genus Hyalomma; species Hyalomma asiaticum. The sequence goes on from CM023491.1 coordinate 58,569,063, forward strand.
CCTGACCAGCTCAGAGAAAACAAATATTGGGAAGCTCGCAGTAGTGGTACAACGCTCGACCAACACTGGACGTGGAGTCCAACTTACATTCTTCTCGCTTCTACAAGCTGTACGAAGTGATATCCCCCTCGTCGAGCTGTTGCATGGTTTGGCGGTGACATGTCACGGACTCAGCGCTACATGGCTTCCGCAGGAGCATGTCACACTACAAGCATTGACGTGCCTATAGGTTCAAATTGGCTTAGCAGGAAATGTTCGGCTGTGCCTTCTTCTTAGGTGGTTTTCGAGGGACCAAGTCATGTGACTAGTTGTGACGGCATGTAACGTGATTTGGGTCACGTGACAACATGTAGCGTGATCTCGCGTTATTACACCACCCGTAACAAGCTGGGCTTCACCTAAATCACGTGACTAGCATTTACATCATCTTACGCGTTCGCAGTAGCTGTAACTAGCTTTGCTTAGCGAACGTGTCTAGCTACGTAGTTGCCAGACAACGCGAGCTGGAGCACAGCTAGCGTTTCCGCCACACGCAGCAACCCCAGGGGATTATCATTTAGGCATGATGCTCTCTAGAAGGGTATTTCCAAGTCTTGGCAGCTAACAACAACAAAGAACTCACCACCTTCCATGTAATAGATGCATCCGTCGTCCACTGGCTGCAGGAGACACAATGACATGGAAGGAGCACATGTCGTTACAGACGAGGCAAAGGTGCTCACGTTGTTCCAGAAGCTTCGTCACCGGTATTCACTCGGTAAGTCGCTTCCGGTAAGAACAGGTAGGTTCAGCGCCAGAAAGAAAAAAAAGCTGGAATCCTGATAAGAGCGCACTGAAGCAAAATATTCCGGCGTCAATTAGTGCTCAACGAGCGAGAAATAATGGGATTACCTAAGCTGGAGCGCTCTAAAAAGAGAGGTGACTAGGGAGGCTCGGTGGAATGGCGGGGGGGAACGCGATTTTAGAAGCCGTAACTAATAACGGTCGCTTAAAAGATCGCGAGCATGTGGAAAGTGGAAAGGAAGGACAGATTAGCACGAAGAATGTACCTGTACGCGTGCACGGGTGGTCAGGATGGCGATGTTCTGCGAACGATCGCGGAAATTACCCTTTACCCACAAAGCCTTGACGTTCGAACGATGACTGTGCCAATAAAAAGCCGGTTAGCATGAGGCACGTTTCTTACGATAGGTAAGATTCAACTTTTTGGAGGCTGAAAAAGAACAATAAAATAAACCACAGAAAAGGATTCACGGAACGCCCGAGAGAAACGGTTCGTCTGGAATATTACTAGGTAGGGTAGTACGGTAGACCTTTGCAGTCATAGAGGCAGTCGGAGTGTTGTCGACGCAGCTAGAACTCAGAAAAAAGGTAAGAATACTGGAGTTATCATTAGCGGTGAACCAAAAGGCGCCGAAGGCGCCGATTGTCAGAGGCGTTTCAAAAACCACTCTTAAAAAATCCATCCGTAAATCAAGACCCTAAAAATCAAATGAACAAATGGAAATAAATCTGTAGCGCAACGTATCTCCGAGGTTTTTTATTGATCTGGGGTTTCACGTCCAAAACCAGCTGTGATGGTGAGAGACGCCGTGCTGCAGGGCTCCGGAAATTTAGACCACCTGGGGTTCTTTACCGAGCAATGACATCGCGCAGTATCGCGGAGTACACAGGTCTGAAAATTTCAACCCCATAGAAATGCAGCCGCCGCGGCCGGGATTCGATCCCGTGACCCTCGGATCAGCAGCCGGGTACAATAGCCATTAGACCACCGTGGCGGAGCATCTTTGAGGTCCTCGATTAAAAATGCCACGTCTGAATAATAACCGCTTGTGATTTACGCGCGAAAAACCGCGATATGGTTATGAGGCAAGCCCCGTACTGAAAGATTGTGATGTAATTTTGAAGAGCTGGGCTTCTTTAATGTGTGCCTTTATCTTGGTACTCGTTTGAGCTTTCCCGTTCGAGGGTCGTGGCCGGGACTCAGTCCCGCCATCTAGAGTTTTGAAATACAGCAGGCTAGCAGCTAAGATACGACGGCACTTAACATCTTAGTGAGCTTGAAATTTAACGTTCTTGTGGCTAAAGAATCCGAATACGTTGTTTTACGCCGAAAAAAAAAAAACCGAAACAGCGATTACATAGAGAAAGGGCGACGGTCTAAAGAAAAAGAAAATAAGTCGTATAAGACTTTTTTACGCTGGACTTGCCTGAGATGCATGAAGGCTTAGGCCTTAATGTCTCCATGAAACCGGCAATATTGCGCGGCACTTCGTTGAAAACTACTCTTGCTATGGACCTTTTGAGAGCAAAGCTGGTTTTTTTATAACACTGCAATATTCTCGGAAGTGAAAAAAAGAATACTGAAGCGGGTATTTAAGTGGCGAATGAAAAAAAAAACACAGCTGGCGCATGGTTACGCAAGTATGTAAAATGTAGATCTGGTTCCCCAGATCCCAAAGAATGAATGCTGAATCTTCGGGCATTGCTACACTGGTTGTATCGTTTGTGAGCCTAGTTTTCATGCCAAAAAAGAAAATAGTGTGAGCAGAATCTTCGAAAAGGAAAAAAAAAAGGTCGTAGTCACGTCCTATTTGCATAGCTTGTCGCACAACCTAAAACGTGCGGACACAAAGAACGGAGTAACCCTAGTTTTCTCAGCGCCGAGCAAACTCGCAAAGCTATGCAGGAGGATCACAGGAGACAGGAAACTTATGAGCAGCGACGGTGGAAAAAGTCACACGAAACGGTGCACGTTTACCAATTGCGCAACATCAGGTAATTTATTAGATTACTCTCTCGTGCGGTGGCTCCTACGTGGTCCACACTGGTCGGTGCATTAACGAACGCATGAGTGAGCATCGCAATCTGCTCCGAACATCTACAGGGGAGAATTTACCTTTGCATTGGAAAAGGTGCAGGTGCGAAGCAGATTTTCAGGGCGTATCGAGTGGGGAGACAGCGCGGCAAATTGTAAAGGGAGATAGGCGAAGCTCTCCGTATCGAGAAGTTGGCTGCCGATCTATGTGTTAGGGAACCTTCGGTACATCTCAGTGACAAAGAGATAAAACTTCTGATAAACCACTAAGGCTGCTGTGCAGAGCACGTGTCACATCATTTAAAACACGGTAGTGACACGTTGTTCTTTGTGTGTCTTTTATCTTTTTGTATTTTGTTTGGTATGTCCTCTGTTGTCTTACAACATCTGGTGCTTGCAGCATGTGCGGTGGAGTTCACTAGAACAAAATTCTTTTCCAATAACTTCAGTTTGGAAGTCCAGCCTCAGTACTGTGCGTTCCTTGTTCTTGTGCTCGCGTCCTTGCCCGGTGGAATATTTACGCCATGAATCTGTATCAACACACCCAGCAAGCTACCCTACTCATAAAGTTAGCGACACACTGTACACGCATTGGCACATGAAGTAAAGTCGTCGCAAATAGTGATTTTGAACACATTTATTTGCAGCGATATATAGAACGATTTAAGTGGTTGCAACGGTCATAAGCGATCTATACTGATGTTTGCATATTTTCATTGTGTGATGTGACTTGCTCTTGTGACTGACTACGTGTGTACGATACCTGTCAGATCACTACGCAGAGGCGAATTGAGAAGTAAACGTGGACAGTCTTCTCTCCATCCCCTCCCGTAGTCGTCTTAATCTTCTAAGGCGCTCAGACACATTTGTGTCTGAACGCCTAAAAGAGCACTTATGCGAATGCTACGCGTTTGCTCAGAGTGCATACGGCAGCATACACACTGAGGAAAGGCACTGATGCGCTTACGCAGACACGCACTTCGATGCACTCACATAACATAGCACTAAATAACGAGTTTTAGGTAGGGTATCATTTGGCAGGAATAATAATCTTAACGGCACTAATAGGATTACGTGTCAATGGCGATACGAAGACTTCTTATGCTGGCGATATCCGTCAGGCATCATTAATGAGTGGTGACGCGCAGTATCGCCAGCGACACTTACGTCGAGCAAACAGGCGGAACTGTACACTCTACCAATCTCCTTTTACCTGACTCTTGCGTCAGTCGAAGTGCGCCCTATATAGAGCGTCCACATACTTCCCCATCACCGGGCACTCGATTGTTGGGTTGTCTGCGACTTGATATCTTTTCCCTGGGTAATCATGTGCTTAATCAGAAGAGCACGCGACCCACACGACTTCGCGTAGTACATTCTACGGGGTGACACTTACGCGTGTAGGGGTTTACCTCTCGTGGTACGCAAGTGCAAACTCGTGTTGTGAAGCACGTCTCTCTGGTGACGTCGTCTTAATGCCTGCATGAGAGACGGCATCCCTTGATCACGTAATCGATCCAGCTCACTTTGGTAGAATGCACGCAGACGGATGGGGCTCCAGCTGTTTCCCATGGAGCCACAACGCCGAGCAGACATGGCGCACCGTGCACGAGAAGAACCACGCTCCGCCAAGAGGATGAGCAAGAGTGCGGTAAATAGAACAGCAAATGGGCTGGCCATTTTCGTTTGTCTATGCAGTGCGAACAGAGGAGCTGCTTCTAACTAATACGGCAACCTTCAGCTGATGCGGTGCGTCTTGCCTTAAAGGCGAAATCCGGTTATTTATCGAGATCAATAGATAGCAATAAAATCCGCTGGGCACACTGCCGTCATTTGTGCAAGATTACAGGCTCGAGAAATGCGTAGATTGCTTGCAGTTATATTTTTACTGATTACCTCAAACCGCCCACCTCGATTTCTGCAATTATTGGCCACACTGTGTGTCGACATCATATTAGGCAAAGCGACAGAAGCGCACCTGTATACCATACCATGGCGTCCGAGATCTGCGCGCGCCGCCGGCCTTGGCAACATTACCGCCAGGAAAAGGCCCCATGCGCTGTCGCATCATGAAGGAAGCTGTTAACTGATATGACGTCACAGCTAAGCTGGATATCAGTTTTGTTTCTGAGCCTCTTTGGCCATTAAAAAAATATTTTCGCGTCTGCTGCGCATTTCTGCAATCAGGAGCGTGAAAGGAGCGCTTATGGATCATAGATTGGCAATTACCGTGACATGCTAAAAAAATCGCCGGAGTTGACCTTTAATTCCATTATTATAATACAAGGCATTTCTTGAACCACGCAAACGTTTCGCTGTTTTCCTTTAATGCATCGTGGTTACAGGGTGATTTCACTTGTATTGTTAATGATGATAGATTACTTGGGACCGATGTTCTTGTTAAGTAATATCCACTATGCACAGATATTCAAGACTGCGCTGGCAACACTATTTAACTGCTCTTGAGCTCATCCCTCCTGTATTATCCTTGCAGGGGTGTTTGAGGTATTATACGCAAAACAACAAAACAAAGCCTTGGTACAATAATGATTATTTCTTAGGCTCTGTTATGTTCGGTGATAGATCGACGGGGAATATTAGGCGACGGCGGCCTAGCGCATGGATTTTCCGTAGAAACGTCGTGGTATTCACAGTAATTCGTCGCCGTAAAAGCGGCTGCTTTGTTCCCGCGACGCACGCTGTCAGTAATTGCTGGGACGTACATAGCTGCACAGCAGAGGGGACATGACGAGTGACAGGCCTCTCCACTGCAGCACTGTAGAGTATTTTCGGAGGAAACGGGGCATCCGAGAAAGGAACAAAATGGGGAGAGTGGCTTGCAAGAACAGCGGGGACTTCCTTTCAAAGTAATCATTTGACCTTTCGGCGCGGTCGACTTGTCGCCAAGGGTCGCCCGTCGGGGGAGACGACCGCGCCATTGAAATGCACGGAAGTGCCTTTGACGACAATAGACCTGTCGGACAGTCCTGTTGAAGCGGCGGCTTGGATGCACGCCGGCGGGTAAATAGAGTGGCAACTTTGGCCTCCTGCAGAGTTCTGCTAACTCATCACGGGCCTAGTGACCGATGCTATCTTTCGTAGCGAGCGGGTCGAAGTGTGGGAACGCGAAGGCGTAATCATAGGCTCTCATGGAGAGAGTGAACACGTGTGTTATTGGTGGAGTGCTGCATATGGGTTGGTCCCACAAGGCGGTCGCAGGAGCGATAGGATATATTTAATGGCAAAAGAGAAAGGGAGAGGAGGAGCTTGGCGCTAGCTCGAGTCGCAGACGCGGCAAGGTGGTCAGAGGTAGAGCTTGGCGCTGCCTCTGACGAGATATGAGGAGGTTTGAAAGCTTGGTACTTGTTCACGTTTGAGTGGAAACGCTAAGGGCTCGGAACGGCCCAGTTGTGTTGTTGTGATGTCTGCTGACAGTACTGACCGCCCCGGCGAAGTTTTGTAAATAGTGTACAGTTGAAATAAACCTGCGTGTTTTGTTGTGAGGGCATCTTGGCCCAGACTCCGTCCTTCAACGTGTCGCCGCGGTCATATGAACCATCGAGAGAGAAGACCACTTCAAAAATTAACTGGCTCTACTTGACAAAACCACAGCATGGTTAGGCGAGATGCCGTAGTAGAGGCCTCAGGAAATTTCGATCACCTGGGGTTCTTTAACGTTCACTGACAACGCACAATAATCAGGGTTCTAGCTTTTTAGCTTCCATCGAAAATGCAGCCGCCACGGCCGAGATTCCGTCACGTGACCTTCGGATTAGCAGTCAAGTGCCAAAGCCAGTAGCCGACTGCAGTGGGTCCAACACTGAAATGAGGCTTCTTAAATCCACTATTTTCCTTTTCACAAGGGTTTCTTTTCCTGAGCCAAATTTAACAAATAAATATGCCTTTATCGGAAGAATCCATTATATTTTTTGCATATGTTTTGTTCTGGAAATTATATGGCAAAAAATAGAGAGTTTTAGCAGCCCGGTTTACCGGTACGGTAGTGACGGTAATACCGTACGTCATGGTCGGCACGCGGCTATCTTAATCGGAAAGACATGCACTAGTTGATCGGTGAGTACGGAAACGTCGTCGAATGATAAAACTTGCTGGTGAAGCCCTCAGAACCTCAATTTTCTACGTGCCAACCACGACGGTACGGCATTACCGTACTTACCGTACGGTAAGCCGCCGCTGCTAAAACTCTCTAATGACTATCTTGTCAGTCATACAGCTGCGGTATATACATCGAGCAATAAAAAAAAAAGAAACACGTGCGAACCGACACATATGTTACAAGTTGAATGCAGTACACTCATGCGGAGTTCTCCGAAGCGTAAAGATGACATGTTATTATTGAAGTGACACCAACAGGACGGCTGTGCTCGACATGTCTTGTGTGTCGTTTTGGTAGTGGCGTTTACGTTTCACGCTACGAAGAAGCGCGTCCTGACGTGCCGCTCCAAGTACTATCTTGAGGTGTCACTTCCGAAGTAACTTGTTTCTTTCACGCTTCAAGGCACCGTGTCTCGCCGGGATACATTGCTGGAACCTTAGGTCTGTAGCTCTGCTGAGGCAAAAGTTGTCATTGTAGCACTAGAACCTTAAGAGAGAAAAGAAACACGGACTGCATATACGGACGCTTTGCTTTATGTAGACAACACTGTTTTCAGGGGCTAGGGCTTAGAGACATTGTGTTTCTTGCTGAGCGAAGATCCACCTCCGGATGGGGTTTCTTTTGGAAATTAAGAAATACTTGAAAAATAAAAAAAATTACATAAACGTCAAGTTATATGTGGCCGACATGACATCCGAGCACCAGTTTAGTACGGAAAGGAGTCGCATAAATATCCAGGTAATTAAAGGTAATTGTTGTTAGCACACCATATCAGTTCAATTTTTCTGTGAATCCTCTTATTGTCACATACTACTTATTTTTGGTGTGAAATCTTGTGCACTATGGTTTGCTTATTGTACCATCATTGTGCATGCCAATCTGTCACTGCAGCGTTGTATAATACTAGTCTTTTATAAACCTGAGCACTGTCTCATTGTTTCTTGCAAGAGCAGAAGCCTCCGTCAGGCCACCCGGCCTTTAGATTTTGCTTCCTTTCTGTTGTAAGCATGAAAAATAAGTTCAATTTAGTTCAATTGCCGCCTGACAAATATTATGGTGAGCAGAAACTTCCAAGCCCGTTTTAAGACGCTGCTTTCTACTACCCAGAACGTGACTGCATTTTCGTGGTGGGAATAAAACTTCAATTTTAGTTATTAAAGCGAAGCAACCCCACCCTGTATATGATATGCAAAAAGGAACGGCGCCTAAAAGTGAAAAAAGAAAGAGAGGAAGAAAGAAATCATATGCGGTTCAAGGAACCATTGATATGTGGGCTCGAGCACGTCCTTCCAAAGGTATACCTTCACGCCTACCCCCCTCATCTAAAATTCCTCCTCAGTCGACCAAGGGGGCAGCATACGTTACGGGCTGCATGCATTCAAAAGAGTTAAGTAAACATTAACGTGACCTTTGAAGTTTACTTCTAAGTTTACTTCGTCTCTTTTGATCAACCAGCAACAATATGCAAACACGAAACCAGTCTTCAAGCGAAAGAAATGCACATAAATTCCCACAACGAGCGTAACTGTCTTGTGCATTTTATGTGGGTACTTCGCTTTTAAAAACTGAAGTAATATTCCTGTATTATGTGTGAACTACTAGCCAGCCAGTACATTTTAAGCAACCAACAATGCTTCGCGTCATGTCTCCTGTTAGGTGTGGTATTGTTCGCAAGAATTCTTTACTGACGTTCAACCTCATAGACGCAATGCACTGCGAAAGCACTCCCGTACACGCCATAGGTTTGTTATCGTTGCGTACAAAACGGGAGCCGCCACAGCACACGCTACACACTGCCTTTACTTCTGAGAAGCCAGATGATACAAGGTACGGCACAAAGGTCAAAAGTGCACCCAGAAGGAAACAAACAAAACAAAAACGCTAACGTTGGAGGCGACGGGGAAGGCACAGCTTAGCATAGGTGTCGTGCTGGCCAGGTCACGTGATTAGGCGGATCATAGAGCGAGCACGCCAGCGCCTCCCGGCTTGCGTGCCGTGCTTCTCGGACGAGTTGGCTCAGTGGTGGGTTGGCCGGCGTTAGTCATCCTGTGCGCTGAAGAAGCTAGGGAAAGGAGCTTATCATGAAGTCTGCGAGGAAAGGGAACAACGAGGAGCGGACTAGGGAGGGAAACAAGGAAAAAGGGGATTAGGGAACAGTGAGGCCATGAATAATGGCTGGCCCGTCCGTCGACGCATGGCCGCAGGCCAGTACGTGCTCTTTGGGAGGAAGACACGGAAAGAGGGCGATGCTGCCGCACGAGAGTAAGAGGAACAAAAGAAAGGCAAAGGTAGCTGTCTACAAGGAAGGTAGTTTGGTGCGGACAAAGTAGAACTCCTTGCATCCATGAGCGGTCGCGGCAGTAGGAAGTTAGTCAGCCAGTCAGTTTGCTTTCCCTTAACAATCCCCGAGATGGGGGTGTTACATAAGTGGAGGTGTCAGGATACCAATCTTCAAATAAGGTAATACGTAAACAGGGCAACATTTGTCACAGGCAACAAAATTGCTGCCCGTCACACGTTGTAAGGTCTAGTTGTGCTACAGGTAACTGGCAGAGAGGTTGCGTTACTTGAAAAATTCCAGAATAGGGTGTTGGAAAATACGGCAACAGAGACACAAAATAAAGCTAGAGAAAACCAAAAAGAAAGCCAGTATGCCTTCCCAGATGGCCGTGGGAAAGTGTCTCTGGCATTGAGAAAAAGCAGACTGCATTAAAGGAGTCGAGCTTTCACACATGTATAAGATGCGCTTTCGCTAAGCATCGAGTGCACGCAAAGATGAAGCAGGGCAATGGAGTTGTGCTGGATATTTGATTGATTAAGTCAGCTTTCGGATGAACCAAGCCGCCAAAGCTTGCACACTTTCTAACGTTTGAAAAAAAAATCAGTTTTGCCAAAAGGCCGAAGCAATGAACGGGATAACAATGCATGATATGATATACGAATTAAGAGTGGCAGTTTCAGGGGCAATCTGAGTTGTCAACGTGGGCTTATTAAGTAAGCATTCAGGTACCTAAAATAAGATGAGACTTCAGCGGCAGAGACAACGGTCCAGCAGAGCTGCGAGTTAAGTCATGTTGTTTCGATGGCTTTGTACCATCGAGAACATTGGCCCAGCACAGCGTCATGAACCGAGCGCGCTCCTTCTTGCACTCGTGTACGCATTCGCGTGAGCGCTATGTGGCGAAGGCATATCCGTCGTTGCGACTATATGCGAGGCGCCTGGAACGGAGCACGGGATCAAGGCGCTGCTACGCAGTACGCAACACGTCTAATGCCTGCCGAGATGGCTCGCGCGCCAGCGATGGCGAACGCGCGAAGTACACAATTGCTGCTCGAGCGAAACCACCCGCGTCGCGTCCTAGCATGCCTGTTAAAGACGGGTGGGCGTTTCCTCTCCGCTTTGACGCAGGCCTTCTGAGTGGGGTGATGTTATTGCAGGCGCCCTCCGAGCGACCGGAGATGGGCCGGGCTCGTTTGATCTCTGCTTCAGCCGCGTTCGGCGGCCCTGCTCGCGTGCTTTTACCCGCAGGTGGAACATACGGTACGGAGGGGTTATCGATTCAGACTTTGTGCGGGACATGACTGCAACGGCGATGAGGATGGCGGCGGCAAATGCCCGACTAGACTATCCATATAACTGCTATCGCAATATAATATTATTTTCTTTTCTCTCACCCTTTACTTTCGTTACTCCCACCTTGGCGCCGGTGTGAAGCGGCAGTTTTCTCGTCGTCAACAATGGGAGCATGAGCCGCGCGATTTTTTTGCTTCCTTCATTTTACAAGCGAAGCATTTCATGGCGAACGTGAGCAAGTTCGCCCATATCTATCTATCTATCTATCTATCTATCTATCTATCTATCTATCTATCTATCTATCTATCTATCTATCTATCTATCTATCTATCTATCTATCTATCTATCTATCTATCTATCAGTACCAGCTTACGTCTCTGCGCTCTCCTGGTCATGTCGTGTGCTTGGTGCACGCAAGAAAATCGAGCAGATCCCACGCACTGTGGTAATCGGTGCAATGCGAAGCAGCCAAATAGGAAATTGCCCATGACGAACTGTTTGGTGTTCAATCGAACTTTTACGAGTACGATCGAGGTTTTTGTGCAAAGCGCATGCACACATTCATGAGTATCCTTAGCATGAACAAACCAGGAACGTGCACAGTACCCCTGGGAGTGAATGGTACCTCATGATGCGAGGTAACGTTGGAAGTCACGTTATACCGAGCACAGACATCTATTTTGTGGGAAAAAACTTGGACCATCTCCCCGAAGGGAACCCTGATGGGATGTGAAGCAGCAGCGTTGCGCACGGGTGGCGTCACGGGTTGAACGGCGCTAACGCGGGTGCTGCAAGAAGTTTGAAGCGAAACTCGGTGTAGCGTTTACTGGTGTAAACGTTTGTTTGAAACGCATACACGGGAGGCGAGCGGGCGTTGGAGCCGGCAGCTGCGGGCACTCAGGCGGGTGAGGGAGAGAGTGACGTACGCGCGCACCTGCGAGGGAAGCGTGCGAGGGGAGCGTGACCTACTCGGCACCGCTCCAACACCTGCGCCGAGGGAAGCGCGTTGCCTCGCGCTTGTGCGGAGGATGATGATGATGATGATCGTGGAACGGAGGGACAGCGTTATACAGGCTAGTCAAAGAGCTGCTTCGCATCTAAAAAATGCGCTAAACGGTGCGTTGATGTACCATCATAAGCGTAGTTCGTTGAAGTATTCCTAAGGGATCGAACACAGTTGCGCAAAATCCCACCGAATGGTAGCCGAACATATGTATCTCTATGATAGTGATCATCACACATTAGAAGCAGAATTCTTGTTACACAAGTACCATCGTTACAAGTGCTGGGGTGATAGGTTTATTGAATATATATCCCGAGCGGGAGAAGCAGCCGCAAACTAGTGGTAGTGTGCTTGCTGGGCACCCCGAGAGCCCGTGTTCGATACTACCCTAAAGCTTGGTAGCTTGCGTGTGTGTCTGTGTGCTTGTTTTATCGACATTTCAATCGCTCAGCTTGCGATAAAGATTGTTGCTTTCTTGTCTTAAAAGTGGAGTTCTTTGAGCCGGCCACCGTGTCTCAACCGCGACCACGGAAGTGTGGGACGATCCTAGATGATGATGAAGATGTTGTGGGGTTTAACGTCCCAAAACCAGCTCTGATTATGAGAGACGCCGTAGTGGAGGCCTCCGGAAATTTTGACCTACCTGGGGTTCTTTAACGTGCACTGACATCGCACAGCACACGGGCTTCAACATTTCGCCTCCATCGAAATGCAGCCGCCGCGGCCGGGATTCGATCCCGCGACCTTTAGATCTGCAGCCGAGTGCCATAACCCCTAGATCACCGTGGCGGGGCGGGGGCAATCCTGGAGGACCAGGGTGAGGTGCAGAAAACTTGAGGCGCCGCTCAAATTTGCGAGTTCCATCCCCGCAGTCACAGCGTGTCATATGTCCATTTACGGCCGTCCCAACGTTTTGTATGTCTTTTGTTTTTCATTGACTGGACGTAGGTTGTAGAACACTGAAACACCTACATGTGCGCATAGCCGCATACGATGGCCGAGCAGTACTGGTACGAGCCACAAGTGATTGCAGTGTTGTTGATCACCACGTAGATAACGAGTATATCCCTCCATTGATGTAAACATCAGTGATTCATGTTCGTTATACATTTGTACCCCAACGAGTATATCCCTCCATTGATGTAAACATCAGTGATTCATGTTCGTTATACATTTGTACCCCACCATGAATATAATCGGATATATCAGGTGAACGAGAAGACCAGGAGAGCACCGAGATGTAGGCGGATAGATAGATAGATAGATAGATAGATAGATAGATAGATAGATAGATAGATAGATAGATAGATAGATAGATAGATAGATAGATAGATAGATACGGTCGAAGTTGCTCAATGTGCCTGAGAAGTGCTTCGAATTTAAAATGGGAGTGGTAGGGTATAAGAGTATGAGGAATATGTATGAAATATTATTATAGTCGTCACGTACAGTACGACTAACAATTATACCATCAAACTTGTCCAGCATGTGTACTGCTCGCCCGCGCTATTCGGGTATGCGCCACTGGTGATTGAGGGTAAATATTGCGGCTTATGCCAGTCAAAGGCCCGATCGATATTATATATTGAAAACTTCATGTGAACACACTTTGCGGTGGTTAAGGAAGAAGATGGATCGCTCGATTGATTTATGGTGTTTTACGTTCAAAGACGACTATGTTATTGCAACAAACGCCGTAGTGGAGAGCTTAGCATGCAACCACACTGCCGTGATGCTACAGAACGGCTTAATTTGCGAAGTTTACTTTGGAATACTTAATTTGTATTTCCCAAGGAGTAAAAGCGCTCCTTCGCAAGTAGATCATAAGGTACGAGCTTCTGCTCACAGTAGATATGCTGCCTCGCACATCTCGAAACACAAAACAAAAAAGGCATAATTCCTTGAGCAGCCTCATCAATGTGCCCCACAGCCAAAAAAGCGTTAGTAGTGTCAGAAGCACTATGCGCACTATGCATACTTTATCTTGAGTGGTGGTGCTGAACGAGCTTGCCTTTCCGGCTTGCGCCTTCTTTTCTTTGTATGCCCTTCGAAATAGTGACGTTCTATTGGGGGACACAGCGCCTGCGTTTTCATGCGAGAAGCTTGCTGTGTTCACAGGCCCGAAACGCCTGTTCGCTCAGGAAGGCTACTCGGCCTGCCACTTTCAATAAGGCCCTGAAAAAAAAAAATCCCCCGGCTTTGACAACCTTCCTAGGCTGAAAGTGAATTCAAACTTTCGCTGTTTACTTGCTTCGAGCTTTTATCGACCTGTTGCAGGCACGCCGCGGGCACTTTCAAGAATATACAGAGTCGCTTGGTCCACTAGAGGGGAGAAAGCTGGTTGAAAGCGACGATTCCTTCCAGATGTTCTGGCGTGAGCCGGGGATGTCTTCTTGGATCAACTGGTAGTGTGCGATCGAAAGGGGCCAAAATAAAACACACTGCCACTTGGAAGTTTGAGGAAAGCAGCGTGTTCTGTCCATATGCGACGCTTCCACTTCCCTTGGTGGCAATACAGTGAACAGATCTGAGTCATAATGGAAGCTCACTTTATTGCACTCAATCAACATAATAACCATTAGGGTGCCGCATCTACATTATTCACAAATAAAGAAATCATATAAGGGTGTGAGAAGGATTCACAAGTCGCGAATAATAGCAGAGAGTGGGATTTACGATCAAAGCCTGCTGAAGTAAGATAGTTTATAAATTACAATTTTGCGCAACAAAACCAATTCATGACCACTTGAACAACGTCCTCCTTCTTAGGTATGCTACCCCTCCCCCCCCCCCCCCCCCCAATGTACCCCATGTACACTATGTAATACCCTAATAGGGTATTACATGGGGTACATAGGGTACATGTAAGTATTAATGATTATTAACTGATGACGACTGCGATAATTACAGGACGACTGCGCAAGGGTATTCAACGGTACCGGCTATTTCTGATCACAACCCCTTGCTTAGGCTGTAAAAAAAAGCGCTGGAGACGAGGCTTCGGTTCCTGAGAAATGTTCAACTTGGATAAAGACGCTAAATTGTTTACGTAGGCCAAATAGGGTGAATGAGATCGCACGAACTGCTATCTAAACGAGATGTCAGATGGACGAAGACCACGCAATGGACTCCTCATGGTGTTCTCCTATTTGTTTGTCCTTCTTTTGCTATTTATACCGAGCAGAATCTTCACCTCTAAATCAGGTTGTGCGACGCAGCCGATGTGCCCAATTCTTGCACAGATGAGGAAAGACAGCCACTTTGAGCTGCTTCACAAACAAAGAGGGAGCATGACTTCATCAATTTTCGCAGCTCTGAAGCCTATCATTTCACAAGGAACACATTTCCACTCCATTGGGGAAGATCCTTGTTCTGTTTTGTTTAATGTTATCGTTTCTTGCCTTAAGGTGCACAATCACAGAAGGTAACTGGACAAGCTTATGAACGTACTGCTATCCCAGGCAAAGAAGCAAGACCAACATAGGAACAACCACAGAAATAGCTATGGAAACGACAAATATTGCTCTTCGATTGAACAGATAGCGATGCAATGATACTTCGAGTGGTTGTTTACAAGGAAGTTATTTCTGCATTGAAAGCAGAGCACGCAAATCAAATCAAACAACACCTCGGTTTTATAACACGTTCACGTAAAGATGTGGTAAAATTGTATGAAAAGATGCTGAACGATGTAAACTTCTCCATATATTAGGCAATGTGAGAGGGGGGGCCCCGACACACCAGCAATACGAGGATAAAAACATTGCAATCTTCGTGCCTACATTTTTGTTCCTCGAACTACTGTGAAGGACAAAGGTTGGTATATTTCGTGGTATATTTCTCACACACATCACCGTCTTGCATTTTTTTTTCAGTGGCATAGACTGGTTCTACAGTAATAGCATGTGGCGTGTTCTTTTGTGCCATAAAATCCGCCTGAAATCATCAAGACGACGTGACACCCAACTCGCGATGGCTGAAGCTGATCGTGCTCGGGGTTGACAGAAGCTCTCGTAAGAAATATCATTTGCGAACTTTAAGCACAGGCACGGAAGTATCTCTGTTTGCAAAAGCCATAAGTGCTAATTGTTCTGCAGTTCTTGCGTTTAATACAGGGAGGCGCAGCGCGAGACGCTTATAAATATAACTTGACGGATGGATCATACAAGCAAGCTTCCTTTACGAGCACATATGAGAAGAACCATCAATGGTATTTAGTAACAAGCAATTCAGTCAGTCATTTTTCAGTTTGAGCTTCAACTCTCGTATTGGAATTTCTTTTGTTCAAGCATGTAATTGGCATTCGACGTTGAGGTAACTAAGTATTTGATGCGAAGTTTTTGCTTTTTAAAACAAAAAAGGAAAGCCTTGTAGCAGGGCACTTGTTTCTAACACCGCTGAGTTTGATGCAACTCACCCTCTCTGTTGTTGCACACTCCGTCGATTTTTTAAAAACTTTGATACATTTAACTGGGACACCGTGCACATTTCAAGGCTCTCTGTGAAACAGAGAGCGCCCCACTGTGTGCCATATTTCCAATACGTTACCAATATTTCCAATGCTGTCCACTTGATGGACGTAGGATCCGTTATTCAAACAGTGGGGTAGTGCATGTAATTTCCGTTAATTTTTTAAGAACACTTAGCATGACAAGATCAACTACCGAACTGACTCCTGATTAGGAGCAAATATACTTCTTCAGCTTTTCAAAGAAATAATAAATACTATGAAATGTATTAGCAGTTGCAAGCGCGCAAAAATCAGAAACATTTGCCGTTTCCTTTTAATACCTGAGACATACTTGAGTCTCTGAAGTAATTGGGCGCGATCAACAGTGCAGAACAATTCTAAACAGACTAAACGAGTCGTGAGCGCAATTTCTGCGCTTCGTTGTTGGTCTCTCAGATACAGCAGGCCTCTTTCAAGAAGTAGGACTTCCCGAAAAATAAAAATAAATCAAGAACACCTTATGTGACAAACAAAATTCAAGAACCTGTTCAGTTCGAAGTGTGTTAGACAAATTTGGCGCTATAATTTGATATGGTAAACAGTTTTAACAGTAAGCAGTAATCATGTCTCACAGCTCAGTGCAGGAGCAGGGACTAAAGGCAATCAAGCCTGACCAAGACCCCTGTCCCAAACACACATTCAATCGAAAACACACATTCAAAAGAGAGGGTGCGCTTAGCAAGAGCGACATAATTTACGTTGAGGCCGGTAAACCCGTCGCAGCTGCCCTGCATCGAGCAGTGCCGCTTTCAAATTACCTTGCCTACTGCACGAATTACAGTGCTTGAATGAATCGCGGCATACTACACAGATGCAAGAGGGATGAGAAAGTATCCATTACAATATCCAGTGATATTTATTTAGCGTCATCAGTAGACGTAACACTCGAAAGTCTCGATTACATCTCCACGTAACGGTACTGAAAGGCTGCGTTAGGTGGCACTTGTTTTCTGAAAGGTTTGTTGAATAATAATAATAATAATAATAATAATAATAATAATAATAATAATAATAATAATAATAATAATAATAATAATAATAATCTCTGGGGATTTATGTCGCAAAACAACGATACTATTGTGAGAGATATGGAACAGTGTAAGGCTCTGGAAACTGCGACCATCTGGGTTTCTTTAACATGTACTGCCATTGCGCACCCCATGGGCATCTAGCATTTCGCTTTCATAGAAATGCTGCCGACACAGGCGGCATTATACCTCGCGACCTTCAGATTAGCAGCAGAGTGCTATAGCAACTGACTGCCAAAGGGATACCAAGGTGGCGGCGCGCATGTGCAGACATGTCGTTAAGCACAACTAGTTGTCCGGCTAGTTGGGGAGACATGACTTCATAAATTTAGGAGCTCAAACCACACACACACCGATACACGCGAAAAAAAAAAAATAGACACCACTCAACGCTGAGTAGTCTGTAGCTTTTTCATGTTCATTGGTGTGTATAGTTTGCGCTCTTAAATTTATATAAAGACAACACATGATCCAATACGTTGTCAATTTTGATACTTATGTACTATGAATTTAATTTTGCCAATGAAGTATGGCTGAGGACGTTATCATTTACTTAGGAATGCAAATATAGGTATCAGAAATGAAATATCAGGTTATATGCAATCCTTCTTGCGCCCTCGTCTTTCGAAAGCATCGTATAAGTGAAGTACACTTTATTCCGAGGAAACATCTGATAACTTGGTTTCTCTCTGGACGGTACGGAGATTAAGCGATGACAGGCTGTGAACAAGAGCCTGACATTCAGCGAAATCGCGTTACAGGGAACCACTACCGGTAAAATGAAAACAACCGATGTACTGGCCCCAGCAAGAGCACAGACACGGTGAAACAATAAGCAAAACAACAGCCGACGCCGAGCCTTGCGGAACCGGAAGTTCTCGCCGCACGGGACGATCCGAATCGAATACATGCCTCGGCCGGATACTCAGAGAGGGGAATTGCTCAAGCAAGGTTACACGCGTGCATTCTAGATGTACCAATACAAAACAACAGTACAGGAAGCAAAATAAAAAGAATAAAAAGATAAACCGATTTCGGAGGAGCCCTCGAGAAGATCTCAAAGAACCGGCGTGCGGAGAGAAGTTCATGGGCCTCTCACTCGACATCCGAGCAAGGAAACGAAACAATGAAAGTAATAAAACAAAAGCGAAGAAAAAACGTGGAATCGAGCAGGCGCCGGCCAGCCGCAACAAAGCAAAGCACACAGACGAAGATGTTCAGTCAGAAGCAGAGCGACCCCTTCTGGCGAGGCCCGGCTAAGCCGGCAGCTCCCTTCGGCAATGGGGAACGGGCGGGAACGTAGGGAGACGGGAATGAAAAAGGGAAAGACTGATGAAGGAGAGGGGAAAAGGATGGTCTTTGCAGTGGTTGTAGCGCCGACAAAGAACAACCCAACAGGCGGAGGCTTGTGTGACCGCGTTCGCTTGCGCGCGACTCCAGAGTGTCCTGAACCAGGAATCCCAGCCGCACGATACCGCTAGAGCGAGGGAGGGGAAAGGGAGTGAGGAGAGACAATACGGACTGCGCTTCTGCCGCAGAGCAAATGGCCGCTGGCACAGGCAGCTGGACAGTGCGACGCTTCATTTGGGCGCATCACGCGCGCCCCCACTTACAGCAAATTCCTGTTCTCCTCTACCACCCTTCGAATATCTAGCCTGAGGCTACAACCCAGGGCTACGTCACGGTGGTCCAGACCGGATAAACAGGCAACGTGCCGTTCGCTACACTTTAATCCGGCAACGGGACCGCTTGCTACCGTTGTGGTCGCCTCTCGCTTTCTGCCGAGTTCCTCATCTCCTTGTGTGCTTGTTCTTCGCAAGCTTTTCTTCGTAACTGTGTGAGTAAGGCGAGCGTTAGTCTGAAAGGCTTAATATGTAGTGTCTAAGGAAGTAAGCTCGCGGGTGGCAAGTTGAAGTGCCTGTTGTTATTGTTATTGCTATGCTTCGACGAGCTGCTCGTGGACATTAGGCGTCACCAATGTTTTATGATCGCCAGCCAGGTATAATTTGTACAAGTTGCTTATATTTGAGCAGTTGGTTCACAGTGCAATTCAAAATACGATATATACATCTTAAACGAGGGCGGCCGATTATTCTCCTGTCTTCTAAGTAATCTAGAATTACTCAAGAAAATCACCTTATTTCTGCCTATAAGTTTGCCTGTGGCATCGAAATAAAATGTAGTGGCCACGTTTTCTCTTCCTATTTAGCTATAATGCGACCAAGACAATACGCATATAATGATTACTTAGGAGCGAAATTTGGGCACGCTACAATATGCTTGAATGGGCACACTCGCAATCGCTGCAGGGGCACACGTCATCCTACTTCCGAGCGCACTGCCTTCACGCGTGCTTGTATCACGTCGTAACGTCACCCTATGGCGGCGGAAGTGCCATCGAGGTGCTTCCTATGACGGCGAGCTGGCAGCGGAGTAATGTGCCTTCAGTCCTGAAACGTGCACTACATCCGCCTGCGGCGGGTAAGATGAGGAGGCCGGGGTACGTTGATGCTATCTCGTAGGTGACGTCAGCGGATTAACTGGCGCAACATCTCGCACGGCCCGGTGTAGCGATAGAGGAGCTTCGCCGATAAACCGATGTGACGGCCTGGGGTCAGGAGGAGGGCCAAAAGCCTGCTCTGAAGTAGCGCTGCTGTGCCTGCTATCATAACGGGACTTTTGTTCTTCCTGCGACAAGGAGATTAAGTCACGTGTAAGCTGGCGCGTTTGACGGCCTTGAACAACGGTGCAGCTGAAGGAACCAGGGTCTCGAAAGGCAGTGCGGCACGTCGTCGAAACAGGGCACAAAAAGGGGAATAGCCAGCCGTCCCATGTCGAGGAGAGTTGTAGCAAACGTGAGAAGTGGGAGCGCGATACGTGACCACGGGGCGATGGGGAGGTAGAGATTCTTTGGAAAGTAGATTCGGGTCGGAGGACACGGTAACTGTCTCTCGGCTGCGGACACCTCAACCGAAAGGCTCATAGGAGAAGGCGAGTGAAAGAGGATAGCGGAAAGATACAGGCCACCTTGACGAGAGTGGAGATTACCGGGACCGCGGGACGCCAGGTCAGCGCACCTCTCTCGCCATTAAAGAGAACCGGTTGGTACACGGTGGCCCTGAGAATCGAACCTAGCGCCTCCGGCACCAGAAGTGGATGTTCTAAACACGAGGCGACCGATGCGGTTAGCGACGGCGAGAGATTATTCTATGTCGTGTAGGTGTTAGCAAAGGACTGCTGGGTCGGGGTTGTGATGCCATAGCTCTCCTGCCGGTGGTAAGGGGAAGACGATGGTCAAGGTGACGAAGACCTGCGGACACCGCAGTGACAGCATAACTGGCCAGTGCGACGACAATGGAAGAACATTGGTCGATTGTCTATGGTTCGCCATGCAGCAGGCTCGCGAGATTGTGTAGCAAATCGCGGCTCTCGATAGGACGAGGAGAAGCGCCACGATGTTTCCTGGGGTCGGCTACGGTGCACACAGACGACGCCCACAAGGGCAAGTTCATGCCGGACAATGGCTTGAGCAAGAGGGCAGTGACTACGGAGGAATCAGCGGCACTGAGCTGCAGCAAGTGCTATTGCTTGACGTTCGCGGCGGACAATTTAAGTCACCTGCTCCACGAAACTGATGTTTGCGGTAGTATTCTGTTGTATTGTTAGCAAGAGGAAGTTCCAACCGAGCAAACACCTTGTTGATGCACCGACACTTATCCTACTCAAAGCGCCGGAACTCCTTGATGAAGGTGTCTGCGGTTGAACAGTTCTTATATCCTAAAAGATAAAGACAGCGTCCACAATCGCTTTAAGTATATGCCCAACTTCGTCGGCTTGTGATATCTCGGGATCGGCCTTGTGACACAGTGCTAATATATCTTCTAGATGTAATAGTTGTGACTCCGTACACATGTTCCTTTTAAGACAACGTCGACACCTGCTGTACGTAGTTTTGTTCCGTACAAGAATAATTTAACCGTTCGAGGTGAAATGTCAAAGCAGTGACGACTCCTTGAAATGCAGGAATGGACTACAATACTAATACTATGATAAGTTAATGAGCAAACGGACAATGAAGCCTAGGAAAGCATAGGGGAAGTTACTTGTGGTATTTTAATTGTGGAGAAAGTAGAAAGGAATTAAAGTGGACGAAAAGACAAACCTGCCTTCGGTGGGACCCGAACCCATGACCTTCGGATGTCGCGTCCGATGCTCTACCAACTGAGCTACGAAGGCGGCCGCCCCCCCGTCCACTTTATTGTGTATTTATGTACATATTATCCTGGGAGTGTTAGGCAGCGCCACTCATGGCCAAGGCGGCGTGCGTGGAACGCACTTTCTTGCCAGGAGGCGTCACGTGGAACGTGAACTTAGCTGAGATGGCTGCTGCCCAATAAGCCCTCGCATGCTACCTAAGGCACCAAGTCTGCCTTTCTCCACAATTAAAATACCACAAGTAACTTCCCCTATGCTTTCCTAGGCTTCATTGTCCGTTTGCTCATTAACTTGTTTCTAACAAATAAAGAACGAGCCCTTGACCCCTTCCCTTTCGTTAATACTATGATAAACCACACGTAACTGGCAATTAATCCACGTAGAGCTACTAATTATGCATTGCATGAGTGTGCGACATTTTCCGCTAGCAAGGTTACGTCGGACTCTGCATTGGCAAGGACATCATCTCTTGCTTTTTAAAACAACCTTTCACTTCGTGAAAATACGTAACGTAGAAAACCGATTTTCGTCACTCTTATACTACACTCATTCAACGCAATATTGCTCATGCGGGGCTGCACAATTTTGAAAGAGTATGCGCTCCCACGAAATAATGGGGAACGTACACCAGAGTTTTCACTCCGTGTCGCTGTTGGCGTTGTGGAAGTTTTCCCCAGGGTTTCTCTTCGCGGAAGCGTCATGTCACGTAATCTCGCTTTAAGCAGCAAGGTGTGAGCGCGCACGTTTCAAATCAAGCGTCGGATCCATCTCGCATACCGTTTGTATGCCTTATGCTTTCTACCGAAAAAAGGAACAGACTAACCAACAATTCCTTGCTCGTGGTGGTGTTCGGACCAGTGCCACAGCCATGCCAAAATGTCTTAGCCGATGCGCTACACACTCACATATTCGAAGAGCTTTGCTGCCCGACGGAATTCACGGCACAGGAACTGGCATTACTCTTTTAGGGGCGAAGCTCCTCTTAGTCTAACATTGTCAGGCGTCAGGCGTCAGTCGTCAGGCGTAACCCACGTGCCGGGAGGCACGCGCTCGCCCTCGGCGCGTGCCTCTCACTCTCTCTCTCCCGGCGCGTGCCTCTGCTGTCTTGTGAGAGAGAGAGAGACAGAGAGAGAGCGAAAGGCGCGCGTTGGCTATAGAAACGCTCTTTCTTAGAGGAACGCTACCAGCTCGCAAAGAAGGAGAACGCGCCCTCACCCGCGAGAGACAACGGTGGCGCAGGCAGCGTCTTCTAGCGAGTTTCTTGATTGAGAAATACCGACTGCTCGCGTTGGAGAAGCGTTCACCGGCTGCCCATATATATATATATATATATATATATATATATATGCACTGGATCTTGACTTGCAATGAAGTGCGGGTGGGAGATTTCACTTGTGCATAGTTGAACCATGAGGATTCGTAGCGTGCGCGTTAACTAAATTAATCCGGAACTCGGCACGATCTACGATGAACCTCCCGAGCTTCGCCCACTCATCATCATTCACTCCGTGGATATGCTGTAATTTTTTTACGTACAGAGAAATGCAAGATTAAATTCCCTTAAGGCGACGAGTACTGCTTAAGCAGGACGCCAAAAATATAGCCATGAAATTTGCACTAACTGCAGCAAGCTAAAGAAGGCTAACTACTAAGTATCGCATGTGTAATTAGTATATGGTTACGCCACCAGTCGCGTCTATGGCACAAGTGTCACTTGGTGTACTTAAGCATGCGTACGCTTTAATAAGGGAATAACATTAAATATTGGTGGTTCCGTAAGGAAAGGATGGTATTTTCTTGAGCCCATATCGGGAGCACGACTCTGCATCCGCGGGGGCCAGAGAAAATGACTGAAAGAGATTGAAAGAAGAGGAAAGCCGCAGTGGAAGGCTCTGGAAATTTTGACCAGCTAAAGTTCTCTAACGTGCAGTGACAACTCACAGCACATGACCCTTTGTCATTACGACTCGATCAAAATTGTGACCGCCACGGCCAACATCGAGTCCACGTTCTTTAAAATTAGGAGCCGAGCACAATCAGCACCGCGGCGGACGAAATAAAGCAGGACGTTCTGGATGCGATCTTTACGCGTCGCCTGCTCATTCAACCGGTGGCGCACGCTGTCGCAACATTGTTCATCATATGTCATGGGCTTCACTTCGCCTAATGTTAATGACTAACCTGATCCCCGTCTCATTTTTCCGTGCGCTTTCCGTATCCCACCACCCGCCCTTCGCTTTCGAAGTGCCAGTTCAAGAAATAACGATAAAAGGAAGGAGCCTGCGGGCGAAAGAAATCGATTTTCAATAGCACTGGAAATACGAACCCGATCGAATGGCCTTTCGCCGAGTGCCACGATACGGGTAAAGGTTGCACGTCACGCTGGGGTGCTCGGCGAAGCTGGGCTGGGATTCGGGGTGGGCAGGAGGAGTGCCTTTCAATTCTCCCGGTAATGATCGAAACACGTGAGCATCGCCTTGGCTGCCTTCTCAGTGGCATCATTCTTTTTTCTTTGCTTTGTTGAGGCAGCTAGGGTTGAGAAGGACTGCCCCGTCTTTCGGAAACGCGGCCATCGAAATGGGTCAGTTTGTCGGGTTGTTTTACTTGTGCCTTTTTTCCCGTTTTGTCGTAAAAACAGCAGAGTTGTTTGAGTACAGCGGAGGGGCAAGAATTTTTGTAAAAAAAAACCGCGAGATCCGAGCTCGTAGGCTATCAATGTACTCAAAGTGCTGGTCACGGGTTGTTCTTAGATTGCGATGAAGCGTTATGAAATGGCGTGGTTCAGTGCTGTATATACTGAAAATTGAAAAAGGATGGTCTACTGCGAATGGAAGCACCGTGATGCAGTTTTGAATGTTTTAACTATGGTGGACTAGGAACAGGAATTCTAACTGTACCAGAAGGCCTACACAGCCTGGGAACCTATGTCATTAATTGCGGGTATGCACTACAAGTAACTGAATGTTATTCTCATTCCACAGAAATATCTGCAATGTTTCCTTAACCATGCAGTCTTTTCTTTCGTTTTTTTTTCATTTTTAGGGTATAGCAGATGCTGCCGCGGCGTAGACAGCGCAGAAAGGCCTGAAATGTGTGCACAGAGACCGAACGATGAGACGTATTATACAAAGAGAGTTGCTTTTGTAGACGTGTCACACTTCCCTCATTTTTGGTATTATCAGTAGTTTTTCGCTACTTTATTTCAGGAAGTACTGTTCGTATGACCAGAGCGCCAGGACCATAACGACTACTACCAGGGTTTTCCGTGCATGAACCCCAATGTGATTAGGAAGCATGCCTTGATTAAACCATTCCTGGAGTTTTTACGTCCCAACGCAACGACAACATTAGGGGAGTTTCAGGAGCGACGGCTTGCCCTGCGGCAAGTGCGGTAATGCCGTACCGTCGTGGTTGGCACGTATAAAATTCAGCTTCTGAGAGCTTTACCAGCAAGTTTTATCATCTGACGACGTTTCCCTACTCACCGAGGAACTAGTGCAGGTCTCTCCGACTAAAACAGCTGCGTGCCGACCATTACGGTACGGCATTACAGTCATTGCCGTACGGTAAGCCGGCGCTACTAAAACTCCGTATTATGAGAGGCGCCGTAGTGGAGTTCACCGCAAATTTAACCCATATGGGGTTGTTTAACTCGCACTGACATCGCGTAGTACTCGGGCCTCAACATGTCACATCCGTCAAAATGCCCCCGGGATTCCTATCCAAATCTTGAAACATGATTTTATTTGATTTAATAAGAGTAAACGCAATTAAGCGTGACGCAGCATTTCTTGACATTCTTGCTTGATTTCTTCTCATGCATGCTACCAGAGCTGACAGCCTTCACTCTGAAAGCGCGGCCGTAAAGAAAAGCCAATATAGAAATGCCCGAAGCAACTCTAATATAGACTAAGGGCAATAAGATTTTAGCACGAGAAGGTTGTCTTTTACACAGATGACTGGGTTTGTGGCATCGGCAAGGATGAAGCAACAGGTCAGTTTTTTAATGGTGGTCACGCAAAGTTAGGAAATAGTATTCCATTTCTTATAAGGCCGAAGCATGCTTGCCTCCATCAGGGTAAGAAACTATCTTCTCATCTGCTTCATCTGGGATAACCAAATAAAAAATGTCGTTGGTCTCTCTGTCATAGGAATCGGTATAACACGGAAGTGAAAGCTTTGACTTGATTGATTGATTTGTGGGGTTTAACTTCCCAAAACCAGCTCTGATTATGAGTGAAGCCGCAGTGGAGATCTCTGGAAATTTTGACCAACTGGGGTTCTTTAACGTACACTGACATCGCACAGTAAACGGGTGTCAACATTCCGCCTCCATCGAAATGCAGCCGCCGCGGCCGGGATTCGATTCCGCGACCCTCGGATAAGCAGCCGAGTACCATAGACACTAGACCAGCGAGGCGAGGCCGAAGGTGAAAGCTGTCTTCGCACATAAGCGGCAATCTGGTCAGTCGAGAGACGTGAGACGGGTTCTGTAGAATGGGCATGACTATGGACCTCTTGCATGTACACAACATCGGCGCTTCTACCCTGTAGAGGGATCCTTGACAGTTACACACAACCTAAAGCTCTGGAACGACCTATTTCTCCGGAGACAATGCATTGAACGCGCCACCACCCTGCGCAAACCTGCCATACCAAGAGTGTCCGCAAACGGTGAAACCTTGCAAGCGAAACCGAACTGTTTGTCAGCGGATTGTTTTGTGAACGCACACTTCGCTGTGCGAAAGGCGAATCATTTGCATGCCTGCAGCCGTCGTTGCATTCCTAAAGTAACGCGCGTCACAACGCAACTGACTATCATATACGTCACAAAAGACAAATTGTGTAGTGTCCGTGGCTGAAGGAGCACACAGGCAGGACGCCGAAGCCTGCTCGGCGATACAGACATCGAAACTACTAAAACGCTAACTGCCGGCGAGCATGTAAACTCGACAATTTACATTTACGACTTCGTTCCAGCGTTCCTAGGCAGCGGTACCACAATTGAGAACCAAAAGTGCAGTGAATGGGAGGCAATGTTAATTTAAGAGCAATTTCGCTTTTAGGGGCGAAGCTCCTCTAACCTTGTCCCTCGTCAGGCGTCAGGCGTCAGGCGTAACCGGCAGTATCTCCTGGGTGGCACGCGCTCGCCCTCGGCGCGCGCCTCCCGGCGCGTGCCTCTCTCTCTCTCTCACTCTTCGATCTGCTGTCTTGTGAGAGAGAGAGAGAGAGAGCGAAAGGCGCGCGTTGATGGAAACGCTCTTTCTTAGATGAACGCTCTACCAGCTCGCAAAGAAGGAGAACGCGCCCTCACCCGCGAGAGACAACGTTGGCGCAGGCAGCGTCCCCTAGCAAGTTTCTTGATTGAGAAATACCGACTGCTCGCGTTGGAGAACCGTTCACCGGCCACCCTTATATATATATATATATATATATATATATATCCCCTTCAGGCGCAACGTCCACATATGTGGACGCAACTTGTTTTTGCCAGTTTTTTGGACTAGTCGGAAAGGAAGGGCAAGATACATTGCGCATAGCATCAGTTGAACCTTCTGCATAGTCAACGTGTCTTGACTTAACCTCCATATGCTAAGTATGACCATAACCGATCACTTTGGTGAAGGCACTACGATGTTCGACGGGTTGTTCGACGTGCCGCATTCCAGGACCAACGTCATAAGTATTATTTTTCTCCGCATGAAATAAACGCAACCAAAAACAAATTGCGCATGCATTTTAAGCCAACAATTTCCTTATTCTTATATAAAAGTGGAACATGACTGACTGCTGAGTAATTAAATAATCAATTATTCTCTAATTAGGATTAATTAGCAAAACTCGCAAAAAACAACATATTACTTTATTTTCTTTCTTGGAATGTAATATCGAGTGCCTTAGAATTTCGTTGTGCGAATTTGAGACATTTGCAGACAGTGCATCATAATTCGCGCCTGAAGGGGATATATATATATATATATATATATATATATATATATATATATATATATATATATATATATATATATATATATATATAGAGAGAGAGAGAGAGAGAGAGAGAGAGAGAGAGAGGCACTGGATCTTGACTTGCAATGAAGTGCCGGTGGGAGATTTCACTTGTGCATAGATCAATCATAAGGATTCGTAGCGTGCGCGTTAACTAAATTAATCCGGAACTCGGCTCGATCTACGATGAACCTCCCGAGCTTCGCCCACTCATCATCATTCAGTCTGTGGATATGCTGTGAATTTTTTTTTCTTTCCTTCTTTCTTTCTTCCTTTCTTTCTTTCTTTCTTTCTTTCTTTCTTTCTTTCTTAATTTCTTTCTTTCTTTCTTTCTTCTTTCTTTCTTAATTTCTCTTTCTTTCTTTCTTTCCATATTGCGCTTGGCTTTATAATCACCGTCTTGTGGCAGTGTAAGCAGTGGGCCAAGGCAAAGATCGTGGCAGGTTTTTCCTTCCGTGTGACGTCTCCACCGTTAGTTGCGAACGACGGAGTGGAAATTAGAGCTGTGTTCTATCATCTACATTTTAAAAGTAGATTGGATAATACAGTTGCAAAAGTACCGCGCACAAGAAAGAAATACTGATAAGAGATTGCTCAGACACACCTTAGAATATTTCTCTAAGGAAGACAAAACGAGCGCAATATTTGAAAGGAAGAAGCCACGGTGCAGTAACTGGCGTTGAATCAAGGGAGGGTTACGTGCGACGGAAGGAAGAAGAGATTTAAGGTTGCCAGAAGAAATCATGAAGCTTTTAGCGAACCGGGAAATATAGAGAGGGAGAAGGGAATGCCGGGAAGCGGGCTACTCGAAAATGTAGACGCCTGGCAGTTTGGTTGGGAAGCGCATGGCGCCGCTTGGAAATTAGGGGCATAAATAATGTGGGCGGTGCTTCCGGCTATGCTGGTTTATGTCCAGTCTTGAAACGCGCGATATGGCATGGTATCAGGCGGAAAGAATCGGGAAGGAGGGGATGGCATGGAAAAAGTGCCTGCGGTCTGCGCGATGCGGAGTTCCGTGTACACGTGCTGCACCATAGGAAAATAAAGAGAGTGGAGGCGAGAGGGAGATGTGTGGTTGCTAGTTTTAGTTGGAGAATCGGGTAAGAAAGCGGTGTGTAATGAGTTCCCCGGGAACGGAACTTTGCTTTGTTTAGCACCATGCGTTGATTCGCGCCTTCGAATTGTCGAAAGTTTTGTTTCTACTGAGAGTTCGAAAAGAAGATGCAAACATGCTTTAAAGTTCCGCAAGCGTGACGCGCTCTTTTAGGCCAAAGACATCTATTTTACTTGGCACTGATTGTCTTCCGAGTTTAACGCAGCTAGATACAAGGATTCTCAGTGGTGTAACACCCGAAGTATATAGAATCTGAGCGTCAAAGTACGAGAGAAAAGTTCTTCATGTCATTACTAAACACCACGAACAATTTGCCGACAGTAAACCTGGAGGGGAAAAAAAAGACAACATCCACAGACGAACTTCTATGTTTGGGGCTGTGTTTGGGCCCTTTTCGGAAGTCCATGGAAGTCCATGGAAGCACGCGGACCACGCACAACGCAACTTCAAGGCCCTTTTTAATTTTTTGTGTGACACGGGCTTAGACGCCCGTCTCTGATACTGTGCTGTAAAGAATACTGCGCATGGTGCACATCCGCTTACAGGACGTGTATAGTGACTCATTGTACTTTACCATCGTCACCTCCCTAAACCTCCCTCAATCTCTGTTTATCCCTTTTCCCCTTAGCCCTGTGAGGAGTGGCAGACCAGGGACTCACTCTCCAGGCCATCATCTCCTCCTTTCCTTTCATTAAATGCTATCTTCTTCTTGGGACAATGTAAATATTAAATCACGTTTCTCGGGTTTGACGCCCCAAAACAACGCTACCATTATGAAAGACGTCGTAGTGGAGGGCTCCGAAAATTTCGACCACGGGGTTCTTCAACCTGCAGTGACACCGCACACTACACGGGCCTCAACATTTCGCTCCCATAGAAATGCAGCCGCCGCGGCTTTGATTCGCCATGTAAAGATTCGGTGTGCAGACCAAGAGGCTGAGAGGATAGCGGAGATTGAAAATTCACGATATTTTCATTTTCTTCGATTTATTTAACCTTATCGGGGCAGGAGGGCTGCGGTGGGTGGGTGAGTAATACACGCACTTCCCGCACAACCCTTTCGTAATAAGTGGGTTGCAGGAAAGAAAAGAGGAAAGACAGGGAAGTTAGAAAGTTCTGAGACCGGCTGGCTAGCCTTAATGAAGGATATTATATGCTTAGGATTGAAAAGCAGGCTATAGCAATGCAAAAAAAAAATACACTAGGCCCTAGGCTTGGGAGGCATGTGACCCTAGTCCTTCTGAAGGTTTGCTAGTGTGGCCTGT
This sequence comes from Hyalomma asiaticum, assembly GCA_013339685.2. NCBI lineage: Eukaryota > Metazoa > Arthropoda > Arachnida > Ixodida > Ixodidae > Hyalomma > Hyalomma asiaticum. The sequence goes on from CM023491.1 coordinate 58,598,716, forward strand.
TTAATAGAAAAAAAAAGAGTAACGATGAAGAAACAGCACTTGTGTTTCATTAAGTATTGTGATGTGTGTTTATAAAGGCTGAAGTACTATATCCCCTGAGAAATTGGCCAAAATGGAAAGATGGGTAAAAATATACAAAAATATGACGCAGCATTTGGAAAACTACCATCTTGTTGGCTTACTATATGCCGGCATTGGCATGTAGTAAGCGAACGAATTTCGGACTAGCATAACTTGTAGTTCGCGACATTAAAATCATGACGGGCTCCTGAGATATGTCGATACTAACGATTACGAAATGCCGTGTGGGTCATACCCGTACTGGATACACGGGTGAATGAAGGTACTCAAAGTGTGTGCGCACCGTATGGTTACCTATATAGATTACCGTTTATTACAGACATTTTTCATAAATTCTAGATGTAGTTTTAAGACATGAAGGCCCCTTTTAAGCTGCAGCCTTTTACTTGGTTCTCTCAATTTGGATACAGTCCTGATAACAGTTATTTCGTGCGAAGCGGACACTCATATGTCAGTTGCGCGTGCGTGTAAGATAGCAACTGCCTCTCACGTATCATAAAACAAGATTTCCTTTCTACACATGCATTTATTTGTTATTACGTTATGAAAGCTGACAATAACCTTTGCTTATAGTATTGCAACATGACTTTATATAATTTCCATTTGTATATTAACCAGTTGGCGGCTGAGAAAATTTGAATACGGGTCAGGAAGCTTTTTCAGCCATCGTTGTCTTTGGATCTTACCACCGTCTGTTTAAAGATGTGACAGAAATATAATTTTTTTCAATATATTTTTACTAACCACTGCAGCCTGCAGCAAATACTTTTCACATGATATTGCACTGCCGAAAATTCCGGGTTCTCTTCCTCAAGTCCAGGGTTCGACTACGACAGTTCGTTGGCCTCACAGTTACATCCCTAAAACCGTAGCTCAATACTTCTTCCAAATTTACATCGATTTTCCCTGGTAAATGCAAATATAAGCGAAAGGAAAACGATGTTTTCTTGAAGAATAAAGACATCAGGCTTCTACTTAGTGCTGAATACTTTGGTGCCCGTCTTGCTATTAAAAATCAGCATGAAAAAATATTTGCTCATGAGCAATACCTAACGGGGCAGGCGGCCCTGCCTGAACACTTCCGGTAAGTGTACAAATTTGCTGGAGCGTGCTGAAAATGTGATGGGTGTTCCTCGGTGCCCCTATGCAAGAAATTGTGATAGGGGCTAAATTGCCTCTCCCAACACGACGGAGGCGTTTGAGAACGTTGAGCTACCTCACAAAAAAGTAAAAGAAGCGAGCACCCACAGTGAACTGCTGAATTATCGCGTCAGCCTAACTTCATCGCAAATGGAGCGCCTTCAGGGAGATATGCGAATTCAGGTCGATGTCCGTCGGCGGGAGTTGTGCAGAAAGTTTACGCTTTATACATTAAGCAAAAGCAAACAGCACGCAGTATAACCCCTGTCACATTAAACATGTAACGTCATTTGTTGTAAGTGATTGCAAGGAGGTGTGCAGAATGTAGGTACGACTTTTATGTTCCCTGCTTATATTCCGTTTGCAGCATTCAGCTTTGAGTGCAGACAAAATTTCAACCTTTCAGCCCTGAATTTTTTAATGGGTAGATTTTTTTATCCCAGGTGTCCCTTCACTAGGACGTCACGAGAACAACGATTAGAAATTTGAACAATCCATTACTGTAGTATAAATTATGGTGATATACCCTATACATTCAGGACACCAGAACTCGGTTGCTAAATTGGAATATGATATTAGTTGATATACTAACTATTTTTCAGTTCAAAGCGGATACCAGCCTTGTAAAACTGGCATGCTCGGAGCCATGCCATAGCCAACGAGTCTGAAAGGTCCGAACGCAAAGGCTTGGTCTCGCTATACGCCTCTCTTCACTGCACCTGAATGGCCTCCGCATCAATATTGCACACTCCGTTAGTGGTAACATGCTTGTATGTTGCAGGATCCTCCTCTACTTCGATATAATTGCTGTCGCAAATTCCTGCAAGAGAAAAGTGTCGGTACTGGAGTTCATCATCATCGTATTCTACATCCCTGACGCGCCGTTCACAGAGTGCGAGAAAGACATTTTGATCAGTTTTATAAAAGTATGCCACTATAGGAGTCTTCTCCATATAATTAAATCAATTCAGGCTAATTTGTGGCTCTTTTCATAGTATAACAAGAATTTGAAGGCCTGAATGCAAAAAGTGTGAATTGAGGGTCGTGACAAGCAGTGAGCCCTGGTGTCTTCTATTTAAGACATGACGACTGTGTACGATGTGTAAATATTAGGCGAATATAATCTGCGTCCATAAGCGCTTCAGTAGTTTATAAGAAAGGGACAAATTTAGGACAGCCAGCAAAAAAAAGGTAAATAAAATATTATCTAAGGTGCAGTTTCTGCTGTTGTCATTTTCGTCTTCCGCCGCCTTGCTTCCACATCTGTACTAGAAGAGAAGCTCAGGGGAAGATGGATGCTTGAATCGATGAACAGATCGCAAAATACGATTTAGAACAGGGAATGTCTCAGGAGCAATGCCGCGACATTTCCTGTTCTAAATCGTATTTTGCGATCTGTTCATCGATTCCACATCTGTAGTGTTACAAGGAAGACGAGCATGAAAAAGCAACTACGCCTTCTGTAACGACTATCTCGAGGATACCTCAGGATGTATAACTGCCTACTTATTTAGGTCATGCTTTAGCGCAGTTTTATTCGTGTCCATTTCGTAAGACACAAGGGCCGAAAGCGTTGAGGTGAATATACGAAACACATGGTTCGGCCGCTTAAAAGGTGCTCGTACAGGTTGACTACTCGAATTATTTACAAAAGAGGGTGAGTCATGAAAAGGAAAAGCACGGAGGTCACCCAGTCATGATTCGCTCGTTTGCTACCCTCCTCTGGTGAGCGTTGATATAGGGGTTAGGAAGACGACACACAGAGAGGGATAAAAAATACCATCCACGCAGAGAGCTAAAAATCCCTGCATCTCGAGGAAGTGAATCATGACGAGTGGGCGAAGTACTGCGGATCGTCGGTCTTACCGTAAATCACCCTTGACATTGCCAACTCACGCATGTAAATGAGTGACAACCCGTGTGTACATTTCAACACGCGTTGTCATTCATACTCTGGTCTTTATGAGGTTTCTGCGCTCGGACGTCGCAGATCGTGCCGAATTCCGGATTACTTTTAGTTAACGCGCACGCTGCGATTCTTCATTGTTCAACTACGAACAAGAGAGATTACCCACCGGCACTGCAGTCCAGGGCCAGATCCAGTCCCTACATGTATGGGGTGGCCGGTGAACGGTTGTGCAGCGTGAGCAGTCGGTTTTTTTCAATCAAGAAACTCGCTAGCAGACGCTGCCTGCGTCGGCCTTTTCTCTCGTGGACGAAGGCGCGTTCTCGTTCCTTGAGAGTAAAGTCCCTAGATCTTTTTTCCGAAACGCAATGAAGATCTAGGGACTTTACTTGAGAGCTGGTACATATGATGATGATGATGATGATGATGACGATTGTGGTTCGGTTGAGGATCTAGATTTTGCAGTGCAGCGCCCCCTCGCGTATTCTTTGTATCATGTATTGTGCTGCAATATACTGATTGATGTACACGTAAAGTGTGTTTTCTACACAGACCTTGTTTTTCGTTGTTGCAGGTGTTCAATTTCGGTTTCCGTTTTGTGCAGCGTAACGGACGTGGACAACAACAAGGCTAGGCCCTAAAAAGCTTCGCCCCTAAGACTCTGTGCCTAAAACACGGACACGCATACGCCGACCGAGAGCGCTTGAGTTAGAGGCTTTCACAAAGGACGGTACACCTCAGGGAATGATGTAGCTCTTGCACGGCTTTCTTCTGAGAGTTTAGGTCCTGACGGTGGCGTAGATAATTTGCTTCTATTGTGGTCAATCCTCTAGCTGCATTTGCTACAGTGAATGCAAGAGCAAGAATATCACTTTTAAAGACGATAGTCTTTCTTGGGATACTTAAAAGCTTGGCCTGTATTTCTTTCGTCTGTTGTCACACGGCTGAGCCACCCGGCCAAACAGGTAAGCACTTGCCTAACGTCCAGCAATCTTGAACTGGTAACTGCGTTCATACTTGCGAACATTGTCGATCAAAAAGCAAATGTTATGCATATCTGAGGCGCAACATCAATACGTAAGTATTACGTGCTCTGTTCCTTTACCAGAGAATTCATAGACGCGTAATTCTAAAGACCCAAGTGTTTAAAGAGCCTAGTGTTTTTAGGCTGCGCTGAAAATGCGACGCTATGCACGAAAAAGGCCGATTTGGCGCTGCCACTTGGCAGTAGCACAGGGATTCTACACAAGCTCATGTTTCCCGACGGCGCTGCCAGATGGCGTCCATATCTCAGGCTGCGTAGTACGGCCGGCAGAAGACTGTCGTCTTTCGACGACATTTGCAGCGAAGCACGCAGATACGCGAGCAATTTTAAATGCGAAGCATTTCTTGACGAACTTCGGCTACTTTGAGCGTATCTATCTATCTAGCCGCCTAGGACTTTGCGCTCTCTGGCTGTTTAGTTAATGGGATGTATACGAAAATTAGTATGCAACAACAGAACTGCATATCGGACATAAATGACAGGTCATAACAGCGGCATGATTTACGTGCCACGGTCTTGGTGCTCTCCTGTCCTTTTAGTTAATGGGGAATTGGTATGGCACAATATCACTGCATGAAGCACATAAATGAAACGTCATAACACAAAGACTATGACATGCGTGTCGTGAGCGGCATGATTTGCGTGCCATGGTCTTGGTGCTCTTTCAGCCGTTTCGTTAACTTCATATATACCAAGGGTGGTTTGGCGAGACAATATATGACGACCATGGGTGACAGGTTCTAAGAACATGAAAATCGTGACCTGCATGTCATGAACGGCATGATTTACATGCCACACATTTCGTTAACGGAATGTATACCAAAATTTCTATGGCACAACACGGCTGCATGACGAACGTAAATGACACGTCATAACATTAGAATCTCGACATTCGTGTCATGAGCGGCATGGTTTACACGCCAGTCTCGGGGCTCTTACTGCCGTTTCGTTCGCTTCATCATCATCATCACAATCAGCCTGCATACGCCCACTGCAGGGCAATGACCTCCCCCATAGTTCTCCAATTATCCCTGTCCTGTGCTAACTGGGTCCAATTTCATAATCAAAAGAAGAGGCGTGCAGGACACGGACACAAGAAGAGCAGTGAACACCACGAATTTATTCCCGCAAATTTCCTGATCTCATCTGCCCACCTAACTTTCTGGCGCCCCCTGCCATCCTTGCCTTCTCAGGGAATCAACTCTGTTACCCTTAAGGACCAACGGTTGTCGTGTCTTTGTATTACATGGCGAGCGCACGCCATTTCTTCTTCCTAATTTCTATTAATATGTCCCTAGCACGCGTTTGTACCCTAACCCACTCCGCTCTCTTCTTGTCCCTTAAGGTTACACCTACCATTTCCCGTTCTATAGCTCGCTGCATCGTCCTCAAGTTAAGCTGAACCCTGTTAGTTAGCCTCGAAGTTTCTGCCCCGCAGATGAGTACCTGCAAGGTGCCGCTGTTATACACTTTCCTTTTCAGAGACAATGGTAAAATACCATTTATTCTCTGAGAATGCTTGCCAAATGCACTCCTCCCCATTATTATCCTCCTAATTATCTCAGCCTCATGATTTGGATCAGGGGTCACTACCTGGCCTGAGTAAATTCGTTCGCTTCATATGTACCAAAATCGGCATAGCGAGACAACAATGCAGATCCATTCTATCTTCCTGATGCGTGCTTCCCATTTCCTTGATTTCCACTGCACGTGGGATCTGCCCTCTGGCAATCTCGTAAGTGAATACAGCCTTCTTACAGACGCAGCGCCCATCTTAATAGGTGAGTGAGGTTGTTGAATGAAGAGCCTCACGCATAACGGCCACTTGTGTAGCTCAGTGTGCGAGGATGTATGAAGCTAGTTGCGAAGTTTGTGCGCTGTTGGTTACCTTCACTCAGGTAGCAAGCAGTGAACACTTTTAGACGCGGGGCATCTCTTGCTCGCGGGTGTGTCACGCGTCCGGCGTCCGCACTCACACTACGCATGCGTGACTCTCCTCTCCCTTCCCTCTCTCCAACAGCTGCTGCAATAAGTAAAGCGGGTAGAGAGCGTGCGCGCGCGGCATCCGTCCGCATTCACACTACGCATGCGCGACTCTCCTGTCCCTTCCCTCTCTCCAACAGCTGCTCCAATAAATAAAGGGAGTAGAGAGCGCGCGCGGGCTTCACTTCAGTAGTATCTCCTACTTCAGTCAGAGACTGGGTTGACGCAAGTACGCATCACCATCAACCCACACTCTGACAACGGTCACGCGATTCGTGGTAACGAACCAAGTTAACAACGTATTAACACTCAAGGTTCAGCGCAAGGTTCACCGCAAATGTGACACCGAAAACACTGCAAACCTGTAAACACCGCCGTTAAATGCACCGTTGAAACTCCCAGCGATGCTCCGCATCACCCCATGGTCCCCTTCGGGGAGATGGTGGAATGTTTTTGCTATATGTGTAAACCGGTTCATGCGGTATGCGCAGAGCAAGCACAAGTTAGGATATTGCTCTACTTTAATCTGTTACAGTGCGAAAAATAGTCTCAGCCTTTGTTCCTTTCGCCGTCATAAGCATATTGTAACAGGACATTCTATTATGTTACAGTAATGATCAGACGAACCTCACTGTTTCCGCAATTCCGCTGTTTTCATGCCCTGGCTGGGGAACGGACAACTGACAGGCACGGAAGAAAGGAAGTGCCATTTCCGCAAGGCGCGTTGTGGGAACACAATTTGCGTCTCTCTGCCGCATCTGCTTATGTCCAGCTGTGCACACCAAGTGTTCGAAGGACACGACGGCACATCGATCCACTGATGTATCCGTGCTTTGATATCGCTTAGAGTGACATTCGCCCGACTACGATTTAATTCCGCTCATAATTCTCGTCGAACAATCTTTAGATTGTGTTACGACGTCTCAAATGTCAATTTCGTGTCTTCTTTGCCAAGAGTAATCGAGTACATTCCGAAACGGTTACAGTGGCGTCACATCATCATCATCACCACCAGCAACAAAATGTTCCAATAATGAAAATATTCGATGAAAGGTGGTGTGTTGCAATGTGAGAATAATCTTGAAAGTTCACGCAAACTGACTCGCGAAGAGTAATCAAAATTTGAGGCTGTAAACAAAAGCCTTAAGTCCCAACTGAATAGGAGGCAGCTAAAGCACAAATACGAAATGAAAGTCAGGGGTTTGCCTCATAATTTATGTTACTGTCGCGCCTACGGTGCGTAATATGGTTAGTTAACATAATGGCTGCATAGTTCTTACGGACCTTCTCCGAAGAATTTGATACTGCATAGGAAAATAAGAGAGAAGAAACACAGAGAGAGGAAGACCGGTTCAGCCTGTACCACGAAAGAGAAATGTAAAAGCAGAAGATAAATATACGCCATATATACTATGCAAGGACTCTAAACCAACAGTGCAACGCCTTACAAAAACTGTAAAGCCAGGCAGTGGAGGTCGGCCGAGAATTCGTGCATTGGGTGTACCAACCACAAAGCTAGTGCTGGCTGACCCGGTCATACTCGTCAATTTGATGCAGCGCAAAGGAATCCTCAGAACTCTTTAGGGCAACGTATGTGTACAGAACCGTGATCTGCAGTGTCCATTTAATTAAGAATACAAATTAAGAATACACAATTCACTAGTCCTTACTTTAGTAAATGAAAAATCAGCGCGTTAGAAATGGTGTAGAAGAGAATCTAAGCCAGCCGGAGATGGCGAATCAACCACTTTCCCGTTTCTCTCTCCTGCCTTTTCTTGGCCGCTAGCCTTGGCGCGCGCTCGCCTCCGCGGGTTCGATCCCGGCCGCGGCGGTCGCATTTTCGATGGAGGCGATAATGCCAGAGGCCCCTGTACTGTGCGTTGTCAGTGCACATTAAAGAACCCCAGGTGGTCTAAATTTCCGGAGCCCTCCACTACGGCCTTTCTCTCCTCTCTATCCCTTTCAATCCCTTTCCCCCTCCCCCACAGACGCTTAGCCGTGCTCCCTACATGGGCTGCAGAAATTAGCGTCCTTTCCTAACCGAACCACAATCATCATCATCATCATCATCATCATCATCATCATCATCATCGCCTCCGCGGAGAGACATGATAGTGTGCCTGCTTGCACCACTGCTTTGTCCGCCGCGGTGGTGTAGTGGTTAAGGTACTCGGCTGCCACCCAAAAAAAACCGGGTTCGATCCCGGCCCCGGCGGTCGCATTTTCCGTAGAGGCGAAAATGCCAGAGGCCTGTGTACTGTGGGTTGTACTATGGGTTGTCAGTGGGCGTTAAAGAACCCCAGGTGGTCTAAATTTCCGGAGCCCTCCACTACGGGTTTCCTCTCCTTCCTATACCTTGCGGGTTTCCGCAGAACTCATTTGCCCTTCCTATATCTATCACTCCCTTTCCCCTTCCCCCACGGACGCTTAGCCATGCTCCCGACATGGGCTGCAGAAATTAGCGTCCTTTCCTTAACCGAACCGCCATCAATCAATCACCACTGCTTTATCGCAAGTTCGGTGTCGCCGCGCTGGTGTAGTGGTTATGGTACTCGGCTGCCACCCAAAAAACGCGGGTTCGATCCCGGCCGCGGCGGTCGCATTTTCGATGGAGGCGAATATGCCGGAGGCCCGCCCACTGCGCGTTGTCAGCGCATGTTAAAGGACCCCAGGAGGTCAAAATTCCCGGAGACCTCCGCTACGGCTTTTCTCTGCTCTCTATCTCTTACATTCCTTTTCCCTACCCCCACGGACGCCTAGCCAAGCTCCCCGCATGGGCTGCAGAAATTCGCCTCATTTCTTTAACCGAACCACTATAATCATCATCATTGCAGGTTCCACGGAACTGCAATGATGGGGTTTAGAATGGCCGTGCTTCCCTCCTTGAAAAAAGGTCCGGCATCGGCGTCCGCCACAGAACTATCACCACTTTTTGGCATTGGCCTGGGTGCAGCTTGAGTACAGCTGTCATACGCGCAGTTCCTGCGCTGAGCATCGTCTCTCGGCACACGCCGTAATCGAGCCAGTGAGCATCGCGAAAGATATGCCCGGTCTCGCGCGGCTCTAACCGGGCGACGTTGTTCTTTGAAAGGGGCTGGCTGATTTACAGTGAGAGTATCAGTCAGTTTTCTTAAACAGTTCCACGAGCTACGAAAACACCGCAGTTGGAGGCTCCGAAACAGAACCGCATTGGTCCTTTTCCAACTATCATAGACGCATGCGGTGGAAGTGCTATGTTGACTCAGCGAGGTGAATTCGCGAAACTCGAGCATTCCCATAAGTATCCCAGTTTCTTTAGATGTCGTCTAGATGAACGCTTGGAAATGAATGCATGCGTATATCTCTCTAATTGGTTCACTTGGTTTGTCGTCACATAAACACAACCGTGCGGCTTCCCTCACGTTTGCTGTAAGTAACTTATCCGTTGGCATTTTTTGTTTTTTGTTTTTTGAAACAGAGAGGGAGTCTAACGTCCAAGCAGCTCGCTTTTGAACTCTATGTAGTGCTGAGTGAGATATCCTTACTTTCAGCTGCTCTTTAACGCAAGTGCACAGCGCTCTATACGTTATTGATCATACTGTCCAGTATGACAGCATCTAAACAGGCCTCGCAAAGTCACAATGGTGGGCAGAGGCCAGAAGACAGAAGCAGAGTTTGACGCCATAATTGCAAAGCTGTAAATGCATACTGTAACTGTAAATTGTTAAGGTTGTCTGTATGCTGCAGAGTAAAAGTATCGCTGCAGTTGCGTCTATTGCTGGAATTACGTACAAGGAACAAGTCTTGCGAGAACAACCGGAGGTGACGTCAAAAACTATGACAAAGTTCTTCTTTAACTGGCTACATACCTCTGTACAAGGTACTCATGGATCATAATGAAAGCATCCCTAGGCAAACAAAAGAAATTGTGTTCTAAAACGCAACAGCACCAACGAAAGATATCCTGAGGCAACATATCTTGTTTTAGTTGCTGCCTGAGGACTCATTGATTGAGAGGTATTGCATTCTCTTTCCGATAGAGCAGAGCGCTATTGCTAAACTTTCTCCTTATTTTGTATGCCTGAGCGAACTTGTCACGAGCAGACTGTTTACTAATTCTTGCTGCTTTGACATTGTGCATGGTGAGGTCCGCAAGATTTTAACAGAACGTGAGACAAAAGGGCAGCTCTAGTATACCCGTGAACTTATTACGGCAAATTAAACATCAAAGGAACTCTGTTTTTTTCGTTAATCGATGGCGGACTGAATGAAGGACGCGTGCCCACTGAAGCACATATTACATCTTCAACCTCTTGATCGGTGGTCTACGTGTAATGGAACCGACGTGCTGCAGAAGCCGCTGAACTATTTTTTCTCACATGAAGCCAGTTAAATAGCGAGCGATGAAGTAGGGTACCCCCCCCCCCCCCCCCTTTCCAAAAAAAAAAAAAAGAAAATAAGATGTCTTGCTGAAACAGTTTGGACGGATTCCTCTTTGAACAGAAATCACTTGAATAAATAGGTCAGCGAACAAGTCGCCGTATTATCAAACGCGTCTCTCAATCACCGGGATTCACTCTAAACTCTCCACCACGCAGCTTGTCAGATCGGTACACATCTTAACGTTAAAACGATTGCTGGACAATTGAGCTGAAAGGAATATTAGAAAGCTTTCCAGTGGACAGATGACCTATTTCTAGTGGACCCTACAGAAACAGATCGTGCGCACTACAAATACTGGCGAGACATGATCGCGTTGAGCCATGCAACGACGGGTTTGCTCGGAAAAATCCTGAGCAAACACAGACACCGCGTTAAGCATACACGGAGCGGCTGAAAGCCATCCGAAGGCCATCGGAGGAATGGCTGCTACTCAATGTTTCGAATGCCGACCAAGAAACGCGTCTCGGGGAGGGAGCCTGCTTAAGCTATAACTATAGAAACGGGGGCACCTGACGACCAGAAACTTGTTTGCGCAGCTCTTGGCCGGATTAGCTTCGCCGACTCCGCAGGGAGTATTCTAAGTTCGGGGACACTCTATTTGCACTCAACGCGTTCACGTAATGCCTTCGCCATATGTGCTGCCAAATCAGCCAAAAAAGCACCGCTGCAACTTAGCCGCGTTAACAGCTGCAGCGACAGCTGTCAACGACTGATGTGACAAATGGTGAGTGGTTCTTTGGAGATCTGTTATTTCGTAAGCATTTCACGCAAGTATCTTTTTTCTGTATAAGCTAGTTTATAGCTAAATTTATATGAGACGTGCAACAAGAATACCTAAAAATAATAAAACAACGTATTTGACGTCCCGAACACCTTCCGTGGTGGCTGAGTGACATCACTGCTTGGTGTGAGGTCGCGGTTTGGGTGCCCATCCGCGGCGCTCGCATATTTAAAACACCAGTTTACACGCAATACTGATCGCGATAGATAAATGGGGATGTTGAAAGACATACACGGCCTCCCCAGCAGCGCACCTGCGAATCATGTCGTCGTCATCCAAGCTAATTCACTGTACACACACACACACACACACACACACACACACACACACACACACACACACACACACACACACACACACACACACACACACACACACACACACACACACACACACACACACACACACACACACGCACACACACACGCACGCACACGCACACACACACACGTTGGCGTCATTAAGCAAGCATTCCAGCATCATGCATAATTACTCTTTTTTCCCCTTTCCTTCGTCCACCTGCGCAAAGTAACAGACCAGAGCTCATAAAGTCAGGCGGAGCTCTCTCTGTTCTAATAAGTTATGTTTTGCTTCCCTGAAAAAAAAAAGCACGATTGCGAAGCATTTGACTTTCCTGAGTCAAAAGACAAGTCCGCGAAATGCGACGAACAAGTCCCTGAACTTTAGCTTCCTCTACTACTATAAGAGTGAAGCATACTAAACTGATAGTGGTCTTTTATTGGATGTGTCAGGCCTAACACGCTAAACGTCTCAAAGCCGCCATGCGTCTGCAGTAAGAGACAAGTGAGGGACCCCAGACGAGTTATTAAGTAGTTTATTAGCCAAATTTTGATAACCATTCAATTATTCATATTCATTTATCCAATTGACGTCAAGCTCCGAGTGTTGTCAAGATGAAGCAGCTAAATAGCATTCTATGTCAGGAGTGTGCCTTTGATATGAAACGCAATGCCAATATGCAGCATATATTGCACGTCACATGCCTCCGGTGGCTGTGGTCTAGCATACTCTGATATCGACCGATCAACTTAACGAAATTATTGCCGTCTTCTGCTAAAGTAACTGCAGCACCTCCCTCAAAAACCACTCGATGATATTGATTTTAAATGGTTCTGAATTACTGAGGGCGACAAGGCTTTCCTGGAAACATTTTCAAGCACTACAAAAGGTCGTCACTTAAATGAGCGCATACTCTTCATGCAGTGCTTGCGTTCAGCTCCTTCTTTTATTCTTCTTTTGTTCTCATTTCTTTTTCTCCTTAAAGCGGGTAGGAGTAGCATTACTACCAGAACATAATTACTAACACCCTGGTGGGAGCTAATGTAGATGTGAACTTGCGGTTATTTGTACGATGCTTGTAACTTAGAAAGTAACTGACCATCTCGCCATGGATAGGCTAGCTTCTCAATCTGATATCCCCTGCTATTTTTTTTTCATTTGTTTGAAAATAGAACTGAGAGAAACGCTTACTGTTTACCACGCACATTTAATATGAATTTTACCGTACAAAACGCTTGATGACGTCTGAAGGTACCGTATTTTCAGCCAAAACCCGGCATAAACGTACCCACGTACTCGTCATAGGACATCTTGTGTTTTGTATTCGTAGATATGAAAATTTCATTCGCAAAGCGAGCTCTGAGAAGTGCCCAACTTTGCCCAAGAGACGCACCAAGCTTCGTTGCAGGAGGACATCTAATCTGTAATGTAGATCGCAATGCCCTTAGTTGTTTAGAGACCCGTCGTATTGCATAGACACAGTGTACAGACATCCCGGCTGTTGTGCGTTTTCACTCAAGTGATAGTGCATAATGCTTTCGGCGATGACTATATGTTAAAATACTGCCATTGTAGGGTCGCTGGCACCGTCCGGAACGACCCCTCCCGCTAGCAGCTGGAGCTCAATCTGGCTCAAATGCATACACTTGCTTATACACAGCCCCGACAAAGCAGTACATATACGCCCTTATGTGTGTGCGCTCGTTGACATGTCTTTCTGCTTGTCTGTACGTGTGTGAGCTCATCATTGTACCACCGTAGTAGTGGCAACGTTAATTGGATTTTATTCATCATTTTAATTATGTACTGCGGCGTTGCTCCTTCTACTCTAATTCTTTTCCCCTACACTCTTCAACCTCTTCCACGATTCCCTAAAACGCAGCACCGTCGACATGATTCAGTGGGCTTTTCATGCATCCATCTCATTGCACACGGTACAAATGAGGATGGCTGTGAAGTGAGCGAGTTCGCGAACGGGGATGCAAATCTGGGGTGCCCGTTCTCACGCACTAGAGCCTTCTCGCCGAGCAAATATGCATACTCAGCGTATTCCACTGACGGTGAGGCCTGAGGACGTCGCCTAAGCGGGCGTGCAAAAACATTTGCAACGTGCGCGCATTTTCTCGGGCTGTAGGGCGCATCTTTGCCGACACCGAACCAGGTACTGCGAGAGGTACGCTCCTAGCGGTAGTTGCGGTACGTCGTGTCTAGATAAGCAAAAGAGGAAGAGACTGGGAAAAAGGAAAGGGAAAAGTCCAAGGACCAAGTGTAGGTTGCCATAAATAGGCGCGCTAGCGAGACGATGCAGCAGCGGCCGTTTCACGCCAAAGCTTAACGTATTCGCGAACCGGAGCACGTAATTCCGGCTTAGCTCGCGACTGGGGAGTGGACGGCGTAGGCGCTGATTTAGCGCTACCCCCATCGAGCGTTCAGACGTCCCACGAGGGGGCTTCACCACGATGTTTTTTATACGTTGATCTTTCCAGAGCTATGGCGCCTTCGGAGAGCACCTGCGAGGTTCCGCAACGACCTTCGAAAGGTTTCTTGTTGGGTGATATATTTTTAATTCGGCCGTGTTCCCTTCACGCATCTTCCGTAGTTGTGCTGACATGAGCACTTTCGCAAACTTCGGTAGCCTAGAGAGCAAGCAAGGTTCAGGAAACGTTCTCTACGTTACACAGCCTTCACGTGGTCAATCAGGTAACTGAAAAAAAAAATAGTGAAGCTTGCATTAGTGGCGCAACACAAGCAAAGCAGCGAAGCTTATGGGCACTTGGCTCTCCTGGGTTTTTCTCCGACACACCATCATTTCGCCACGGTCAGAGGCTTCGCGAAACGCCTCGCAAAGCACGGCAAGCCCTAGCGAACGCTTCCCAGAGTTTCGGCCCAAACTCAGCGTAAGGACGTTCGGGTCGAGTCACAGACAGGTGGAAAACGCGGCACACATGGCGTCGGCTTGACGCCGTCCCGCCTCCTTGCTATACTACGCTATGCACAAGCGCATAGGTTTGCTAAACGCGGGACACTGGACATACGTTGTTGATGTGGCCTCTATCTGTCTCACGGTCATGGTCTTAGTTTTCTTCTTCTTGAACACGTGCGCCCACCAGCTACTGTTTTGGCAATGTAGTAGTGGGCTGAGGTGATGTGCTCAAGAGAAGAAAGAAGTGTGGGCGCGAAAGCCGCACTTTGGGCACTACATGGGGCACTTATTTTTTTAATTTTTTTTATTTACAACACTGCTACTCTCCTTCGAGAGCGTGGCAGTTGGGAAGTACAATGATCTTTCACAAATATTTAAAAAGAACAAACTTAATTAAAAGCATACACTTACAAGCATAATAAGAGGACATGAATATAGTAAATACAATGGAAGAATGCAGAGTTAAATAACAACATTAATTTACATCTACAATTACTACAAAAGATAATTCATATATGCATATTACACAGTGCTAAGATCAAACCGAACGGCAAAGGAGAGGAAAAAAAACTATGACTCTTTAATGAAGAGTGGACTAATGAAATTCTGATAGCATTAGTATCGCGAGTGAAAAGGTATAAAAAAAGGAGTAAAATAAACAGAAAGAACTTGAATTGCAAACACTGAAAGCATGCTTAAAAAATACTAAGCTAACGTAAAAATGAAGGTCTAAACAAAGAAAGAGGAAAAAAAAAAGAGCCTGTATTGTTTTACCTGACGAACATGTATCTGGGTTGGTGACACTGCATACTTAGCTTCTGTTACGAGCACACAGTTTTTTCTATTTGTGAGGTGAATTCAGATAATGATTCTGTGTTGGTGATAGCAGCATCAAGTTGATTCCATTCTGCCATCGCGAGCGGGAAGAACGAACACTTAAACGCGTCGTTTTTACATATGTATTCTCTCAATGTGTACGCATGCTTATTACGTGTTTGTCGAGCCTCGGAAAGCGATATGTATTTAGAAGTATCTATCTTGTAGGTATTTTTTAGTAGCTGGAACAGGAATTTTAAGCGAGCGTGCTTCGCTCATGTGGACAGTGTTTGTAAACCGGACTCGATTAAAAGATGTGTTGGCGAATCTGTGCGTCTGTATTTGTTGTGGATAAACCTGGCAGCTTTCCTTTGTATTGCTTCCAGTTTGCCTATGTTAGCCTGCGTATGCGGAAACCACACAGTGTTGGCGTATTCGAGGACTGGCCTTACAAATGATGTGTAGGCCAACAGCTTCGTTGATGTTGTTGCGAGCGCTAGACTTCGTTTTAAGAAGAATAGTTTGCGTAGTGCCTTCGAAGTTATAATATCGATATGTTTGTCCCATTTAAGATCGGAAGTGAGTGTAACTCCTAGATATTTATGTTCTTCAACTTTATTAAGTGGAGTGTCATTAATTGCGTATATGAAGTCGGATGGTTTTGCTTTTCTGCTTATAGTCATTATCCCGGATTTCTGTATGTTTATTTTCATCTGCCATGTAGAGCACCAATTAGCTAAGACGGATAGAGAGTCATTAAGCCTAATATGGTCGCTGTATTGATTAATTTCTCTATAAATGACACAGTCGTCCGCAAATAGTTTTATATTGCAAGCAACGTTAGCA
Source organism: Hyalomma asiaticum (assembly GCA_013339685.2). NCBI lineage: Eukaryota > Metazoa > Arthropoda > Arachnida > Ixodida > Ixodidae > Hyalomma > Hyalomma asiaticum. Next base: position 58,614,959 of record CM023491.1, read on the forward strand.
GTGATATCATTAATGTAGATTAGGAAGAGCAAAGGCCCAAGTACCGAGCCTTGAGGAACTCCGGATGTTACTGCAACTGTGTTAGAAAAGTTTTGTTCGTAGAGTACAAATTGTGATCGGCCAAATAAGAAACCCTTTATCCAGGCAGAAATTTCTCCTATGCCAACAACACTTTCTACTTTGGCTATTAATTTGCTGTGACATACACAGTCAAAAGCCTTAGACAGATCGAGTAGGATTAGGTCAGTTTGACCACGGTTGTTAATTGTAGCAGCAAGATCGTGGACTAGTTCACTAAGTTGGGTTACTGTCGACAAGCCACTTCGGAAACCATGTTGGTTGGGAGAGAAAAAATTGATATGCTCTAGGAATAAAGTCATGTGCTTTAAGATTATGTGTTGTAGGAGTTTGCATGATGTGCTGGTCAATGAGATAGGTCGGAAATTCGAGGGTAGCGACGCGTCTCCTCCTTTGTGTATCGGTATCACTTTTGCGATTTTCCAATCTTTAGGCAGCTGTGAAGTCGCGAGTGATTTTCGGAAAATGATACCAAGATACTGACTGCACCATTCTGCATATCTTTTCAGGAAACTGTTAGGTATATCGTCGGGGCCACTACCTTTTTTGGGGTCGTGTGTGAGCGGCAGGCTGAAAATACCAGCATCGGCGATGACTATTTTCTCTATTTCCGTGCAATGTTTCTGTGTAATTGGCGGAATAACATTATCATCAACAGTAAACACTGATCGAAAAGAATCGTTGTATGCGTTGGCCTTAACAGTTTTTTCTTCGGGGAGCAGATGCGATGTTGTTGTTTTTTTGGCACGAAAGTGATTCCAGAACTTGCGGGGATTATTAACAAGAAAGGTTGGTAGTGTTACGTCGAAATAGCGCTGTTTAGCAACCCTAGCTTTAAGCTTGAATTCCGCGATGGCATCCGGTAGCTTCTGTATTCTTGATTCTCCCCGCCTTTCGTTTTTATTGCTCTACGTAACCTTTTCAAACGTCGCTTTGCCTGAACATCTTCGCGCGTGATCCATGGATTATTTTTTTGTGGACGCTTGATTTTTGTGGGTACGTAATGAGTGATACAAAAAAGTACAACAGATTTGAAGAGAAGCCAGAGGGAATCGACATCTACTGATGTATTAGAGCCCATTTCTGAGAAATGCTGGAATTCGTGAGCGAGATGAGTTTGTATGCTATCATCATCAGCGTTTGTCGAAGTTCGTTACAACGGATGCAGAGGAATGAGTGGTTATGATACCAGCAAGAGGGACGACGCACACTGGTACGTCGTGGTCAGATATTCCACGGTTTACGTGGATTCTTACACTGTTTATGTCGAATAGATCACTGAAACATATTAGATCAAGTATGTTCTGAGTTGCTCCTTGCGAGCGAGTAGGGTGTGAAACAACCTGATGACGATTGAAGGTTAGCATGAGGTCAAATAATATATCTGAAGCTGATGACGAATAGCACATACTATCCCAGTTAATGTCTGGAAGATTAAAATCCCCCATGAGTATAACACGTGAACCAAAAGCATGACGTCGCATGTAATCATAAATTGCACTGATACAATCGTCACCCGAATTTGGGCTTCGATAAACACAACCTATGCATATGCTGGTTCCATCACAAAGTAGCTTACAAAAAATTGCTTCAGCATTTTGTACCTCTGGAAGTGCCACAAAGGGGAGGCCTTTTTTTATTAATATTGCGACCCCACCACCACGTGTGGGGCGATCTTTCCGTATCACTGAATAACTGGGCGGTGCAAACTCATGACCGAGAACATCGGGCGTAAGCCACGTTTCTGTGACAGCTGCTAAGTGAGGTTCATGATCGATGATCAAATTTTCAAGTGCTTCAGGTTTATTAATCACGCTTCGAGCATTCACCGTGAGAAGTGTTAGTTCGCCAATTTTGCAGCGCGACGAGTGGTAGCTCCCTTTTTTGTGTGGTAGCCGGGCGCGTTCGTCGCCTTCGCTGAACGTGCAGTTTCTAATCCTGCTTCAACGTGTTTTTTCTTCAACGGTACCTTGTCATCCTTATCTTATCGTTGCTCCAAACATAAGCTTGGTTATTTATATACAGCTTGTCGAAAACTAAGGAAACTTTTTCTTTATTTTCTCGGTTTGCTTTTGCACTGTTCCAAAGTTTCCTTCGGATGTCACGTACTCGTCTTGAGAAGTCTTCTCCGATAGATAGGCCTGTATCTCGGAGTTTATGTCCCCGTTTTAGTATTGAAGACTTGTCTCTTGTGTCTAGGAGCTTGAGAATTACCGGCCTCGTTTTGTTTGATTCAGCTCTACCAATCCGATGTATGCGTTCGACTGCTATTGGTTTTAATTCTAGGGTGTCTTCAATTAAGTGTTTATTCACTGCACGTTCAAGAGTCAAGGGCGTCTCTCCTTCCCCTTCGGGAAAGCCATATATTATCAGGTTATCTCACCTGCTACGATTCTCTAGATCGTCAATTTTTTCTTGCATAGATCTGATAATCATATTCATATTTGTTATTTGTTCCTGAAAGGAATCCACCTTTTCTTCTAGCCTTGTGAGCAAGTCTAGTTTCTTGTCAATTTTAGATACGCGGTTTTCCTTAATCTCTTTGATATCAGCAGCTATTTCCTTTAATTGTTGACTGACTTCAGTGCCTGGATTCGTCTCAAAGTCTCCGCTAAGTAACAAGAGTTTAAGTGCCGGTACAGCATAGTCAATCACAACAGCACATATCCGTGGGCACGGCAGCACAAATAAGAAAGGGTCATTTGAACGGATACACTTCCCATATTGCTTTCTCACCTGTAGGATGAAGACAAGCGGATTGTTAGGTGGCCGCATTGCGTGAGTGCTGCCGTGCCCAATGGTCCCGTCTCGAATGAGATGGGCTTTTACAGCTGGGTTGAGTGGTGGCGCTGAGCGCAGGCGATGCGCACAGGCTATGCGACCAGAGTCCGCGCAGGTAGACGACGGGCGACGCAGCATGGGATCGGCCCAGAATCCCGTGCACGCACACCGCTGACATTGACGCTGCTGGTTGCTCCAATTTTTCCTGGTGGCTCAGTCTTCGCAGAAAACTATTCCTTTATCCTAAATTTGATTATCAAATTTGTATTACATTTTTGTATTTTTTTATTAGTAGTTCTCTTCGATACGAATCTCTTTTCCGGTTCATGGCCGATCCCCCAGAGTGGGTTGCGCCAAGGTATCCGAGGACCAACCAACCAACCAACATAGAAGCTCTCGCGAACTCTTGGGAACCTTAACTAACGATGACGATAGTTTCGCGACACGCCGCATACATCATACGAGCAATTTGAAATTTTCTCAGCACAACACAGCCAACTCTTTCCTATAGCTTTCATAAATTCAAACATACTCAACCCAGCAGACATACCAGCAGCCTTAGAAGTGTTACTTCGCCAAGGAATGCGTGAAACATATCGCTAGCTTATTGAACACGTTAGAGGAACCCACGATGACATTGTTTCTCCATGAGGGACAAAACCTCGTTGAAAAGGCCGGACAATCAGATGCGATCGCACCGACGTTCTCGCTACACGTTTACAAATATTCAGACTACCGTACTGGGAGGAAATATGAGAAAAGGTTAACGACCAGTATATATGCAATTTACAATGTAGGGATACCATTTACTTATTCATAGTTTAAGGCGATCCAACGCAAGAAAAGATTGGAGAGCTCGATTGCATAATTGTTAAAGCAGCTGGCGATAAATACGCAAAAACAAATAACGGAGCTCGTTACAGATACCGAAAGGACGAATGAAGGAATGCAGAGAAACATAAAGTGAATGACTGGGAACCAGACACCGAAATCCGCACAAGAATATATCTATTGTACAGTCTCAAAGAGAGCCGTGAGTTCTTGTTAGGTGACTTAGCGAACGTTAACATAGGGTCGCCTGCACACGGAAGGCACTGACAAATCCTTCCACTTTCCGCATTGTGTGTAGTGGAATATGTAAAGCCATTTCTAGCCGAACAGGCATTTGTGCGGTCAAACGTAGGTAAGAAACGTACTTGAGGTAAAGTTAACAAGTAGTCAGCGTGTGCTGGTGGAATTAATGCCAGGCGTAAGTTTATTACAAAGGAATACAGCAGTATGTTTAAAGGAAATAACAAGAATGCCCGATAGTAAAATCACGTCTAGAAAAATGCCTTCAGCGGAGATCGCAACCCGCACCGAAGAAACGATGGTTTAAGGGGAGATCGAATGGGCACTGAAAGGTAGTTTGCTCAGCCGGGGAAGGCATAAGTTGATGTGGAGAAATGAAATTAAAGAAAAAGTTCAGGCACAATTGGGCACACCTTCCGGAATAGGGCGTAGTTTCGAAATCTCTAGTGCGTACGGATGTCTTTTATCCTGATAAGAACATAACTAAGCTCACGATAAGAACAATCATGTGTGCAAGCACTTACATCCATGCTAGCTCAACGATTGCAGCGTCATATAGGCGCGCCCAACATTAATTATTGGCCCGCCACGGTGGTGTACTTGGCTATAGGTATTATGGTGCTGATACGAAGGTTGCGTAATCGAATCCTTGCCGCGGCGGCTGCCCTTAATGGAGGCAAAATGTTGAGGCCAGTGCATATGTGGGATGTCATTGCACGATTAAAGAACCCCAGGTGGTCCGAAACTTCGGAGGCCCTCCATCACGGCGGCTCTCATAATCCACAGAAATCAAGCAGTCAATAGCACTATTGATTGACACCCAGCCGGGAGAGCAAGAACCTAGAATATTGCGTCCCTTTGACATTAATATTTCGCAAGGACGTCCCGCATTTCGGCTTTCGGGTGTTTATAAGGAAATTGCCATGAGAGCTCATGATGAGCAGCTGTGATTGACAGGTCAGTGCAGTATCTTTCATTTTCTGGAGCGACGCCGTCTGGTTGATAGCGCAACAAGGATGTGACATCGGCGCGTCCATCGTAATTTCGGTAAAAGGTAAAAGAAGTAGATAATAACCTTCATCTTTGTAATGTCAGGACATCGAAATAAAAACAACGCTGCCGGGACTTATGTCTATTGTATGATATTTTTCTTGGTGGTAAGAACTTCGCCTGGGAGAGTTCACGAGTGGTCACATATGGCAATCACGTCGGCTGCCATCGATCAGCCCTTCCCTAACTGTAAACTGGAGCGGCATGAACGACAGCGCGTCGGTGTCCTTTACCGAGCTTTCAGGAGTGAGGCGAGCGACACGTGCCCAAAATCTTGGCAAGCGCCTTTCTCGCTTCTCTTTTTCGCTTCCCGCCACATAAAACGTGGAGATGAGAAAGGGCTGCGTTAAGGCAATGCAGAGATGTAGCAGAATATTGACCATTTCGCTCGCAATTATTCGAGGTGGCGTCTCGTTTCTAATTTTTGCCTAGCGGAAGAATAAACTTGAACGAGAAGCTTACAAATTCTCCTTAACATGCAATGTATTATCAAGTATACTTCGTTCTTAAGTTCAAATCTGCAGGTAAGAAGTCGTCTATGAATCGTTAGTATTTCTCAGATTATCGTCTAATGTGAACGTCGACGGTTTGTTTTGGTACGATAAGTGCAACACCAGCCATCAGCTGTGCTGACATGCCACGAGACACAATAAACCTGAAAAGTTGGCAATGGCTAACCATTGCGTACCATCAGCGTTCGTTTATTCGCATAGTAGTACTGTTTCTTTTTCGAACGTGACCGATATTTCTGGCACTCTCTTTGTCTCCCTTTTCTTCGTCTTGCTAGAACTGTCGCGCCATGGTGGTCCAGTGGCTACGTCACTTGGCTGCTGATGCGAAGACCACGGAATAGGATCGGACGGCGGCGGCTCCACTTCGATCGAGGTGAAATGTCGATACCCATGTACTGTGCGATGTCAGTCGAAATTTCCGGAGCTTGTCACTACGGTCTCTCTCATAATGGTATGGCGGTTTTGGGACAAAAAAATGCCAGAAATCAATCAATATTTCCTTAACTGTTGAAAATTCTTGTATTTTTTTCTTTCCCTACATTTAGCTATTGGATTTCAAGGTGTAACAACGCCGCGCAGCCGCCGCTGAGCATTGCTGAGAAGGGGATGGGATCCCACATTAGGGCAGAGTACCTCCGCATTCCAGCTTAGTGATCATGTTCTATTTTCCAACACGAAAGTGTTTTATGCAGGGTTTCACCACAACCACATTACGTCATTTCCGTAACGGAAGTGACGCAGTAAAATTTGCATGTAAGAACAACAGGGAACAACACATAGCAATATTTCATTGCATACGCTGAGATTCGAACTCACAGTGCCATGCTCCCCGACGAATGGTGGCCGGTTCTCTACCACTGCGCTATCTGCGCTCTTTTTTCTTAATCACCTTGTTCAACAAAGTACAGTAATAGCAAGATACGCATCGCATACATTAGCTACGCACTGATGTGACCATGTTGAAAGCTTTTTACAGTGTGAGCTGCTATGAGATCACAACAAAGTCTTTTTTGGCGCCGTAGTTGTCCGCCGCCCCCGCCACCACTACCGCCACCGCCGCCGCCGGCGTCTGTGACCACTATCACGCTAATATTAGAAAAAAAGAACCAGGACCGAGGAGGATTCCAACCCACGTCCCTCTGCGTGCCAGTCGAGCATGCTTGTTGGGCTTTGAACCCAAGTTGGTGTTCAACCTGAGCCTAGGTTACCAAACAAGCACTCAGCTTTTGTTGGTGATACCACTCCCATAACCTAGCATTACCACCTGTGAACTTTGTGCGCTCGGCCATAGTTGTGCAACTAGTAGTTGGTATCTTAGGACATTATGTGGTTGTAATTGGGGCTGTGATATCATCGATGAAGACGAAATAGAACATTGAGTAGCCTTTATAGCACTTGGGCCTGTTGTGCTCTCGGCCATGGCTCTGGTATAAGATGGTGCTTCAGCACATTATGCGGTTGTAATCGTGGCTCTGGTTTCATCCACGAAGATGAGACAGTAGAGCTTTGGGCAGCCCATAATGCAGGGGGTATTGGGGTGCCTCGGTACACATCTCGCTATGTATTGAACAGAATGTTTCTTATTTCAAGCAACAACCTTTCCTTCAGCACGAAATATTTCAAGATATCATTTGTTTTATAGCTAGCGGCTGTGGGTTCACTGATGGCGGCAAGAAAGTGAGAGGATGAGCATGTGACAGGTAAAGAAGCTTGAAAGAGAAGAATGAGCGAGCACGCAGCAAAGTCGAGCTTACGCTGTCACTGGGCTGGGTACTCTATACAGCCCTGGCAATTTTTTTCATATCCTTCAGAACATCAAGGTTAGTGACCCGGTGTTGTGATCATGCCGGGCTTTATAAATCTCCCTAATTTGCCCAACACTCTCCATGAACGGTTCCCGCGAGGATTTCAGATGAATATCCGCATGACGCACCTGCAGTATTATTCGTTATTATTCCGCCACTATTATTATTATTATTCCGCCACTGTTAGGCAACACATGCTTACATTAGCCATAATTTAGTACTACCTGCCCTTACCCATCATTCATCTATACCACGCGATACTAAACATTATTCGCCTACACTATCAGATGCAATCACTATCATTATCAGATGTCATTATCAGATATGATATCACTATCAGATGTAAGCCTCTAACTAATGAGCCCTTGCCGAGCGTAGTCAGCGCCTACCTCTGCCGGCAGTGTGATCAAATACGGAAGGCCAATCCATCCGTCACCCTTTATGCTCTCTGCTATCTCTAGCATATGTCCACCGTTGCAAAGCGTTGCGTTACTGGAAGGTAGATGTGCGGTTGTCCTGTAGCTGCAGTGCTATAATGCTTATGTACTGAAGGCAACACGCATGTTTGCTGCTTGATTTTCTCGCAAGAGAGAGAGAGATGATGGGCGGAAGGCAGGGAGGTTAACCGGAAGAGAAAATATCCAGTTTCCCTAGGGGGGTGCTTGTTTCCGTCTAAAGGCAACTGTTGTATAAACTTATCCCCTGTTAGTAAACAGTGGTAGGCACCGGCGATATATGCAGGCGCTTGTAGCGACTTCGCGGCGCGGAGGCTCCGCCCATCGTTCGCCACCGCCCGCGCCGCCATGCACAGTGGCGCCACCGCCACCGGCGTAGCATGGGCGAAAGCTGCCTGGAGCACCAAGAGCTGGAACGCCGACGGCGTGTTTAAAACAAAGTTTGCAAGGGGCTGCCTCGAGAGAGGAAGTTGCAGTAGGTCTCTAGGAAGTATTAACTGAATATATTAAAAAAAATTACGCCGACTCACAGCTATCACAAGCTGTAAGAAACTAATTGAAGCGACAAGAATGTTGCCAGCATGGAAGTGAATGATTCGCGAGCTACCATTTCGACTTCTCTGTAGTTCAGGTCGGGCGTTTACGTTTTGATTCAGTAACTAGCGCTAGCATGGACCACCTAGTACAGCGAGACGCGTTTAGTAGGCCTTGTGCCAGAGCTAAGAATACGGCTGCGAACGAAAGCTTCTATCGCTACGCTAAATCCTTGTGCAGAAACAGCAGAAACAAATGGATCGGATTAGTTAGGCGTACGAAAACAACTGTATTTGTGACACTATAACCCATGTAAATAGGCTTCCGATAACGCAATGAAAGCAGTTACGTGCCGAGTACGAGGTTCGTGAATAACTCACAGGGAGGCGCGCCTAACCGCTGTCCGTGGCTCTGCCCGTACGCTAAAGTCGCGATCGCGAAGGCGTAAATGCCTCTCAAACGACGCGCTAAATTTTAAGCATGTAGTTAACTCATCCACTCCGCCAATCATGAAATCTAAAGCGGATCACCGTCACTGCAGCACTGTATAAGTCACAAGTGTTACGTATGCCATCGCAGCCGCATGCAACTACTACGGCGCAGAAACGGCCCTTGTTGTGATCTCATGACAGCTTACGCTGTAAAAGAACAGCTTTACTGTTCCCAAGATTCTCGCATCGTCGAACCGGCGTGAACTTTTTTCTTAAATTTCATTTCGAAGCTTTTTCAAGCACATGCACCACACAATGAACCGTGTAGACCATATGCCTACGTAGTGCATGCGTTAGCTCGGCACCATTAACGCTGTCGTGTGACGAAGTGTTGATGGATTTGTGGGGTTTAACGGAGCCCTCCGGAGCCCTCCACTACGGCGTCTGTCATAATCAGAGCTGGTTTTGGGACGTTAAACCCCACAAATCAATCAATCATACAAGAATAAGGAAAACCTCGCCATTACGATGGAAACCTCCTTATATTTCCGCTTATTTCACTTTAAGAATAAAACCTTACATTATCAAGGGAACCTCTTGCGCTTAAATGGAGACTACTACTTTCCACATATTTCCATCATTTACGCTAACGAATACGACCAAGAAAAAAAGTTGTCTTTTCTTTATAATTTTGTACCTATCAAATCGACTGCTTGAGTTTCCCGCCAACACGTGTATTGGTTACGTTTATCGGCCATTCCAGAAGTGTAGCGCCTCTCAGGCGCAGATCAGTGTGCCAGGATTATCTGATACACTAGAGAGCCTATATCCACGTATTGATTTTGTTGTCAAACCGTGCATGAAAATTCTGTATTAGACCCCCCCCCCCCCCCCCGTCCCTTCCTCACGAAAAAAAAGAAAACACACACACACAAATGCAGGGTGTGCACGCAGCAGTGTAAATATGCTCGAACTTCTGATCTGGGTTGGGCAAACTGGCGCACAACACGAAGTGTAATTGACTGCTATTGCAGTAGAACTGCTATTTATTGATCATTACTTGGCTTCGTTCGCTTTTGTCCCCTTTTATTACATTAAATAAGTGAGCAAAATTTCGGTGGAAATGGTAAGTTTTCAGGCGTCTCGGAGAGCTGTTACGGTCTCAAAAGTTGGGAATCATGCTCAAGAAGCCTAACTGTTATACCACCGTGGCGGACGTATTTGAAGTTCTCGTTCGGAACATGAACATTAATTTTGAAGTTAGCGCTGTTAGTGTTGTCTTGTACCGTTGATTTCCCATTCAACTTTTAATCATTTTGATCGGTCAGAGGTACGCCAAGCGCTTAAAAGTGAAGCAGACATATTTTGAGCTTTACTTTTCGTTCTTGGTGACTTCATTTTCAAGTAGTGTACTTACTGCCTTGGTGGAGTTAGCACAGAAGTTGAAGCGAGTTGGTCGTGTTCCTAATAAATAAGCTCATCGTACAGTGCAAGCACATAAAATACGAAGGACCTGTTTATTTCGTAGGCAGCCGCGAATCCTCTTGCTTGCAGATAACTTTTGCGACGTCGGCTAGATTTCGGCGTGTTGATTCCGATATCAGAATGTGGGTACGCGTGTAGTGCGTTACAAAACCTTCATACTGAATGCAACGGCGAGTTTCGCTCGCTTCGAAAGCGCGTGAATGGTGAATCGAAACGAGGCCGAGGACATATGTTCCAGCCGTATCGCAGAGGAAAGCAAATGTCAGTAGCAGGGATAACAAATGGCTAAGAGGCCTTCGTCAATGCTTTCGCTTAGAAAAACAGGACAGTGGTCGTTTCCACGTTGGGTGTCCAGGAAGAGCGCTACCGATGAGCGAGCAAGCCGAAAGATAAGAAATCGCGAGGAAGAAGATTACCAGAATTCGATCATTCGACGAGGCTTTGGGCTTCTGCAAGCTGCGATGTCAGCAAACAATGTCAGCGTATAGAATTTGATGATCAAAGAAGGGCAAAAAAAAAAAAAAAAGCAGACTGTAAGCCATATGAGTCTCAAACAAAGCGACAGAATGCGATCGCGATATTGGCGTTTTCTCTCTGCCGTTGGGGAAACGAAGAAATAAAAACGTGGCAAGGTGCATGCGGGGCATAAACACAGCCGGCGCCATCGCGTCGTGTCGTATCAGCAGCCAAGCAGCTGTCGCTGATGCTTCGCGACGTGCAGCGGTCCGCGTTGTCTGGCGAAGAAGTTTTGCTGTTAACGTCTTTGTTTTCCCGTCTTATTGGCGTTGGAGAAATGGCGGCGGACTTTCGTACTTTTGCTCGAACTGCGGGGCGATGCTGCGATTAATAATGGTCGCCGCAAGGAACGATCGAATAAGAGGTAGTGGTAAGGAATGCTTCCAGTGTCATGTGTCCCTGTCATTCCATACGTGGTTGTTTCAGAAGCTTCAGCATAAAAAAATACTTCATTCTGTCACATTACGAAAGCGACAGTTGGCCAGAACAGTGCACATAGACGCCGACGTATGGAAATATATCGAAGTTTCTCTTTAGCCACCTGCGCCGTTCAAGCAGACCACAGCATTGCATTTAAAGTGTCTGTCCGCTTGCCAAATGGCAGGAGATGTAATGAGGGCGAAATATGTAGTTATGTAGCACCACCTGCTAAAAAATTCGCTCCAAGTAAATTTGGTCCGCAGACTGAAATTGTTTCAACACAGCAAAAACTTACGCAAGGTTAGAGCGCTCACCTAAGCCATGCAAGTAAAAATGTATTGGATTAATGTCGGGTAATAGATAACGTATTAGTGGACGCGCAATGACAGCTCACCTCGAAATTTGTTAAGTGCGGCGCAGAAAAAAGAATATAAACCTGATAGCGAGTTCTATTACAGGGTGTCTCCTTAAGGCACACTGAATTGAACTGAGTTTATTTTGCAGCAAGCTGGCGAGGATGACCAGGCAAAAAAGCCGCATCGGGCAGCTTGAGGGGAACCTGGCCACTTCATACACAGGGCAGCTTCACAGCGGCCAAAGACACGGCATACATAACAATGAGTTCAGTAAAAAAGAGAACAATCATGCTCGGAATTTTTTAGCGATGTTATAGTGGAAACATTTGCCCAGTTGAAGTGGAATCCTTGAAGCTTATAGGGACTGTTACTCGGGAATCTTATGACGGACGGCGTACACAGCTAATGCTCCTAGTCTGGAAGGCGTTGACGCAGCCCGGAGGGCACGTTGCTAAACGTGTGCGGTAGGCGTGGTATGAACGTCTCACGGAGAAGTTTCCCTTTTATAAGTGAATAGAAATACGAAGATAGGCGTTAGACCACCCATGGATTCTCCGACCATATGGAAACTGTCTGTTTCCGGTGAACTGCTTCTGCCAGCACAAGACAGAAGTGCACACAAGCCGAAGTATAGACGGCCGGCGGTCAAGGCACTAAGGAAATGTCAAAGAAAAAGAAATATTTCGAAAAATAAAAAAGTGACCGTTTCTACAGAAGGGCGAAGCAATGAATGCGATAGCAAGGCGTGCTATAATAAGCGAAGAAAGGCTAGCCGCTTTAGGGCTTATTAAGTAAGCATGCAGGTGTGCTTTGCGTGATAGGCTCGCACGAAGGGAATAAATGACTACAACATGCCACTCGCATAGGCGTGGTACTGATGAGAAACGGCGCCCGTGGGCAGGCCGTCAAAGGCTATTTATGTTTCATGTTGCTGCTACATGATCAGCGTTGCCTTTGCACCAAGCTGTGGAAATTCAGCAGAGCAGAAAGCGTTGAATTTTCCGCATACTTGAAGATATGATACGTAAAGGTAGAACAGGAGCAGCGGCCTCAGCTTGCTGTCGAATTCGTATGGCAGCGATGCAAGCCAGAATAGAACACACTGCACGCAACGGTGGACGCGCAGTCCGCACACTAGCGAGCAGTGCCGACGTGCGCATTGGCTCGAATGCACTTTGAATGACAATGCTGCAATCATTACGTGGGAAGTAAAGCGCGACTTGATTAAGCGTGAGTGGCATTCTGCTGGAGCTCCTCGGCAAGCGTTCTGATGAGACGCGGTGGCGTGATGGCGTAAAGTACCATGCCAGAGGTCGAGCGGCAGAGACCACGGCACAGCACAGCCGCGAGCTAAGTCCTGTTTTGATTTCTGACACGCGCTTCACAGCGCGCCGCCATGCTTGGCAGACTGAGCTTTGTCCACTTTGCGCTGTCGAGAAACCTCACCCAGTACAGCTGCCGCAACCGACCGCGTTCCCTCAAGCATTCGCAGACGCATTCGCGTGAGCGCTATGTGGCGAGGGCAATGCCCGCGTTGCGACGATACGCGAGGCACCTGGAACAAAGCACGTGGTCAAGACAGTGCAAAGCTATAGGAAGATATGTTAGTAACACCGTCGCCGACCCACGCGATGTTATTCTCTAGCCAGAGAGAGCACCGCGCCCTCTCTGGCGAAACTACGTATAAGCACGTTACATTGCGTTAAGTAATTTTGGATGATAATATGATGCGATCCCGCTAAAACCACATAACAAAAGGCCACGTGACAAGTTTCAGGGAATGCAGTGCCACGTAACATGCTCTCCCGACATCATGTAACCCAATGTAGCGCGACATGCTTTCACGAAAATCACGTAATGAAATGACACGGCATATGTTCCGCCAAAATGACGTAACCCACCGTCACATGACGTGTTTTTGCCAGAATCGCGTAACACGATGTCACGTGACATGTTCCAGCCAAAATCACGTAACGACATCACGAGGCGCCCGTTCCCCCAAAGTTACGTAATGCGATGTCACGTTGACATCCTCTCCCAAAGCACGTCACGAAATGACACGTGACATGCTTCTACCTAAATCACGTAAAGCACTGTCAGGTGACATGTGCCTGCCAACATCACGTAACGCAGTTTCACATGACATGTGTCTCCAACATCGCGTAACGGAATGGCACGTGACATGTTTCCGCCAACATCACGTAACGGAATGCCACGCGACATGATTCCGCCAACATCCCGTAACGCCGTATCACTTGACTTGCTTCCACGAAAATCACTCAATATCCCGTGACATAATTCCCCAAAGTCACGTAACATAATGTCACACGAGATTGATAAGACTTTGATTTGTACGTATATACATAATTATATTGGCGTATTCAGGGGATGTCATGGCCCTTACTGCACCTGGGTGGAGAATCCTGCTCTGGTGAGGGAGTGCCTTACCGGCGACGGTCGCCGGGATCCTGCCGCAGCTCAAGCCTCCTTCTGTAATTCAATCGACCTGCGGAACCAAGACGTTTCAGCTTAAATTGAGGACGACGCAGCGAGCTATGGAACGGAAAATGGTAGGCGTAACATTAAGGAACAAGAAGAGAGCGGAGTGGGTTAGGGAACAAACGCGTGTTCGGGACGTAATATTAGAAATTAATAAGAAGAAATGGCGTGGGCGGTCCATGTAATGCGAAGACAAGGCAACCGTTGGTCATAAAGGGATAATAGACTGGATTCCTAGAGAAGGTAAGCGTGGCAGGGGGCGATGCTAACTGTGCCCGAGGACGCTACACCGTTCACTCTAAAGGTGAAGGCTCAGCGTCCTCCATATTTGTTTTGCAATTTTCAAGTGACGTTTGTACTGGCTCACTCCTGAAGGCATCTGTGTCGTAAAAAAATGGGCTGTGGCTGGTTAACTAATCTGGTTAAGGTCTGGTTAACTAATCGAGCGCCGATAGCTAAAGACACCCGGCTACGCTTAGTCCTCGCTTGTAGTTAGACATGTTGTTATGAAACTCAGTGGTTTCCCACTAGGCTAAGAAAGGAGAGACGTTGTGGTCAACCGACGGGTAAACCTATCTTAGGAGCGAAGCACCTTAGGGCCGAGCTTGCGCTGTACACCTGGCGTAGCCATCTAGTTACAGTTGCGCCCGTTATGGGGCACAGCGTCTCGTGAGAGAGAGCGAACGGCACTCGTTCATTAGGGATGATGATGACGATGATGATGATGATGATGATTCTGGTTTGGTTGAGGAAAGGACGCTAATTTCTGCAGCCCATGTTGGGAGCACGGCTAAGCGTCCGGGGGGGTAGCGGAAAGGGACTTTCTCTCCCCAAACTCCCTCCGCACGCAGAGTAGCATGTCAGCGATATTTCAACGCCGGCTAAATTCTCTGCCGTTCAATAAAGAGCTCTCTCTCTCCCTCTCTCTCAGGAGAGAAAAGCCGTCGAGAAAAGCCGCGTCGACTATGGAAACGCTCTTTTCGCGGTGGTGTAGTGGTTAAGGTACTCGGCTGCCACCCAAAATACGCGGGTTCGATCCTGGCCGCGGCGGTCGCATTTCGATGGAGGGGAAAATGTCAGAGGCCCGTGTACTGTGCGTTGTCAGTGCACGTTAAAGAACCCCACGTGGTCTAAATTTCGGAGCCCTCCACTAAGGCCTTTCTCTCCTCTCTATCTCTTTCACTCCCTTTCCCCCACCCCCGCGGACGGTTAGCCGTGCTCCCTACATGGGCTGCAGAAATTAGCGTCCTTTCCTAACCGAACCACAATCATCATGAACGCTTTACCAGGAACGGACAAGCCTCGACCCTAAGGGAGCTCGCAAGGAACGAGAACGCGCCCTCGCCCACGAGAGACAACGCTGATGCAGGCAGCGCCTGCTAGCGAGTTTCTTCATTGAAAGAAACCGACTGCTGGCGCTGAACAACCGTTCATCAGCCACCCCGCATGTATAGGCGCTGGATCTTCACCTGCAATGTAGTGTCGCTGGGAGATTTCTCTCGTGCGTAATTGAACCATGAGGATTCGCAGCGTGCGCGTTAACTAAAGGTAATCCGGAACTCGGCACGATCTACGACATGGGAGCGCAGGAACCTCAAAGACCAGGAGCATAAATGACAACGCGTGTGCTAATTACACACATGCGTTGTCATTCATTTGCATGCGTAAGTGGGCAATGTCACGGGTGATTTAGCGGTAACACCGCACGATCCCAAGTGCTTCGCCCCCTTGTCATGGTTCACTTCGTGGAGATGCGTGGACTTTTTCACACCTATGAATACGGTTCTATGATCCGCAAAGCAATGGGCTTTTCTGGCAACATCGTCAGTGGCGTGGTCTCAGTTATCAAAGTTCCGCTAAAGAACCAGGTCCAAACTACTTCCCCAATGCGTAGTGGCACCTCGCTGCAACTGATTCATGTCGAGTTCTTATCGTTCTTCCAGGCCTTGTATGAGCAGCGTCCGCGCAGCGATCTTGACGTGACGAGTTGCTGGAGGTTCGAGGGCTCTGGTGTAACGTCACAGTGCAGCCATGGCTCAAAGTGCGGTGACGCCGAAGGGGCGAAATCCTGGCCTAATGTAGGTATCGCTAGAAAAAAACACCATCATTCTAAGACCAGTGCGTGCCCACTTGCTCCTTCTGTGCTCTTCGGGCAGTCTGACTGAAAATGAAATAGCGTGGGCTGAAAATAAGAAAAATTGACGGCAGATCCACGAGGTGAATGATGATGAGATTGGGCGAAGCTCCTGGAAGTAATCATCGGTTAAACCGTGAAATTTCTTCCGTTAATTCGCCCGATAAAATTGACGTGAAACGATTGACAAACCTGTATCGCGATACGGTTTTGAATATAAAACCATTGCTTTAGAAAACACCTGGCGTCTTTTCGTTTTGCTTTAGAAACATCTGGCGTCTTTTCGTTTTGCTTTTAGAAAACATCTGGCGTCTTTCGTTGGTTTATTTCATCAATCAACGGCGTTTTGAACAAAATTTTTATTGTTTAATCCCGCACAGGAGAAATCTCACCAGGCACTACCTTGGAGGTAAACAATGGCTGCTAATGGGAATGAGAGACAGAAGAAGTCGGCTTTTAGCTAACACTTACACTTCTACTTCTACTAACGTTTCCTACTGGAACTTGCCAATGGCTGCTAATGGCGAATGAGAGACAGAAGAATTCGGCTTTTAGTTAACGCGCACGCTGCGAATTTTTTATTGTTCAACAACGTACAGGAGAAATCTCCCACCGGCACCACCTTGGAGGTCAAAGCGTAAGACTGGTTACGCACTACGACTACGACGAGGGACGAACGGGTGCCGCTTTAAGGAGCTTCGCCCCTAATAACATGGACTGAACATACCGACTGCGCTTCAGTCTGCGGATTCGGACCAGCGATCTCGGAGTTGCGAGACCACCACGTAAGTTGGAACACACTCGATTAATGACGCGTGCAGTTAAATCGGATTATTAATATGCGTGAAGAAGTAGACGCCCGGTGCATTTTGCACGCTCTGCCAACGAAGATAGATGGAAGCAAAGACAGAACGAACGAAATAAAGTTTAAAGGAACCAAGAAAAGGCGGGGGGGAAGAAAGAAAGAAAGGAAGAAAGAAAGAAAGAGCACCCACATGGCCAGTGTCCCCATTCTGGAAATAGGGGAGGGGCTCCTAAATTTGTTAACCTCGTCGTCTCTTTTCCCGTTCGCGACTGTCTATTCTAGGCACGAGCAAATGCATGAGCCTCACTGCTGCTCAGTTGCCCATGATCCCATCCTAGGCACCCCTTACGAGGGATCGCGATCCCTCAAAGCATCTTTCTCGTTTTCGTGGTATCGCTGAAGTGATCGTGCGCTGCGAGCGGAACAACGATCGTCGCTAAAAGGAAGTGAAACGGCGGAAGGAAGCCGAAATGAAAGAAAGAGGGAAGTAAGAATTGAAAGGAAGGCTATAGCCCCGTAGACCTCAGGTTCCACCTACTCTCCACCTTGCCCTTTCCCGCCAACGCTACCTATGCTTCCGATGCACGTTTCGCTCAGTGCTCGCCGAGGCAGTTTTCGTATGCTAGCTTGCGGGGAAGGTTCGAAATCTGCCGTATTTAGGCCGGCAAGCCATTACGGTAATGGCTCGAACGTGATGAGGAGTGCGGGAGCAAATCGGCGGAGTAGGGGAGGGTTGCTTTAGGGAGCCAGGGCAAGCGAGCGTAGGGAGTTGGGAAATACCTTAGGGGAAACGGCCGAGATTCGCGAAAGGGAGGGAACGAGAGAGTCACTGGTGTCCGTAGCACTACCACTATGTGGATATGCCTACATGGAACGTGGCTATTACATAATACACTACCGCAACAAAGAGGAGACGTTGCGCACTGCGTCGGCCTTCGACGGTCTTCAGTTGTCACAAGCGAGGTGTCGTGGCTTTCTACAGCAAGGCCACGTGGTATTGGCGGAGTCTGCAGTCAAGTTTGGTCAGGATTTTCTCTACGCCATGTTTTGTTTGCCGTGCGCTAAACCTTCATACAGCTTGTGCGTCACACAACCCCTAGCTATCACGTCTTTCGCGCGACTGTGTTTTGCTCTGCTTGGATGGCTGAGTCTTCTTTCGTTCGAGACATACGCTTTCTCAAAATTATGAAGAGTTTAAGTTTACTGCTACGAAGTTCATTTCAAAAGGCGACAGACAGTAATATGCATCTCATAGGTAAAATTGACATCTTTACCCAGCCCCTATGAAGTAATTTCATCTGAAGGTGTCGAACCCAACATCAACGCAGGATCACAAACGAAAATGACACTCGTGTTGACACTCGTGTCATTCGCTGTTCCTGTGAACTTTGACGTGGCTTTGGGAGACAGATTATACATTCTAAAAGATAGCTTACCTACGCACACCCACGACGGAAATTTTCTCATTGCTACTCTTCGGGGTTCACATAAGCACGGACTCACTACTGCTCCACGCGCCTGACCTTATTCGAACTCAGTCTGACGACTCACTTTATATCTGTGCGAACATGTATGAGGAATAGTTCCACGATTCTGTATTACCAGATGAATCGGCCTATTTGTGAACCTAACTAGACCCCATAGTCAAACTCGTTCTGTATTAGCGCAATTCTCAATTCGCGCGTTTACATGTGGTGTTCCCTTGTTCAAGAAATCATGAACGATAAATTATAAGAAAGATGGCTTTTTTTTTCTCTGTAAAACGTAGGCGTAATCGTCTCTGACATGTGGAAAGTTCGTCTGAAGTGGAAAGTTCGTCTGAAGGTGGAAAGGTGGAAAGTTCGTCTGGACGGTGGAAAGTTCGTCTGAAGTGCATCACAGTTATTGGAATGACTTTCTTCCCGGCCTGCAGAAGCGCACGCATACACCCAGGCACACGTTGTCCGAGAGAAAGACTAATAGAAATCCAGGGACAGGCAAACACAGCCAAAGTACGAGTGCATTTGTCAATCTGTGTACAGACAAGGCGATGATCTACAGTCATCTCCTCCACATGATTATTCGGCAACATCAACTGAACTTGCTCTGTTGTACAAGGAAAGAAATTATATTTTCACGTCCCACTTTTTTTACGAAATCGTTACCTAAGTTAGTAATAAATTATGCATGAGGTTATTCTCGATTCCAAGTGAATGTTCGCCAACTAGCGGGAACGCCTGGAAGCTAGCGCTCGAAGGCAAACCTTTGAAGTGAAACACGTTTCCACATTACCGCATACCAAATACTTGCGATGCATTTAGTTGATTGCCAGTTCGATGCCATGCATCCACTCGAAAAAGAGGAGGAGCGGTGCCGAAATGTATTTGTTGTGAACATACGTGTGGGTCATTCCGCTGAAAAAAGAGTGACGCGTCGTTTCTCGAGAGTAACAGACTACGCGACAAAATGGCTGGCGTAGATACCAGACTACAACTTTTATGAGTGACACAAACTGCGACGCTACCTTCCGAGCACTTCATTCGCTATGACTTCCTCCTGCCCGTTGAGTAGGCCTGCATTTTATATGTGTGCTAATTGAGTCTCATGCGGGATTCTCAAATAGTAGATACGCCGTTTCGCTTAAGGAGACCCTTTAATATATCTTGGATGCACGCGAAATTCGGCTATGCTCGTTTCATGCGCCGAGCATAGTACTACTGAATAGGTAATTAACGCGGCGGGAATATTCTCGCTGTCATACATTCCTATGCTTGAAGTGTAGTAGAGAAGTTGGACGTGTAGCTACGCTAGACACACGTATGCTATGCTTGCCTTTGACCTGCGTGGTATACTACGTTATGTTCTCGTTCATCTGACCTTAAGGAACTTATGCGCCAGTACGAACAGCGCTTATTCGCGGCTTTGGAACATTCTGCTCAAACGCCGTGCGACTACTTTTGAATTCGGACGCTATGTTCACGAATAAACTCCGCTTCAGTAAATCTATTCAACGCTTCCTACAGGAGACGTTGATCCACTTCCAAGGAATCAGTTTCTCCGAGAGGCCTGCTACATATAAACACTTGCATAAGACAACCTGCCGCTCTATTAGAAGGATCCTAATATTAAAGGAAAAGGCGATGCCGCTTACCGAACAGGCCACAATTCACAAAACTTCTCTTTCGTAAGTGCTTTTTGCAATTGGTCAGCGGGCTTCTATAATGATATGTGCAGCATCAGGAGTGGCTCAAATGTTCTCTTAGGAACATAGGGGGTCAGAAGTTTGAATGTACGCAGCAACTGTTTCTTTCTTCTCTGAAATACTCCAAACCGACCTAATATAAATGTTATAAAGGGATGAGCAGCGAGCAAGTTTTGCCCCACCGCGAATTAGAGCTAGAATGCAGCAACTTCATCACAACGCCAGGCGAAATTCCTGCAGTGACCCTTGTTATTGTAGGCATCCCTATATACCTGAGAAGTGTCGCCAGACGATGTAGCAGATTCTGGAGTTGCCAGTGGCGAAGCCCTCGCGTCCACTGCAGAAAGCTGTGGTGACTGCCTCCCTCATCCCTCTCCTTGTGGAGGTGGGGATCCTCGGTACATTTCCTGGCCCATTTACTTGACCTGCACCGTCTTGAGCATGAAAACTGACGGCTTTGGAACTACAACGTATGGGTTTTCCGGATCCCCAGTTTCGTTATTCAACCAGCGTGCACAGACCAGAAGAAGAAGAAGAAGAAGAAGAATTTTATTTCATCCAAATGTAAAAGTAAGAAAAAACAGCGCGTCATGCATGAACATCTCTCAAAGCACAGGGCCAGAGGGCGACCTCCCTGATGCGTTTTGTACTTTTTGATCAGTACAAATACATCACGTCAGAGCAACTTTTCTACAACTGTTAAGTAATGTTTCTTTTTCTACCATTATAATAAGGTCCCCTTACAGTGTTTACACTATGGGACCTTTCTCTGTATAATAATTGTCTCTTTCTGTATATGTCTGCATATATATGCATAAAAACAAGAAAAAACAAAAAAAACCAAGAAAAAAAACGAATAAGTAGTCGTTAAGAAGAACCGAAACATTGACATCAAAGTACACCTTCTATGAGAACTGAGAAACGCCGCTCATCATCAACTCTGTATGCTTCGTGCTCTCAATTGTCGCAGTATGTGACGCCTCTTGTGTGTAAATTACAAAAGAAACAGAATAACAGAAGCTATATACAGTGTGAACTTATAGTGGCTGCATCCGTGGTTTGCCAAACAACGCCTGCAGCCGTGACAGAGGGGTGTTGCAAAGTCGTTTACACGGGGTGCTTTGTATGATGGCCGCGAACAACGTTGATGGTGATGAAAACTGCCGAGCATTGCTTGTCCAGTGTCGATGGGTCGGAAAAATGCCAGGCACGTTGGAGCAAATACAGCCCTGGCATTCTCTCGAAGCATGTGCAGAGTCAGTTTTGCTGCCGTGGCGTTTTTGCGGCTCACTGAATTGCTCTTTTAGTTGACACCCCGCCATTTATTTATTGTCTATCACTCAAAAGCGCCGTCGCGTCTGACCTCAACCACTCCTCGAACATAGCGGTAAATATTTTTGCTGCCGAGGTTATGAGTACGCAGTTTCGTTTGACTATCAGTGAGAACGTGAGTCGGAAAGGCAGGGAGGTTAATCAAACGCGCGCCCGATTTGCTACCCTTCTCTGGTGAAAGGGATACAAGATGGAGCCCGATCGCGAGACTATCAGCCAGCGTCGTCTTCGTCAGTCATGCCTGCTTCGTTCCCCACCGCAGAGCTTCGTCGCAACTATATATATATATATATATATATATATATATATATATATATATATATATATATATATATCGTTGAAAAGAGGGACACACCTTCAAAATTCTTGTTTTATTAACGTTTCGGCCGGTGGCCCGGCCCACCGGCCGAAACGTTAATAAAACAAGAATTTTGAAGGTGTGTCCCTCTTTTCAACCCTACATTGGACCGGACCCATCGAACTTCAAACTGGAAATACTATATATATATATATATATAATGGACGGTACGCCAGTGCAACACATTCGTTGCGTCCTGAGCCATGGAAGCATATGGCCAAGTTCAAGAACATTCGCTGCTGAAAACAGCCTCGAATTCAGTCAGTCGAATACGGTTTGAAGTTCGTAGCCCTTGGTGCTCAACTCACTGCAAATACACAGCACGTGTTCAATTGTTTCTTGAGTTCTGGAGCAATCGCGGGTAGTTGTGTAAGCCATCCCAATGGGAAACGCATTGGATGCAGATGGCCATTGTAAATGCCACCCGCATCTAGAGGGGGCGTAATAACGCTGCATCGGAGCAGAAAATTCTTGATGGCTGATGTAGCTTCAAGTGAGGATCCGGTTCACGTAGGTGGCACCTTTGAAAAAAAGAAGACGACCAGTCAGCGCGCGCAATAAAGCCAGCTAGTAAATAACGTTGAAACAGTGAAGAAGAAGACGTCCCCGAGCGGCCGCTCCTTCTTTGGTGAGCTGATATTTTTTCCTGTTTTCGACGTTTCTCGCCTGTTTTGAGACTTTCTATTGCCGACCGAAGATAACTAGCATCCTGTGGGAACGTATGTGCTAAAGACTGAGCTCGTTATCGTGTAGATTTGCTGCGCAATCCAGCGCATCGGCACTACAACGGCGATAGGCAGCAAAGAACGCCGGCACGAGCCATATGACAGACAGCGCGTTCTGAGGCACATGAGTGCCGCAGACTCGGCCCAGCGTTCAGATGTGCCTCAGCAGGCGACTAATGTTCTTAAACCAGCGACGCTAGTCCTCAACGCTGCTGCGAACGGCAGTGCACCTTCGGCGAACATGGACGACGCAGGCGAAAGCGAAGCCAAGAAACTCCGCGTTGACGAAGACAAGACATCCACTTATGACTTAAGCGAAGACGAAGACATCGACTGTGATGAGACGCCGTTTACTTTAGTGTCCTATAAAAAGAAGAGACCTGAAGGAATCCCAGTTGTTTTTCGCCCATCAGAGGAAGGCTCAAATTTCTGGCAAGTTAACCCCAACCGCGCTGCATCAGAAATTGTTTCCGCGGCGAAGGAAAAGGTGCAGTCTTTTCGCGTGAACAGAGATGGAAGCTTCTCTGTCAACGTTGCTTCATTGTCATCAGCAAGACATCTTCTGTCGATGAGCGAAGTGGCTGGCTTGGGAGTCAAGACATCTATTCCTGCATCTTATACAAGGAACGTCGGCAAGATACGCCATGTGCCAGTTCAGTACACAGAACAACAGCTGGTTGATTTCCTCAAGGAATTTGGAGTGACATCTGCCCGCCGTCAGGCGAGATTTAATCGTCAAGAAGATGGGTCGGTAGTATCTCACCCCCTGAGAACGGTTATTCTACACTTCAGGGAAGACAAACCAATGCCGCAGAGAGTTCATTTGGGTTTCACGAGTCATTCAGTGGAGGAATACCTAGGCCCGGCGCTGAGGTGTTACAACTGTCAAAGATTTGGCCATTTAGCGAAGAACTGCCGCAGCCCACGTCGCTGCAAGATTTGTTCAGAGGACCACAACCACTCGGAGTGCAAGTCAGTACGTCAACCAAAGTGTGCAAACTGTGGTGGAAATCACGCAGCTTCGTACTCCGGGTGCCCGCAGAACATAGCTGCCTCGAAGCTGCGTAGACACGAGCTGATTTACGGGAGACTGCCTCCACATAATGCGCCATCACCCAACCCTGACACCGTAAGATACGCGCCTTCTATCTCCAACCAAGAGCAGGAGCAAACAGACAAACGCAGTTATTCGGCAACTTTAAAGCGACCTGGTCGTCAAGGTCCCAGCACCGAGCGTCACGATCAGTCTACAGGGAATGCGGCCCATTGTGCCCAGACATCACATGAGTCTGGCCGCGCCGCTCAGCAGCAACCTGTTCCATTGTACCAGCAACCTCACCTGACTCCATATCAGCGACGTCAGCATTCGCCCCAGCGACACCAGTCATCTCAGCGACCACCTCAAGCAGCACTTCGACAACCTGCTACTACCGCGCCTGGAGCTTCAGCGTCGACAAGTGATTACGCGCCCGTACCCATGGCTCATGTGCTCCTGCCCATGCTTTTCACAGCTCTCCGTGCAATCCTCAGCGCCATTCCACAGGCAAACAACCTGCCAAGGGTAAAAGCACTGCTGTCTATGGAGTCATTGGCTGATTCCACAACCACCATCAGAGTCACGACAGGTTTACAATGAGTAGTCGCTATGACAATGTATTCATATTTCAGTGGAATGCTAATAGCATTCGAAACAAGTCAGCTGACTTTCGCAAACTACTCGCTCAGCATAGCTTTCCTGTACTATGTATACAGGAGGCAGGCGTAGGAGACGACTTCCGTCTTTCAAATTATGTTATTTATAAATCATCACGTGTTACTGGAATTAGCAGAGCAATGTTATGCGTCAGAAAAGACTTGCCATCATGTTTAGTGCAGTCGAGCGATTCTGAAATACCGGAGTTTGTAGCGTGCAAGATATCAGTTAGGAACACATCTGTTACAGTGATAAGTCTTTATCTACAACCATCTAGCAGAATTGCTGTAGACAAGTTAGAAAATCTGTTTAGCATTGCGGAGTCATCTGTGCTGGTTTGTGGGGATTTCAACGCACATAACGTCATCTGGGGTAGTGAATATAATGATTCTCGTGGAAACATTGTCGAGTGTGCCGCGGAAAAATACAGTTTTGTGGTGTTGAATGATGGCTCTCCAACGTTTCTGCGAGGGTATCGCTACTCCAGCTGTATAGATGTCACGCTGTGTTCACATGACCTTCTCGATGGCGTTGAGTGGTCGACCGATATTGAAACCCATGGCAGTGACCATTTTCCAATTTTAGTAAAGCATAGGCTTATACGTAGTCCGGGAACCCGCCGCTACTCAAAATATACTAACTGGCAATATTTTCGTCACTGCATAACTAACTCACTGGGCGAAAATCCGAACTTGGAAAGCTTTACAGACGTGTTGTGCGAGTCTTATAATAATTGTACGAAACAAGTTCTTCCGAATGAGTACTCTGCAGTGGATGGGGAATACGAACGTCTTAGAGCAATCAGGCGACGAGCAGAACGCGCTTACCGTCGCAGCGGAAAACTTGACGATTACAAGATGGCGCAAAAAGTTCACTCCACTTCGCGCAGACGCTTACAGAAATTAGGTACACGGCGATGGCGCGAATACTGTACATCACTGTCCCCATTCACTCCAGTTCCAAAAATATGGACCATTATAAGATCCTTCAGTGGCCCCGTTACCCAGAGACACCCATTCCGAGCCCTTGCTGTAGCCCGAAACACTCCACAGACAGCTGTCGCTGACGAATTTTGCCAGTTTATAGCTAGGCCAGGAGTATCAGTTAGTTGCCCAGAGCTTCAAAATTCCGTAGCGCTTCAAGATCAGAAGGTTCGTGCTTGCTTCATGTCACAGCACCCTCAACTTGACTGTGAATTCAGTTTAGACGAACTGAAAAGTGCTCTTGCGTTATGTAGTAAGAAGACGGCTGCAGGCCCAGATGGCGTAACGTATATGATGCTACAGAACCTCGGACCAGCAGGCAGAAATGCTGTTCTCGAGGTATTTAATAATATTTGGATAAGAGAAGCTCTTCCAGATTCGTGGAAGTTAGCTCGGGTAGTCCCACTACTCAAACCCGGGAAAACTCCACTTTGTCTTGACTCCTTCAGGCCCGTCAGTCTCACAAGCTGTCTTTGTAAGTTAATGGAGAAGATGGTAGACAGTCGACTGCAATGGTGGTGCGAACACACTAAGGTGCTTTCGAACTACATGACAGGCTTTCGACAAAAGCGGAGTGCCATGGATGCTGTGATAGACATAGTCACGTGCATTGAACATGAACGCATGTGTGGGCATTTGACAGTTGCAGTATTCTTAGACATCCAGAGAGCATTCGACACAGTAAGCCACGTACACGTGCTTGCTGGCATGCTAGATCTGGGAATAAGCGGTCGAACACTGCGATGGACATCCAATTTCTTAAGCGAAAGAAAAATCTTTATGGAGACAAGCGACGGTAAAAGCAACTGTCACATCGTCACACAGGGCGTTCCACAGGGCAGCGTTCTTAGCCCGTTTCTATTCAATTGTGTCATGGCTGCCTTACCTCGAAAGCTACCGCCAGGCCTGCACTATTCATTGTACGCAGATGATATCTGCATATGGGCATCTGGGCTGCATGCACGAGAAATACAATCAACACTGCAAAATGGGCTCGACATTATACATAACTTTTTGAAAGAAAGAGGTATGAGTCTCTCGCTCGCGAAAACCGCAGTCCTGCCTTTCACTAGGCGACATCTGAAGGACTTCAATCTTACACTTGAGGGACAATCTTTGATGTTCGCGAAAGAACATAAATTCCTTGGCATTACTCTTGACAGACAGTTGTCGTGGGCGTCTCATATCCGTGGTATTGAGAAGCAGGTGAACTCAGTAGTAAATGTACTTCGCCGACTAGCTGGCACCACATGGGGAGGATCAGTCTCTTCCCTATTACAAGTGCATAACGCCCTTATAAAGCAAAAAATTGCTTATTCTGCGCCTATTCTCCATGGCTTATCACAAAGTTCCGAGGAACGTCTTCAGCAGCTTACTCGCAAGGGGGCTGAGGATTTGTCTTGGTGTCCCGCAGGCGACCTCGAGTTCACTAGTAGTCGCTGAAGCTCGCTACCCGCCTTTTTCAGTCTTGCGAACGGTTGAAACTTGCAGACACGTTTATCGCATTTTAACACAACACGAGGCTCATCCCTTAGGTTACGCACTAAGCGACAGAAACAGAAGCAGAATTCACGATACTGTTCGTCAATACCAAGCAACACTGCCGTGTTTCGAAATATCTGAGGTAGACATTAGCTACCCTCCTTGGATGTTAACGAAGCCTAAAGTAGAACTATCAGTCGAGGGAATAATATCTAAAAAAGACATGTTCATGGTAGCCGCTCAGCAATTGGCGCTATTCCAAATTTACTCATCATATCCACAATACGTCCACGTTTATACAGATGGTTCGTGTAATAACAACTCATCTACTTCTGCATTTGTTGTACCACAGTTGTCGATAGAGCGAACATTTAAAATCTCTCGTGTGACATCCTCCACTGTTGCAGAGCTTTTTGCAATCCTCTGTGCGTTGCGCTTCATTACAACAGTAAAAAAGGCACAAAAATGGCTTATTCTTAGTGACTCGCAAGCAGCCCTTGCATCACTAAAAAGCAATGAGAAAAGATCTTTAGATAGTATACTGCTGTATGAGACGCTCAAAGAACACACAAAAGCAAGTGCTATGAACCACACAATTGCGCTTCAGTGGATACCAGGACATTGCAATATTCCCGGTAATACAGCAGCGGATGCAGCAGCAGGGTCGTGCACACAGTAACGAAGAGACAATTGGTCTTCCTATTTCGCGCAATGAAATCCGTCTACTCCTGAGAAAAATGTCCTTTGAGCTCAGCAAAGAGGGTTGGTTTGACGAAAAATCAAGGAGATCAGACTTATTTTCCATTGACCCAGGCATACAACTCTCGATTCCACCAAGTCTGAACGAAAATAGAAAGTTTCAAACATTGCTGCACCGCCTGCGCCTTGGTACAGCATTTACGAGGCACTTCCTCTACTGGATCCAACGGGTGTCTAGCCCGCAGTGCTCATGTGGCCACCCAGACGAAGATATACATCATCTTTTGCTCGAGTGCACAAAGCACGATTCGCCACGGAGTGTGCTGCGAGCCAATTTGTCGCATTTAGATAGAAGACCTTTTACCCTAAAAAAGATCCTCGGTCCGTGGCCAACAGCGGTCCTTCAGAAAAGAGCCCTATATGCACTAAAAAAGTTCTTAGAAGATACAAACATCCTCTGCAAATATTAACTTTGGCTTGACTCCAAAGACCCAATGAATAGTGTCACCCCTGTGTATTCAACAGTGCTTTTTGTTGTTCTCACATGTTTCAGATTATGTCTAATTACTTATGTTGTGTGTGTTTTGTATAGCACAGACGAACATATGAACTATTCTAATCGCATGTGCACATGCTTCCTATGTGAACGTCGGCATGGAACTCTAATCCACGCACTGTCGAACTGTATATAGCGCTGACCTTTTTAGTGTGACAAATGTGTATGTCTTGTGAAACTTTCTTTCTTGCTGTTCTTTTTTTTTTTCTTCTTCTTTATTGAATTTTTTCTGAGATTGCTAAGCGAGAAGGAGTAGCCGGTGCCATACTAAAGGCACCAACCTCTCCTATTCACCACTTCAATAAAGAAAGAAATAACGTTTACTTAGAGCGTCCGCTCTTGAGAGTGTGATTGCCACTGCACAAGTGAAAGCTTGGCGAAATCTCTGTACTTCGCGGTTGTGCTTTCTGAAGTAGCTACAGTACCGGCTACGTGTTGATAAAAAGAGAGAGAGAGAGAGAAAGAGTTGCTTATATCTAGAGCGCAAGTATTGCAGAACTGTGTATTGTGTTGTAATTGTCTCGTGAACTGTGTAAACGCTTGGGCACCAATACACGGCGTGAAGGTAGGTTGAGCATAGCTGCACTGCTTCACCCGTCAACGAAAATACGACCGCCATGAAAAACGTGACCGCCACAGTCGGGATCAAACCCCTGTTTTTTGGGTGGCAGACGAGCAACAGAAGCCTTACAACACCCCGTCCGACAATTAAGGAAAGGACTCTACGTTCTGCAGCCCATGTAGGGAGCACGGCTAGGCATCCCTGGTGGTAGAGGTAAGGGACTGAAAGAGGTAGGAAAGAGAGAAAAGCCGCAGTGGAGAGCTCCGAAAATTTTGCACCACCTGGGGTTATTCAATGTGCACGGACAACGCACAGTACGCGGGCCTCTGGTACGTTCGCCTCCATAGAAAGTACGACCTACGTGGCCGGCGTCGAACCCGCGTTTTCTGGATGGCAGCCGAGCAGCATAAGCCCAACAAGCACTATGTTATTGTTGTTTCGATAAGTGTTCACATGACAATCATACGCAAACAGGTATATAGGTCGGCTGGTGAACGAAATAAACTGTTGTTGTTTGTAGCGGCAGTGTGTGTACGTCTCTTCCTTTTGTCCGTGTCCCTTTTACGCGCTCAACTCTTGCTAGACTATACACCGCGGCGGACCATGATGCGTGCTGGTTGTAAACGCTATGAGGAACCGTAAGAACGTAAGACAGGGAGGAACCTGAGATATTTATCTATCATAGAGCTTTAGTGTTTTGTATATCTAAGTGGCTTGGTACAAGCCCCCGCGTGCGTGCCTTTGTACTCTCCTTGCGATCATAAACCAAACATCGAACGCCGCAGCCCCCCCCCCCCCCCCCCGAGCGCTCGCAGGTGAAAACATTTAAGCTATCTATTTATTTACGCATACTGCAGCGCAAGCTGCGCTATGGGCAGCGGGGGGTACGAGGGGTACACAGAATTGTATGGAACATCAATGAAAATTGAAGAAAAAAATAAGCTAACGCACATGTATGAGTAGATACACGGAGATGTGATAAACAGATGTGACAAATTTAAACAAACCGAGGAGATTACAGAAAGCTAAGAAATTGGCCAAGAGACGGTGGTACCATCCAGATGTATATGATGGAACTGCGGTGTATCCGCATGAATCAACAGAACCGGGTATCAAATTCCACTTTTGCATGGAAGAGTGAAAATAAACAACAAAAAAACACAACTCAAACGTGCTGGTGCGAGCACAGTGAGACATCAAGTTTAAGGCATGATTACGTCTGGTTGTTGCGTTCAGGGCTGGGCGAGTTGTTGGCACTCGTTCGTGTTCTGGAGTAGTGCGCAACAAAGGGGACACAAAGAAATAACCAAAAAAAATTTGGCAAGCGAAACTCAAAAGTCATTTACTGAAAACATTGGTCGACTTTGAATAACATCTAGCAAAGAAGAAGTCTCACTGCCAAAGTTTATTAACCTGAACAAACAAATTACACCATCTCCCGCTAAAGTGTAGTCGATGCGAAGCAGCAAGGGGGGGGGGGGGGGGTGCACACCGTGTTTGCATCGGTTTGATTAGGTGTCGCGTTTGCATCGGTTTGACGCTGGCAGACGCTGCCTGCGTCAATATTGTCTCTCGCGGGCGAGGGCGCGTTCTCGTTCTTTGCGAGCTGGTAAAGCGTTCATCGAAGAAAGAGCGTTTCCATAGGAAAGAGAGATTCTTTATTGTTGTAGAAAGGTGGAAAGGCGGAGGGGAGTGCACGATAACTGTCTCTCCAGAGAGGACACCTGCACCGGTACACTCAAGGGGAAGGGGGTATGAAATAATAGAAAGGAGGAAGAAAGTTCGAAGGACACGCATGCGCACACAAGTCTCACCGAGTCAAAGTCAGCAGTGAGCGAGCTTTCGAGCGGGGTTAAAACCGTCCGGTCAGCCCGGAGTCCTCGATGAACGTGAGGACTGCGGCGAGAGCGGAGCGTCGACGTTCGGAGGATCCGGATGGGAACAGCACATCTTGCTCCGTGGCACAGGGCAGCCCGAGTTGGCGGTAGCGAGCGCGCAGCTGATCTCGTTCGCTTTTGAAGGCCACGCACTCACACAGGAGGTGTGAGTGGGTTTCGTCCTCTCCGCAGTCACGGCACGCGGGAGAGGAGAAACCGCGGAGTCGATGGCGGCGCTCCGCTGGCCAAACACCTCCGGTGCGCATGGCGAGGAGGAGAGTGCGATCTCGCCGGGACAAACCAGTTGCCGGGAGTGGGCGTGGCAGGCTACGGTCAACAACACGGGCGTCGGGGTGAGCGCGCGCGAGCTCTCTGAGAAAGTTTACCCTCGCGTTGTCGTACGGGCTCGTGCAATAACTCACCGGGGCGTCCGGGCTATGGGCGCGCTTCGCGAAGTCATCCATTGCCTCGTTGCCCGCGATAGCTACGTGTGCGGGGAGCCACTGGAGGACCACGTCGAGTCCGCTCTTCTGCAGGGATAGTAGGCTGCGGGCAACACGTTGGGCGAGAGGCGGGCCGCGTTCCTCCTTCGCGATCAGACGCAGGGCCGGCTTCCAGTCACAGAAAATGGCTGCAGATGTGACGGCCGGCGATTCCCGAAGGAGGTCCGCGGCCAATTGGAGCCCGACGAGTTCGGATGTCGTGGATGACGCACAATGAGCGAGTCTGCACTGTTTGGACACACCGAGTCCGGGCGCGGTGCAGGCAGCAGCAGCCGATCGGTCCGCCAGCACCGAGCCATCCGTGAACAGGTGTGTCCGTCCGGCGAGGTCGTCGTGCATTCTGGATGCCGCCTCCTGCGCGACCGCACCGCGAGGCGTGTGTCGCTTCGCGCGCATTCCCGGGAGAGACTCACACATGGACAGGTGAAGGTCGCGGTGAGGGGCAGGCCAACGCGCACAGGACACTGGGTCATCGCAGACAATCCCCTCGTAGATGTCCATGATGCGCCCCACACGTGACTCGGGCACACTGCGCAGGCAGTCGAGGAAGGGGGCAGCCCCGGGCGCACGATGGATTCGCTCCAAGTGACACAGGGCTCGCATGTCGGCCGTGAGAGATGGAGGCCACGCACGAGCCTCCGCCAGAGTGTCCACAACACGAGAAGCTCGCGGCATCCCGTGGCACACTCGGAGGACTCGGCTGTAGTCCCTGTCGATCTGGAGCCACTGTATCGCGGACACAATGCACAGGGGAAGGGCATAAAACACGAGGGAGAGTGCAAATACCTCATAAATTGCACAGGCAAATGACGGGGGGCAGCCACTCCCTCGTGCCAGCAACCTCCGCACAGAGAACTCCACGCGGTGAGTGGCGTGACGAATGCGTCGCACCTCGGGGTTCCACCGCAAACGATTGTCAATCGTCAGCCCGAGGTACGCACGAAGTTCCGCCAGGAGATGGACGCACCGTGGAGCTGAAGGCACGGCATGACGCAGCGCGGGGAGACTCGGGGGTGAACAACAATAAGCGCCTCGGTCTTCGCCGGCGAGATGGTGAGTCCGATGCCGGCGATGAAGGTGGCCACGCAGTCGAGCGCCTGCTGCATCGATGCACGCATCTTGCTGGCTTGCTGCGTGGGGCCCCGCACGTACAGAGCGACGTCGTTGGCGTAGATTACCGCGCGCACAGGGAAGGGTGCCGCGTTCGGAAGGCACTCGATGAGTGGCGCGAGCACAACATTAAAGAGGAAGGGGCTCAGTACAACGCGCGCCGATTGGAGAGGAACGGAGGAACGCCGAGAGGAGAGGACATGAGACAACGAGAAGAGCGAGGAGGATGCGCATGCGCAGTGCGGGTGTGGACGTCGCACGGCGGATGGATAGAGGGAGGGAGGGAGTGACATAGCCCCGACCATAAGCTGCTTCGCATCTCAAAAAAAAAAAAGAAAACACTGAGTGCGCGTGTAAGGCCATGTAAATACAGAGTAGCACGTAGAGCGTAGTCGTGCGTAGTATTCGTCAGACAGAATAGACAACTTGTGAGTCAGCACTTTTCTCCCGTGCGCCGCGCAGTCAGCGAGAGGATGACGTCTCCGTTGCTGACTGTGGTGAGAAGGTAATGCAGTTATTTCATTTCCGAATTTAACTGAAGATGAAGATTTTATGATGCAGTTAGGCGCCTAGAATAGAGCGAAGTTAAAGTCAATAAAAGAGCCGTACAACAGGGTGAGAAGTCTCGATCACATTAAATTCTTATAGAATTTTATTCCCGACGTTTAACTCTTACAGCAACAATCGTAAGCGGGATGTAGTCTTTGGGCGTAAGAAGCCGAGAAGGCTATAAAAAAGCATTTCCAGCTCGTCGTACTTAGGAGAGGCTGGATGAAGCCGCGCATTGAGGGTTTCAAATAGAGGAACCCGAAAAACAACCTTTGCATCCATTAATAGGTCCTATCCGAATAATAGCTAATGTGCCCAAGGAGCACAGTCTAGCTTCGGCTATATTATATATATACGCCAAGCAAAGTTTCTCTGGTATCAACACTGCATTTCCCTGTTTCGGTGGCACAAAACGTCGCTGATTATTATTCGAAAGTGCTAAGACCTAATGCAGGGAATAAAGCTTGTGGCCAGAGTTTCGTATTTGATCGCATCATTATGAAACCTGTATGCTGATCTTTTCCTTTGGAGCGTCACTACACTGCGTAGGTTCGCGTACTTGCACGAAAACGATAAGAGCCCTTAGTAGTGCCCATGTTTTTTACCCCTCCGAGGGCGCCTTGAAGCTCGTTGCATTTTTGGTCGCAATTGCGCCTTGAGAGCTTTGTCGCATACTCTTCATCTTGTCTGGCGACCTCGGCAATCTGAGCTTCCTGTTGTGCTTCTGCCGCTTCCATCTTCTTAGTAAACCCCGTGTAATAGATGTTGGTACACTTCGGGAGTGCTGGTTGTGAGGTTGACGTTCCAGGTCAGCCTTTCCCAGTCCGTCTTGATTCCTGTGACCCAGCTCTTAGTGCCTGTGATCTCAGTATCTTCGGACTGCCCTCTAGTTTTTCTATATGCTTCCCAGTCGTAAGTTTGGCCTGGCCGTGTCGTTTTCTGATGGGGAGAGTTTCTATCTGCATGCGCGAGATACAGTGGTCGTTGCTGGCAATGGTCAATGCCTCTTTGCAGAAACACTTTACAGGAAAACTTCATTGCTAATGCAAAAGCATATCCGAATAAAAAAAGAGAGGTAATAATGCCGTTTTTGAAATCCTGCCTGATATTTGCGGCCCAGCTGCCCAAACTACTCTCTATATTGATTTATATCAGAAATAAAAAAAAAATCAGAGGAGCCACAGGAAGACGCGCTGGCATGGTTATTGTATTGTCCATCATTTCGTCGTTAGCGGTCACTTTATTTCCGTTCTAAAAAACAAATGGCTGTCTACGGAGATACCTCAAATAACTTAAATGTATCGGCTGCAGAGTACGGGTTTTTGTTCGAGAGACATTTGAGTACGCTAAGAAACCTTCTGCACTTTTCGTGGGGCTTTCAAAGCTGGAGTGCAATAACTTTCTTTCTTCTTTGTTTCGCACAGTGATACGCATTAGGCACAAAAAGTTGCCTAAAGACTTCTCACACTGAAATGATTGCGCTTTTGTTTCGTATCATCTTATACTGAATCCTCACCATTTATCCCCACCACTGCTCAGCATTACAACGCTGCCGCCATCTTTCCGTGCGATGAAGGAGAGAAGTTGTTTAGATGCAACCGAAAAAAAATAATTAAGCAGAACACTATGTGAACAAACGACGTAGTTCCGTATGAATCGCAAAATGGCGATGAAAAAATTAGTATATAGTGTAAAAATTTTCATGTGCAGAAGAAACAATGTTTCTGTGTACAATGAACAACCCTCTCTTA
Organism: Hyalomma asiaticum; assembly: GCA_013339685.2. Lineage (NCBI taxonomy): Eukaryota > Metazoa > Arthropoda > Arachnida > Ixodida > Ixodidae > Hyalomma > Hyalomma asiaticum. The sequence goes on from CM023491.1 coordinate 58,649,252, forward strand.
CTATGGGGAGAATTACCTGTAATTTGTTACCAATTATTATGCAATGAGTTTAAGACGAAAAGAAAAATTTGCTGAATCCAGATATCCCATTTTATTACATTTTATAGAAGCCGTTTAATAAAAAGCTAACTCAAAAATTTAAGACATGCTTTATCGATTGCATAATGAAGAAAAATAATGTCATATCATCGACGACAAGGAGCGCAGGCAAATCCCACCCACATTCGAAACCAAATTGCGAACTTCATGGTGCTTGGAGCGAGCTAATTTTGGGTCACGTGTTCGTACGAGTGTCAACAAATGATCAGACGTTTTTCAAACTATGTTCAGAAGATGTTGTGGCATCGCTTTAAGGAAGCCGCCGTACCATCGCTGACTTAGTGCTTCTTTACTTAAACTACGTAATATTTTACTCTAAATATCTACATTCTAACGTGGTGCGCGCATTTCTCTCACCTAGAAAGTTGTTTCTCACACCTTCAATATTGCTTGTAAAGAGGCACCACTTTACAGCATTGTCGACGATCGACGCTCAACATGGCCCCGCCACGGTGGTCTAGTGGTTATGGCACTCGGCTGCTTATCTGAAGGTCGCGGGATTGAATACCGGCCGCGGCGGCTGCATTTCGATGGAGGCCAAATGTTGAGGCCCGTGTGCTGTGCGATGTCAGTGCACGTTAAAAAACCCCCCGGTGGTCGAAATTTCCTGAGACTTCCGCTACGGCGTCGCTCATAATCACAGCTGGTTTTGGGACGTAAAAGTCCAGAAATCTATCAATGAAATCACATTAGCAAATCGCCACTTCTCAAGAACTAGCGTTTAGCACTAACTTCCTGCATGTATTTTATATACTTCCATCATCACATCGTGCAAGGCTATACATAAAGACACACTGGGAGCGCTGACCTACAACCGAAATTTATTGGACAATTGGCAAGCTTTTGTGTAGCCCCTCGTGCCCCAAAATTATTATTGTCTAGAAAACGTGCGCGGACAGAACACCACTGCGTGCATTCACTCTACATTATCGATAATTGCTCACGATGGTTTCTAATGAAGCTTGCTAGTTTTCCAATAAGCTTTAGTTATCGGTCAGCTCCCCGTGTCTGTTGTGCCTTCTTTTGTATAGCGTTCTTTCGTATAGACTGTGTTTTATTATAGTTTCGATATATCCAATCTTTGAACTTTAGACACATTATCCTTCGTTCGAAGTGGAGGGCAGCAAGGTACGAGTGTTTGCTAATGTGCCTCTTCGTTCCTTGTTACTCATCTTTCTCTACAATGACCTTGTAACAGTGGTGAAGTCAAGCGCTGCTAGAACAAGGCAACTGTAAATCTCTACTGAAAACTATCATTATGTTATGTTATAATGACCTAGCTTAGAATCACGCGCCCAACGTAATCTTGAAGCCGCCACTTCATTATTATTGGCGTGCCGCCCTCGAAAAAATCTTTCGTCGTACGTCGCTCAGTGATCGCGCATGTGAATCGGCTTGAAACTGAATTCGGTCCAGCATGATTGCGAGGCGGGTATCTTTCGGCATCCGCCAGGTTTTAAAGTTAGTCTGATAATGAAACGCCCGTTTGACATATCATCTCCGTAATAGCACATTTCTGCGTGTTTTGTTTAGCGCATCGGCGTAGTTCATGTTTTCAAAAAAACGACGGAATGCTATACATCCGCGATTATGTACGGATAAAAATACTTCTATTTGGGTGTAATGTACTTGCTTGTGTTGCGAAATGAGGTTTTTCGCGCGTAATGAATAGTGTAGCCAACCTACGTCTCGACCGCTCGTCATGACCGAAGTAATATAGTTGTTCGGTTTGTGCGCAGGACAAAGAAGCTTGCCATTTTAAACAAGTCAAAGAAAGTCAGGATCGATAGCAAGGGCCTGGGCAGCCAGACGTCCTCTGCAGTATATGTCAATGAATATTTGACAAAACACGGGAAACAGCTTCTCGGCTCGGCTATACAGAGAAAGAAGGAAATGCGGTGGAAATTTGTTTGGACATCGGGGGGCAATATTTTTGCACGTAGACAAGAAGGATCGCCGGTACGGAAAATAAGAAATGCAGATGATCTCGGCAAGATGATCGCGGAAGGGGGAGAGACGGCGACTGAATGATAACGTGTTTCTTAATGAGCCTAAACGAACAGACGCTTCAAAAAGAATATGAACCCAGATATTACAATGCCAGGCGATGATTATCATGATAGCGATTCTGTGAATGGTCTATTAGGGGGTATGCGAAGGAGCTTAAAGGTCTTTCACTTAAACACTCGCAGCATACGTAACAAGGCAGACAAGATCCTTGATATATTCTGCTCCCTCAAATTTAATTTTGACTTGCTGCTATTCTCTGAAACCTGGCTATCTATAGGCGAAGATCCACCCTACTTTGAAAACTATTCTTACAATGGCCTAGTGCGACCTGCAGGTAGAGGTGGCGGGGTGGCTATTTACGTTAAAAAATCATTAAAGCATGATGTTGTCTCCCAGTTTTCTATAATTAACGAAGTTGTAGAGTGTTTAATGGTTCGTTTAGAAAAAGCGTTCGCTGTGGTAGTTTACAGACCCCCCTCAGGGTGTAAATCAAAGTTTGTTAAGTTCAACGAAGACGTTCTGTAATACTTGTGTCCCTCTGGCTTTCCAATTGTGGTAATGGGCGACGTAAACATAGATATGCTGTCACAGGATGCAACGTCACGGCAGTTAACAGTGCTGGCTTATTCCTTTGCATGCAAAAATGCAATTTCTAAAGCAACGCGGCTTACTGCACACTCGGCAACGCTGCTTGATATATGTTTGACGAACTCACACCCACCAGTCTGCATTGCAGGACTGATGACAGTAGATATAAGCGATCATCTGCCGATCTTTTCTACCATTCCTACTACTTCCTGTGCTTGCGAAAGCAATGTAATGATGCGGTCACGCCATATCAATGCTAATACACTTGAAACATTCCGGCATCGTGTTATCGCAACCTGTTGGGACCATGTGTTTCAAGAAAGAAATGCTAACTTGGCATACAATTTATTCATTGCCAAACTAAAAAAAATGTTATGATGAAGCTTTCCCGGTGTCTATGAGGAGTACAAAACGCCGCAAAATTAGAAAACCATGGATAACTAATGCGCTACTTAAAGAAATTACAAAGAAGAACAACATGTACCATGCATTTATAAAGGGACGGGATACCAAATTACTCATTGAATTCAAAAATACAGAAACCAGTTAAATGCTAAACTAAGGCGCGCAAAATTCTGTTATTATGAGAAGTTATTCAGTAGCATAAGCAATAACCCAAGCAAAATTTGGAACGAGGTTAGGAACCTTTCTGGTCAGATAAAACAAAGCCACATACCTAGGATCCTGGCAAACTCTGGCTACCAAGACGTGGCAACGGCAATGAATGAGTACTTTATTAAAAGTTGTGATTACGATGAGGTATGGAATGACGAGGATCTACGGTTACCGGTAAATGATCACTGCTTACCGAACTCTATCGTACTGCACACTATTCATGTCGTGAAACCGAAGAATTAATAAACAAGATAAAAAACAACTGTGCGGCAGGGCATGATGATATTAAGCCTATACCAATGAAGTACGTTGCGGATGTTGTGCTATCACACATTATTAATTTAACTTTTGTTACTGGCGTGTTTCCCGATGAAATAAAGCTAGCCCGCGTGTGCCCGGTTTTCAAAGGTGGTAATGATCAAGAAATTGTGAACTACCGACCGATATCGGTACTACCGATTCTGTCAAAAGTATTTGAAAGCGCTATTAGTACTAGACTACAAAACTTTTTTGCCAAGTACAACATTATAAATGACTCCCAATTTGGCTTTCAGAAATGCAAATCCACCGAGCTCGCATTACTTGACATAAAAAATGAGATTTTTGTTAATTTCGAAAAAAAGCTGTATACGCTTGGACTATTTGTGGATTTCCGCAAAGCATTTGACACCGTGAGCCACAGTGTTTTATTAAATAAACTTAATAACTATGGTGTCCGTGGTATTGCTAACAGTTTACTGCGCAATTACTTAAGCGACCGCTACCAATATGTTGCTATCAATCAAGAAACATCGCCACATGCGAAAGTGAGCAAAGGTGTCCCTCGAGGGTCTATACTTGGTCCCCTGCTCTTTATAGTTTATGTGAATGACTTGTGTCGTATTCCGGATTCTCCTAAATTAATTATTTTTGCCGATGACACCAATATTTTTTTTGCTGGCCCCTCAATGTCTCAAATTGAAATAAGTGTAAATGCATATCTGAATAAGTTGCCTTCTTGGCTCAAAATAAACAAGATGCGGCTAAATGCAAGTAAAACTAAATACATGTTGTTTGCGCCTATCAATAAGCCACGAAACGTACGTTTAAGTGTTTCCTTTGAGGGCCAGATGCTAGAGCAAGTTAAGGTGCAGAAATTCTTGGGTGCGTGGTTCCAGGAAGACCTTTCCTGGAATGAACACATAAACAGATTGGTGGCAGACTTAAGTAAAAGCGTTGGATGTATTTACAAACTGAGTCCGTTATTACCCCCTTGGCTCAAGAAAGCGTTGTATTATACACTATTTTATTTCCGGATGAGTTATTGTGCTTTGATCTGGGGTACAACAACAGCTCAAAATTATAAAACATTAATGACATTGCAGCAGAAGGTACTGAGAATATCCGAAGGATATTATGGTCCCCCGCAAGGTCTTAGCACGCGTCCCTTGTTTGCTAAACATCAAGTATTGCAAGGCAATCAAATTTATTATTTTAGATTGCTCTTATATATTCAAAATAAGGAACTTTACCCCATGTACAGTTCTTCTCGGTGTGTTGAACACTGTCTGCGTACACACAGCATGAAAAAAACCAAAAATTAGAACTACGTATGGTCAGCAACACATTGACTATCAGATACCGAATCTCCTTAACAAAGTGGATCACATTGTTGAGCTAAATAAGAAAACTTCGAATAATAGGCCTAAAGAAATTCTCTTGTGTAATTGCATTGAATATAAATAATACTTGTGTTTTAGATGAATCAGTTTTTTTTTTGTTACTTGTCGTGCAGTTCATGTATTCAGCGCGTTCGAATTGTGCAATTCATGTACTCAGCGCGTTCAAATAGTTGCGATTGCAATTTTATGTATTGTGTTTTTTTTTGTTGTTGTTGTTCTCGTTACCTTGGGAACATCTTTACAGATTCATTCTTTACTTGTCCTTTTGTCGTATATTGCTGTAATGATCCATTTGTGTTCTATTTTTATATATCTGTGATTGCATTCATGTATTGTTTCAGCTTAGCTAATGTGTTAAAGAAAAAAGTGTTCTTCGTTAATTGTATGTATACATTGTGTAAAATATTTTTTGTTGCCAAACTGTATTTCGGAGCAAAAGCCTCTGTCAGGCTGTACAGCCTTTAGCTTTTGCTTTGATTTCTGTAAATACAGAAAGAAATAAACCAAATCAAATCAAATTGTAAGAATGCTTGCCAACGTCATGAGCGTGAGTGAATTTCTCCGTATTTCACATTACCTCCGAAATTGTAGCCATTGTAAGCGAAAGATACACTTAGCACTATTGAGAGAGTTTCTTGAAACTATATAAGACCAGAAAAGTTGTACTGTTTACTATAGTTTCCTAACAAAGCGTTACACTACTATCGCTTTGTACATCTCAGCTTAGGGCCTTCTTTGCGATATCTTATAGTTTGATTTCTTGAAAATGTATTCTGCGGTTACCGCGTTAATAAAATGATGTCAGTACAACAGTCTTTATGAAAACAACAAAAAGGACAGTTCAGTTAGGTTGGCCTATATGAGAGTGGCTTGAAGTTGGAAGAGCGATGTGACTGGGGAACTGGAGCCCGAATACCAACTACGTTAGAGTGCAACCTTCTCGAATTTAGTTTCCAGAGAGGAGGGTACAACCCCAGGCATTCTCAGTGATTCCGTTTGGGAGACCCCAGCTGTTTGTTGGCCGTGTAAAGAAAGGTTATCTCTAGGGTCCATTGAAAAGCTTCGAGAAAGGCAGCCAGTAATTGAATTCAGTGGCACGCTGCAGATCACATTCCCAGGGCATTGTCCGCTGGGAATCTCCCTTGACGCACAGAGCCTTGGGTTCTATAAGCTGTGTTCTTTTGTCGTTTGCATCAATGCTATAGGGTTTCGGGGCAGTTGTTAGTGTCGTCGCTTCGTAGATATGAGAGAGCAGACTAACCTCAGGAACTTGAAACTGCGCAACGCTACCTTAGTGTGGAAGTGGTTTCCCACTAGCTCTCGTCACTGGGGCCTTTTATTAGCATAATATAGAATATAATTCCTTTTAAACGTAATAATCTTTGCTAACGTCATCGTGACGTTAATTTTAAAGCAGCACAGTACACAAGTAGTTTTGTGAGAACGCACCATAAATTGAAAATGCTGTATGGCGCTCATTTAGACAGCTGCATGTTTCCGCCATAAAATAATATTTCACAAATGGTGGGTTTATTTCAAAATATCATATAAAACTCAGATTTTAGTAGCCCCCACTACTGTCGATGTCACGCGACAAAGCATTCACCTTCATACTAAATATTTCGTATGCAACCATTGGACTCAGGTTGAGTGAATTGAATGTTGCATTTTCTTTCTCTCTTTGAAATATCTTCTGTAGGAAGATTGAAGACGTTCACGAGACCAGTAATGTGTATGTACAATAAACTACTTCAAGGAGTGATGTTTCAGCAAAGTATGTGCAACAATTTCGTTATCTGTTATTCTTACCAAATCTGCAAGTTTAAATAAACGTCGCCATGAAACTACATTGCGGTGAGTGCTCAGCCTTGGGATGCCTAAATTCGATATAGCTAAAAGCTTCGCATGAACTGTGTGAAACGTACCCTACAATACTGAAAACGTAGTGTCACCGGAGTGGTCGAAGTATGTGTCGTTTAGTAGAAAATACATAGATGCGTAGTTCTAAAGACCCTAGTGCTTGTTACGATGCGCTAAAATGCGACGCAATGACCGAAAAAGCGGACGTTTCCTACGCTTCGGTAAAACGACACGGTGCTGCCACCTACCAGTAGCTCTGCGTACTACGCAAGCTTCTTGCGTTTCCCGATATCATGGCCAGATGGCGTCCATACCTCACGCAGCGCTGCCTCCATTTCATCAATGCGAGCCACATGCGGCCGATTCAACATAGACGGGGCGCTGTCTGAGGCAAGGCAAAACATAAATGGCCGTTTGATGATATAGAACACACTCTACAAGACATGCCCAGACAACGCAGGGAAAAGGCCGACGAGCAGATTGCAGCGGAGAAGCACCGGCGTGTCGATGCCCGTCGTCTCAAGCGTGCCCAGCAAACGTCAGAGCAACGAGCCCAGCGGCTAGCGAAAGATGGTGAATCGAGGCGCGCCCAGAGGCAACAGGAAACAGACGTGTCCGGGTCGAAGTATTTTGCTGGATGAGTAGCTGCGAGATCGGCTCGGGTACTGCAATGCGACAACCTTGAAGGTAATACGTAATTGAACGGCAGTTTACTGGTGCTCAGTGTATGCGTGTGCACCAAAGCAAGAACATTGAAAATGAAGACATAGATTATTTCCATGCGTTATAAAAACTAAGCTGCTGATTTTGGCTCTCGGGATATTCTTCTGTTTTTTTATCAATTAACTTAACTGTTGTGCAGTAAACAAAGTATTAAATACAGCTCGAGTGTAGTAGTTCAGGAGGATATGCATAAAAAGTTGAACATTCGTCTTTAGTCGGGCCGATCAAATTCAACTGTGACAGTAGATAGCACAACTAGCATAACATACTTGGTCGCTTCTCCATGAATGGCACAAACCAGTTACGCACGATTGGCCATGAATCCTGCTGGTACAAGAGGTTGAAACGAAAAAGGACACAAATTGGAATGGTATAGACATGTTGCTTAGTGATAAGAAAGAGAATAAGATTAGAAAGTGAGGCTTTCAAAACGCATATTGCTCGTACTCACTGAAAGAATAGCGGTCACCAACAACCAGCATTACGCGATTGGGAAATCGACTATTTTGCAAATCGCCAAAGTATAGGTTCTTGAAGCGGTCCTGAACCACACCCCTCGCTTGGTGAAAAAATATATTCTACGGCTAGCCTACGCCGTAATGAACATCTCAGCCAAATGTTGTAGTCATCCGCGAAGCATAGCGTTCACAAGCGCTGCACAAAGTTTCGATTTCCTCAGGAGCCCTCAACTCAAAAATACACACACTGTCAAAGACCGCTTTAGTAAATACTTTATATTTGCTCTAGCCTATGACATTCCGTTTTTGTTTACATATTCTCGGGTGTTTTATGAACAAGTAGCCTTAAAAAAATTAATTTTAAACTTTCTTGTTTCGCAATAATCAAAATCGAGTGGCCATTCGACAGTGACACCCCGTGCAGCACCGTGTATCCGGAGAGGTGCCCGAATAAACACCTTGGCTGCAGAGCAAGCATAAGCGGTTCTCTCGCTGCAACAAAGATTTAATCTGTAACAATGACGGAGGAGCTATGATAACACATTTTCTCCGGGTATAACACGGAACAATACGAAGTTGTGCGTTTTAGCGAAAAGATTACACAATCTCAAGCTTGCTATGCTGACTAAATGTGTGAGTCTACAACACCGCGAAAACAGGAATCGCGTTAGGTCATTTATATCCGCACCTAACACAACAGGAATCCAATATTTTTTTTCTTTTACAAATTCGAGCGAACCGCCAAGGTGCATCTTTACATTATCTTTCAGCTAAAATTAAGCTTGGTTGCTACACCTGCTTAGGTGTAAGGTGCCGCTTATTTCTGTAGTAAGTACCGTCTTATTTGTGTTTTATTATCCTATGCGCATACCTTGATGCACAATAATGTCAGCAGGAATACTTCCGGAACACGCTCACTCTCTAGAAAGAATGCGTTCTCTTACTTTCCGGTAGCACTAGTGAAGTATGCGGAAAGCCGACGTGATTCACGGTTTTAATTAACATAGTTAATGAGCCCGCCGTCCGTGCAGAAATGTGTCGGGAAGCAGCCATAAGTCACTGTCGCTGAGACACCGTACCTCCTATGGCACTCAACTTCTGTTCCTGTATGTGGTTAGTTGCCTTTGTGAAGGTGGTTTGTAAAGTACACCGCATAAAGCTTACCTGTCAGCGAACAAGTGTAGAAGGTGAGCGGTAGCTCGTTAAGCATGTTCGGACGCGTGATTGTTGAAACAAGATGTTAGCGCAGTTAACTATGTTTTTGTTTTGAAATATAAAGTGGTTTTACGTTTCAAAACTTAGCGTGAGTGCTTCTGCGCTTTTGTTTAGCGAAAGAAACTGCCGTTCTGGCTAGGAACTGCGCCCAAAACAATTCGATAAGTACAATGAAAACGTCTCCCAAAAACGTGCAAACACAGTAGCAAAGTAGCATATAGTTCCCATAGCCTAAATGCAGTCAGGAAAGATAATCTAGAACGTGGTCTTATGTGCTGCCCTATAAACTATGCGGTGAACGAGAGTGAGCTACACGTAGATATAACAAAGTTTTCAAGGCGCCTGCGCATCAGTGAGTTATTATTTGATAATCTAGAGGTAGGAGACGAGAGTACTGACCCTCTGTTGTCGCCATTCACATGGAAACCAAATTATGAGCAATATGAAGAGCTAGATCAGTACATAAAACTGCCCACAAGAGACTTTCTGAATACAACGAGACAGTAGCAAACCAAAGAATGTATCCCACGTATAATACGATGCTCTGAAACAACCCGTGGATTGCAACCAGATTGAAACCTTAAACCTTCGGACAAGGGCGGTAGTGTCCTAATATCACCACTAAAAGAGTACAAGAACGATGCTATCAAGCGACTCACTAGCAACACACGTTACCAAAAGTTATGCTCCTACAAAACCCTGGAATACAGGAAGAACATGCGACAAACGATAAAATATTTTCTAGCCAGGGAATCATTCCCGCCATCCAAATACCGCGTCTCAATGCGCAAGAGTAAAGAAGAACGCCGTCTCTATCTCATTCCTAAGTTCCACAAGATTTGCATATTATGAACTACTTACCGGTGAAATAATGGACAGAGCAATAGTATCAAACAACAACCCACAAGCGCAGCCACTCCCAATATTTATAAAGGCCGTATGTCAGTTATCTGACATACCGCCTACCCATCCGTGCTTTACGCAGGATACCCTCCCTCTTCTTCAATTATAGAGTTCATGAACGAAACCCAAACACGCTCGGATCAGGTCATTATGGTAACATTAGATGTCTGCTCCCTGTAGACGAATATACCTATCATGGAAGGAACTTGAGGCGCTCCCTAAGGCACTACAGGATAGAATGCGAGCACACGGGGCTGCACTTTACATCTCATTACTGAAATTAGTTCTTACACCTAATACTTCTAACTCAACTCGATCCACAACATGCAGATCTTCGACGCTAATATGGGAACTCTTTTGGCGCCGTCGCACGCCAACATCCTTCACGGGACAATTAGAAACACAACTTTTGAAATCGTCGCAGTCGAAACATTGCATCCATTGCCTACACAGATGATATCTTTATTATATGGTAAATATGTAGGTGAGTTTCTAGTGCTGGTATATGAGAATCAATGTTCAGAAATAATGAAAAAAAAAAGTCCGAAATTTTAAAGGAGAAGTTAAAGGCCTGGAATTCAGGTCTGCCATTCCCCAGCAGGATGACTGGAGATGGCTGGAATCGATGCTTTTCTTACGGCCCGGTTATATTTGTTGTTAGTTTTGACCGGTCTTTTAAAAAGACATTACAGGTTACTTCTGAGTGTATTCCAAGATCTTATTGCATGGTATTGCCATTTCCTGCTTGGGATTTGCAATCTATAAGTATTGCTCTCATAAAATGAAGGAGATTGTGTTAGACAGGTATAAGCTGAGTAGTAGTGTGCACGGCTGTCCCAGACCTTGTTGTTATAACAGACTGCTAAAGGTTAAATCGGGCACTCAAGTTTCAAAAAAATCGGGACAAGAAAAAAAGAAGGCTGCGAAAAGACGCAAAAAACTTGCTGGAGCACTGCATATGCTCTAAGATGTCGCATGGGCTGAAAAAAGAAGCAGACCGGTTTAATGTTAACGTCTTTGCAGTGTTAAATTCGTTGGAAATCGCGCATGCGCGAATAAGCAGAGGTAACAACAAAAACGCACTAGGGACGCTAGCTGCGGTGTTATATATATAATACCGCAGACCGAAAGGTGCTTGAATATTAGATCGCACGAACGTGAGGCAAATACACGTGGCGATAGGCTATTGGCCTTCTCTGCGCACTGCAGGTAGTGTTGGTCTTCTCCTTACTTGAAGCGAAAAGCTAACGTTGTCGCGAGGAATCCTGACGAGACAACTCCATAGACAGCCGAGAATTTGTATTGTTACGAGGCGCACCAAACCGAGGCTGTCAAACGAACGATCGGCTAAGCCAAGAGGAAGAAGAAGAGACGGCGCGCGTGAGATTCTGGCAGCCATACTGCCGCAGCCGCAGACTGTGCATATTTGAATGTACCCTTCTGGCGCTACCGCGTACCTGTGATTCCCCGTGACACCATATTCTTTGTAACAAATACTAATGCATCATAATGCCATCCACTGCGTTGCTCGAAGAAGAAAATTTGTATCTAAAGGTGTGATATTATGGTACTGTTGCTTGGTTTGATTTGCTTTTGTCTAATTATTTTTGTTATGCAAATGTTTGTCGATGTGAACAAAGATTACTTGAGAGCTCCGCGCCTGTGTTCGTGGACTTTTCGCCTGTGTTTATAAAGCCTTTCCGAGGATGTTTCGGCAATCCCAAAATCACCAGTGCTGGCTCTGCCTGAAGCGAAATAGTCGGTCCTCCTTGGGACATTTGTTTAAAGAAGAGTAGGAGGTTTCCAGTGGAATTGGGAAGTAAACAGCACATCGTTGATCGACATAAATTTCTTCTTCTTCTTCTTCTTCTTCTTCTTCTTCTTCTTATTATTATTATTATTATTATTATTATTATTATTATTATTATTATTATTATTATTATTATTTCCCTCAGATGTTAAGGGGAGTGTGCGCGACTTTCTGTTTTCTAACTAGGTTGAAAGGCTTTTGCAGGACGACTTTACATGACGGCGTTTTGATTATCAGTAGTTTTATGTCCCAAAACTCTTCACTGATAAAATGTCTGGATACGTAATGTAGTGAACGCGGTTATCCACATCACTATAACAAGACCTATCTTGCGTGTCGCAGCGAGGAACTTTCGGCCCATTTGGCTGTCCAGGCCGTGGAAATAAAACGTGATGACACGGAATGTGTGATCGCGCCAACCGTCTTTAATACACCAAAAGAACTTCACTTTCAATATGAGGCGCTGGACAGAAATGGATGAGTACTCACTGGCCTGAAATGCTGGCTTGCATTTCTTTATAAGTTCTTTGCAGATGCATATGTAATGCGCACACACATCCTAACATCCCCACAGTCGAAACAAGCGCTAGTGCCTAGTCCTTTTCTCGTGTATGCGCTGTAAATGTTTTCGTGCTACCCACTGTGATGATTATGTAAATATGACGAGCACTCGAGACCATTTCTAACCAGGGTCACGTCCACAGCATTGACGCTCGATCGCCTCGCGAGCGTACCATGGGATTTATTCTGCTCTAGTGCTTTGCGGAAGCGCCTGCTTTGCATACGGCTGTCCACCTGGGCAAACAAGCTTACGATCTTCATGATTGAGTGGCCGCGAGTGAGTGAGGCACGCTAATGCACGTCCGCCGAGCTCCGTGCGGTATGGGCTCGCATGCGTAATTGATGCCTTGCTTTAAGCAAGCTGACGTGTAATGCGTGGTTCAGTCGGGTATGACGTGTATATACTATCAGGAATGCATTAGGAGCAAGCGTGGATGACCAAAACTCCTTTGGTTTACATTCCGCAGCGTGGTCAGTTGTAGGCCTTTCGCTCTGTAGAACATACAAATTCAGTGAAGCCTCTACTTAAGAACAAGTTATGTACTTTCAGCAGTCTTGAGAAGTCCGTTAGAAAATGGCTTTGCAAGTTTGGCTTGCTAAGCATTGTGAACACTACGGTGAGTCGAGGTCAAACACAAGGGAAGAGAGTGGGCTACGATCAACAATTGTCGCAGCGCGGCTCATTTCACAAACAGCAGCAATTGCACGAGTTTCGAGTTAGATTTATTCGAACGGCTTCGCCTCGTTGTTCCATTACGTATATTGACGTAATGTTCTAATTTTCTGTAGAACTTTTATTCTAATTGTGTTCTAATTTTCTATAAAATGAAGTTCCATACCGAATTTATTGTCCAAATTTCTTCTCTGAAAGATACCTAAGAGAGCATAACCAAACGAAAGGTTCTTAAAGGGCAAGAAACGCATTTCAGCTGACAACCAACACTTCAGTTCCAGGCGCGTATGATCCATAAACTCTTCATCACTTATGATGAATGAGTTACACGCCCGAAAGGGCTAACTTTAGTGTATAATCTGACCAATTGTTGCTGCTAATGTGCCCTATGACAATGCAGTGGTCTGAGAAAGAATGAGGTTGTGTTTTTCACGACAGATCACGAGAAACAAGAAACATAACTTCGGTCCATTCTCGTGTGGCTACTATCCTGTGTAGAAGGTATGCGAAGGCAAGCCGCTCAGCGTTCCTGTATGGACAAATCTCTCATTTTCAACTACCAGCGAAAATATTTCGGCGTTCACTACGGCTCAATCCGGTACGATCATTTGTATTGTATGCACAGTTAAGACCACCTATGAAAACAATGTTACGTTCACAATCCTGCATGGGAGTGAGGCTTTCAAAGAAATTAGTGCAAGGAATTAGCTCCGTGCCACATCACTAAATGCAAATATATTGATGAGGCGCTACGGCAAACCAGACAGCATGAAGTCGTATTGTATAAACTACCCCTCTCCGTCAAGATTGTAAGACACAGAAAAATATGGCAAGCCTTTCTAAAAATGAAAAAGCACCCCTTCGAAAGCCCCCTCAGCATGCGACACCATCACATCGAAGAGGTCGAAAAACGGCTTCAAGGTTCTGTCAATGTTTACTTCACTCTCAATTTTCATTTCCTGAACGGTTACTAAGTGAAAGTGTTTGCTCAACAGCAACCGGCGAAACTGCGCCTGTTGGTACGTGGATCAAATCCCACATATGATAAACGTTTTCTTAAGTGGTCGGGACAGCCCCTTCGTGTCTACAGGCTTCATTCACAATTGAAGGCGCCTGTGTGGTCGAGAATGAGGCGAGGAATCATGCTTATCAACAACACCAATTCTCCTTAATCTAAGCGTCAGCACCTGCCGGCACGCTCGGGTTGTCCCCGACAACGCGATTTCCTAGCGCCTATTCTAGAGTTACTTTTGTCACTCGTTTCACGGTTGTAGAGTGCATGGTGTTTAGTTGAAGGGATATCGGTCGATCATCGTTTATCGGCAGTAGGTAACCTCTCATGGACGACACACTCGCTAGCCACTTCCGCGTGGACAGCACTAGCCTCCTCAGCCCGAGGCCTTGGGAGGTCCGCCGTGTTATCGAGGACTTTTGTAGCATTCATGATCTGCTCTCGCAAAGCGCCATTAGGTGGTGACGTGTGATGTCGTTGCCAGTTGGAATACGTCACCACACGTGCTTCAGTCATACGTCCAAAACTGTCGGCAATCTTCACAGCTCAATGTTCGGCAGTGTCGACAGATGTGCCCGAATCTGTTGCAACGTAGGCGAACTGGCGGTCTGCCAGGTATCAGCACAAGACTCTGTAGGCCGCAAACCATCAGTAGATGTGGGATGTCACTGAAATGGACTGCATGAGCAAGCTGTAGTATGTCTCTGACACAGTCCATGCTTGTGCTGAAATCGACTTACGTTTCACGAATGACTGAAGCGTTTCGTGCACATAATTCCATTCGTTCAGGGAGCCACAAGACCTTCATCTTACCTTTCGTGAGCTCAACGTCTTTAAAAACACAATTAGTGCGTCGAACGAAAAAAAGCTAGTTTGGAATACCTAAGGCTCTCTTACAAGTTGCCAGCCACACGTGTGACATTTGGAGCTGCCCAATGGATGTTATGTCGGTAAGCTTAACAATATTCAGCAGGATATCTGGAAAATCTTGTGCACGGTATGGGCGACAGCGAGGTCAGCATAGCAGAAAAACGGAGTCGCGACAAACTTAGCAGGGGGAAGGCGAGGCAGGCCGATACGGTATTGATATCTGCTGGCAGTAACCTCAGAAGTTACAATGCAGCTAGCTAGCCTACTTGGAATCAGTCCATGCTGGTGAAGCGCGACAAAACACAAGGATAACAGTAGTACAATTAACTTCCCCTATGCTTTCCTAGTCTTTATTGTCTGTTCGCTAATTAGGTTGTTTCTAACAAATGAAAAACGAGCCCTTGACTCCTTTCCTTTCATTAGGGACAAGCAGAGAAGCACAAATGACGAGGGCTTACTTTTGGTCCCGTCCTAACACACACTGAAGGTTTTTCTACGACGTCGACACACTCAATAACACATTTGTCACTTTCTTTTAGATGCAAAGCAGCTTATGGTCGGGGCTTTGTCACTCCCTCCCTCCACCCATCCATCCGCCGTGTGGCGTCCACACCCGCACTGCGCATGTGCATCCTCCTCCCCCTCCTCTCTTTGTCTCATCTCCTCTCCTCTTGGCATTCGTCCTGTCCTCTCCGAACTATGGAAGCGCTCTTTCTTCGATGAATGCTTTACCAGCTCGCAAGGAAGGAGAACGCGCCACAGCTTTGAGGGAAATATATCGAGAAAATACAGTTTGCATAGAATGGGAAGGAATAAGTAGCAGAGAGAACGTTGATATTAGCAAGGGGCTGAGACAGGGATGTCCTTTGTCGCCGCTGTTATTCATGCTGTACATGGTTAGAATGGAAAAAGGGCTAGGAGATAGCCACATTGGTTTTAATCTGTCACACAAACAGGGCGGCGTGATGATTGAGCAGATGCTTCCGGGTTTATTTTATGCTGATGATATTGTCTTATTCGCAAACAGTCGAGATGATATACAACGGCTGGTGAATATATGCGGGAAGGAAGGCGAGGATCTAGGACTAGGATTTAGTGTAACAAAATGCGGATTGATGGTATTCAATGATCCCAACGACCAGGCGGTATCCATACAGGGCCAAGAAATACCGAGAGTAAGCGAATACAAGTACCTTGGCGTATGGGTAAATGAGGGCGATAGATACATGAAGGTACAGGAAAAAGCCTTGGCAGCAAAGGGAAAGAGGAACGCAGGAATAATGAAGCACAGAGCGTTATGGGGACACAATAGGTACGAGGTGCTTAGGGGTCTGTGGAAAGGGGTAATGGTACCGGGGCTTACATTTGGGAACTCAGTGGTGTGCATGAGGCCAGAGATACAATCGGGAATGGATGTGAATCAAAGAACTGTGGGACGCCTCGCGTTGGGTGCTCACGGGAAAACTACAAACGAGGCTGTAAAGGGCGATATGGGATGGGCGAGTTTTGAGGCAAGGGAAGCGCAGAGCAAAATAAGGTTTGAAGAAAGGCTAAGGAATATGAAAGAGGTTAGGTGGGCAGTGAAGGTGTTCCGCTATTTATATAGAAAGAGCGTTGACACGCAGTGGAGAAAGAGAACTAGGAGGCTCACCAGTAAATATATGGCTCTAAGAGAACTGACAACAAAGAGCGTAAAGGGAAAAGTCAGAGAGGCGGAGACGATTTACTGGAGGACAGCGATGGAAAAAAAACCGACTCTGAATAACTACCGAGAGGGCAAAAACGAAATAAAGAGGGAGGCATTTTATGATAATTCAAGAGGAAGCGCTTTATTGTTTGAAGCGAGATCGGGCTGCCTTAGAACGCGTGTTTATAAAGCGAAATTCAGTAAAGAAGAAGAAAATGCACATGCTGTGAGGAAGATAGGGAAACGACAGAGCATGTTCTGACTGAATGCGGAAATATCCACCCAGGTGTACGTTTGGGCACCACCCTACATGAAGCCTTGGGTTTTAGGGCGAACAACGGGAAGCTGAACATAGCCGCGATTGAAATAAGTAAGAGACGGTTAGAATACTGGTGGCAGAAAACTAGAGAGAACGGACAAAAATAATTATAGGGAAAAATATGGAATTTCTGCCATAAGGGGCAGGGAACTGGGATATGAAATTCCGTTTTTGATATGGCATGATCGATTTGATTGAAGTAAATTTAAAAGGCATGAGGAAAATTAAAAGAGAAAAAAAAAGTTCTTAAATCTTCTTACGAGCCTGGTGGCGCACATGTCACCGCCCCGTTACAAAGGGGAAGCTCATAGCATCCATCCATCCATCCATTGTGCTGAAATCGACTTACGTTTCACGAATGATTGAAGCGTTTCGTGCAAATAATTCCATTCGTTCAGGGAGCCACAAGACCTTCATCTTACCTTTCGTGAGCAAAAGGTCTTTGAAAACACAATTAGCGCGTCGAACGAAAAAAAGCTAGTTTCGAATACCTGGGGCTCTCTTGCAAGATGGCAGCCACACGTGTGACATTTGGAACTGTCCAATGGATGTTATGTCGGTAAGCTTAACAATATTCAGCAGGATATCTGGAAAATCTTGTGCACGGTATGGGCGACAGCTAGGTCAGCATGAAGAAAAACGGAGTCGCGACAAACTTATCAGGGGGAAGGCGAGGCAGGGCGATACGGTATTGATTTCTGCTGGCAGTAACCTCAGAAGTAACAATGCAGCTAGCTAGCCTACTTGGAATCACTCCATGCTGGTGAAGCGCGACAAAACACAAGGATAACAGTAGTAAAATTAACTTCCCCTATGCTTTCCTAGTCTTTATTGTCTGTTCGCTAATTAGGTTGTTTCTAACAAATAAAAAACGAGCCCTTGACTCCTTTCGTTTCATTAGGGACAAGCAGAGAAACACAAATGACGAGGGCTTACTTTTGGTCCAGTCCCAACACACACTGAAGGTTTTTCTACGACGTCGACACACTCAATAACACATTTGTCACTTTCTTTTAGATGCAAAGCAGCTTATGGTCGGGGCTATGTCACTCCCTCCCTCCACCCATCCATCCGCCGTGTGGCGTCCACACCCGCACTGCTCATGTGCATCCTCCTCCCCCTCCTCTCTTGGTCTCATCTCCTCTTGGCATTCGTCCTGTCCTCTCCGAACTATGGAAGCGCTCTTTCTTCGATGAATGCTTTACCAGCTCGCAAGCAAGGAGAACGCGCCCTCACCCGCGAGAGACAACGTTGACGCAGTCGGTGTCTGGTAGCGTCAAACCGATGCAAACGCGACACCTAGTCAAACCGATTCAAATGCGGTGTGCACCCCCCGTGCTGCTTCGCATCGCCTCATGGTCCCGTTTAGCGGCAGATGGTGTAATTTTTTTTCAAAAGCTTGTCCAGCAATGTCGCTTGCAAGCGTCAGCTTGTCAACAATGTTTTCAGGTTGCAAACCTGGATATGTCCAGGTGGCAAACTGAATTTCAGTCCTACCTTCAGGACCTCTTGCTCTTTCTCATCCACCTTCACGTTCTCTAGCACTAGAAGTTGTCCTTCAGGAGTCCTCTTCTGTTTCTTCGGCAAATGTCGGCGTGTGAATGCCCACAGCGATTCAGTCGGAATGGCTGTGTGCTTACACCCCTCAAGGAAAGACTTCAGGTGCAGTTGCGCATCACACCTTGACGTACAGGCCACCTTCAGGCACTACCTGAAATGCCTTACCTGGTTCCGGCTCTCAGGCCTCAGAATCTTGATTATTCTTTTCCTTTGTCCAGGGGATGGTGGCAGCCAACCTGAGAGTAACTGTATTTGAACCGGGCATGGCCCTATTTTCAGGTACCAGCTCAACACACGAGCACTGGATTCACACACAGCTATGATAGGCCTGAGAACTGTGGGTTCAGTGAAGTCCAAGCAGGACTCAGCATGGACCCAAGCATGGACTCAGCAGCTACCTCGGCTTATGGCCGATTGATCCTTTATTGCTGAGAACATGAGAAACACGACCGTTGATAACCGCGTCTTTCTCACTGCAAGAAAGCTTTCTATATTCCTCTGGTGAAAGAAAGAAAGCTATGTGTTGAACGTCTGGCATATTTTGGTTTTGAAAATGCAGGTTTTACCATCTAATTGCATGGAACAAGAAAAGTCAAGATAGTTCATTTCGTTGCGCTTTAATACGGGCCCGAGGAGCTCCTCACGTGGGATCTCGAACGGCTTAAACTACTCAGGACCTTAATAAAGTTCATGACTGACTGACTGAATACGGATCTTTGTGACCTTGAGGCATGTTTCGCAGTAAACAACAACGACCACGTACATGAATACAACATCTATTATTGGGAGTGGCTCGCCAGTAAGTGCTTCTCCAGTTATATGGAGAAAGTCTCCTACTCCTTGACTGTGCAAGAGATATCTCAGATATCGTAAGTGAAACGCGCCTGAAGTTTCTCGTGTTTATGCTCCACCTTCTACAGCCGTACCGACGCACTCCAGGCGTATATTGCTTGGCGTGATGCTAATACCGGGATGGTAAGTACACATAACGAAAATAATAAACTACGAGGACCTATTAACCACCTGAGCCTAGTTGCGCTCATTACGGATTCAAATGAGGCCATATTCCGTTATCGAACAACACATAACAGAAGTGTGATCTATGAAAGGCGAGCGTTATTAACAGACTTGGCCACACAGCGGCTAAGTGCGTCCAGGAGCACTACCGCAGTGGCTTCCAAATGCGCGCCTATCGTTTGCTGACGGCGACCGGAGTTTCTACGTGTCTGCAAGGAAAAATTGTTCGCTGTAAGTGATGGTGACTGCGCTTGTTATCGGACTCACGAAGCTAAGGAAGGTCTTGCATCAAAGCGAGGGCCAGTTCTGCATCGGCATTGCAGAACTGGCGAGAATATCATCCACTTGTGGGCATTGGACGACTGTTGCCTTCTTTGCAACTACGCAGCCAGTAATCCTTTTCCTGTAATTTCACGAAGTCTTCACGTACAAAGGTAGAATTCGCCACTCTGATACAGACCGAGCATTAGTTTTCGCCGGATGAACCATACGAGTTTTTCTGGATGAAAATGAACTAGAGTTGAGACATTTCTTCTCTACGTAACAGCGCCCACTTCATGTTTGTTCGTCTGCTGGCAAATTTTACGCCAGGAAGCCTATAGTAGGCCCAATGACAATTCCTCTACATAGAATCTCAACTTCGCGAGCACATGTGTGAAGCTCCGTTGGCTGTTCAGCTCTGCGGCCTAGCGTACTATTCGTGTGTTTTCATAAAGTCTTCGCAGAAAACAGCTTCGCCATCTTTCTGAACACGTTGCCGTCGTCAGAGCAACGTGCGTTCCATCCAATTTCCAAGAACCCCATCACACTCATGACATGCATGTCACGATTTTCATGTAATGACCTGTCACTTATGTTCGCCATGGAGTCATATTGTGGCATACCAGTTTTCGTATACATTCCATTAACGAAACAGTCAGGAGGGCACCAAGACCGTGGCATGTAAATCATATCACTCATGATATGCATGTCACGATTTTCATATTATGACCTATCATTTATTATCTTTATGCAGTCATGTTGTTGCATACCAATTTTCGTATACATCCCATTAACGAAACGGCCAGGAGAGCGCCAAGACCGTCGCATGTAAATCATGTCGCTCATGACATGCATGTCATGATTTTCGTGTTATGACCTGTCATTTACGTTTGCCATGTACTCATGTAGTGACGTGCCAATTTTCGTATACGTCCCATTAACGAAACGCGTGGCATGTAAATCATGTCGCTCATGACATGCATGTCACGATTTTCATGTAATGACCTGTCACTTCTCTTCAACGTGCAGTCATGTTGTGGCATACAAATTTTCGTATACATCCCATTAACCAAACGGCCAGGCAGGCGAGCACTAAGACCGTGGCATGTAAATCATGCCGCTCATGACATGCATATTAAGATTTTCATGTTATGACCTGCCGTTTATGTTCGTCAGGCTGTCAAGTTGTGCCATATTAACTTTCGCATACATCCCTTTAGCGAAACGGCCAGGAGAGCACCAAGACCATGGCATGTAAATCATGCCGCTCATGACATGCATATCATGATTTTCACGTTATGACTTGCCAATTATGTCCGTCATGCATTCATGTTGTGGCATACCAATTTTCGTAAACATCCCATTAACGAAACGGTCAGGAGAGCACAAAATCGTAGGCGGCTAGATAGATAGATAGATAGATAGATAGATAGATAGATAGATAGATAGATAGATAGATAGATAGATAGATAGATAGATAGATAGATAGATAGATAGATAGATAGATAGATAGATAGATACGCTCAAAGGCGCCGAAGTTCGCTAAGAAATGCTTCGCATTTAAACGCGCCACCAAAGTTAACTTGGTGGCGCCGTTTTAGGGGCGAAGCTCCTTAGCGTGGAGGCTTGTCCCCCGTCGCGCCGTAGTAGTCACGCTCGCGCTCGCTCTCGGCGCGTGCCTCCCGGCGCGCGATCTCTCTCTCCTCGACAGCAGTAGTCATGAGTGCAGTCAGACGGTGTGTGTGCATGTGTGGGCCGATACCAGAGGCTGTGCATCAAGACAGTGTCGTCTGCTGTCGTGAGAGAGTGAACGGCGCGCGTTGGCAATGGAAACGCTCTTTCTTCGGTGAAAGCTTTACCAGCTCGCAAGGAATGAGATCGCGCGCTCGCCCGCGAGAGACAACGCTGACGCAGGCTGCGTCTGCTAGCGAGTTTCTTGTTTCAAAAAACCGACTGCTCGCGCGGCACAACCGTTCACCGGCCACCCCATATATATAGGCACTGGATCTTGACCTGCAATGCGGTACCGGTGGGAGATTTGAGCGTAGCTTGAACCATGAGGATTGACAGCGTGCGCGTTAACTAAATTAATCCGCAACTCAGTACGATCTACGACATGGGAGCGCAGGAATCTAATTAAGACCAGGAGTATAAATGACAACGCGTGTGTAAATATACACACGCGTTGTCACTTATTTACATGCATGAGTGGGCAATGTCACGGGTGATTTACGGTAACACAGAACGATTCCCAGCTTCGCCCAGTCGTCGTGGTTGACTTTGTGGAGATGTGTGGAGTTTTTTTAACGATGAACGGTAACGTCATCAGGTGCTAAAACTCGCTGGTAAAGTTCTCACAATCTAAATTTTCTACGTCTCGACCACAACGGTACGGCATTACAGTACTTGCCGTGTGGTAAGCCGCCGCTGCTAAAACATTCTATTTTGCTTCCGACTTCTTGCACGCGGCAGATCCTGTTTCCAGTAGTCGAGAGATGTGTGTCGGTGTGTTCTCATTATTTCGTGCACATCTATGAAGGCTAAGGTTTTCTTCGCTATAGGTTCACGTGGTGTGTATGAGGTTTTTTACAACTGTTCCATATAAATTTTACGTCCGTATTGCTTCCGTATTCTCATAAACAAAAAATTAAGTCCAATTCATTTCACTCGATTTGTAACCAGCGCCACGTGAAATTTCTTCTGCAATGATGTTATGTCAATTTCTTATCTGCAGCTCACATATTCATCAAAATTCTAAAATACGCGGCTTAGATTTATATTTGTGGTCAGGGCAGCGAGCATTTTCTTTAGAACAAAGGCCACATGGGGGCGTCGACTCATATCCCTTTTTTCTGCTGGGGTTGTACACACGGGCGCGGGAAAAGGAATGCAGTTTGAGGGATCGCACGAACCGAGCAACGAGATAAGGCACTGTCTTAAAAAAAAAAATCCGCGCATATCCACGGAGTGAATGAGGATGAGTGGGGGAAGCTCCGGAGGTTCATCGTAGATCGTGCCGAGTTCCGGATTAATTGAGTTAACGTGCACGCTACGAATCCTTATGGTTTAACTACGCACATGTCAAATCTCCCACCGGCACTTCATTGCAAGTCAAGATCCAGTGCATATATATATATATATATATATATATATATATATATATATATATATATATATATATATATATATATATGGGTGGCCGGTGACCGGTTCTCCAGCGCGAGCAGTCGGTATTTTTCAATCAAGAAACTCGCTAGAAGACGCTACCTGCGTCAACGTTGCCTCTCGCGGGTGAGGGCGCTTTCTCCTTCTTTGCGAGCTGGTAGCGCGTTCATCGAAGAAAGAGCGTTTCCATAGTCAACGCGCGCCTTTCGCTCTCTCTGTCTCTCTCTCTCAAGACAGCAGATAGAAGAGTGAGAGACCTCGCGCGCCGGGAGGCACGCTCCGAGGGCGAGCGCGAGCCTCCCTGGCGGCGCGAGATGGCTACATACATACTACTGCATACATACTACTACAGAGGAGGGAAACGACCCACTCCCTAAGGAGCTTCACCCCTAAAATGAAGGCAGCTCCGTGACTGCGCAATTTATTAAATGACGTACCTGGCACCACCTTGCTATACACGTTGGGTTCTACATTGTGTATCACCATCTTTTTCTTCTTTATCTCATCTTCATTTCTGCGTTCTTACGTCTTCTCCTTCTTCTTTTCTTCTTTATTCTCTCTGTCACCTTTGTTTATTTTATCTCTTTATATATTGCTCTCTCTGCTACTTTGCCCCCCTCCCCATGGTCACATCTCTTCCTTGCTATGCTAGGCTCTACACGACTGTACTATGGTTTGCCCTCTCACCTATTCGTTTACCTCCTACTTTTCCTCTTCCTCATCCTTACAACAGTTCTCCTGACTCTCGCATGTCCTTCCCACCACTTTCTACAGAATATACGTGGCTATGATTTTCCCACTTACGTACCCTTTTACCTCCTATTTACCTCATCGTTACATTAGTTCTCCTCACACTTCTTTTTTCATCCGCTTAGTGAACTACTGTAAAGGGCAATGTCATGCTTAACACTCTCCCCTTGTTGTTTCCTTTTCCCTTATCCTCACATCACTCCTCCTCGCCGTCAATCCTTTCCCACCTTCTTGGTATACTATACCATGTATGGCTATGCTATGGCAAGAGATCCTTGATATTACCCACCCTCTGTAGGGCATTAAACGTAATACTGTCACGTGGAGCGACAGAGGAGGAGTATATACAGGCATATTGAAGACGCAACATTTTCTTGGGATACTTGAACGCAGAAATTTTGGTCTGTCTGTCCCACGATCTAGCCACCCGGCCAAAGATTAAACACTTGCCTACGGCTCAACCATCTTGAACTGGTAGCTGCGTTCATGTTTGTGAACATTGCCTATCTAAAAGAAATATTACGCATATCTGAGACGCAACATCAATATGTAAGTACTAGGTGGTGTGATCATTTACTAGAAAGCGCATAGATACGTAGTTCTAAATACCACAGTGTTTGTTGGGCTGCGCTAAAAATGCGACGCTATGCACGGAAATGAACTCTGCCGACGATTTGGTGCTGCCACCTAGCAGTTGCCCAGGGATTCTGCACAAGCTCATGTTTCCCGACGGCGCTGCCAGATGGCGTCCATATCTCACGCAGCGTAGTACGGCCGGCAGAATATTATCATCTTTCGACGATATTTGCGGTGAAGCACGCAGATATGCCGCCATTTTTTTACACGGGGCCAACTGAGACGCTTCACCATGAAAGCAGGCGCGCAAGCCAGCATCTTTCAAGCGTCGGCGTTGTCTCGACTTGATTCGCTTGTAAGCTATCGGTGATACTAGCCCGTAACAATATAGAAAGATGTGCCATGCTTTGCCCTCCGCCCTTCTCTTTTCCTTACACCTCACCCTTAAATCACTTCCTCACTTTCCTCTCCCACCCCCTCGTTATCCTGTACTGAGCATGCTATGCTATGGCAGGAGCTTTTGCCGCGCACCGGTTTTCTGTACCTCCTGCCCGCCTTTATGTTGGGGGGGTCTGAGGGAATAGCTCAAGAGAAGAAAAGTTTGGGCGCAAATGTCGCAGTTTGGGCAGTTCATAGAAAAAAAATATGTTCACATACTCTTCTTTAGTGAAGATTTCATGATGATGATTATTTTCCATGAAAGAACCAGGTAAATCATCCGGCTTAAATAGCTATGCTGTTAAAGTACGCAATCGATCAAGAAACGTCCTTTCTCGCGCCGAGTTGCCCCGACGACAAGGAGATGACGTGAGTCGCCTGTTCTGCGGAAGACGTGCCCGCCATACGAAAACGTGGACACACTGGACAATTGTAAACAATGGCCTACTTTTTATGCCCAGATGTCCTTGAAAGAAACCTTATCCTTTGATGGGTGTACTTTCTATTCAGGACACATGTGCAGTTCTGTGTCGCTCCTCGCTTAGCTTTGTCTGTATCTCTTTTTCCCTTTTGTTAACACAGCCAGAAAGCAAGGATGTTGAGGCTTCTTGGTGAAGCTGACTGTCGATTTTAAATGCGAAGCATTTCTTAGCGAACTTGGGCAAGTTTGAGCGTATCTATCTAGCCGCCTACGACTTTGTGCTCTCCTGGCCGTTTCGTTAATGGGATGTACACGAAAATTGGTATGCAACGACATGAGTGCGTGAAGAATGCAGATGACAGGTCACAACATGAAAATCACGACATGCATGCCACGTGCGGCATGATTTTCATGCTACGGTCTTGGTGCTCTCCTGGCCTTCTCATTAATGGGATGTATACGAAAATTGATATGCAACAACATGACTGTATGAAGAACACAAATGTCACGTCATAACACGAAAATAATGACATGCATATCATGAGCAGCATGATTTACGTGCCACGGTCTTGGTGCGCTTGCGGCCGTTTCGTTAACTAGATATATACCAAAATTGATATGGCGACAAAACAATGTATGATGACCATGGGTGACATGTTCTAAGAACATGAAAATCATGACATGCATGTCATGACCGGCATGATTTACATGCCACGATTTCTTGAATGGGATGTATACCAATACTGATATGGCACAACACGAATGCATGACGAACGTGAGTGACAGGTGATAACATTAGAATCACGACAAGCGTGTCATGAGCGGCATGGTTTACATGCCACAGCCTTGGTGCTCTTGGGGCCGTTTCGTTAACTTTATATGTACCAAAATCGGTGTAGCGAGACAACAATGCAGATCTATTTTACGTTCCTGATGCGTGTTTCGCATTTCCTTGATTCCCACTGCACGTCGAATCTGGAATTTTTTATTTCAGTCGTTTCAATCAGAAAGAAAAAAACCATACAAACGTGATGTTCTTCTATTCAGAATTTTGCTTGTCGGCCAAGAAACTACAACAAATACTGCACCTCTCAGTAACAGAAGTTGTGAATTCACCGATTGAAGTTGGCGGATAACAACCTTTTGAAAAACTCTCGTCATATGCCTGCTTCCAGCTCACCGAAATAACGTCGACACTGCGTTGGCATTGCAAGGTTCCTGAATTAACGAATCACTATCAACGGGAACGAATTACTGATGATGATGATGATGATTGTGGTTCGGTTAGGAAAGGACGCTAATTTCTGCAGCCCATGTAGGGAGCACGGCTAAGCGTCCGTGGGGGTGGGGGAAAGGGAGCGAAAGAGATAGAGAGGAGAGAAAGACCGTAGTGGAGGGCTCCGGAAATTTAGACCACCTGGGGTTCTTTAACGTGCACTGACAAC
Organism: Hyalomma asiaticum; assembly: GCA_013339685.2. NCBI lineage: Eukaryota > Metazoa > Arthropoda > Arachnida > Ixodida > Ixodidae > Hyalomma > Hyalomma asiaticum. The sequence goes on from CM023491.1 coordinate 58,675,949, forward strand.
GCACAGTACATGCGCCTTTCATTCACGGATAAGATTAAACACTACATCGACACAGGTAATTATGCTGGAGCAGTGTTTATTGACCTCACAAAAGCGTTCGATTCAATCCTTCATAAAATTTTAATTACTAAATTAAACGCGCTTGGTGTGGCAGGACCTGCGTTGAACTTCATTCGCAGTTACTTAACTAACAGAAAACAGGCTGTTAGCATTTCTAATCATCTTTCTAATTTCAAATTAGTCAATAGGGGAGTACCTCAGGGATCTATACTAGGCCCATTACTCTTCACCATTTACATTAATGATCTCACTTCTCACCTATCGCACTGTCTACCTTACCTATATGCGGATGACACTACGATCTTAACTGCTTGCACCTCGATTGATAGTCTTACTTCTAAGCTGAATAGCGATCTTGAAAGTATAATTCGCTGGTGTCATCAAAATTCATTGGAAATTAACCCCACTAAAACAGTTTTTATGCTATTTCACCCCACTCAGAAAAGGGTCGTTGAATTTCCATCCATAACGGTCAATAATTATTCCATCAAAGCTTCCAGTCATTGTCGTTTTCTAGGAGTGATTCTGGATTCAAACTTAAAGTACACTTCCCATGTCTCACACATAAAGCAAAAAGCTGCCTATGGCATCAGGATTCTCATCAAGGCACGTCCATACTTCCGTCTAAATACCTTGCTTTCTCTTTACTATGCCTTCATTCACAGTCACTTCACTTACTGCATTGCGTCCTGGTGTAATACATATAGCACTCATCTGGCTCCTTTACAACATATTCAAAACCAGGCCATTCGCATTATCACATTTCAGTCACCACGATGTAGTGCATCTGCTCTCTTACAAGAGCATCGTATTCTAACCATTCAGAAACTTTTCCATTTTAACATGGCAATCCTTACATACAATTCTCTTCACTCAAACATGCCGTTCATAGTTTTTAACAAAGAACAACTCATTAATCAAAATATAACTCGATTTGCATCAAATAACAACTTTTTGTTACCGAACGTTCGAACTAACTATGGCAGATTCACTTTTATCTTCACAGCGATTTCCGTCTGGAATGGTATTCCAAGAGAGGTGAAGATGTCTCCGAGCATAGGTAGCTTTAAAAAACATTTATCCTCGTATTTACTTAACGTTTAAATAATCTTCGTTTATGCTGTTCAATCGGAATTGTTTTGCCCATTATGTTTGTTCTATATTATACCAAATTCATTTATATTCATGTGTCTGAAATTGCTGCCGCTTTGCGGCATACCACTTCTTGTCTTTCTTTTTTCTTTTCTTTTTCTTTTTTTTTGCCCATTATAAATCATCACATGTGATATCTTGTATAGCAATATTCTATTCATAACTATTTTATTGTTACCGCATGGTAGCATTTGACTTGATTGTTGCATTGTAGTTTGTATTAACCTGATTTGTATCGTTCGCTTTTGATCTCACATGTATTTTAGTGTATTTGTATATCATGTATTAGTTCATTTGCTGTCAAGTGTTATTGATTCATTGAAACTTATTCTTTTTGCCAAGTTGCTCTGCTTGATTTATGTTCTTTTGTTTAACCAGCACAGGAGGTCCCCTTGCAGCCTAGAGCTTTGGGACCTCCTTCTGTATATTATTTCTGTTATGTATTATCTCTTCGAATCAATAAAATCATTTCTTTTCTTTTCTTTTTGCCTCTGGCATTTTCGCCTCCATCGAAAATGCGACCGCCGCGGCCGGCATCGAACCCGCGTATTTTGGGTGGCAGCCGAGTACCGTAGCCACTACACCACCGCGGCGGACGAACGGATTGCTGTACACACATGTGTAAGAGTATTACGCCGTATAGTAAATTCTTGAAATAGAGACGCTAGTCGTGTTCTCAATGACATAGCTGCGCGTGCATAGCGCAGCTACGTTATTGCTGTTCCTTGCTAGTTGCTTACGTGGAATGGTTATCGCGCAGTATCCACGCAAAAGTCGACAACTACTTGTGGTTTAGCGCAGAATCGGTAGGAAGGACACGGATAGCTACAGACACCTTTAAGCTCTTTAAAATGTGGAGGTATCCTAGAGATAGTGCATTCAGGCAGTGCTTGCACGTGTGTGTCGATCCAGGAGGGAGTGCAGTCAGACAGTGTATGTGTGGCGGTGTCGTGTTACAAGCGCTTTTAACAAATTTCTGTGAGTTATGGCGATTAAGGCCTGGGTATTCCTGTATTTTAAACAGTTTAAATAATATGACCTTATTCTGAGCAGGCTTCTCACTAATTATACGCATGCTGGGGCCACATCTCGTTCGCTTGCTCTACCGTGATTGACGACGAAAGAAAACTCTGGCGAGAGACACCAACAGCGCGAGCGCATAGGCGCTTCGCTCAATGGAAAACGTTCAATGCAACTCATGACGAATATCGAAAGAAAAACCGGATTGTTCAAGGAGTGATTCAAAAGCCTTTTCCCTGAGAAACATATAAGGAAAAGTGAGGCCTTGGCACCGTTCCCCTATTCGGAAGAAAGGATCACGAATTCCTGCCAATGTGACAGAACGAACCGCAGATGGGTGTTCCTAATGGAGTTTTCCTCAGCGAAGGCTGTTGGCTCGACGAGGCACAATTTCCAGGCTTCTTCAGCCGCTTCAGACCTTTCCTCGTGTAAGGAAAGAGGCACGGAACGGAAATGTCTTATTCTCGTTGCGTATGTAGGGTATTCCTTCATTCCCACTGCTGTTGGTCAGTTTTCTGTGGTACTCCATCGCTGAGCAAGTAAGACGGCGTAACATATAGCGAGTAGCGAAGCGAGAGCAATGTTGCGAGACCTAAACCGTGATTCGAATTCTTGATTCTGTCTTGCGCGGCAGGCGTGTCAGATCTGCAGCAACGGAAGCGTCGACCAGATATTCTATACGAAATTTGTCCTTGCGCACTTATCTCGGCAGCAACAAAAGTGGCATGGTCTATTTTTTTAAAGACGATATCTCCATTGGGCTACCTAAACGCTCTGTCTGTCTGTCTGTCTGTCGTTCTGTCTGTCTGTCTGTCTGTCTGTCTGTCTGTCTGTCTGTCTGTCTGTCTGTCTGTCTGTCTGTCTGTCGAATCGACCGCCCGGTGAAAACCGATTCAACAGTTTGGTGAAAACCAACCGAGCTACTAGCAGTGGCTAAACGGGTCATGTACGCCAACATCATGAGCGTCCCCACAACGGAGACCTGTCCCGCCACGGTGGTCTAGTGGTTATGGCACTCGGCTGCAGATCCGAAGGTCGCGGGATCGAATCCCGGCCGCGGCGGCTGCATTTCGATGGAGGCGAAATGTTGAGGCCCGTGTGCTGTGCGATGTCAGTGCACGTTAAAGAACCCCAGGTGGTCGAAATTTCCGGACACCTCCACTACGGCGTCTCTCATAATCAAAGCTGGTTTTAGGACGTTAAACCCCACAAATTAATTAATTAGACCCACTTCAGGCAACATACGTGTACGTAAACACGATCCGCAACGTTCACTTAATTACAAAATGGGCAGGTTTTTACATTAGTAAGTGAAAAATCAGGTTTATAAGAACAAAGATTTGGTCGAATTTGTACGAGTTCTTGTTTAACCAGTGGCGCTAATTAAGACGACGGCAAAGGAAGGAAAAATCGCCGTGTTGCACATGGCGTCGAGGAGACGCAGGCGTTAAGCCAACAGCAATAAAAGACTTCAACAGATGGCGTGAGAGCAGCGCGAACGCGGGAAATTTCAAATCAATTACTCAATTCAGCAAAACCTACATTGCATCCACCATGGGAGGAGTGAAAGGAGAGGGGAACAACATAAGAGTTGGGAGGCTGGAGAAGAGAAGGTGTTACGCGTCAGGGCCCACGCCTACCTTGTGTTCTTGTGTTTGGCCATGTGCTACCTTCAAAATTATTTTGCATTTATCTCAGCGCAGTACAAGAAATCCGCTTTCACACAAAACTCGGCAACCATAATCACTAGATCACCGCGGCTGACAACGAGCACTTTAATTAGAACAGCGACCGGCAGCTATGAGACCCACTGCTTCATATTTATTGCTAAGGAACTTTTGCATAGCCTTCAAAGCACTGCACTTGATGTATGATTAGGAGTAGAGAGAGAGAGAGATAGAATAAACATTTATATTACATAATACACAGTGAGCATGCGGGAGGGAACCCTAGTCCGAGTTCTCTAAGACCATCTCGGCGACTACAAGGGCGCGTTGAACTACGGCCCGGCGGATCTCGGGAGGCCCGTCGCAGAGGGCATCTTCCCGCAGCTCTTTGGTGCTGAGGGGACGCAGTATAGCGGGTAAGGGAGGGAATAATGTGAAGGCGCATTCCACCGTGACATGGAATGTTGTTGGGCAGCAGCCACAGCCCGGGCAAGAGCCTACGTAACGTTCCGGGTAAAATTTATGCAGTGAGCGGAGTAAACGCCACTTCTGTAGACATAGTGCCTGAGTGTGAGTCGCGTCCATGTGCCACTGGCGCAGGGGCTCAGGTTCATAATGATAGTCACACCGCTGTAGTAGAACTACGCGTAATAAGCAAAATTTTGGAAGAGAGCTTAACGTTTCACATGATATATGTCCTTGTTACTTATTCCTGTAGCAGATACTTTGCTTACAAAACCACACTTTTAAAAGGTGGCGCTGCATAATCTTGTGTTACAACTGTGGTTGAAGCGGAGGAGCACAATGCTAGAGGTCGTACTAGGTCGGCTTCATTCGGCGCTGGAGAAATGGTTTCAACAACTGGCAATTCTTGCCAATGGTTGGCTACAACAGCTATCCCATAGTAGGGAGCATTATTGTCTTAAATCGTTCACATTTGTTCTAAACACATAAACACACGATGTGCACTTGCCGGACCAGCGGTGTACACTTCCGAGCAGCTGTGTTCCGAGCAGCTCTCCCCTAGTAGTCCACTATGTACGTACATATCGAGAACCTCCCGTCTATTCTCTAACAAGGAATGTGAGAGCAAAATGTATTATCTGCGTTATTAAACGTTTTAGAGGCGATGGTCTTCCTCGGCATGCCCAAAAGCGAAAGGTATTGACCTTCAGTCCATTCAAGCACCTCCTGCATGTAGTCCATGAACGCCAACTTTTGCAGGCTATATGGCATAACGAAAAAGATAACAACAATCATTTTATTTTTATGGTCTAGTCTATTTCATTGTAAGAAACGTTATCTTTTAAACTATTTTCGTTTCTTGCTGTTTCTAGTTTTCCTGATTGATTGATTTATGGGGCTTAACGTCCCAAAACCACCTCTGATTATGAGAGACGCCGTAGTGGAGGTCTCCGGTAATTTCGACCACCTGGGGTTCCTTAGCGTGCGCTGACATCGCACAGCACACGGGCCTCAACATTTCGCCTCCATCGAAATGCAGCCGCCGCGGCCGGGATTCGATCACGCGACCCTCGGATCAGCAGCCGAGTACCGTAGCCGCTAGACCACCGTGGCGGGGCCTTTCTACTTTTCTTGTTTTCTTTTTTTTTTGTTGTCAGTGTCCCGTCTTCCTCATCTTGAATAACAACGATGGCGTCACCCGGTTCAATCAGGTACACGTCGATGCATTTAAGCGAGCACCAGCGACTATTCGAATTCAGCGAAGAGAACTGGACGAATACTACAGTGCGCTGCAAAACATTTGTTGGTCACAGTTGCTGCCGTGGTTTCATTGACTGGGTACAATCGCGAAGAAGTTGTGCTGCCTGCAGTGATTGTTCAAGGGCAAGTAGATCCATCATCGCCACAAAAACCTCCACGCCGTTGGCATGAGAACTTTTAGCGAGTCTATGAACTTCCCCGTAAAACTGCTGTTAGAGACGTTACGTAAGGAAATAACTTGTTTCATTGGTTCTGTTGCGTATGCATGGTCGGCATTGTCCGTTTATTTTATGTCGCTGATACGATCATCCAGGCTGTGTTTCTCGAACTGTATGTAACAGCGTATGCGCTAGCGTCTGCGGTGGGAAGTGTTCTTGGAAATTTTCGAGGGAGAGCGTTCGACTTTGGGAATGCAATCCTAACGGTAGTACCTTCATCTGTGAGACCAGGCGCGTTGTTCGCTATTATGGCATTGACGATGAGATTTACTTAACTGAAAAACCGCGTACTTGGCCAGGGTCACTTAACGAGCGCGTTTCGCCCTCATGATGATGATGATGATTGTGGTTCGGTTAGGAAAGGACGCTAATTTCTGCAGCCCTTGCAGGGAGCACGGCTAAGCGTCCGTGGGGGTGGGGGAAAGGGAGTGAAAGAGATAGAGAGGAGAGAAAGGCCGTAGTAGAGGGCTCCGGAAATTTAGACCACCTGGGGTTCTTTAACGTGCACTGACAACGCACAGTACACGGGCCTCTGGCATTTTCGGCTCCATCGAAAATGCGACCGCCGCGGCCGGGATCGAACCCGCGTTTTTTGGGTGGCAGCCGAGTAACGTAACCACTACACCACCGCGGCGGACGCCCTCATCGTATTCCAATGTCAACACGCGCACACCTTTTCCGCCGTGGTGAGCATTCTGGCTAACCGTCACACCAACGCGTTCCTCGCCAAACTAAGGTGAGGGCCCTGTGAAAGCACTTTGGTGCGGAGCACCTTAGGGGCTGTGCTTTTCGGCGTTTCTCGCTGTCGCCACGGTAAAGCAACTTCTTGTACTACGGTAAAAACACACGCGGCTAATTGAATAAAACAACTTGATGAATAAAAACTACAACTAACATGATATACACCAATTTAAAATAAAGTAATAACGGGGATATAATTACTATATTAACAAAAATTTATTATTTCGATGGCGAAAATTGCGTGGGCGCATCGTTGAGGCAGTGCAGTCATGCAGTGTGTGTGTGCGCATGTATCGGGCAATTCTAGAGGCAATGCACCTAGACAGTGTATGTTTAGGGTTGTCGTGTCAGGAGCGATACCAACGAGCTTCTGCTAATACGCCCGGGCTGTCGGTGTCTAAGGTCGTTGTCGTGGCCACGGTAAAGCAAGCTTATTAGCAGCGACCTTCCTCCGTGGCAGCGACTGATGTTTCCTGTCGGAAACACCAGGGTGTCGCCGCATGCTTGGCACCTTCCCAGTTTTCACATTAGTGGAGCTGTTTCGTATCCCTTTTTTTAGTTACTGCATCCCTCAGAGCAGGGGCATTGTACTACGGACTGTCCAGGCAACGGAATTGAGGAAGTAGCTTGTTGCCTTGACGTATGGAATTTATAATAATGCAGTACACCTACATGTATTGAAGATTTTCCAACATAAAACCTTTTGTTTGAACAAAAGTCTTTTTACAGCCTTCCTACGCTCCCCGCAAAACAAGGTCTAAAAAATGATCCCAAATCGTAGTATATATAAGCATGCAGATTTTAGTGGCTGACGGATCACGGTGTATCGCATTGGGGTCGCTTTGGATTAAAATTAGAGATAATGTTCTACCGGTATCCCGCTGTGGAAATCAAAAGTCGGGGGCAAGGTTTCAATTCAAACCTGCTCCTCAGAAACGCATGCTACATGCGCTTGCGAAAAGCACAATTTCTTGCGAACGGCGTACTTCGCCGTTCGCAGTAAACTGTGGGTTCACTTTTGAAGGAAGTTGTGATTTCGGCAAGGAGGTTGCACTGCAGAAGCAGCGTGTACGTAACCTTGGCTGCACTGCCACAGAACGTAGTCGCCAGGTGCAGCATTGGTGGAACGGGGCCCCGCACGTTAAAATTATAGAGCGCAAAGGAAACTCCAGGACTAGATGAGGCAAAATATGTATGCATAGCCGTCATCCGGGGCCCTCATCTAATTAGGAATACAAATTGGACGAGTTTTTACGTTAGCAAAGGAAATATCAACATGTTAGAAATTGTGTTCGACGATCGGCGTTAAAAATAAGACGATGGAATCCAGGGCATTGTATCGCGTTTAAGCTAACAGCAATAAAAGGTCCCAACAGGTGGCTCAAGAAGAGGGCGATTGCAAGAAATTTGAATTAAATTCAGCAAAACCTCCATTGCATCCATCACGGGAGGAATGAGAGGCGAGGGGGAACAGCGTGCTGGATGGGAGGGGTGAGGGTGAGAGGAGCGGGTGTTACGTGCGATCGACGACAGACGACTGTCGTCTTTCGACGTCATTTGCAGCATATCAAGTAGATATCCAATGATTTCATTTTTTTACGTCACACCTGCCCGTCATCATTTCTTTAGTGTAATAATACTGGTTTAATGGTGGTGAAGCTTCGAACGAACCGCCACGGTAGAACAATGGTTTCGGTGATAGCACGCTGGCCCGAAAGACGCAGGTGAGATCCCGGTTCCGAGTGTCGCATCTCGGTGAGAAAATTTCCTAGATGACCATGTAGGGTGCGACGTCAATGAATGTTAATGAACCTTGCCTGGTTGAAATTTCTGGAGCTTTCTCCAGCGGCTTTCCAAGTTATCATATACTAATCCAGTATGAAAGTTTTTAACACGTACGAACAGGAAGAAGGGGAGGCGCACGCAAAACTTTTAATTATGGGTCACTCAGTATATGTGCTGAAAAAAAAAGCTTTCATAATGGATCTCTGCGGACTCGCGCAAGCTTCTACGTTAACAAATCATACAGAACTTTTCGGACGTAAAGCCCCAGCAGTTATATTAGAGAGTGACACAGTGGGCGGTGCAGTGATCCTTTGTCTTTTCATCGGCAACGCCAGTTCGGATGCGCTGTCCCTTGTTTGGGACGTTGTTATTGCGTGCCCCGATCAGTAAACAGTATATATGGCAACCCGGTTTTCTAATGTGTTTCCCTGTGCATTAGTTTCGCACGCACGGATCTATGGAACGAGCTTGCAGCTACCACTTTTCGCTGTGATAGGGCTGTACAGCACTCAGTAAGGAGTTAAATAGACTGAGGTTTTGTAATATGAGAACCAGTACCAAAGCTACTGTTAGAGATAATGCAATGCACAAATCATTTTCACCCCTATACTTTCAGCAAACTTGGAAAATGTCCCTTTGCAGTTAGGTGAACGCGACGCTGCATTCCTATCTCTGTTTGCATGCTTAACGCAGAATTACTGTCGATGTGTAGTTTACGAGGGATCATCTTCACAATCCCTGCCATGCAGGATGTCTCTACTCGGCAGTAGCAATCGTATAGCATTATCCCACATGGTAGAAGCGCCATCTAGGTTCATCTAGTGGGAAGCATTTCAATGACGCTTGCAGGAGTTCTGGCTTGAGATGTGTGGGACTTAGCCCAGCCACAGTGGTTGAATGGCCATGGCACTCGCCCGCTGTGAGACAATCCCGACAATGGCAGCTGTGCTTCGAGGCAGGCGAAATGATAATGCCCGTGTACTGTGCGATACAGAGCACCTTAAAGAACCCCAGGTGGTCGAAACTTCCGGAGTCCCCCACATCGGCGTCTATTGCAATCATATTACAGTTTTTGGACGTAAAACCTCTGCAGTTAACGATTGCGCAGGTGACGTATATTTACCAACTAAGAAAATACATTATGGGACTGAAGGTAGTAGTTTATGTAGCTATTCTCTTTTGTGTGCGTCAGCTACTGACAGCTTGCCCGTTTTCGCACTAAGGGCCAGTACCGCGTCATTTTACTTAGAGGCCAGACAAACCAATGAAGCCAACAGACCTTTGTGTCCTCGTTTTTTGAAAGCACAACGTAGGCATCGGAAAAAGATAGCTAGAGTATTATTGACAGAAAGTTTCCTTTCCACCCGACCGGTCTCTTTTACGGAAACCTCATTATACTATTCAGCCAAAATCGTATTTTTACGTTTACTTTCTTTTTTGTTCATTTGATCGTATCTCATGAAAAAGATGTCCTCGAGAACAGAAAAACGCGATGAATTATTCAGCACTGGAAATAGATCTTCACGACAAAGCTAAGTCGTGATGCATGCCATGAGTCCGACAACGCGTGAAGAAATGCTTCAGTGAGAGAGAACCCCGCTCTCCTGTTGTTCAAGCGAACAAAAAAGATAACAAGCAAACTGCGCCAATATAAAGGTGTTCTCGTTCTGTTCACAGGAATTGGCGAACAAAAGCGAACGGTAGACCGAAACGGGAGCTCCCCCGAATTTCGAGTGGCATCCGCATTCCGCATCATAGCTTCGCTATTCCTCTGCATCGTATCGTCCCTGCACTGTTTACATCCCCGCGTAACACGTGATCACCGCAGTCCATTGTTTGGTGAGCGGGCTGACTTAAATGGGTTGGTCGGCCATGTTTGAAGTTTGCCGAATGTCTCGTGTTTGTTGCAGGCCTATTGACTTACTCGGTGTATTTGATTTGGCACATGTTCAGTCTGCTCGTCGGGACGCCGAAAGATAAAGCAGTCTCTTGAAAGCACGAAATGCATTTCCACGGACAGGCGTGTGTCGTGGCTGCAGCAAGAAAATAAATTCTCTTTCAGATGCAGTGTTTTGTGCTTCATGCCATATTCAGCAGGGGCAGGTGCCTCTCAGCAGTCGCACTTGTCTCCCACATCTGAGTGCCACACAAACAATACAGTGGTTCCGATCCAGAAGTGTTTGTGTGAACGGCACACTGAAAGAGCCATGCTTGCATAGATACCCGATATCTTTAGGACACACATTCGGCTCCCGTTTACAGCACTGCCTATCTATTGTTCTGCCTATCTATTGTCCCCTTCTATGTTCCGTTTTCTTTCGTTAGCGCTAAGAATGCATTACAAGAGTACATTAAAACTAGCCCTGCTAACCGTATTGAGTTCTGCTACCCCCCCCCCCCCCCCAACAAAAAATTGCACCATCTCCCGCTGAAGGGACCATGAGACGATGCGAAGCAGTCCGGGGGGTGCGCACCGTGTTTACATTGGTTTGACTAGGTGTCGCGTTTACATCGGTTTGACGCTAGCAGACGCTGCCTGCGTCAGCGTTGTCTCTCGCGGGCGAGGGCGCGTTCTCGTTCCTTTGAGAGCTGGGAAATCGTTCATCGCAGAAGGAGCGTTTCCACGGTCAAACGCACGCCGTTCGCTGTCTCTCACGACAGCAGATGAAACTGTCTTGGTGCACTGCTCCGGTCGGATTTTCGATGGAGGCGAAAATGCCAGAGGCCCGTGTACTGTGCGCTGTCAGTGCACGTTAAAGAACCCCAGGTGGTCAGCGCCTAATCTGAATTTCCGGAGCCTCCACTACGGCCTTTCTCTCTATCTCTTTCACTCCCTTTCCCCTACACCCACGGACGCTTCGCCGTGCTCCTTACGTGGGCTGCAGAAATTAGCGTCCTTTCCTAAACCGAACCACAATCATCATCATCCGGTAACGGCCCACACATGGCACATGCCGCCTGACTGCATTCATGACTGTCGCTGTCGAAGAGAGAGAGAGAGATCGCGCGCCGGGATGCCCGTGCCGAGAGCGAGCGCGGCTATGACATACATAACTGTACCTAAACCTGCTTTTTTTTTGGCACGCACAGTACACGTGCCAGAGGCCCGTGTACTGTGCGTTGTCAGTGCACGTTAAAGAACCCCAGGTGGTCTAAATTTCCGGAGCCCTCCACTACGGCCTTTCTCTCTATCTCTTTCACTCCCTTTCCCCTACACCCACGGACGCTTCGCCGTGCTCCTTACGTGGGCTGCCGAAATTAGCGTCCTTTCCTAAACCGAACCACAATCATCATCATCCGGTAACGGCCCACACATGGCACATGGGCACATGCCGCCTGACTGCATTCATGACTGTCGCTGTCGAAGAGAGAGAGAGAGATCGCGCGCCGGGATGCACGTGCCGAGAGCGAGCGCGGCTATGACACACATAACGGTACCTAAACCTGCTTTTTTTTTTGGCACGCACAGTACACGTGCCAGAGGCCCGTGTACTGTGCGTTGTCAGTGCACGTTAAAGAACCCCAGGTGGTCTGAATTTCCGTAGCCCTCCACTACGGCCTTTCTCTCTATCTCTTTCACTCCCTTTCCCCTACACCCACGGACGCTTCGCCGTGCTCCTTACGTGGGCTGCAGAAATTAGCGTCCTTTCCTAAACCGAACCACAATCATCATCATCCGGTAACGGCCCACACATGGCACATGCCGCCTGACTGCATTCATGACTGTCGCTGTCGAAGAGAGAGAGAGAGAGAGATCGCGCGCCGGGATGCACGTGCCGAGAGCGAGCGCGGCTATGACACACATAACGGTACCTAAACCTGCTTTTTTTTTTTGGCACGCACAGTACACGTGCCAGAGGCCCGTGTACTGTGCGTTGTCAGTGCACGTTAAAGAACCCCAGGTGGTCTAAATTTCCGTAGCCCTCCACTACGGCCTTTCTCTCTATCTCTTTCACTCCCTTTCCCCTACACCCACGGACGCTTCGCCGTGCTCCTTACGTGGGCTGCAGAAATTAGCGTCCTTTCCTAAACCGAACCACAATCATCATCATCCGGTAACGGCCCACACATGGCACATGCCGCCTGACTGCATTCATGACTGTCGCTGTCGAAGAGAGAGAGAGAGAGAGATCGCGCGCCGGGATGCACGTGCCGAGAGCGAGCGCGGCTATGACACACATAACGGTACCTAAACCTGCTTTTTTTTTTGGCACGCACAGCACACGTGCCAGAGGCCCGTGTACTGTGCGTTGTCAGTGCACGTTAAAGAACCCCAGGTGGTCTGAATTTCCGTAGCCCTCCACTACGGCCTTTCTCTCTATCTCTTTCACTCCCTTTCCCCTACACCCACGGACGCTTCGCCGTGCTCCTTACGTGGGCTGCAGAAATTAGCGTCCTTTCCTAAACCGAACCACAATCATCATCATCCGGTAACGGCCCACACATGGCACATGCCGCCTGACTGCATTCATGACTGTCGCTGTCGAAGAGAGAGAGAGAGAGAGATCGCGCGCCGGGATGCACGTGCCGAGAGCGAGCGCGGCTATGACACACATAACGGTACCTAAACCTGCTTTTTTTTTTTTGGCACGCACAGTACACGTGCCAGAGGCCCGTGCACTGTGCGTTGTCAGTGCACGTTAAAGAACCCCAGGTGGTCTAAATTTCCGGAGCCCTCCACTACGGCCTTTCTCTCCTATCTCTTTCACTCCCTTTCCCCTACGGACGCTTAGCCGTGCTCCCTACATGGGCTGCAGAAATTAGCGTCCCTTCCTAAACGAACCACAATCAATCAATCAAGCCGCGACACTAAGGAGCTTCGCAAGAAAAAAAGCAGCTGCTTTAGCATTAACGGCAAATTTGGAAAGTGTACGAATTCCGAATGATGTGTTTAGGACATAAGGTAAACGCTCCGAAGGCTAGCTCTCATCTAAAGCAACCTTGTCGGTCACTCTAGGCAACGATTGGAGTTTTTACGATGTGCTGTGTCAAATATTTGCCCATAGGAAATGTTGCGGCTGTATACTATGCCTTTCTGCCGTGATATCACTCCTTTTAATTAAGCATCAGAGAATCTCGTTTCGCGAAAATAGCGTAGCGTTTCTTCACAAGCCTTGATTTGACGATTGTTTGACCAATTCAATTCTGTAATCAAGCAGGATTATTGGGCGCATCTTTACCGGTTCTCTAGTAGCCACGGGAGGGCGCTACGTCACTCGCGCTGGCTCAGATTACGAAAAAAGAAAGGAAAAATTACACCATCTTCCCATGGGAGAATCCTGAGCAGTATGTGAGGCAGCCATGGGGTCGACGCAAGTTTCCATTAGCCCTCTTCTCCGCGGCGCTGTCCACTGCGCTGACACTGGCCTTGACGCTGGCGTTGCCCGTGGCACTCATCGCGGCGTTGCGGGAGTAGAAAGAGGAGCAGTGATGCCAACCTAACTCACCACTTTAACCCCAGGTTGAGCCTCCGGAAATCCCTTAATTGCTAGAAAAATCCCTAGGTTGTAATCTATATGTTGTTAATTTGGTTAATTGACATTTCAAGACATCTAAACGTAATTCTCCCTTTAGCCCGTATTGTTGTCAATCATGTTGAAGGTAGAAATTAGCTTATGAACAGCAACTGCCGCTCTTTTCCTACATTCCCTGTGGCACATAGTTAATATATACTTCTTGTTGAGTCTATGATAGTGCACCTCCGGAGAGTCGACATAAAGAGTCTACGACAGCACCACATCCGGAGAGCGAACAGAGGTCTCTGCTCTCTTGCAAAATGGCAGTTAAGTTCTGATTGGGTGCATTTCAACTTAACTGCATTTCAAATCAGTGTTCCGTGGCCTGCAATAGAAATGCAGGGTATTCATTTCTTTACTGCTAGGTGGCCACTATCAACCTTGGATCATCTTCCCATACCGGGCCCTGTATTAGTGAGTTTTAGTATATCGGAAAGCAGCAAACGCAAAGATTTAGCGTTAAGGTTAACGTTACCGTGGAACACACCGCGCATGCTCAGAACGTTAACGTATACGATACCCTTACGTGCCTACGCTATTTTAGGAAGATATCGTTCAACGGAAACGCTCACAAAGGGACCCGTACGGCTGCCAAGATGGCGGCGTCAGTCGAAGTGAGACCACTCGCTTCAGATCTGTCGACACATCGGCCTGCATTGCTAAGCTCATTCATTACCTGCTCATGTTCGTATTTGGCTTAGGTTTGGCTAATTAAGCTTCGCCAGCCGTGTATTGGTGACAATATGTGTCGCCGTTTTTAAGATACGCTCTCAGTAAGCGGCGCACAATGCTTAAAATGTGAGTGCACTCGCTTTCACCGCCTTCGAGATTGCGCGCGCCGGCGCCCGGAATCACACAGGCCGTGTCGCTTTGCTGACGTTTACGGTAGAGTCGTTGAGATGGCGGCACTACCACCGGGGCATTTTTCTTTTTGCACATCGGCTGTTTCAAGCTACAGCCAATTAAATAAAGCCGATACGAGTAGTGTGGAGCATTACTGTATGCGTAATGCTTGAAATGACTGTAATGCTTGGCGAAGTATTCCTTCAGTAACAAAGGTGACTTGGATAAGCCAGCCTTCGCAGGCTTCTCAAAGCGGAACTGTCGGCGAAATTTCTCGTATAGGGCGTAGCCCCGACGTTAAGGAGGCCTCCCCTCGACGACATAGACTGCCTGCGTAGCTTCTCTGGTTTCAAAATTAAGCGTGCCTATGTCATCGCAGCTTCGAAATGACAGGCAGTACGGTTCAGAAAGGAGACTCGATGGCGGCATTTTGAAACGAAGCGATGTTTTTTGGGTCTGCCGACACAGCACTAACGACACACTTAAACGATACTGGGTCAATGGTTTTGTGGCGCACTTAGGGATTTAAAAGAGTTGTTTAGGTGTCGCCGTACATGACTTTGCGTTAGCTTTGGCGTTTCGCTCTCTTCCGTTATACTAAAAGTCTAGTGTGTGCCGCTAAGTGCACCCAGCTTTACCGTGACGTTCACCTTAACGCTAAATCTTTACGTTTGCTGCTTTCCGATATACTAAAACTCACTATTACTGGATGACAGCTATCATCTGTACTTGTATCCCATTCGGCCAAGTATTTTGGTCACATACTTTCACTCTTTTTGCTTGGTTCACCGTCTTCAAATTCTCTTGATACAGAACCTGCCATCTGACGTAGAGCAACAAGGCAACGTTTCAGGAAACTGCGCGAACACGGGTACAGTAGGTCCAAATATTGCAATCTACGAGCAAGTTTACAGCTCTTCATCGTAGTACAGCATAATGTAGGAACCCGGCGAGTGCGAATTAGGTGCGGTTTTTCCGTGCATGCAACGCAAAAAGCTCTCCGTCCCACAGAGAAATGTGATACAAACGCGCACACCTGATGATGTCACAAAGAGAAAGTTTCGTTTTTCGTTCCAGTAGGCGCCAGAAGATTCTCGCGTTGTCGCTGCTACTACCCTTGTCTCGTTAAGTGAAAAATAGAAAACAGCAAAAATTATTGGTATTTTGGTTTTACTTGTTGGAAAATGGTTCTCGTTAGGTCGCCTCACAAAAAATTGGGCGCGTATCTCCTTGCTTCCCTGCAAATGTCGTCGAAAGACGATAGTCTTCTACAGGCCGTACTACATGAGTCCCGGTTCATCTGCGGTTCGGCACGAGCTTCGGCCGTCTGTTCAGCCGCCGGGTAAGCTCGCTTAGCCTCTCGGTCAGTGACAATTCGCACATCGCGCACCTCGTCTGTTTCCTGTGTTCTATATCGTCAAACGGCCATTTATATTTTGCCTGGCCTCAGACAGCGCCCCGTCTATGTTGAATGGCAATTTTTCATTGTCAAATTGGTATTCATGTTTTTTAGGCATCCTTTTCCCTGACGGAACCACGTCAGTGATTTCTTCGTGCACCCCTGCATAAAGCACTTTCGTGCTGAAAAGTTGTTTACCCACAATGTAGCTTTACTGCTTCGTGTTGCTTAGGTGTATAAGCATGAATGCTCAAAAGTATGCACGACGCCGCACGCCAACGTAAGCTAAAAACTTATCTTTCATTTGCTCAGATCGCTACGTGTCTCTCGCTATATGCATGCCAATTCTCTCGTAATAGATCATTGGTTATGCCTTCTGCGCATCTTACCATCACCAAAGCGAAAAACATAGGTGCCCTGATTAATCAATAGATTTGGCTCGGTAAACAGACGAGCTATCAGCTTCGTAAGTACTCCTGTAGGAAGCTTGTTAGTATGCATTAGTATCCGATTCAGACGGGCACGTCTGTGCGCTCGATTCCCGCTAAGAAATAAGCGTCAGCCGCCTTCTCCATCATAAACCCGACTGTGGCGGACACGGAATGTTCTTCGTATAGCTGTGAACACAGGCTCTGCGGTGCTTTTTGTAAGTTCTGCCCATGCACACAGCCAATACGGTGCGGAGTCCCATACGACTACGACCCCGCCACGGAAGAAGCGAATGGGAGCTAATTAACGGCTGAATGGCATGGTTTGGCTAGGAAGCCACATGTTTCGATTACTCTGGTTTCTCAAATATTCGCCCCTAACTCGCACTTCCCACCTTTTGAATCGTGTCGCTTGGAGAGGCGATGCTGCGGGGAAACCGCCTATGGAAATGAACGTAGGTGACAGAGTGAAGCTCTGGCGTTTCCCCATTGATGGTTCGTTAGGCTGGTTCAAGTTGTAATTACGAATCTACAAAAGTATGTACCAGGTAACTGGCACGCTTCGCATAGAAGTCGGCTCAGCTTATGTCTTATTTCGCAGAGTGGAACGCTCTCGTATGTACTCGCAGGGAAAGGAGTGCCTGAATAAATAGCGTGATGGTGATTACGATGAACGCATTTTAGACGTGAGCGTTACGAGCACTTGGAAACGACATGGGAAGAAGATGATTCACGTTCAGTTAGCCATTTCGACGAACAGAGATTCAAATTTTGAAATTTTCGAAAGAGCACAAACGAGAATTGACAAATGGCTTCTGATCTCGTAATTACACAGAGAAAAACAGATCCCTTGCGAATGCTTCATTCGGTGTTCTTTTAGAAAATGTTATGAGTAAGAATGGAAATATAAACAAGGCCAAGATACATCCCATGCATGAGCAAATTTAATCAACGCGAGAAGTACGCCCACGAAGTTGAAAGTACGGCGAAGCGGAGTCATCCTGCAGCAGTTAAATCCAACGCAGGGTTCAAATAAGGTTCTAAAACAGCCTTCTTTTATAAGCCGACACAAATAAGTAATGCACAGCATTGTTCGTTTTCCGGCGAAATAGCAATACGGGGGAAATCACCGTACGAGAAATATGTAAATTATTCATTAATTTATTCTGTGCACACTGGGCACCCAAAACCCATGCAGCACGGATGCGGAGGCATCGGAACAGAGTAAAGTTGTAAAGAAAAAACGCAAGCGCAAAAAGAATTACAAACACATGAGAAACACCAAAATATAAAAGCAGCGCCACTCTCAACTCAGGAGTAGCAGTTATCGGTAGAAATCACGATAACATAACGCAGATACTGGAGTATCTAACTGTTTTCATGAGCTGCATTTATTTGTCTCTCGAAGCACGAGGTTTCAGCACTCTTCCAATGATATGTCGGTAAAAATTGGTATCTTAGGCTGGTGATTCCCTTCTGGAGGTGTAATATGCGTATTTATCGCTTACCATGTGTTTCAATAGTCAGTTTCATTGATCTTGACCATTGTGATGATAAGAGGGCATTTCTTGGTCAGGTAAAAAATAATGATATATACAAAGAACCAATTCCAAGTTAAAGTATGTTGAATACCATCGTAACTGCTAAAAATGGAAGTTCCGCCTAACTCAAGGTCATAAACGCCGGCCGTGACAAGAAAATCTGGCATGTTTATGCAAACTGTGGAAGAAAGGTGCTGTATCCGTCCAGTGGATAATACAGCACGCATTTACACGTATTGTAGCATACAAGAAAGAGCGTGAATATATCAAACTAAATACATGGACAAAGAAGAAATAAAAGCGCTGGCACGGAATGGATACAAAAAGTCACCTTCCAATTATATACAAGATTTGTTAGACGACGCACACGGGCAAATCAGTATGGGGGTTTCTACACGGAGCGAGTACCATTATGGAGTCGCAATACAAGAATAGCACTTCGTGAAAGTTGCTATTTCGCTGTCCAATCGTTCAGCGCAGCCGAAATGGTAACGTGGTGGGGAGTCGCCATGAAAGTGATAAAAGGTACTTGGCGTTGGCAGTATAATCAGGATACTATATTGTGATGTGCGCGAAACGTTCGTAGCACCATCTGTTAGACAAGCAAGGAGGTATTAGAGAGCTTTTCTATCCTGTGTTTCTTCTCACTGGACATTCATATATAACACATGTGGATGGCATTCCACGACAAATTAAATCTTACAATTATTACAGATATCAGCCAACAAGGCAGGACCATGGCAAATTCAGAAGATTTTATGCGCAACGCAACTTCTAACTGATGTACCCACTTCGCTGCAAACGGTTGCACTTTGTGCGCTTTTAAAAGTGTTATGACGGGCTCATGGAAGTACTCGCGGATAGGATTAACCATCAAGATCATTTTGACGTAGAGGCATTCTGGATTTCCACATGTTATGAAAGCCTACTAACATAAGAGTATGACTCGGTACGCCGTCATCCTTTTCCCCTGCCATGAACATTCTTCCTTAGGGTTTCACCGGTAAGTCTCTCTTGGGAGCACGTTGGAGTATGTCCCACAAGAATACAGCATCCCAACATTCTTTGAAAATATGCTCAATTGTTTCAGGTTTTAACAAAGTGAGCCATCTGTACCCCACGTAACAAGGAGACGCTTTTCTTCCATCCATGGTATATGCCAGCAAGGTGCCAGCATCCAGCTGAAAGAAAAAAGTCCTTAACATCCACTCATAGTATTCTTCTGTTCACGCTTTTCAGGACATCTTAATCTAGGCCAACAGAGTACAACGGCGACAAACAGGAAGAGAAAAAAAAGTGTGTTTACCACATCATTGTATAATCTTTTACGTTATAGACTCCTAAGGTAGCCTTAAAAAGAACGTGGCTCTAGTAATTAGTATGATAGAGCAACTTCTCTGTAGTAACCCCGTGGGGCTTCAGTAAAATGCAGAAAGGTGACAATAAACTCGGCCAGACTTTTACACAAACCCAATGGGAACACAGATCGCGAAAAGGGATGCTGGTTGTCCCTCAAAAGTAGAAGTGCGACCAATTCACTGCTTCACAAACAACCGAGCCAAGCCAATGCCACCGCTACGAACGCTCCTAAAGAGGTTCCTTCTGCTTGTCCGCTACCTTGACCATCGCCATGTGAACACGGCATATACAGTTCAACCTAGATAGAATGAAGTCTGTTAAATCGGCACTTGACTTCGTTACACTGAAATTTCGTTACGCTGAATTTCGTCTCTAAGCATGCGAATAAAATTCCAAGAAGGCGTTGCTGTTTCATGCCACGCACGGAAAAACGTTTAATTACGGTTGAAGCAATAAGTCACTTTTTTGGGGTCTTCTTGGTCATCAAAAATGGTATTATGCCCCGTTTATAGGCCTACAACGGCTGCATGGCCTCTTCGTCCCTCGCAGAGCCTGCGAAGCTCCTCAGCGTGTCAATCGCTTCGACCACCTCGCGGGAGGTGGGGACGTCGTCACACCCGTCGTCACACAGCGTACTCCCTCAAGTTCGCGGCACAGCTTCGTTAGCATTGAGGTTAGCTTTGAGCCATCAACGAAATTTCGTTACATTGAAAGTCCGGCGAAATTTACTTTGTTATATGGAGGCTAAATGTACAGGCGCGAGCAAAAGTATACGGACCACGCGAGCGCGTACCAAACTGGCATTCCGCTCCACCTAGCGGAACGCCGCCTAACGGCCACCGGAGAGCTCCACCGGAAACTAGTCTACTCGCTACCCGCTAGCATGTCAATTTTTCAGTGCCGTGCACCGCATTGTTAGTTTGCTGTATCCACGCGCAGCGCTCGTCCGCGGTAAGAACGCCACATATCTGCCTTGATAGCGGTATCACAGCCGTCACGGCCTGCATCGACCGGCGTGCCGATGAAGAGATATCAGTTTCGCGAAGCGGTATCGTCATATGAACCCGTGGATTCGGATACCGAAGAGCGCTTAGCGTTAGAAAGAGAAAGGTGGAAAATACTTGTTCACAGTTGGAAAAACAGACAGGCCCTAGATCTAAGGAGGGATGCTTCTTGCACGTAGCGCTGCTGTCGATCGCAGCTGACGTCACGGAAGTTTCGCGAAGAGCCTGTGAGCCACGCGATGCCGTGGTCCGTATACTTTTTCTCGCGCCTGTACATGGTGCTTTATGGGCGCGAAGTTACAGAAACTAAAATAATTCGTAACATCGGGGACTTCGTTAAATTGAAGTTCGTTACATCGAAGTTTCACTATATACTCTGCAGCTTTCGCTAATTTAAACGCAGGCCACGCAACACACCCGCACACATTAGGCAGCCTCACGGTGTGACTTTAGCGTTCGAAAAACTCACGCATTTTTATATGCGCCTTGTGCTGAACGTTCCCAGGCGTATCACAGCAGAATAGGCGGTCACCACGAATATAAAAAAAAAACAAGTACCCTTGCCAATATAACTGTTACAATATTTGTACATGATAGCGTGGACACTGAATTCATAAAGCTCAATAATGCTGGTTACATTACGTTAGTGCGGTCGCCTTCATGGCGTTCCAATTCTGTCTTTCATGTAAACGAGTGTTCATAACGAGATATACAAACCTGCATCAACTAGTGAATTCAGTGGATCAGTGAGGCAGGCCTTCCGAACAGTAGCTACTGAAGCACGCTATTACGGATAAACGGAGTTCCTTGTTGCGCTGCTAGAGAGCTATTCACCATGAAACGGAGTCTTGACTACCCAGGAAGAAGCACGCTCACGGTTTTTGGTAGGGAAGTTTAAAGCGAAGGCCCTTTCTTGAAATGCATGGAGGAAAACCGAAAGTATTTACAAGCAGCGCAACACCGGGGAACAGTCAAGTGGTTCTTCAGTCGTTAATTGCGACGTAACTGGCAAAGTTGACAAGTTATCATTCATATGAGGAATCAGTTAATCGCATCAACCTGCATCATCATCTACTGAGCTACGAAATCCTTCACCATGCGCTCCTTCACTTCTTTCTTTCTTTCTTTCTTTCTTTCTTTCTTTCTTTCTTTCTTTCTTTCTTTCTTTCCATATTTCTGTGTTTCTTGCTTTCTTTCGTTTTTTTTTCTTTCTTTCTTTGTGTTTCATGACATCGAAATGCAGCCGTGGGTGCTGTGATTGAACCCGCAACTTCAAGCTCCACCATTTCTACAACTGATCCTACATTGCACTTCCGCATAATGGCTATCAGGTAGCGGTGGCTGAAGGTAAGACTGAGTCAGGCACGGCAGTGAGTACCTTGTTGAAGGCAAAAGCAGGTCCGCTTTTTCCTTCTGCGTGAGAGCTAACAAAACCCGAGGCGCGGCACAAACTGAATTTCGAACAGACTCTCTGTTGAAACTGAGCATGTGCTAAAAAGTTAAGCCTGCAATATGAACTAGAAAAAAAAAAAGAGCCGTTTCTATGCAATGTTTCCTGGCGTGGCTGACGAGATTCCTTGCTCCGACATAAACTCGGTATATTTGTGGTCGACCAAGGAAGGTCAATCCTTGCGCATGTAAAACAATGTTAGAAGGACTTGTCATCTGGCCAACTTAGAACTTTAAGTGCTTAAGGTTTTCTTGCTGGTCCAATGAGGGATATGCCAATCCTTCGGAACGTCGCACGAGACACTTCGCCATGAAGAAAAAGCCATGCATCACAGAGTCTGTTAGTACACCCACGCTTGCAAAGTGTGGTTATTTCTGAAACATGCGAATGTCTGCATTGGAGTGTGGACCGTTTGACAGCAATATTACGGCATTCTGGTAGAAGTTTTTCGTGTAAATTAGAGCCCTGGTGGAGCGATTTTGAAATGTAACCTGTACGAACTAATTGTTACAAAGGTGATCGTCGCAATCGAGACTTGATATTTTTTTGATAATCTGATAGAAACCGATCATGGCGCACATTGTCAAACAGCCAACCGCTCTTTGTCGCAATGCGAATTACTTCCGAATATATTAAACATAAGTGACGCTATTAAAGCAACGCTTTACTAAGACGCGTTTACGTGCCAAAGTGGTGAGGCAGGAAATAAGCACATACCCTTTGTGGGGCTCTTTGTGCGTCACAGAGTTTTTTTCTTACAAGCGGAAACTAACTTTAAACGTAGTGCAATAGCGACATCATAATAAATCCACACCATTTATATTTTAGCGCTTCCACATATACGCAAAGGACAGAAGAAGCAGCCCTTTTCAAGAGAGTGCATTCTGAACGAAACCTTTTAAGGATGCAAATTTCAAGGATCTTAAAGGGGTCGTGAAACGTTTTCTGAACATTTTGTACTACGTGCGTATTCGGGATCCTGACCCTCCAATCAACAATATGCATTGTTCCGTTGCACCGTGTGCGTTGATTTAGAGCGATAAAAAACGCGGTTTCGGTTTCACTGCGCGTGTTCTCCTCAACTCTGCAGATGACGTCATCTTAGTAGCCGTCATACCTCCGAGATTGGCGCGCCCTCGGAGGCCATGGGAAAACAAACCGTGCTGCCGCTTTTCTTCCGAATGGTGGCACCGCACGGTTTCCAAGTATTTTCTTCCTTTCTAGCTTTCAAGTAAATCGATTCCTTTAGAGCAAACGCGAGTTCCCTGTGCCTTTGAACTTAAAAGTATCTTAACTCGACGTCACCAAATAGTACCACGCCGGCCGGTAGTGTCGCATAGTCGTTTCGGGAGCGCAAGAAAGCCGAGATTTAAAACGGGCGTTGTTAAATGCGCACTGAATATTTCGCCGAAATATTTCGGAATCGGCTTCTCGAATGCGTAGTGAAGCAGTGAAAATTACAAACCGGCATCTCCAAATTCTTTTCACGACCCCTCTAATAGTTTGCCCTATAGCTCTTAGACAACGTATATGATTTTGAGAGCACACAAAGAACCGCAGAAAAAAAGTAGGAAAGCCAAAGTTCAGACCCAATTTCAAGGAGGGAGGCTGTCGTATTATCTTTACAGATCAAAGATATACGAGCTCAAGCAAAGTGTAGTGTCAGGCGGCGGAGATATTCCGGTGCAGTTCAGGTGATTTATGGGCTCAAGAAGTTTTCAGGAATGCCGGGCTCATATGTTGTCCGAGAGGGTGAAGTAAGCCCAGGCGATCTGACTATGCTACTGTATGCACGGAGGTCAGTGCCTTATGGCTGGAGCTTCAGAGCCCCTCCTTTGGTCCGTTGCATAGTAAGTGAGTAAGCTAGATCATGAATTAAATAGCATTGCGTTTGTTCCAGACATGCACGTAGCCTCATCGATAGCGGCACAAAAGCTTTAATCCAGGTTCGTTGCTATTTCATTTTTCGGAACAAACATATCCTTCCATACAAATTATTATGGTTCTTAAATTACGGATACGGGGTGCTCCGATTTCGCGTCCTTCTAAGGCGCAAGCCTTAAAAAACACGCTAAATGACGTCTCAGTAATATGGAACCCATTGAAGTATTATATCGCGTCCTCTTTCAATTAATTTGTCAAGGATTTGTCTAGTCTCGAGAACTAGACAGAAAGATGGTCTTGCGAGCTTCGACTTAGCATGGTCAGTAGACACTGGAAGGCCGCCTTGAAACCAGTAGATATACTTCGTTTCAGTGGTCGTGACTTGCCTAGTGTATCTTGCCTAGTGCGCTGCGGAGAGCTCTAAGTTCCGCGGCAGTCAATGTCCTTCGGTAGCCTGCCATAAACCAAATACTTCCGCCTTTTGCGGGGAGGATCACAGCTCCTGCAGACCCTCCAGTATCAGTTGGGTCATCGTTATAAAGATGGTCAAAATGCTGCATAAAGTTAAAGATGGTCCTTGCACAAAGATGAAGGTGGTGCTTGTATTCCGTGTACAGCATGAGAAGGGACAACTGACTAAATTTACACGCCCCGCGACGGTGGCCTTATGGCTATGGCTCTCGATTACTGATCCGAAGGTCGGGGGATCGAATTCCAGCCGCGGCGGCTGCATTTCGATGGAGGCGCAATGTTGAGGCCCGTGTGCTGTGCGATGTCAGCTCACGTTAAAGAGCCCCCGGTGGTCAACATTTCCGGAGCCCTCCATTACGGCGTCTCTCATAAGCATAGCTGGTTTTCGGACGTAAAATCTCAGAAAACAATGAAATCAAATCAATCTAAATTTATACCACTTAGGATGGTTCCAAGGACCCATAGCGAAGTGTGCTGGCTTTCTAAATGGCGATCACTCTTTCACAGCCACCGTTTACCGAACTCTATTTTATATAATTGAGATAGCCACTAGCCAATAGGAATTGTTATGATATCAATCTGTTTTACATGCCAGCAGGCTGCCGCCCCCACGACGGCACGACAATGTAACCAATGGCTTCCCTATGTCTTTGATAGGTCTCATCTTGATGCCTTACCGGTATGCAGTACGGCTTTCGCTCTCTTACGTTATGAGAGTGTAAGCGTCTGCTATTTTTATAAGCAAGGGTGAACGAAGGCGTCGGCACTCATTTCCCAGCATTATCGGTCTGTTTTCTTTGAGTATAAAGATGAAAAGAATACGAATAAATTTTAAAAGAATGAGTTGGCAGCATCACTCCGTGGAGCGAGGACAGCGCAAACAGTGATGCTGACGGTCCCTCGTTTCTTCATCATTGTTAGGCTAAGTTTTCGGGACGTTAATTCGCGGCACCCCAAGTTTTATTCATTGATTTCTGTTGCTTTATGTCCCAAAACCACGATATGAATATGAGAGACGCCGTAATAGAGTGCTCCGGAAATCTCGACCACCTGGGGTCCTTTAAGATGCACTGGTATCACACAGAACACGGGCCTCAGCAGTTCACCTCCGCCGTTCAGCCGCCGAGGCCGGGATTCGATCCCGCGACCTTCGGATCAACAACCAAGTGTCATAAAAACTAGAACACCGTGGTGGGGCGCGGCACCTCAAGATATGGCTATGGACACTCGGACAGTACGATGTGTACTGTGCTTATTATTTTTAATTGCCCACCATTCTGGTAACACGACTCCTAGGACAGCATTATGACAATGCCTCTACACATATAGACGGTCTTGGTCAAGTGACCCCTGATCTGAGCTTCGTCCAGGCTTCGCCATAATTTTAGAGGCGTGATCCTCAGGATCGGTCCGGAGCGGCTTTCTCATTCTCTGGAGTAGCGGTCCGGCGGCTTTATCGCCCCGCTTCCCCCTCTTCGGGGGCGACCAGACTTCTTCGTTGGCCCCATCTTCAAGAAGATGTGCTGGGCCAGGAGAAGCGGGGCATTCGGGCGACGCGGAGTTCTGATTAGGAGAACCGGAGCGGTGACGTCACCTCCACATACTTAGCAGTGGCAAGAGTCGTTGTGGCAGGCATCGGTGCCGCATCAGGGACAAGCTATGTGGCGCTGCGCGCTGCTATTTTCCTAGAGCAGCTGACGAAGTGCCTCCGCCTTTTGCTACTTGTGTGCCGAGAACATGAGCGCAAGAGAAGGAAGAGGTCTCGCGGAACACTTGTGCACTTTGTTAGTAGTAGGCCAAAGGCATGGGCGCCAGAAGGAAAGTGCGTGCGGAAATGCCGCACGTTATGCGTTTCATAAAAGACGCGCATGAGCACTTATTCAGGAGGATGATAGTTTGCGCACACACCTAACGGCCTGCTACCGACTTAAACAGCTTCACTGGTAAAAGTATAATGTCTTGCGCTCGGCGATGTCTAAACATACTTTTTCTAAAGAAGTACGTGCCCCGCCACGGTGGTCTAGTGGCTAAGGTACTCGGCTGCTGATCCGAGGGTCGCGGGATCGAATCCCGGCCGCGGCGGCTGCATTTCGATGGAGGCGAAATGTTGAGGCCCGTGTGCTGCGCGATGTCAGTGCACGTTAAAGAACCCCAGGTGGTCCAAATTTCCGGAGACCTCCACTACGGCGTCTCTCATAATCAGAACTGGTTTTGGGACGTTAAACCCCACATAACAACAACAACAACAACAACATCTAAAGAAGTACGCAAATTCTCCGCAATGCAACGGCTATCCAGAAGCGCATGTAGTTCAGCCGCTACTGCTGAGAATTGTCATTTTTTTGTGAGATTCTTTAAGACACTGTGACTGCTTTACGGTGGCCCTTTGGCTCCTGTAGGCCTATTATAATAGCAGTTAAGATATTCACCCTCTATGCAGCAAACGGTGTTCTTGTTCAAGGCATTATGTGTTCGTTAGCCTATTGTATAATTTGTTTTTTTCTTTGACTTTCGCCTTTCGCCCCCCTTAAGCAATGCCTCTGTTGAGGCCTGTGGGTTACATTTGAGTACTAAAGCGGGAATAAGTCGACAAGTATTGGAGGACAATCAGAATTGATTATTTGTTGAGAAATGGGGATCGTATACCGGGAGACATTGTAATGTAAAGCATTCAGCATCCCAGGGACGCGCCACTTACAGCACAGACTATCTACTTTTGCCTTACCTTGAAATAAATTTTAGTTGTCGTTCCCCTAGGGCGTTTCATGGATTGCTAATGGCTGTAGCGCCATGATGGATTGCTAATTCATATTTTCATGGTGCGTAAAGTGCATCATTTATCCATCTTTCTGGCTGCCACGTGTAATGTCTTGTAAGTGTTGCGTATACGAAATTCCCGGTTCTCTTCCTATGAGTGTGATTTGCGCTTGATACCACGCTTCTTTTCTAAGCGAACATACCTTGCCAAGAGCGCGTGAACAGCGGATACCAGACAACTCTATGGAGCCGAAGACGTCAGGCCGAACAACAGGCATTCATCAAGGAACGCTGAACAGGATGCGCAAACCAAGAAATGGCGACCGCCTGATCCTTCCGGTATTCTGTACGAGTTCAATTTCCGCAGCCGCTCATCTGTATCGGGGCTAGAGTGTACTAGAATAGTACACTCTATCGGGGCTTTTTAATTACGCTTACGGGAGTGTGCCGGAAGAATCTGGCTCATCTTAGCCCTCCAACATTGCAGAACGCTTTTCCATAAGGCAGTGTATAGCGTTGCGTCCAGACGTAACTGCAACATTCACTATAGTTACGTCTAGACATTACTGTAGCCACTACTAGGGCTACTTCCAAACCATGTGATGCAGACGTAGGCAACCATCGCCAGAATCTGGACGAACCTATAAGCAACGAAACTACCGCTACAGCGTTGCTTCAAGGCGTACGCGTTGCCGCGCCTTGCCTCCCTCATCGTATCGCGAGCATACTTTCGTCGAGATTGCGCGGTGCAGATAGCGCAGTGTAACCTACGCTAATGTTTACGTCCAGCCGCAATAGCAATCATAACCAGCATATTACATCCGTGTCGTAACTGCTATCACCGCTGCGGTTACGCAATTTCTAATTAGCGTCAGGGCACTTACGGTGCTTAGGGGCTGGCCCCGCATACCGGACACGGCAGCACTATCCCGACTATTACTATTACGTTGCAATCGCGTAAGCGTGCTCACTGACCATACGGAGCCTAGCTGACCACCTCTGGTGGGTCTCAACGCCGCTCGTAGCGCAAGCGTAGCGGCGCATTGCGAACTGTTCCTGGACGGACCCATGCTCGCGATACGACGCACCCTGG